>OY856412.1:793268271-794468271 GCA_963693085.1 Alisma plantago-aquatica
ATGCATGTTATACCAAGATTCGAGTTTGTCATACTTGTACCCCATTTTGACCTTATGATGTGAAATGAACTACAAAATGTGTTTTATGAAGAATTTGGATATTAAATCTTCCACCTTGCTTAAATTTTTATCTAATGCTACTTGAATCCATTATGTGATCTCTCAATCAGTAATCCTATTTTTCTTGTACCTTATATTCAATATGGATCATTCTTGTACACTTATGTGACTAAGTGTCCTGATATTGATTTGAAATGTAATATAATATGCATGTTGATAATTGAAGATACAATCTTGTGTAAACCTCCCCCAAATAATCATGCATGCTACATTATGCTTTGAAATCAGTAACTTATTCATGTCTATGAAACTTAATCGGCTCTAATGATGACCGTATTGCATAATAATGACTCAAAATATCTAGTTTGACAATGTTGATGCTTATGTTGACTAAGCTTGCTCAAATAGTATGATCACTACATCTAAAAACATGAGACCCTAACCTTAGTTGGGATGTGTCATCCTAGGTTTATATGAATCCATGAAGAATGATTTTGCACGACCTAGTTTGAGATATTGAAATAAATGATGAATGATATGATATCTAGATCTAGGTGACACATCCAACCACCATGATAATGATTAATGACACCTCATATTGCTGATATGAATACATAGACACTCATTTATAATCTCAGGTTCACTTGGTTGATCTACTTCCATGATCTATCCAAGCTTTCTATTTAAGGGTTTTCTAAACCAAGTTCTTAATCGTGTGCTCTACTCAAGGTATGTTTTATCCTCCTATTGGCCAGACTAGTGGTATTGAACTTGCTTATATGTATGTGTTCTTAAATTTTTTGGCTTTATATACTTGTTTGAGCTAGTTGTTCCCTATGATTAGTATATTCATATTGTTTGAAATGTGTTGAACAAGCCTTAAACATAATTGAAGCTGTCCATTATACCAACTTTATGTACCTGCCTGAATTCTCAGGGTAACAACACAAGGCATGTTAAAATAGGGTTAGCTCATTGACTTAGGTCTTAATGTCCCTCATGTATAAAAAGGGCTAGCTAAACTTGAGAACCCTTACGTACCCTTCCTTTGAGGAAGTTGGTCAATGACAATATATTGTTGCTTAAGTATAATGGAAATACACTTAAAATATGCTTGCATTTTAATAAGAAAGTCCTTAATATTGTTGCTTTTTTTCTTGCTATTATATTGAAATTTTTCCAAGCATATATGTTCTCTTAAACTTGTGAGTTTATTTGTTTTATACAGTAATCAACACAGTTGTGCTGATGTGTACCCTTTTATGATTTTTAGGTAATAGGTACATTATAACTTTGATCAATCCTTCTGCTCTATCATAATATGTTGCTCTTACTCTAGTGATCTCTAATGACATGCAATGAAATTCTCATGGATTGACATACGGGACTAAGATCTTGGGTAAGGTACTAGTTTAGCAATTTTTTGTTATGTCATGTTGTTCATATCTTATATATCTATCTTGTTGGTTATGGTTTTATTCATGCATATGTTACGTGATCCATTCTAGGGACGGATGCCCAAGTCCACTCACCTTTGGTTGTGTAGCCATTAGGGTGTGGACTTCAGGAAACAAATAATTATGTGACAAATGGTATTAGAGAAATCACATATCATCTATGCATGTTTAATAACCCAATTCTACCTACCTTAAAAAGTCTTCTAGAATCTCATCTCTTCTCTAAGGAATACCCTAAGACACCCATTAGATTATTATTAGTTAGTCTCTAATCTCCTCATGTGGTTCTTCTCTCATGACATTTAGTAACAAGATCTCTTGATTATGGGTAGATTATGTGTGGGGGAAAAACTAAAACTTAAATGCATCGGTAAAATTTGAGTAAGATGAAGATGTGTGCATGATCTAACCTTAATTTGAAAACTCAATTATGACTAATAAAAGTACTATTGTAGTCAAGTACTCATGTATGACACCTCAGATCATGTTAACTCAACTTTACCAAATCTAGGCAACATGATTTCTATGTTTGCGGTTAAATGATAACTATCTTGATGAAATGAGATAAGGAGAATTTGTACATTATACCTCATAGTTTATGAGGTCCCTATTTGATAGAATCCATGTTTCCCTATTCTTGACCAAACCTCAAACATGATTAAGTAAATTTCCCCTATTTGATATGTAAGATGATTATGTCTTCGAATGAATATGCTCTTGGACTCTCAAAATCATGATGAAAGACTTTGATACAAGAGACTTCTTCCTATAAATTTGTATATCTCTTTGTAATCTCTATTATCACTACTACAGAAACAACATTCAACATCACTTTTCGAGGCGTCAGTTATTTAACAAAACTGACGTTGATACACATTACACGTTGGCTATTGAGGAAAACTGACGTCTATATTTGAAGAGCATCCAGACACGAGTATCACTTTTTATTCAGTGTTGGCTGAAGAAAAGAAACCAACGCCTAAAATAGCCCGCAAAATCCAATTTTTTCGAGCGAAAAAAATTGCCTCCAAAGTGTAACATACAACGTCGGTGTTTTACCTAATAACCGACACCTAAAGAAGATAAAAATTGCACACAATTTTTACCATATGGGCGTCGGTTTTCTTGACCGACGCTAATAAGGGTTCGTGCGCCCTCCCTGCCAAAAATTTTAGGGTAAAGGATTGTCCAATTAACATCGGTTTTTATTGTCAGCCAACACTTATTCTGTTTATGTGTCGGTTTTTAAGATAATTGATACCTATTATTAACTTAATAGCCCCTGTGAGAAGCAGACTCTTCCCCTTTCTTCTGTTTCATCGTAACAATAGACTCTGCCTTTCTCCTCCCGACGATGCCGCCACCACACCTACTTCATGCTGCGTCTGTCGCCACCGCCACTGCCTGCTGCTTCTCTGCTCGCTGCCGCCACTGCCTGCTGCTGCTGCTGCTTCTCTGCTCGCCGACAGCGCCTCCTTCTCCTGCTACTTCTCTGCTCGGTGCCACTGCTCCTCACACCGCCACCACCCCCGATAGGGACGAAGCTCGTCTCCACGCTGCTAGCTACTCGACAGGTAGGCCCTCCTCTTCTTCCTCCATGCCCCTCTTCTTCTTCCTTTTTCCTCCTTACCAATAGCAAGCATGACCGTGTGGGCTGGGGCCATGGTTGTGTTGTCCGACCACGGCCATGTTGCCCAGTACAGCCGTGCTCATCCAACACAGCCACGGTCGTGGCTAGCCCACACGGTCGTGCTTGTTGTTGGTAAGGAGGGAGAAGGAAGAAAAGAGGGTATATATTCAAATGAAATCAATTATGAATTTGTGATGAAATCAATTATATGATGAAATCAATTATGTTCAAATTAATTATGTTCAATTATATGATGAAATCAATTATGTTCAATTATATGATGAAATAAATTATGTTCAAATCTTGTGATGAAATCAATTATGATGAAATCAATTGTGATGAAACCCTAACATCTACATGAATCCCTATTGCATGATGAAACCCTAACATCTACATACTCTATATGATACCTAAAATTGTGATGAAACCCTAACATCAATTGTGATGAAACCCTAACATCTACATATCTATCCAAGATGATGAACATGCATGGGCATTCAAAATGTTGAAATCAATGTTATAGAATATGATACCTAGATTAAATGATGTTACATGAAACCTAGGATATGAATGATGAAACTAGGATTGTAGGTATTGGAATGACAACATACATGTATTTGTTGGCCTAGAAACCCATCCAAGATTTACTCATTAGGAGTAAATCTTGGATAGTCCCCAGTTTGGGACTGTTCTTGAACACCTAATCTCACTTAGGATGTAAGTGTATAATGTGTATTGGGTTTTCAATAAAATTTCGGTAGCATTTTCCCGTTTGTTCTCTAAGTACATATGTACTTGGAGAACAGTGGGGAAATGATGTCGAAATTTTTTTGAAAACCCAATACACATTATACACTTACTAGTGAGATTAGGTGTTCAAGTATGGGATAGGTGGTACATGTACATTTATTATATATAAGAATGACATCACATGTATTTGTTAACCCTAGACCCTAATCTTGTCCTAATATATACTTGTTTTCTCTTTGATCATATAATGGATAGATCATGGATGTCCATTCGCAATCGCTGCACCCCAGAGTTTGTATCTGGTCTTAATCAGTTTATTAGATTTGTCGAGGAACATAGGAAACAACCTGGAGATAGGTTCTACTGTCCATGTAGGCATTGCGGTAACAACTTGAAAGTCAACACTAGTGACAAAATCAAAAGTCATGTCATGTGCAACGGGATTGTACAAGGCTATATAGAATGGCACGGGCATGGAGAGATTTCAAACCCGAAACTAGTGGATGTCACTAGCAGTGTTTGGGTGGAAGAAGAAATTGTCTCCGATGACGTAGATGTGAAATAACCAGTTCCATTAGACATCATTGATGTGATGTTGGATAGTTGTGGGGTAGAGCACACCGATCCACCTCCCATCTTTAGAAACATTATGCATGATGCTAAGGTACCATTATACACAGGTTGTACTAAGTTTACAAAGCTTAGCGCTGTGTTGAGATTGTATAAGTTGAAAGATAATAATAGATGGAGCAACAAAAGTTTCACTTCATTGTTGACTTTGTTGAAAGAAATGCTTCCCGAAGGAAATGAGCTACCAATCTCAACATACCAGGTAAAGAAATTATTGTGCCCAATGGGAATGGAGGCCAAGAAGATACATGCATGCCTGAATGATTGTGTATTATTTCAAAAGGACTATGTGGATTTGAAAGATTGTCCAAAATGTGGTGTGTCACGGTATAAATTGACGACTTCGGGGGAGTCCAAAACTGGTTCTCCTGCCAAGGTGATGTGGTATCTACCTATAATATCACGGTTTCAACACTGGTTTGCAAATCCGATAGATGCGAAGAATTTGAGGTGGCATGCATATGTTAAGAAAAATAATGATGGGATACTACGACATGTGTCTGATTCCCCATAGTGGAAGAAGATTGATCTATTGTACCCCAAATTTGGTGAAGAAGCCAGGAATCTAAGACTTGGGCTTTGTACAGATGGGATGAATCCATAGGGGACATTGAGCAGACAACATAGCACTTGTCGAGTCATGCTTGTTATGTACAATCTTCCTCCCTGGTTATGTATGAAAAATAAGTACGTTATGTTGTCGTTGTTGATATCGGGCCCTAAACAACCTGGAAATGATATCGATATTTATCTTGAACCTCTGATTGATGACTTAAAGAAACTCTCGGATGAAGATGTGATGACCTATGATGCTTCACGAAGAGAGACATTTTGTTTGCACGCTATGTTGTTTTGCACTATTAATGACTTTCCAACATATAGGAATTTGTCTGGATATAGTGTTAAAGGAGCTAAAGTGTGTCCTATATGTGAAGAGAACATTGATTCAATAAGACTAAAACATGGCGGCAAGAGTGTATATCTTGGTCATCGAAGGTTTCTTTCAAAAATCCATATGTATCGTAGGAAGCGCAAAGCATTCAATGGATGGAATGAGGAACGAAGTGCACCTAAAACTATACCAGATATGTTGTTTATGAAAGAGTAAAAGACATTGTCAATGAATTTGGTAAGAGATCAAAATGTACTATGGCCACATGGAGTGAAAATTCTTCACTCAAGAAGAAGTCAATATTCTGGGATCTTCCTTATTGGAGTTCTTTGACAGTTAGGCATTGTATCGATGCCATGCACGTTGAGAAAAATGTATGTGATAGCGTCATTGGTACTTTGTTGAATATACCAGGTAAGACTAAAGACGGGATAAAATCCAGATTGGACCTACGTGAAATGGGAATAAGGTTAGAATTAATAGAATTACATGAAATGGGTAATAAACGAACATACTTACCTCCCACTTGTTATACGTTGTCTAGAAAGGAGAAGAGAGCTTTTTGTGAATGCTTGGAAAATGTTAAGGTACCATAGGGTTACTCATCCAACATCCGTAGATTGGTATCAATGAAAGATCTGAAGTTGATAGGTCTTAAATCTCATGATTGTCACACTCTAATGCAACAAATATTACCCGTGAAAATTCAATCTATATTGTCGAAGCATGTAAGGTTTGCAATCACCAGACTTTGTTTCTTTTTCAACAGTCTGTGTAGCAAAGTTATTGACCCTGATACTCTCGATAATTTGCAAAGAGAAGTGGTTGTTACCCTATGTCAGCTTGAGATGTATTTCCCTCCTTCGTTCTTTGATATCATGGTACATCTTGTTGTCTACTTGACTAGGGAAGTGAAAATGTTGGGACCAGTTTTCTTGCATTGGAAGTATCCCTTTGAACGATACATGAGCATTTTTAAAGGTGATGTTCGATACCGTTATCGGCCTGAAGGGAGTATTATTGAGGGTTATGTGGCGAGAGAGGTTATGGATTTTTGTAATGACTTTCTGATTGGTAATGACATTTCCGTTAATGACAAGAATATTGAGGAGGGAAAAGGAATTTTGGGATCATGGGCGAAAGTAATCAGTCATGAGCAGTTGGAACAAGGTCACTTGTATATTTTACACAACATGGACGAAGTGAGTGTTTATATCGAGGAACATACCAATTTCATCAAGAGACAACATCCTCGAGCCAGTTCAATGTGGCTTGTTAGAGAGCATAATAAGACTTTTACTAAGTGGTTTGAAGATAAAGTCTTACATCAACTATCTCAAACACCAGATGATATTATGGAAAATATCAAATGCCTCGCCTTTAAACCAAAATCAAATGTTATGTCTTATGAAGGGTTTGACATTAATGGATTCACATATTACACAAAGCGCCAAGATGATAAGAGTGTCATCCAAAACAGTAGGGTCACCCTTCAAGCGTCGACTATGCATTTTGCAAGTGCAAAGGATAAGATTCCACGTGAAGCTAAAGTGTCATATTACGGTGTCATTGAAGACATATGAGAGTTTGACTACATAGATTTCAGAATTCCGCTCTTCAAATGTAATTGGGTTGATAACACCAAAGGAGTTATAGTGGATGAATTGGGTTTCAATTTAGTGAACTTTGAAAAGATTGACGAGAAGGGTGAACCATTCATATTGGCATCACAGGAAAAACAAGTATTTTATATCGATGATCCTACAAATGATAAATGGTTGGTTGTTCTTCATGGTAAAAGACAGTTCATTGAAGATCCTATAGATGAAGAAGAGTACTATGATAAGTATGATGACTCCAGTCCATTCTCAGTTGGGTTGCCAACTCCAAAAATATTGAAGCTAATGATGACTTATATGTGCATAGAGATCACAATGAAGGATTGTTAATTGATAAAAGATCACAATTTTAGAGGCATGCATGTTTATATTTTTTATATGTTTCATTTTTCAATGTTTCATTTTTATATGTGAACTATATAAAATGCTAAATGTTTTCTTTTTTAATATCAATATCATTTTCAGATATAATGTTTCATTATCTTCTAGTTAATACAAATGCTAAATGTTTGCCTTTTTAATGACATTTTCAGATGGCTGACCATGGGCATGATGTCCATGATGAGCATGATGTCCATGATGAGGATGATGTCCATGATGAGCATGGTGAGGATACCAATATAAGTTTTCTATATTTCTATAGAAATTCATTATCTTCTTGTTATGTCATATATCCTATATTTCTATATTGGAATAATTCAGTGTGTTTATTTTGTCAAATTTTAGGTTGATGATGCACATGTACCCTCTGAAGCACTGGAGGCACTTGATGTGCATCACCAAAAACTTAACAAGAAATGGGGAATCACCTTGCTGATGAAGTTAATAGCGCTAAGGGGCTGGATCCAAATTGGCTATGGAGTTTGATAATGTAGGAAATGCAACTGGAGTGAACCGAAATAATTTTGTAAACTATCTTGGGGTTGTCACTCGAAGCCATTGTGGTGTTAAGTATGATAATTAGCATAAAGCTCCTCAGATGAAGAATTATTATTTGCAATTCTATTTTTTAGATTACAAATTCTATTATTTGCAATTCTATTTTTGGATACTAGTTAATAGTAATTCTATTTTATAGAATATGTTTGCATTGGATGATAAGTTGCATCGTAAAAGTGTGATGCAACACACTGGAAAGATGCTAAGGAACTATAGGACAAATCTCAATAGAGAATACATAAAAGATGGTGATAAGAAGAAGAAGTCATCCCTTGAATAGTGGTACTTCCTGGACAAAGCAGATTGGGACACATTTGTTGCTTCAAGACAAACTGAAGAATTCAAGGTATGAAGCATCGCTCCCAATTTAATTGATATACGTTGTATTCACCTATTAAAGATTAACATTTAGTGTTACTAACCAAATCAATGTGCATACTAACTAGGCTATCAGTGAGGCGCAAAGAGCAAGGTGTGCATTGAATGTGCATGACCACACAATGGGTCCAAAGGGCTATGCAGGCGTTCGGCAAAGACTACAGGTGGAGTCTACTGCTACTCAGGAGTCCTCTACTACATGTACCACACCCATGCCTCGCCATGATGTCTGGATAGCTGGGAGGCAAAATAAGAAAGGTGAAATAATGAAGCCTGTAACTGCTGAGGCGGCTGCAAAAATGGTAAAATACAACTCTTAGAGCAATCATTCGAATATTGATTATTTGTGGTGTTTACTTACCAATTTCTGTTGATGGTGATGAGCGGGAGCTGCACGAGTAGAGGAAACAGGGCACGTTCATCCCTCAGGGCACAAGGGATGAATTGACAGTTGCTTTGGGTAACCCAGAGCATCCTGGACATGTTAGGGGTACAGGCGCTGGTGTGGGCATCAAAGTGTTCTTTGGGCCATCCCAGCACAAACATGTCCCAAGAGCGGGACTTTCACAAGTAGAGGTAACATATTCTTTTTTTAGAATGTTACTGCAAAAGGGAATTCAATAATAAGAAGCTAATGTTTCTTTTATCCATGTATAGGAGAATAAGAGAGTCGATGATATAGTTGCTAAGAAAGTCAATGAAGAAATGTTGCGGTGGCAGGCATATCAGGCTTCCAATCAGCCTATGGCGGCCCACTCTTCTCCTGATGCACATGGTGAGAGTAATCATGTAGACCCACCACCTAGCACGTCTTCTGTAAGTATTGTTTATGACATAGTAGCTAGCCTTTTCAAGATGATATATATATGTATAACATTCTTTACGTAAATTTGTAGGTGTTGAATCCATGCCGCTTAAAAATTGAAGATTATTTGGTTGCAGAGGCACAGGCTTACCGGTCGCTTCCTGGGGCAACAATTCACGGGACTCCAATACCACAAGGTTACGTTTGTGTGAGCCCGATACATGTATTCCCCAATTGGAGGGAAGCTACATTGCCATATGCCCACCTGGATATTGATATACTTGCTGAGGAAGAAGGTGGGGTGATATTGTGGCCCAAAGCGGATGTCGTCTACACTACTGAAATTGTAAGATAAATTTACATTACGTTAAATTGTTAATGTGTATATATGAGGTCAATTGATCTGAAATTATATATACAGGTTAAAAAGAAGACACCTGGAGCATCTAGGCCTCCACCTCCACTTCCTGCATTACCAAGTTGGGTTCCAACTGACCTAAAATTCCTGTTAGGTCCTGCTTGTAAGGGAATGGCAGTATGGCTATGCGCACATAATATACATTGCCCTATAGTTGTTTCGTTAGAAGCAGATTATGCAGGTCAATCATATGAAAGCTCTCTATTTATATAAGATATTGTTGAGTTGTTTATCTATGATTGACTGAATACATCAATGGTAGAGGCATGGATAAGGTGGGATCTTGTTTATACATCCATGTACCTTATGTAGGATCTGGTGATCTGGTTTCTTATATATTAGTGCATACGTAATACATGTTTTGTAGTTACGTAGTCGAAATTCAATGTAAACAATTTGGATTTGAAGATGTGGGATTTTTGATTCCATCATTGATTAGTCTGGTAGCTAAAGACCCTGATAGCATTCAACAATACTATTGTGATGCTTTTACAATTTTCAGTCAAAAAAGAAGATGATAATAATAGCTCCATTCAATGTGAAGTAAGTTTACTTTGCTTATAATTTGGACTTAAGAAAATTACATTTTTATTGTGGATTTTGAGTTATTAATTTTTAACTTTTTTACCTCTAGCACTAAGCATTGGGAGTTACTAGTTATTCTCCCTAGGACATTCACTGTCTATTATCTAGATCTTACGGGGAGTACATTGAATCCAAAAATTGGACACATAATGAGAATGGCATTATTCTGGTGAGAAATATTTCATTTTTATATACGTTAACATCTGTTATTACATTACTATTTAATTATGCAATTTACTGTGTTACATTAACATGTTGGGGTTTAGATGCGTTCAAAAAGGTTGGAGGAAAGGTCCCCAGTAAAAAGAACCAACCAATAATTTGGGAGAACGTAAAAGTAAGTTCCCGACTCCAATGTATATGTTATTTATGTGAACTGTGCTTATTTGTATTTTTTAATATTTTGTATCCATTTTATAGTGTGCTACACAAGACAACGGCTGGGCATGTGCATACTATGTGATGTGGTTTATGGACATGATTATCAAACAAGCAGATGAAATCAATGTCATACCTAAGGTATTATATATAGTCTCATTAGATAGTATTAAATATATCAATCTTATTTATATATTATTACTTATATATATACATCATTGTCTTTTCAGGTGTTTAAAACTAACCCCACTATAGGTAAAGCCTTAAAAGATGTACATGCTCCATATACAGTGGAAGTATTAAATGATGTAAGAGAAGAATGGGCAAGAGCCATACAAGCAGTGGGGACTGTAAGATATAATTGGGATGTTGATAGCAATGATGAATGATATTTTGTAAATGAATGTTTATACATGTGTTTTTACATATCTGAATGTTTCTACATATATTTGAATGTTTCTACATGTGTGAATGTGAAAATTGAATTGATGTCTGAATGTATCTACCTATGTGTGAATGTGTGAAAAGAATATTTGTTGATTTTGCAGGTTTGTGGCTTGTTTGTTGGTTGATATCAATGGATGTTGTAAACCTGCAGTTCAGAACTGAACTACAGGTTTCTACATCCTGCTGACCAGCCATAGCAGGCCTGCAAACTAATATCAAAATTTTTTTTTAACCATAGGTGTCGGTTATTTGTCTAAAACCAACAACAAAGGCTTACAGTGTTAGTTAATAGCAAAACACTGCCGCCTAATGTTTCCAGACAGCACGACCGTGGCGGAAGGTGATATGACATTGGTTATTAGTAGAAAATCGACGTCGTGCTGGCCAGCACGGCTATGGAGGAAGGTGATATGGCGTCAGTTATTAGTAGAAAATTGACGTCGATAGTGTCCTAGATGGTATCCTTTTTGTGGCACGGATGATTATAGCATCGGTTTAGTTACATATAACTGACACCGATGGGGGTCGTACTGGCACATTTTCGGTGGTGCAAAGCATTGTGGCGTTGGTTGGAAAACCGATGCCGAAAGGGTTCGACTTTTAGCGGCGCCCCATAGGCGTCGCTTGGAAACCGTCACTAAAAGGGCTTAAATAACTGATGCCAAAGGACAGATCTGTAGTAGTGTATGAATGATATGATGGATACATATCTCTATCTTGCACTATTATTCTCAAATTCTTGAGTTCCCAATTCGACTTCTCAACTACCAAAATAAAACTTGACCTTGATCTTGAAAGGGAGGGAACACAATTATGACATGGATCTTATAAAATCTTGAACTATGGTTGCCCTATTACAAACTTGATCCTGATCTCATAACTTTATAAAGTACAATTTGGTAATTTATACTCTCCATGTTTGGATATACTTGATGGCTCAAGACTAATGACTATTGTGCTATATTGGGGTGGTGGTTGACTCATGACTCCCCTAACCTAGGTCACATCCCCATTATGATTACATCTAAATTTTCATCTTGTTGATTATTTAGAGTTTGGAAAGGTAACCCCTTCCACCTGATTGTGATTTCTTGACCGAAGTCTCTAATAGGTTAGACTTATGATGATGTTGATACTCAATCTTAATCTAGACTGATGATGATATTGAAATATGAGGATGTTTAGTATATCTTGTGGATGAATTCCTTGAAAGACATAGGTCTATATCATTCCTCAACTTTGAATACCATGATAATGAACTCGATATAGATATCTCAAGATGTTGCTTGAATAATGCTAGAAATGTTGCTCAATTGTTTCTCGATTTATTATATGGATGAATGACCACACCTAAGTTCTAAAGTAGGAATCTAAACCTAGCTTTGAAAATTTGGACCTATGACATTGATGTCCAAACTTGACTCTTGATATTGAGTAATGAAATCTTGACTCGTGATTAATGATATTGATACTGATTTGACTCCTATGATCACCCTATTTGGATATTGAGGTCGCCCTTGATATATGATTATTGACTTCCATGTTCCCAAATCTCAAAAATGTAAAATGATGATTATGTTAATTCACTCGATTTATGACTTAGGGTAATCTCCATGTGGAAAGGGTGGGCCCTTCCATCCATTTTGAGCATGAAATCACAGCGTTGAAATATGATGTTTGACTCAATTTGTTAAAATATGAATTCTTAGTCATGGATATATAACCCCACCTAGTCTAATGTAGAAGCTAGGACCCTAAATGTTGGGAATAAAAATCATTCTTTACTCTGGATTCAAAGAGCTCTTTTTGTTTGACCTAAAATTTGATATCTCCAAATTTGTGATCTATAGAATGATCTCTCCCGATTTGTGACTCATATGATGATCTTTCCAAATTTATGATCAATGTGACTATGCTTTGATCTAGATACTTGATTTCACAATTATGAAATAGTGTTGAGGTTCAAGGAATATCGAGTAATTACAATATTGAATATGAAATCTCAAATCTCAATTTGTGGATTGATTTAATTTTGGGGATAATATCTCTGTTGAGGTGGGGAGGATGTGATAACTTGTAACTTTCTCTATCCTCATCTATGTGATGTGAAATTCATCCTTATATGAATTCTTCAATGTATCCCTTAATTGCATTATTAAAGATGTTTTGATGCTCATTTGGTGTGTCTTATTTCCATATCTTGTGGTGACACTCAATTTACTTTTAAACCAAAGTTTAAATCCTTAGCATATCACCATCTTGCAAATTGGTTTGAACCTAATCAATGTCCTTGACTTACTCACTACTATATGTTATGTTGTAAAAGATTCAATTATGAATCCAATGATATAAAAATCATCTCAATAAAACCTTTATAGTCCAAGATATGGCCTCCTTAATTTTTCTATCTAACCTTTATTTTAATGTTATTTTTAGCCTATTTTGAGCCTAATTGGGCCCAATGGGCATGGCCCACCCAATGTTGGCGCCCCCCCACTTCTACAACTAAAATCCACATCTTGTTAATGTATAAATGAATCTTTGTCCTTGGTTTGTGATGCATGGATTCCAGCTCCAATCCGATGGGTTTTGTTCATCTTCAAGTTTCTTTTGTACTACTGTAGCAGTAGCTTTATGGGCAACCACTAGGAACTCTTCTTGATGCCTTTGGATAGAATTGGCTTTCCAAAAAGCTTATATACTCTATTCTAGGACGTTTTCCCTTGGTTTGCCTTTTTTCGTGCCCTACATCCCCCTCCATCTTTTTTCACTTCTCCGTTAGTCATGGTGGTGGCTGCCAAGCACCACTTTGGGTGTTTTTCCTTCTTCCCCCCTGAGCCCCATCTATCAACTCCATCACCATCAGAATGTCAAGCCAAAGACAACCTGCTAGTTTTCAAGGTCTCCCATGGCCCACTTCCCCCTTGTGATTGTATCTTCAGTGACCTCCTTTGTGGGCCAATATAAGAAGTGAAATCAATCCACCTCTCTACTAATAACAATGGTAAAAAAAATCCAATTTGGATAGCAGTGGAAGTTAAAATCTTGACTTTAATCAATTTAAATAAAGTGTACATAAATTTTCCCAAATATGGGTGTAAAAACTTTATAGAAACAACGGATCTAGGTAGAGGAAGACTAAAACTACATCATCATGTCTCCAAAAAACAAAATAGTATATAGTTAAGTCCATGCTAGAAGGTTGAACTCCTTTCTCTTAGCCTTAGGTTGGCACACCATGCTTCTAATGCGCAATCTGATCCTATACCTAGGTGGTTGGAATCACCCATCTAGAGGAGAGAAAAGTATGTGTCAAGCAGGAGAGTAAGGACAATTATAAACTACAACATTTCATAATAAAGATTCACTATACTAAGAGAGTCAAAAGTATGAGGCAAGTAATAAAATAAGAAATAAGAATTCTACCATAGTTCAACAATAATAAAAATCAACATAGCATGAATGATATTATGACACAAAATAAACAAATGTAGGGTGAGATGCCTACCGAACCTCAACCAATAGGTGAGGGAGAGTGGTCACATTCCCAAACACCTACAAATATATATAATACGAGGAGAGTGGTCACATTCCTCAGGGGAGAGTGGTCACATTCCCCTAGGGAAAAATTACACATGCCCTCTGTGGGTGGTTTGTACTCATGTACACTACATTGTTATTTGGCCAATAATACATCATGTTGAATAATTCACTTGGCATAGTCAAAATATAAACAATATAGCATCATAGTATTGGTGTTTCAAAACCCAAGAAGTAATTCAAATGAATGAGCCAATAATGGCAATAGAAGATTCAATTAATTCAAATAAATGAGCCAATGAAAGGCAATATAAAGATTCCAAGGCTAGCACATGCCTCATTAGGAATTTACGACTAGATAAATACCCAAATAAAGGATAAGTATACAAATTGCACATTTATATGAATTCTCATACATAGGGTTCACATACATAAATAGGGTCCACATACCTTATTGTAGATTCATATTCAACACTTTCACCAATTAGATTGTATACAAAACCACATTTTCCTAATTACAAATTATAGCACATGTATTAGGATTTATAAAGCATAAAGAGTAAGAAACACCAATTTTAGACCTTATTTGCAAACCTTAGATATAGGACTCAAAACATAAACCAAAAGATTACTTGGACTTCACTGATTGGGAAAACATGTTTTATTTCTCCATTTGGAGTTAAAATAAATTAGTTACATATTTTAGAACATTTAAAATGATTAAAATGGTATCCAAGACAAACTTTGAAAAAGGAATTAGAATCAGGACTCGAAAACCACAAATTCAGATTTTACATGAAAAATTATTTCCAATGAATATTTATTCGAATTTTTCCAATAAAGCATCGATTTAATATGAATTATCAAAGACTGACCAATCAAAATTCTAGAAAATGCCACATAGGCACCAAAAATCGTGAGAAAACTTACCATGGAGGCACACTGACTTGGGACAATCATGTATGGACAAGTCATGGATCTGTGCTCACATGGCTGTGGTCATCTAGGACTGAGTGAAGGGGCCAAAAGACTAAAAAGTCCATGATATATAAATAAATCGATTAAAATCGCGAGGTCACCAAAGTCATTCAGACATTATCAAATAACTTGCGGATGGAAAAATCAAAACAAGGGCCAAGGGACTGGAATGCCCATGGCATATTAATCGTTCAATCAAAAGGGCATGGATGCCCTGGTCATTACACGACCAGGCTTCTTCCAGCCCTGGTCATGGTGAAGGAGCAGCACCTCCGCACATAAGGCGTGAGCCAAACCCTGAGCTCTTGGGGTGATCGGCTCCGGGGAACAATACAACTACCTTCACTGATCTCTAGCAAAGATGAAGGAACCAAAACTTGGTGGAGGTGAGTGCAGAGATGCCCAGAGGCCATCGAGAGACCAGAGAATAGGGGAACACATTTCTTGGAAAACCACTGCGCAAGCACAAAGGCAAAACATAACTGGAATCAGGGAGACCTTCGCGGGGTCAAGGTGAGTCAAACGCGTGCCTTGCCGTGGGCAGAGGAGCACCGAGGTGGAGAAATGCCAGACGCTGACGAGGCATGGCAGCATAGTGTATGGTATGGAGATTTGAGGTACGCCAAGGCCAAACAAGAAAGTGAAAGATAAGAAGGAGCTTCAAGGATGCTTACTGAGTCCGGAATTGAACAAAAGGTGGAGGAGAAGTTGGTGTTGGTGTGGAGTTCTCCGGAGAAGAAAATGAATAGGTTAGGGAATAGGAGGAAGCTAGGGAAGTAATTAAACAAGGAGGAGGAATGTTCTAGGGAAAACGGTCCTTTATCAGGCCTTAAATAAGCGTGAGGATAGCTAAAGCTCCCTCTACGAGATCACGGTGGAGATGACACGAAAACCCTGATTGGGCATTTCACACATATACCAAAGAAGTTGATGAGCCAGGGCTCATTTGAATTGTCGGAGAAAGATGAAGCCGACGGAAGTGAAATCGTGCAAAAAGGTTAAGAATAGAGAGAGAACAAGGCTGAGGAGCTCAGCGGTCGCCATTGTTCACTGACTCGTGAATAGTCAGAGGTAGAAGACAACATCACGTCCGTTGGATCGGGCGGGAAACAAATCATGGTCGTTGGATGAACATCCAGTGTGGTTCGGGTCACGTGACAAGAGAAATCAAACCCACTTTGGCATTATGCATGACATAAATGAAATCAATTTAAGAGCTTTAGTTACACTTTAATCAATTCTTATAAATTCGATTTGAAGGGTCAAAACTGGTCCAAGTGACCCCAAATTTGAACCATAGGCTTACATTAAAGTCTAGAACCATGCTATAATATTAGTTTATCATTTCATACATGATTTGGATCTTAAAATCTATATTGTCCATTAATGCATGTATTAATGTATAAAATGAGTGAGTTAATATGAAGAGACTCTTTTCATGAAATATTTGAGTGAAATATGAGATAGAAAACACCTATTGATTTCAAAGTCAATATTTCAACATATTATTATCTTTTCATGCATTATTGCCATATTGGAGGAGAGAGAAAGTAAAGAGGATCATTCTCTCATTAATTAACTCAATTGCACATAATTACTCATTTCCTGTCCCAAAAAGCCATAAAAACTCTAAATTAACATTATCTACCAATTATCTCTCATAAATGGCCATTTTGCGTTATTAAACTCTAATTATCACATTAGTTGAGACATTTGTGCAACAATCCCTTCATTGTCATGAATGTGGGTAAACTATAGATCACATCATCAAATATTGCTCAAATTCAGCATTGAGGCCAAAAAGGATACAAAAGATAGGAAATTTAGTAAAAAGGCCCAAAAGGAATTAAAGGAAAACAAAAGCTTGGGAATGGGTAATTTGCAAAAAGGACCCTGAGATTATTTCTGTTACAGCCACCACCATGACAAGCGAGTCCTTGTACGAGCAGGTCCACAGAAGGGGAGATGCCTCCATCCATCAATTGCAGAGGGACCACTTTGGCCCTGGGACCGATGACCCAAATCATGATACATCTCAGCCTCCCTCTCTCTGCCTCGTTTGATTGGGGTCAATGGCTGGTGTGGGCTCGTGGCAACATGCCAGTAGAGTAGGGTCTCTCTGCTGGACTCCCCTCTTACAACCAATAAGGGTGCTTCATGGCCACTAGATCAACAATTAAGGGCCAAATTTACTACTTTATATAGTATCCTTCTCTCTCCTTTTTCTAGATTCATACTTGAACTTGTAAAGATCATATATCCTCATTCCATGGGTATTGTTGGTCATATGATGTATAAATTTTCATCTAGAGAACGAGCTCTTTTCAATGGGACTAGTTTCATGATCTATTTCTGCTTGAAATTTCTTTGATATGTTAAAGATGATAGGTTTTTGTCTCTTTCTACATGTCTTATGCCATCTAATGCTCAATCTTGCTTCTTTATTCCATAAAACTTGATGTTATCCTTATATCAGTCACTGGAACACCTAAATACATCAAGATTTGAACTATTTTTGTACACCTAAATGATTTAATGTAGCCTAAATGAACTAAAATGGAGTTTATGCTAAAGATTAGTTCTTCAATGCTTAACCTTGATTGAATGTGCCCCAAATCCTTATATTTTATCCAAATCAATACTTTTGGATGTATGTTATACCAATATACGAGTTTGTTCATAACCCCATTTCGACCTTATGATGTGAAATGAACTATAAAATGTGTTTTATGAAGACTTTGGATATTAAATCTTCCACCTTGGTCAAATTTTTATCTAATGCTACTTGAATTCATTATGTGATATCTCAATCAAGTATTCCTACTTTCCTTATACTCTAAATTCAATGTGGATCATTCTTGTACACTTATTTGACTAAGTGCCCTAATCTTGATTTGAAATGTAATATAATATGCTTGTTGATAATTGAAGATCCAATCTTGTGTAAACCTCCCCCAAATGATCATCCATGCTATTGTATGCTTTGAAATCAGTAACTTATTCATATTTATGACATTTAATAAAATTAAATATCATGCATACTCTAATTATGACAATCTTCCACAATAAACTCAAAATGTCTAGTTAGACAATGTTGATGCTTATGTTGACAAGCCTTCTCAAATAGTATGATCACTATATCTAAGATTATGAAACCCTAACCTTAGTTGAGATATGCCATCCTAGGTTTAGATGAATCCAAGAAGAATGATGTAACATGATAATGATATTTCATGACCTAGTTTGAGATATTGAAATCAACGATGAATGATATGATACCTAGATCTAGGTGACACATCTAAAACCATGATAATGATTAATGAGACCTAATATTGTTGATATAATACATGTACACTCATTTGTAATGTTAGGTTCACTTGGTTGACTCTATCGTTGTGATCTATACAAGCTTGCCATTTAAGGGTTTTCAAAATCAAGTTATTAAACTTGTGCTCTACTCAAGGTATGATTTATCCCCCTATTGGCTAGAGTAATGGTATTGAACTTACTTTTATGTATGTATGTTTAAACTACTTGTCTTTATATACTTGTTTGAGCGACTCATTCCTATGATTAGTATATTCATTTTTCTTGAAATATGTTGAACAAACCTTGAACATAATTGAATTTGTCCATTATACCAACCTTGTGCACCTTCCTAAATTATTGAGGTAAGGGAATAAGGCATGTTGAAACAAGGTTAGCTCATTGACTTAGGTCTTGAGGTCTCTCATGCATAAAAAGGGTTAACTAATCATGAGCACCC
Source organism: Alisma plantago-aquatica (assembly GCA_963693085.1). Lineage (NCBI taxonomy): Eukaryota > Viridiplantae > Streptophyta > Magnoliopsida > Alismatales > Alismataceae > Alisma > Alisma plantago-aquatica. The sequence continues at coordinate 793,287,544 of OY856412.1, forward strand.
TTACAGACCCTTCCTTTGAGAAAGTTGGTCAATGGCCATATATTGTTGTTTAAGTATAATGGAAATACACTTAAAATACGCTTGAATGATAATAAAAAAGACCTTAATGTTGTTTATTTCTTTTTTATAAGATATTGAACTTTTTCCAAGCATATAAGTTCTATTAAACCTGCTTATTTATTTTATAGCATACTCAGCACAGCTGTGTTGATCTGTACCCATTTTATGATGTTTAGGCAATAGGTACATTATGATTCTTGCTATGATCAATGCTTCTGCTCTATCATAATATGTTTCTCTTACTTTGGTGATCTCTAATGACATGAAATGAAACTCTCATGGGTTGACATATGGGACTAAGATCTTGTGTCAGGTACTAGTTTAGTAATCTTTTGTTATGTCATGTTGTCCATATCTTAGATGTCTATCTTGTTGGTTTTGGTTTTATTCATGCATATGTTATGTGATTCTTTCTAGAGACAGATGCCCATGTCCACTTCCCTTTGTCTGTGTAGCCATTAGGAGTGTAGACTTTGAGTAATAAATAGTTATGTGACAATATGAATATATGTATATGTTATATATACATATACATGTATATATATGTATATATAAGGGGATTTGTTTAATTCCCATGTGGGTAGCTGGTGCAGCCCTATTTTAGGGCTTCATCTTTTGTCCTTTGGAATGTTAATTACATCTAAAGATGTTATATTACATGTTATTTCCCTCCATATGTGTTTTATCATCAAGTGCACTTATGGACATTCTTTGTGTGTTTTTTAGGTACTTGGACCAAGCTTGGATACACGGGAGAGAAGGAGGGTGGTCTTAGGGTTCCTATACCATTGGAGGGTCCAAGTGAGGTCCCAGAGATCCAACCTACCCCTAGTAGCCATGACTCAAGTGAATAAAAGAAATCCATGGAAATCCAAGGTTAAAGCTCAAAGTGCTACTAAAGACCCCAGCACAGTCGTGGTGCCAAAGAACACTTGTGTTGCCAAAGCCATTTTCATAGTTGATTCACAGAGATGAAACAAAGGAACTCAAGTTTTGTAGAACAATTGTGCTGGACAGTAGGACCGTGCCAACATGGACCCAGAACGGTTGTGTTTCCTAACACAGTCGTGGTGCTAAAGCTAGGAATGATCTTTATATAAAGATCAACTAGTCCATTTCTATCACAAAAGGGTCGTGTGACCTATCACGCATGTAGCGCCATCGGCCAACCATGGACATGATGCCCAGGACAACAGTGCCACCACTTCCCCAGATCTCAAAAACAACCTGGCCATTTTTCCATTCCTCAGTGCGGCCATTTCACACCACCACATCCATTCTACCTACTACCCACCATGGTCATGCTGCCCAACATGACCGTTCTATCAGAAAACCTAGTAACAATTCTGCACTACATTTCCCATTATACCCCCACTTGACCTCGTGCTTCCCCACCGTCTATATATACTTGGGGTGGCAGATGGAGCATGAGGTTAGCCACTCTTAGATGCCTCTCATACCATGCTATCACCTTCTCATCCATTCCCACTCCATTCCATCTCCATTCCATCACCTTCCACCCCAAAACCCTTCCTTTTATGGTTTTTTTCCACTTTCCACCATACATCCATGTCATTCCACCTTGAAGGAGGGAGGCACTTGAGTTGATACAACTAGGAGGTGGATAAGGAGTTGTCTCCATCTAGATACATCTTTCCATTCCTCTACTCATTCTTCTTTATCCATTTTTGTATTTTCATGTCCTATGAGTAGCTAGGCCCCCTAGGTAGGTTGTTTGGGGTCAAAAATGTTACTTTGATACCATGTTGGGAGGGGAATGATATGTAAACATTGCAATTTCATTTTCTAATGATTACATTTTACTTTTTTATCATTTCCCATTAGTTTCTTGTTGGTTTGTGTTTGATATCACCTAGGATTCTAGGGAAATTGCTTATATGTATCCAATTTTAGAATTTCTCATAGCTCCAAGTAGTGGGTCCCTAGATACCTATTTACCTTACTACAAGATAATCAATATTACTACATATAGGTGAGAGATCTAAGTAGCTAGTCTAGAAACATTTAGTGTAATTAGCTTGGATCCTTCTCAAGAATAGATGGTAAGTGATATGAGGTCTAAAACATCATATCCACCCTCCATTACTACCCTCGTCCCCTAATTACCCTAAAATTTTCTATCCTAGAAACCTTGGCTTGATAAAATCCTAATTAAATTCCACCTTATCCCAAATTCAAGTGAGCCTCGTAAGGGTGGCTAGGAGGTGAGGGGGACTAGTTCCCCTATATACATCATATCCCATCCATGTTTGATTAGTAGTTTGGGGCAATTCATTAGCATCTAGCTTGTTCATTGGTTTGGTAATATAAATGAAAGAGTCATGTTCACATGTTATCACCCCCAACTCAATTCATAGTCCACACTCCCTTTTTATTGCATTAAAATAATAATTTCCTTCTTGCTTAACTAGTCTTAGATTGCTTATCTCTATACTTGCTTAATTAGTACATTACCTTGCTCTTTCCTTGCACTTTCCTTGCTCTTGCTAGTTTAGGTCTTTAATTGTCCTTTATTCCTAATTTCTAGTTTAGTGTGGTGTTAGTATTATATTGCTTCACTTAGTGTATTTTTCTTATTTTCTTACTTAGCTCTCTTTACTTGCTCATTAGAACTAATTGTCTGGGGTTAACTTAGGTGTTGATTATTTCTCTCCTTTAATTGTTTGTTCAAACTTAGTGTAATCAATCAAAATCAACCTTCAAACCCTTGAACCCTAGACTCCATAGTAGGAACCTAGCCCAAAACTGACTTAGCTCAAGTGCCCCTTTTCTCTCTTGGGTTCAACCCTTAACTTGCCACTTTCCTATACTATAACACGACCTTTTGCGCTTGTGGTTGAAATGTGTTCATTTATGTGAGTGAGCCTATTAGGGATTTTTAAATTCAAAATACCCCCAAGTGTGGTCTAGCTAAGGGAGCATCCAATCAAAGTCAATTGATAGAAAAGTGTACCTTGGGGTACACCCCCAAGGTGTACCCTGGTGCGTCAAGCCAGAGGCGTACACACTAGCCAACTAAGGGTGGCTAGATGCACTCCATGGGACTCGAACACACAGGAGGGAACTTTTGAAATTTGTATTGTCCCTAACCAAGTTGATCACAAAACCAAATCGGTCACCCGCAAGTGCACGGGGTACTGTTGTAGTATAGGTGTTTGGCAAGAATAGGGGTCGGTCTTCAGAAATAGAGGGGGCACTAGAGCTAGGTTAGTGTTGGCTATGTTCCTAGTGCGGAGATCAGGGTTTAAGGGTTTTAAAAGGGTTTGTTTGGTGATTAACCTAAGTGAATAGGGAAGAAAGGCAGAATTGAATCTAAGTTATCAAAAAGCTAGATTACCCTAAGCAAGTTGAATCTAAGAAACTAGGTTAAGCGTTTAACTAAATGAGAGTAAGATGAACTACACTATTCGAGTAAGGCAAGAAGTAATTTAGAACTAAATTAACCACTAGAGAGGGCAAGACCCTAATGTTAACACTAACGAGCAAGACTAAGCAATTAACTAGATTAAGCAAAGGCAACTAAACTAGACTAGACCCTTACTCATACGTTCCCACATTACCACAAGGAAAGTGCACGTTACCCCAAGGGTTTGTGTCTCATCTCTGGTGATTATGGGGATGACCAACTCCGACCTCATCGGAGAGGGGAGTTCCTCCCCTCTCTACGACATCCATGGCCACGGTGGAGACAACTGAAGCCAACCAGGCCAGATCCATCATAAAGAAGGCTTGGAACCAAATCCTCGGTGGCACTGAAACCATCGAGAAGCATAACTATGATCCGCCAGAGAAGATTGAAGGGAAGCGATTCGTTACAATTGATGATCCTATGTACGAAGCCGTGGAGAAGTGCTGGGAGCACACTGTAATCCTATACATTATGGGGAAACACCCATACTACTTCCATCTCTTTGCATGGATCCATCGAGTCTGGAAACCCAAGGGTAGGTTTGATCTCTTCTCCAAACCTGAAAGGTTCTTCCTCTTGAGGTTTAACTCCATCTAAGATAAACAAAGCATCATTAACAGTGTACCGAGATGGTTTTATAATAGACTTGTCATCGTCAAAGACTACAAGACAGGTGATGATCTTCACAAGGACTTATTTATCTCTATTCCTCTATGGATTAGCATTCCTGTCATGGACCGAAATTGGTCGCCAAGAGCAGTCAGGATCGTGGCTAGTGATGTGGGCAAGCTCCTGAGAATTGACTACAAATCGATTGGCCTTGAGTCTCTTGGTGAAGCGCGAGCCCTAGTTGAGGTGGAAGCCGATGAAGACCCCCCCCCAGAGGAGACCTGGGTTAACATGCTGCGTAGAGAGCCTGCTTCAGTCAAAATACATTATGAGTATATCCCTAAGAGATGCTCGGAATGTAAGGTCTTTGGGCATGATTCCAGTGATTGCCCTCTTAACCCTAAGGCAGTGAATGATACTCCTATTCCTAAACCTTCTCAGGTCTGACAGGTAGTGGGATGGAAGGGCAAAGAAATAGATGATGATGGTGTAGCCATGAATAAATAGGGAGATGTTTCACAAGTTGAGGCCGTGTGCACAAGCAATAGCTTTGAAGCTATGATTGACTCGGGCGGTGGTGCATCCTCCTCGGGTGACGGTTCCAGTGATGGTGCTTCTGGGGATGCTTTCGATGATGGTGCTTTAGGCTCGGGCGGTGGTGATGGTGCTTCAAGCTTGGGCGGCGGCGATGGTGCTTCAGGCTCGGGAGGTGGTAATGGTGCTTCAAGCTCGGGCGGTGGTGATGGTGCTTTAGGCTCGGGTGGTGGTGATTCCTCCTCGCAGCCTGGTTCGAGCGGTAACATTGAGTCGAGTGAAAATGCTACTGGTGAGAAGCCTGTAAGTGATAACCTTACTATGATGGAAACTAGCTCGAGTGGTGTTTCTTCAGTGGCTGATACAGTGGTTGTTACTACTGATAAAGTCACGGTTACTAAAACTACTGGTTTTGTGCCTGCCAAGACTCCCAAGTCTACTAGAGGGGATGGGTCACATAAGACCTGATCTGCTTACAGAGGTCATTAATGACCTTCATAATGACTAATGTTCGGGGTTCGGGGAAGCCGCGGAAGAAGAGGGAGGTCCGGAGAACTATTCTTAAAAGTAAATCTATTGTTATTGTACTAGTTGAATCTAAAATCAAAAGGCATATGGTCCATACTTCTGATAGGATGTTTCCTAAAGGATGGCTTTGGGTTTCTAATCATCTACATGATTCGAACGACCTTGTTTACGTAGGTTGGAATCCTAAGTGTTGGGATACTTCAGTTAGTGAGATGGATGATTAACAAATCACAATTAAGTGCCTCAATAAAGGTGGACTGGTCATTGTCCGTACAGCAGTCTATGCAAGAAATTCTATCTTTGAATGCTTTGTCCTATGGATCACACTTGAATGCCTTGCTTCCTCCATTGATGAACCTTGGCTTATCACTGGTGATTTTAACAATATTAGGAAACTAGAGGAGAAGGCTGGTGGTCAGGAGGTTCCTTCATCTATCCTGAGCTCTTTTGATGTTGTTATAGATCATGTTGGTATCACTGAACTTCCTACCATTGGTAAAGAGGTTTTCTCATGGCATAACAAACAAGGTGTAGCTAAAAGAATTGCTTGTAAGCTTGATCGTGCATTTATTAATGATGCTTGGTTGAATAAATTTCCTAGTTCAAAAACTAAGTTCATCACATGTACTTATTCGGATCATTCAACTTTAAAAATCAATATGAGGAAGGTCATTTTCAAAAAGAAACCTTTTAGGTTTCTCAATTTCTGGATGAAATGGGAAGGGTGTCATGACATCATAAATGAGGCTTGGAAAACTACTATTATCAGCAATCCTTTATATTGTTTCTGTCAAAAGCTCAAGCATGTCAAGGAGAAGTTGAGATCATGGTCTAAGCAACATGTCAATCTTAATAATCTCATTGCCAAAGAAAGATTTGAGCTAAATGATATTGTTGTTGTTCTTAGAAGAAACCCACTTGATACTGATCTTATTGATGCTAAGAAACTGACACTTGATAAGCTTAATCTTCTTCTTAAAGCTGAGGAGTCTTATTATTGGCAGCGTAGCAGGATGGAGTGGCTTACAAATGGTGATCGTAACGCCAATGTATATCATACTATCATCAAGCGAAGAGATGCCATCAACTCTATTATGGAGTTATTTGATCCACAAGGTAATCTTTTACAAGATGATGATGTTATTGCTAATGATACTACTCAATTCTTTGAGCAGCTATATAACCAAGTGCAGCCGGTTTCTTCTTCTTCTTCCTTGTACTTTCCTGATTGGATACCCTTGGTAAATGGGGAAGATAACACCAAGTTGTGCTCTACACCTGACATGAAAGAAATCAAAGAGGTTGTCTGAAGCATTGGACCTAATCAAAGTCCGGGTCCGGATGGATTCAATGGTTACTTTTACAGGGAAAACTGGAATATCATCTGTAATGATCTGTTGAACGTTGTCCAATGGTTTTTTGAAGGTGGTAACATGGTTAGGCAAGTTAACCATGTTTTTCTTTCTCTCATTACAAAAAATTGCATTATCTCTTCTCTTGCTGACTTCCGCCCGATCTCATGCTACTCTATGCTTTATAAAATCATCACTAAAGTCATCTCCCGAAGGCTTGCTACTATTTTTCCCAAGCTCATCTCACCTCATCAAGGTGCCTTCATTCAAGGAAGAAGCATAGAAGACTACTCTCTTTTGGCTGTTGAATTCACGCTAAAATATAATCAGAAGGTGAGCCCACCTTCATCTTGTGTGAAGATGGATATTACAAAAGCATTTGATTCTATTAAATGGGAATATCTATGGGATTGTCTATCTAGACATGGCTTCTGTGACAAATGGATTTCTCTCATTAAGCAATGTGTCGAAACTCCCTCTTTCTCTCTGTTGCTCAATGGTTCATTTGTTGGTTTCTTTAAAAGTACCAATGGTCTTCGACAAGGTGATCCTTTATCACCCTTACTTTTTGCTATAGCCATGGAAGGTCTCAGCAAATGCATTGAGGAAGCTCATATCAAAAAGATTATCCATTCCTACCCCATAAACAGAACAAGAGTACTTAGCCATCTTTTATTTGATGATGTGTACTTATATTCATTGAAGGTTGATCACACAGCCTTATTCAACTTGAACATCTTCTTTTGGAATATGGTAATATCTCAGGTATGAAGTGCAGTCCGAAAAAAAATCATCTCTTTCTTTCTTCTTCATGTCGCAACAAGGAGATTCTCTATAACTGCATGAATATCCAAAGAGGTTCTTGACCCACTAAATATTTGGGTTTCCCTATGACTGGAGGCAATCTTAGAAGGCACCACTTTCATGAATGCCTTGACAGGCTTAGAGACATGATACAAAGATGGCTTGGTTCCAAAATTTCCATGGTTGGACGCTTAATGCTCATCAAGCACTGTGCTATGGGGCTGATCTGTTACTGGATTAGAATGGGTGAAATACCCTCCCTCGTTCTTAGGAGAATGGAAATTCTTTTATCGGACTTCCTTTGGGGTAGCTCCACTCATCCATCTAGTTGTCTTAATCTCACATTCCCTACTAATGAAGGTGGACTTGGTCTCAAAAATCTGCATGAACTAGTTGATTACTACATGTTGAAAAGGATGAAGAAGCTCCTTACTTCACAAAGCATCTGGTCATCTTGGATGTCCAGAAGATATGATGTTCATCTTGCTTCTGTTGCTTGTCCTATCATAGGTTCAACAAGTCATAGACAGATGTCTTTCCTATGGCATTCTTTTTCTGTTGCAGATGATACTACTATTTGGGAAAGCATTTGGCAAAAGAAACCCACTTATATTGCTTACGGAAATCTATGGAAATGGAAACACTATCCTAGATGGAGTCTCACCACCTTCAGAGCACGTAAGAATATCCTTCCCACCTATGAGAGGATTAGCTCATGGTTTAGCGCTCCAGTACCTCTGTGTTTGCTTTGTCATCATGACATGGATTTAGTAAATCATCTTTTTGAGAATTGCAAGTTCTGGTGTTACATTTGGGGTCGTGCTCAATTAAAGCTCAATATCAGGTCCTCATACTCGCTCCATGCATGACTTGCTGACGTCAGTACCAGATCCAAGAATAATGGTGCCTTAGAGCTATGGGAAATCACTGGTGTTGTGCATTTGATATGGAATGAAAGGAATAAAAGACTCCACAATGGTGCCTTGTTCGACTTCACTATGATTTTCTCGCAACTTGCTAGGGAGATTAAGGATCACTATCACATTCATAAATCAAAGCTAGATATTTCACCTGTAGTTTCTAGGAATTAGGAACTGATGTAATCCCTTTTCCTTGATTATGTTTCTCATCTAATCACATGTATGGATGTGATTTGTAACTTTGTCCCCATTTAGGGGTTTTGGAATATTTTTACCCAAAATTTCCAAAAAAAAACTAAACTAGACTAGCATGAACAAGCAAGCAGAGCAAAATGGGTTTTAAGCAGTGATGATTAGTTAGGTGGGCCATTTTGGGATGTGGTTTGATATTAGTTGAGGGATCTCAACATAGAAAGCAACTAACACAATTCTATCTAGATTACCAAACCAAACAACAAGGCAAGTGCTAGTAGAATATACCATATACTACTAGTTGGGTAACTAGGGTTAGGTGTAATTCTAGTAGGACTTGTCAAGTCTAGGTCTCTAGGGTAAGTGGTATTAGGTCAATTGAGAGAGAAGGGTAGAAATGGGATTGGATATGAGGGTTTTTCACCTCATGCCACTAGCCATCTAGCCTTTAGAAAGCCCTAGGAAATTGCACTAATCACACTTACACTAGCCACTTAGATCTCACACTCACTTGCAGGAGGAGGGATGTGTATATAGGAACAAAGGGGGCTAGATAAGGATCCACTAATTGGACCTAGGAACCATTCCTAAGATTGCCACATACACTCCAATTCCTCCTAGAAGCGAAGTGTCATCAAACATCTCAAAGCAAGAAATTCATGTTATAAGCACAAACCATATGCAATAAAATAGGAAATGAGATAAAAGCAAGAAGCAATCATCATAGATAGAAATTATGTTCATTACAAGACATTTTCCCCCAACATGGTATCAAAGTCACATTTTAACCCCAAACAACCCACCGCTAGGGGCTTAGCTACACATAGTCAAAGAAATAGCAAAAAAAAGGGGAAAAAGGGGTAGAAACTCCATGGATCTCGGGGAAGTAGCCTTCTTCTTCACCTCCTTGCTACTAGGGACGTCCTCACTCCTCCAAGGATGCAGATGAGCATGAAGATATGGGGGATTATGGAGGAAAACCTAGAAAAGTAGGTTTCCAAGGTGAAATGGAGATGGAAATGGTGGGTGGAGAGCATAAATGCAAGGGGAATGCACTAAATGCTCAAGGAGAGGAGTAATGGAGGCTATGAGAATCTAGGGAAGCTAACTTAGTGTTGTGGCCACCACCCATGTATATATAGGTGTTGGTGGAAGCACTATGGTAAGTAGGGGTATTGTGGGAAAATCAGTGCAGAAAGTGGTAGGTTTAGTAGGGTGGCAAAACGGTCATGTTGAGGGGCCACGGCCATGGTGGGGGTGATGAGAACAGTCATGGAGCTTGGACACGGGTGTGTTGTGGAAGGATGGTGAAAGTGTTAAGTAGGAGGTGGCCACGACCATGGCGGAGAGCCACGGTTGTGTTGGGTGAGTAGTACCACGACCGTTTTGGGTAACACGGCTGTTTTGGAGGAGGAGGACTTGGTCGTGGGGTAGCAACATGGGTGAATCAATCTTCATAGGCCATGGTCGTGGCAGACGGCCATGGTTGTGGAGAATTGGGTGTGACTCTCTGTTGATTTTGGGGTTCTTGCGCTAAATTCCAATGGCCGTTGTGGGTGGCCACGACTGTTTTCTCCTCTGTTGGCCATGACCGTGTTGATGGCCACAGACGTGGTATCTTCAATCGGCCACGAATGTGCCGATGGGACACGACCGTGGTGAGTTGGGGTAGATCCCTGTTGAATATGCAATTCTTTACCAAAAAAGACACGACCATGGGGGTATTCCCATGGCCGTGTTTGGGTCTACATCAGTCAATTGACCTTCAAACTTCATCATTTATTGATTTCTTTGCTTGATGATGACTCTTGGCCATTGGGGGTAGGTTGAGGGAGATTTTAGGGCCTTCTTTGGACCCATCCATGAGTGGAGGAGCCCTAGAAATCCTTCCTTCTCTCTCATCCATCCAAGGCATGGTCCAAGTACCTGAAAACAATGCATAGAACATCCATATGTGCATTTGGTAGTGATAAACATATTAGAGGAAATAGCTTGTAATATAACATGTTTAGATGTGATTGAAGTACACAATGGCACAAGATGGAGCCCTAAAATAGGGCTACATCACCACCCCAAACTTAAAACATACTTGTCCTCAAGTATGCTCTAACTTAATCTCTCTTTTCAGTTTTCATTCAATACACAAGAATGGCAAATGCATAGCAATAGAAAAGTATTGACTACATGGTCTTGGAAGTGACTAAGTGCATGTATTCCACCTCTCTCCTTTCCTCTTTCACAAACCAATAATAAAATGAGCACTGAGCATACAAACTTCAAATATAAAGCATAGAAAAACACAAGTTGTCCATATGTCCTTCATGTCATTCCGGGTAAACTGTTTCATGTTGTTGTTAATCAAAGATGACTAGGAGTATTGTTTCATTTTATGCATTCACTCTTATTCTTCAAACCACACTAAATGACCCACATGGATGTAGAAAAGGGTAAAGTGAGCTAGATTTGATGTTTTCTAGCTCAATCGGTGTGAAAAAGAAAGAAAGGATTGCGGTAAGATTTGGAGTGCTTTTACACACTCATCTTTTCTTTATTTGAATGCTCTTAAACAGGAGCATCCTTTTATTTTATTTTTTATTTTATTTTTCTTTGCCCTTGGTATAGATAGGGCATATGGTGGATAGAGTGAAGTGGGGAGGTGAGATGTGGCCACCCCAAACTTTTGGGGGTGGCCACGGCTACTATGTGCACTTTGGCACCTTTTCATGAGGCATAGAGGTATGAAAATGGAAAGAATTGTCAAATCCAAAGGGGGGGTCATTAGTGTAGTCTTCAACATAAGATCTCCTGCATGAAAGAAAATCCAACACTTCATCAAATGATATCACACCACATGATAGAGAAACATGACATTCATATTTCTATCAAGTGATTCCATAGGCCTTAAGCGTTTGTAGCTTGCTCAATTCACAAAACAACCAAAATGTTCACAAACTTAAGAGAGGTAGTGAACATGTAAAGAGTCATCAAACAACACCATATAGCAATAAAATATAAGAGAACAACATGCATTTGTCAAAGGATTAAAAATTTTATTTCCAACAATGGAGATTAAGTCAAACATGCTTTTTGGGCAAGAACATTCAAGCTTGGACAAAATTAGCCAAAATGGTACCAATTTGCCTTCAATCACATCTAAACCTACATTATCGAACTTAAAATAGTAAAAAAGAAAATCCTAGCTAAAACATGCAAAAAATACCACAAATCTACATGATATGCAATGCATGGCAAAAAGGAGCAAAAATTTTGAAAAACTAGGCAAAAATGCATGAAAGCAACTACATGCTATGCAAATATGCAATAAAAAACAAGAGCAAGAAAAACTAAACTAGATAGCATAGGTGGAACAAAATCACAGAGAGATAGAGGGTGGTGTGTACCACCCTACCCACCCCAAACTTTAGAATCATGTTTTCCTCAGCATGAAACTATAGTGTAGGGTAGATAGGGGAAGTGTCACGACTGCTGTGGCTACTGGTTGGATGAGTGAGGAGGATCTAGAGGAGGAGTGGAGCCTATGGGAGGATGTTGGTAGTAATTTCCATAGTAGTCATCCTGGGGTGGAGGGTATGTCTCTGGAGATCCAACTATGCCACCCTAAAAATCTCCACCCTATTTGGGGTTTCTCACTTCTTAGGCATGGTGGTAGTGACATAAGTGGTTGATCAGGTGGTGCATTTGTTGTTGGTCTTTCCACATGTATTGCTGGATAAGCTGCATATCACTCTGTGTCTTCTGAATACCCTCAAGTTGCGCCTGGATGGTGGACATGTCATAGGCATTTGTTGAGGGATGTTGTAGCTGGGATGTTCCTTCATCCCTCCTTCTTGTTCTTCGGGGTTTCATGTTTCCTTTAGTTTCTTGTTCTTGGCCTTGCATATTTGATTCAGACATCTCTTCTTGTGCGACAGTGGCTCCCCTAGTATATCTTTCTCTTGGGTTGTCTTGTTGCCACTTCAATAATTTGTCCTCCAGTTTGTGGAGGATCCCCAGCACAGAAAGTAGTGTCACAAAGTGGTCAAGAAACTCAAGCTCAAAATTAGGTACACTAGTTGTACAATAGATCATCCTTTCATCCATGACTTTGATAGTGTGGGAGCAGATTAGATAGTATAGGTCAACAAGATTGATTCCACTTGTGTCCTCCATTCCAGAGAGATCATATCCCAAAGCATATGCAATTGAGGTTACCAACCCACCCATAACAAAAGGTGTTTTACTTTTGATGGGTATGGCCCTCATATGATCAATTAATAGTGTTCTGAGGTCTATAAACTGCTTGCGCTGCATTGCTATCAAGACAAACATATCTTTCTGTGAAATCAAGCCTTGATTGTCATAACACCCCATAATGGTGTTAGCTAAGACTTTTTGTACATAACGGAATAGTGGGTTGCTTATGGTGGTAGTTTTTTATCTCCATGTGAAGTATTCCTCACTGCCTGTCAGAAGCTTCCAGAAACGTACATAGTTGAAATCAACTTCCTTTTCAAGTAGACCATCATCCATCTTTTCGGCCTCTTCTAGATTGGCAACAAAAACATAGTTCATCTCTGTTGATGTGAGAGTGTGCATGTTTCCCATCATGGAAAACTTGATAGATTCTTTTCCTCTCACCTTTGTCTTCTCAAGTGTGGCAAAGAATTCCTGAGTCAAAGTGGTGTAAGTCTTTTGGGGTGTGAAAAGAGTGTTCCACATCCCCATTTCCTTTAAACTTCTTTCCACCACTTCTTTGATCCCTAGGTCATCAATGACCTTCTTACACCCATATCTAGTGGGGACGACTCTCCTTGTCATGCATTTCGGTTATGTGAGAGAGATTTTTCTTTGCATGTGTCCTCTTCCATAGGACACTCCTGCAGGGGCCTTTCCTAAGGCCTTCAATATGTCCGCCTCCAAAAGAGCCAAAACATCCTCTTCCTCAGGCATCATCTCTACCTCTTCCTCATCGCTGTCATCTTCATCTTCCTCCATTCAGTAAGATTGAGACCCCAAACTCATGTTGAGGTTGTGCCAATGTGCATATTGTTCTTCATCCCGACGCAACTTCTGCGTAGATTGCGGGTGATCACTACGCTCCACCACCATGTAAGACGTGGAGTGGCGTGCAGGTGTAGGCTTTGGCGTCCGCTTTGATGATGATGGTGTTTCTTTTAATTTCTACCCTTTCTTTGCAATCACCAACTCAACTTCATCAATCAAGTCATCCAGATTTTCCTCAGACCCCTCTTCTTCTTCTTCTTCCCCCTCATACGTGGTGTCAGTGATGTGGTGGTTGTCGGATGAGTGGGAGAGAGATGCACTCACCCGTTGTGAGCGATGGAGGGATTGGTATGCAGAGATGTTGGGGAGGGGTATGCGAGGACACAAAAACATCAGAGGAGGCATTTTTGGAGCGTCGCTTTCCTCCAGTGATAATGTTGGCCCCCTTGGTTATTGCCTTCCCAATTTTCTTTATGGTTGGGCTGGGAAAGGGGGGTGAATAATGGATTTTGGTATAGGGGTTGGTGTGGATGTGGATTTAGGTGTGGGATGGAAGGAGAAGGTGGTTTAGATGGTGGATATGGGGTTTTCTGTGGATTTGGGTGAAAAATGGAGGGTTTATGTGGAGGTTTAAGGGAGGGGGTTGTTGGGTGGATTGGAGATGAAGGTGGAGATGGAGGGTCGATTGAGAGAGGAAAGGTGGTGGAAATGGAAGGGGGTGGCTGGGGAATGATTTGGTATTGATTGGGGGTTGATTTGGGATTTTTTTGAGGTGTTGGAGGTGGAGAATGGTGGAGGGCAAGGTAGATGTGTGCTGCCATGGTCGTGCAACTAAGGAAGAAGAAGAAGAAGAAGAAATGAAGAGGGGGTCGGGTTTTGATGTTAAAATATATATTTTTTTTCTGGATCGTGTCGGGCCACGGTCATGGCCAGGGCTTGGTAGCACAACTGTGGTGGGGAGCCACCATCGTGTTGTCAATGAAGAACGTTTCCCTCTGACCTTGCCACAATTATGGTCAGTCGCCATGGTCGTGGCCATGCATCTTCAATATGGTCGTGGCGGGTGGCCACGGTCATGGCCATCATCCAAAAAACCCTGACTTTCTCTGTCACTTTGATGAAATAAAACCTACGACCGTAGATAGAGGCCACGGTCGTGGTCATACATCTTCAAAATGGTTGTGGCCGGTAGACACGGTCGTGGCCATTCGTCCAAAAGAACCTGGCATCTTGGCCACTTTGATGAAATAAAACCCACAACCGTGACGGGAGACCACGGTTGTGGTTGTCCACTTTTGTCACGGTCGTGGTCAAGCTCCACGGCCGTGCTGGGGGAAATCCTTCAATTTTCTCAATTCAAATACAAGAACTTTGTTTATCTTTGGCATTCTGCCACAAATTTGCTTTAATGACCATGACTCAACTTTAATCCTCTCTCTCTAGTGCCTAACACCTTCCTTCTCATCAAAACTCAAAGAAAAACTATTAGACACAAGTGTGTGTGTATTTGTGGAAAATAAAACAAATGTATCAAAAAGTAAGGTTCGAGAATCTCAAACCACGTGGGTTGCCTCCCACTAGCGCTAAATTTTACACCTTCAGCCAGGCTTATTGATTCTTGACTTCTTTCACTTCTTTGGGATTCTCAAGGTATACTTGTAGTATATGTCTTTCTCATCTGTTTCTAGGCACATCTCTTCATCAGATTGTTGTTCTTCTACAAGCATCACAATGTCAAAAGTTTGATTGGCCTTGTTCGAGCCTACTTACACAACTGGCTTTAATCTTTGTCCATTGACGGCCAACTCTTTTTCTCCTTCTTTCTCACATATCACAACAACCCCGGATGGATACACTTTCTTGATAAGATAAGGTCCTTCCCATCTAGACCGGAGTTTTTTGGGAAAGAACTTCATTCTTGAATTGTACAGCCATACGCACTAGTTGGGCTCAAATTCCTTCTTTTTTATCATCTTATCATTAAGAAACTTTGTCCTATCCTTATAGCTCTTAGACATGTCATACGCCTCATGGCACATTTCCTCCAACTCATTCAGTTGAAACTTCCTTTTCATTCCCGCATTTTCTCCATCAAGATCCTTAGTTTTCAAAGCCCATAATGCCTTGTGTTGCATTTCAAGTGGAAAATGGCAGCTTTTTCCATAGATGACCTTGAATGGGGTAGTGTCAATCAGGGCTTTGTATGCAGTCTGGTATGCCCATAAAGCTTCATTGAGACGTAGTGACCAATCCTTGCGGTCCGGTCTCACTGTTTTATCTAGAATGTGCTTTATCTCCTGATTGGCCAACTCAACTTGGCCACTAGTTTGAGGGTGGTAAGGAGTGGCTACTCGATGGTTTACTCCATGCTTCTTGAGAAACCCTTCAAAAGTGTGGTGAATGAAATGACTTCCTCTATCGCTAATCATGGCCCTTGGAATGCTAAAACGACTAAATATGTTCGATTTCACAAAGTCACACACCACCTTGTGGTCATTCTTCTGGGTTGCAACAACTTCAATCCACTTTGACACGTAGTCCACGGTGACCAAAATGTAGACATACCCAAAGGAAGGAGGGAAAGGACCCATGAAGTCAATTCCCCATACATCAAAAACCTCCACCACAAGAATGGGTGATAGAGGCATCATGTCCCTTTTGGAGATAGTGCCCACTTTTTGGCACTTCAAGTAGCTTTTGAAAAATTCATGGGAATCTTTGAAAAAAGATGGCCAATAAAACCCACATTGGAGAACCTTTGCAACCATGCATTTTCCTCCAAAATGACCTCCACATATTCCGTAATGGCACATGGATAGGATTTCTTACTGTTATATTTCTAGAACACATCTCCTTATGAGATGATCAGGGCAATATTTGAAGAGGTGAGGGTCATCCCAAGCATAATTCTTGACCATGGAAAATAACCATTTGCTTTCCTCCCTTGTCCATGTGCTAGGTATCCTCCCACTAGCCAAGAAATTGGATATGTGTTGATACCATGACCTTTAAGTGGACGAGAGTAGGACGAGTTGTTCATGTGGCATCATTTCGATTCGACTTGTATCATCAAAGGGCTCATCAATTTGGGAGAGATGGTCGGCATCACCATTTTCCACTCCCTTTTTATCCACAATCTCCACATCAAACTCTTGAAGCAATAGAATCCATATGATCAACCTTGGCTTTGAATCTTTCTTTGACATGAGGTACTTTAGTGCAGTGTGGTCCGTGTATATCCCTACTTTGTTTTGTAAAAGATATGATTAGAACTTGTCAAGAGCGAAGATGACTGCAAGCAACTCCTTCTCAGTGGTTGTGTAGTTTCTTTGGGCTTCATCTAGAGTTTTGCTCACGTAGTAGATAGCATGTGGAATCCATCCAACTCTTTGGCCCAACACAACCTCCACTACCATGTCAGATGCATCAGTCATAATCTCGAATGTCAAAGATAAATCTGGGGGTTGCATGATAGGAGCAGAAACTAGTCTTTCCTTTATGTGGTTGAAAGCTTCAACACACTTGTCATCAAAATGAAATTCAACATCCTTCCCAAGCAAGTGACATAAAGGTCTTGAGATTTTACTGAAATCCTTGATGAAGCGGTGATAGAAACTCACATGTCCCAAGAAAGACCGAACATGTCTTACGGTGGAAGGAATGGTGAGAATAGAAATGAGGTCCACCTTAGCATTGTCAACTTCAATTCCGTCCTTTGAAACCTGGTGACCCAAAACTATGCCTTCGGGTACCATGAAGTGACTCTTTTCCCAAGATAGCACTAGGTGAACCTTCACACATCTCTCAAGAACATCAACCAAATGTAGCAAGCAGTCATCAAATGTCTTACCAAAAACTGAGAAATCATCTATGAACACTTCCAAAGATGAATCAAGCATATCCGCAAAAATCTAGGTCACACATTTATGAAATGTAGAAGGGGCATTACACAACCCAAGTGGCATTCTCCGGTAGGCAAATGTACCACTTAGGCAGGTGAATGTTGTTTCTCTTGATTTGCAGGATGCATGACAATTTGGAAGTATCCAGAATACCCATCAAGGAAATAATAGAAGCTTTTCCCCGCTAGCCTCTCTAGAATCTGGTCAAGGAATGGGAGATGGTAGTGGTCCTTCTTGGTCTTTTCATTGAGCTTTTGGTAGTCAACACACATTCTCCACTTTGATTGTTCTCTTACCGGCATAAGTTCACCATCCACATTTTCTGCTATAGTGATCCCACCCTTCTTAGGCACTACCTAGATGGGGCTCACCCATGTACTATCAGAAATAGGATAGATAATTCCAACATCAAGCAATTTCACAACCTCTTAGGTCACAACCTCTTTCATATTTGGATTCAACTACCTTTGCATTTGGTGGGTTGGCCTTACATCATCTTCTAGATAGATCCTTGTACATAGATGGAGGGATTAATACCCCTCAAGTCAGCTATAGACCATCCAATGGCTTGGATGTTCTTCTTCAAGACTTTCGTCAATGCCTCCTCTTATTCTGGTGAGAGAATGGAGGAAATGATCACTGGGAGAGTGTCATTTGCACCTAGAGAAGCATACTTCAACTCAAGAGTGGGAGGTTATTCAAGGGAGTTCTTTAATGGTTCAGAAATAGAAGGAAGGTCTTCACTTGCAGCCACCAATGCTACCTCATTCTCTTCATCAACTTCATCATCATCATCAGGAAACTCAACTATTAGCTCTAGACCTCTACCTTGAGTGGCAGTTTAAATCCATGTAGGTAGGCATTCCTCCACAATTTCATCTAGGCACTCAATGAGATAGCAATCTTCTTCAGTGGCCCCCTATTACCTCGGTTGTGGCTGAAGATTTAAACATGTTCAACTGGATCTTCATGTGCATGAATGTCAGATACATTGTACCGGTCCTCACATGAATTACCACATCCGATGTGGCTAGGAAAGGCCTAGGCACCCTCCTTGTCCTTTTCTATGTCTAAGACAATGAAATCAGTAGGGAAGAAATCGGATGTCTCATCATCAAGCCTCACAAGCACGTCATCCACACACCCTCTAGGCGTCTTTATCGATATGTCAGCCAACTGTAAAGTACAATGATCTAGATTCAACTGTCCCATTTGTAGCTCTGCGAACACATCATACGGTATTAGGTTAATGCTAGAGCCCAAGTCTAGGAGAGCTTGGTCTATGTGATGCCCCCCAATATAGCATGAGATGATGGGAGCACCGGGATCTTTTCTTTTCCTTGGCATGGTGTGTTGCAAAATCGAGCTCACCTGCTTAGTGTGCGTTTGACTTTCTTTGGGGTTCTCCCAGTGGTCTTTCTCTTGAAGGTGCATAGATCTTTAAAGAACTTAGCATAAGAAGGTATTTGATTGACTGCATCAAGTAAAGGAATGTTGATTTTCACCTATTTGAAAGGCTCAAGGATGTCTTCAGTATACTTCTTTCTTCTCCTCTCAGTAGAAGGCTCCTTAAGAGATGCAGGAAATGGGGGAAGCTGGGACCCCACATGGTTCAGATGAAAAGTATCGTCAATGGGAATCACAAGAATCGCAGTATCGTCACCCAATATCACAATATCAACTTTGGCTCTCGTCACAATATCCTCAGGCTGTATCATAGTGTCAACTCGTCCAATCTCAGTATCACCTCTGTCAACAACAATGGTATCATGGGGGTTCCCCAAAGTCTGATCACTTCTGAGAACAGTCATTGCCTTCACATGCTCATGGGTAGTGGAATAAGAGGCTTGTGGAGGTGGTTGTGGTTGTTGGGGATGTGGTAGCCTTTGGTGAGGTGAATTTGGATTTTTGAGGATGAACTACGGTTGTGGTTGTTGTGGTGGTTGTTGTTGTTGTGGATGGGGGTGATATTGCGGGGGTGGATGCTGGTATGAATGAGGTGGAGGTGGAGCATATTGGTAGTTAAGAGGTGCCTGAGGAGGTTGTTGAGCATAGGGGTTCGACGATGCTTGGTATGACGGTGGAGCATATGAACTTGGAATGTTCCCTAGGAAAGTACCATCATTATTTGGGTTGGGCATCGGTTGAGATGGAAGTCTTCCTTCTTCCCTCCTAGCAAGAGAGAGAGATCTGATCCAGTCTTTTCTCAAGGCAGTTGATGGACTACCCATGTGAGGTCACATCCTTCTTCACATCATCCAAACTTCTTAACCTTCCAAGCACCTCCTCTTCAAACTTTGAACTATAGTGTGGCCTCTGTTGCCCTTGTCCTTGTCCATCCTCATTTTGTTGCTTCCAAAAAACAATTGGATGGTTCCTCCATTCAGGAGTATAGGTGTTGGACATGGGGCCTTGATTGTTTTGGCCTCCAAAGGAGTGCAAAGCATTCACTTCTTCATCCACAAAATCGACTTCCATGGTGGGTTGGATAGGAGAACCACCAGCTTGGTTCTTCATCATCTTCATCATATCCACCATCATTTTCATCATATCAGGGTCGACAACATTGCAGGTTGGAGCCACGGAAGAAGGTGGAGGGATGTAGCTTCGGCCGCAATACTCCCCTTTTGTATAAACGTGATGGTGTGAGTTTTCAGCAAGATGCTCGAATAGAGGCCATGATTCCTTGGGTGATTTTTCCATGAAAGTACCTCCACAGGAGGAGTCGACGTTGTTTTGGCTCTATTCTTCAAGCCCGCTGTAGATAGCTTGAACGAGTTGCCACAATGGCACTTCATGGTAAGGGCAGTCGTGGAGGAGTTTTTGGAACCTCTCCCACGCCTCGTTGAAGGGTTCATTCTCTTTCTGGGCAAAGGACGTGATTCATCTTCTCATATAGTACAACTTAGCAATCGGGAAGAACTTCTTGAGGAATTCATTCTTGACTTCATTCCAAGTTACTAGATCTAGCTTTGACACATACCACTCTTTAGCTTTTTCTTTTAGGTATAATGGAAAGAGGGTTCTCCGGATGGATTCATCGGTGGCGGCGGGGGTACAGAAAGTGGAGCACATCTCAAGGAATCATCGATGTGATGGTAGGGGTTTTCATTCTCCATCCCATAGTAATTGGGGAGGAGTCTTAGGAGTGCGGGTGGAATGGAGAATTGTTGACCCGACATTTGGTCAACTAGGGTGGCGATGGGGGAATTATAGTTCCCCGGGGTGAAATACTCCTAGAGTGGGTGTTGCTGAGGTGGAGGTGGTTGAGCATCCGCATGAGGGTTGTTTTCTACCATCTCGGCTTCTCGGTATTGGTTGTGGCAACTTTGGCATCTCCTTCTACCTCTCTCAGAGTCGTACAACACCAAGTCAGTACAAGTGGAACGCATGTGGCGCATGCACAACTGTCACCTGCGCAATGCACAAACAAGCAACAAGAAACAAAGTTAGAATGGCAATATGCAAAAGTGAACAAAGAATAAAGAATAGCAATGATGAGGGCAAAATGAAAGGCTAAGCTACACTAACTAGCTAGGTCGAGCACCTCGATCCCTGGAAACGGTGCCAGAAAGCTTGGTGTGTCAAGCCAAAGGCGTACACACTATCCAACTAAGTGTGGCTAGATGCACTTCAAGGGACTCGAACACACGGGAGGTAACTTTTGAAATTTGTATTTTCCATAACCAAGTCGATCACAAAACCAAACAGGCCACCCGCAAACGCACGTGGTACTGTTGTAGTATAGGTGATTGGCAAGAATAGGGGTCGGTCATCAGGGATAAAGGGGGCACTAGAGCTAGGCTAGTGTTGGATATGTTCCTAGTACGGAGATCAGGGATTAAGGGTTTGTTTGGTGATTAACCTAAGTGAACAGGCACAAAATGTAGAACTGAATCTAAGTTAACAAAAAGCTATATTACCCTAAGTAAGTTGAATCTAAGCAACTAGGTTAAGCGTTTAACTAAATGAGAGCAAGATGAACTACACTAATCTAGCAAGGCAAGAAGCAATTTAGAACTAAATTAACCACTAGAGAGAGCAAGAACCTAATGTTAACACTAAGGAGCAAGACTAAGAAATTAACTAGATTAAGCAAAGGCAACTAAACTAGACTAGCATGAACAAGCAAGTAGAGAAAAATGGGTTTTAAGCAGCGATGATTAGGTTGGTGGGCTGTTTGGGGATATGGTTTGATATTATTTGGGGGATCTCAACATAGAAAACAACTATCACATCTAGATTACCAAACCAAACAACAAGGAAAGTGCTAGTAGAATATACCCTATACTACTAGTTGGGTAACTAGGGTTAGGTGTAATTCTAGTAGGACTTGTCAAGTCTAGGTCTCTAGGGTAAGTGGTATTAGGTCAATTGAGAGCCAAGGGTAGAAATGGGAGTGGAGATGAGGGTTTTTCATCTCATTCCACTAGCCATCTAGCCTTTAGAAAGCCATAGGCAATTGCACTAATCACACTTACAGTAGCTACTTAGATCTCACACTCACTTGTAGGAGGAGGGATGTATATGTAGGAACAAAGGGGGCTATCTAGGGATCCACTAATTGGACCTAGGAGCCATTCCTAAGATTGCCTCATACAATCCAATTCCTCTCAGAAGATAAGTGTCATCAAACATCTCAAAGCAAACAATTCATGTTATAAGCACAAATCACATGCAATAAAATAAGAAATGAGATAGAATCAAGAAGCAATCATCATAGATAGAAATTATGTTCATTACAAGCCATTTTCCCCCAACATGGTATCAAAATCACATTTTAACCCCAAATAGCCCACCACTAGGAGCTTAGCTACACAAAGTCAAAGAAATAGCATAAGAAAGGGGAAGAATGGGAAGAAACTCCATGGAGCTCAGGGAAGTAGCCTTCTTCTTCACCTCCTCGCTGCTGGGGACATCCTCACTCCTCCAAGGGTGTAGATAATCATGAAGATATGGGGGATTATAGAGGAAAACCTAGAAACTAGGTTTCTAAGGTGAAATGGAGATGGAAATGGTGGGTGGAGAGCATAAATGCAAGGGGAATGTACTAAATAATCAAGGAGAGGAGTAATGGAGGCTAGGAGCATCTAGGGAAGTTAACCTAGTGATGTGGCCACCACCCATGTATATATAGGTGGTGGTGGAAGCACTAGGGTAAGTAGGGGTATTGTGGGAAAATCAGTGCAGAAAGTGGTAGGTTTAGGGTGGCAAAATGGCTGTGTTGATGGGCCACGACTGTGGTGGGGGTGATGAGAATGGTCATGGAGATAGGACACGAGCGTGATGTGGAAGGGTGGTGAAAGTGTTAAGTAGGAGGTGGCAACGACCGTGGCAGAGTACCATAGTCATGTTGGGTGAGTAGCACCAAGGCCGTATTGGGTAACATCGTCGTTTTGGAGGAGGAGGAGGACTTGGTCGTAGGGTAGCAGCACGGACAATTCGATCTTTAGAGGCCATGGTCACGATAGATGGTCACGGTCATGGTGAATGGGGTGCGACTCTCTTTTGATTCTGGGGTTCTTGCTCTAAATTCCAACGGTCGTTGTGGGTGGCCACAACCGTTTTCTCCTTTGCTAGCCACGACCGTGTTGATGGCCACGGTCGTGGTATCTTCAATTGGCCATGGCCATGTTGATGAGACACGGTCGTGGTGAGTTGAGGTAGATCCCTATTGAATCTGGCAATTCTTCACCAAAAAAGACACGACCGTGGAAATTCTTTGCTTGATGATGACTCTTGGACATTGGGGGTAGGTTGAGGGAGCTTTTAGGGCCTTCTTTGGAGCTCTCCATGAGTGGAGGAGCCCTAGAACTCCTTCCTTCTCTCTCATCCACCCAAGGCATGGTCCAAGTACCTAAAAACAGTGCAAAGAACATCCATATGTGTATTTGGCAGTGATAAACATATTAGGGGAAATAGCTTGTAATCTAACATGTTTAGATGTGATTTAAGTATAAAATAGCATAAGATGGAGCCCTAAAATAGGGCTACATCATACCCCAAATGCAACAACACACCAAGCTTTCTGGCACCTTTGTTGGGGATAGAAACTGCCATAGTAGTTGTGGTGTGGCTCTTCCCTTAAGCATCATTTCATTTCCAGTTAACTTGGCTATGTTTCATAAACACAACAAACTTTCTGGTGTCGTTGTTGGGGAGAAAGGTGGTTGGCCTAGCTAGTTAGTTTAGCTTTGATATTTTCCTACTACCCTCACCATTGCTATTCTTTATTCTTTATTCTTTGTATTATTTGTGCATATTGATTTTCTAACTTGTCCTCTTTTTTTTGGTTGTGCCTTATGCATGAGACAAGCAACCCATGGAAGACAAGATGGGGGATCAGAATGCACTTCATAAGACACTCCATGAATACTTCATGCAACTATAAAGAGCCAATTGCAAGTATATGATCGCTCTTTTTTGTTGGTCAAAAGTGTAAACACAAATGTCCAGACAAAAATATCAGACTTCAAATTTATACCTGACTAGAAGAGACGTCCACAACTCATTACGGAATCTTTGCAGTAGTGTGGGGTCAAATGCAGGGACAAGGAGAATAACAGAGTAAAAACTTGAAATGTTTGCTTAGTCTAGCTTAACCAAAAGCAATCTTGTGGTGTTCCGATTAAGGAACAGATTTCACCTAATTAAGTAGTGAACCTAAATTATGGAAAATCAAAGAAGAAAAATGGATGAATCGAGAAGTCAAGATAAAAATGACTTGGATTGTGTTTCACCAATCAAACCAACCTCAACCACATAAAACCTTCACTCCTATTTTATATGCATTCTCTATTTGTTTTGCAAACTGTCATAAGAAAATATTTTTCCCTTCCTTCTCTCGAGATCTGGGCAGATGTCTATCTAACGGGGTTCTATCTATCAAGTTAATAATCAAAAGATCGTTGGAAGATAATACGATCTTTGTTATAGAAACTCCTCACTCTCATGTATCATTACTATCCTATACTCCAGATATCGTTGAATTCATTCTCTCAAATGACATCCATATCAAATGTTGAAGGAAGGTATATTATCATCAATCAACACAATTAAACAAGATTAAAGGAACAAAACTTCAAAGAATATATGCCGTAAAATAGAAAGATGAACAATTACATGGTTGGAAGGGCCTGATGGCTACTCCCAACCCAAGTTAGGGTTTTAGCCACACATGGTTAAAGAAACAAAAACAATACAAAAAAAGTAAGTCATGATGCAGAAAAGGGAAAGAGAAGATCAATACAAGGGTAGATCGAATGATCAATCTACCAACCTCTTGGTTGATCTCTTGGCAGTCGACAGTGGTGTCGATAGTCTATCTCCTTGTTTTTGATCTTGGCTTGAGGCAAGAAGGTCCTTTAGTTTCTCAATGATGACAAAGGAACTACCCAGGAGTAAGATTGATAGGACTAGATCAAGGGGGTGCTGGAACAACTTCTATCTTAGTTTTTTTTTTCTTTTCATTTTAGCATTTTGTTTTTCTTTTACAAAAAGTAGTTTTCTTTAGGATCTACTATTTTCGTAGGATCCACTATCTAGTGTAATTTGTGGAGAATTAAATGCATGGTTTTTATTTGAGTATATCAAGCTCTGGGGTTGTGTGCACATGAAAAATGAGTAAATTAAAAAAAAATCGTGAGCTTATCTTGTGAGTAATTGAGTTGCATAACTGAGGAAGTGCTTGGGTAAGTCAGCTTCAGGACATGGGATATGAATGACCATCTTAATTGTCCAAGGAAAGTGGTTGACAAGGTTGTTGAGTCCGAACCGACCAGACACTAATGTGACCTTAAACTTAAGTTTAAGAGAGAAACCCCTTGATTACCATGTACACAGATCATTAAATAGGGACATATGATTCTCTCCGAAGGTTCTATCTCTTAGTCATGTGATCTCATCCACTGTATACATTCGTTTTACACTCCACCATATGAAGATTGAGTACATGTTATCATTATTTCTTTTGTTTGCATTTACATTACATAGTAGACCTTGCATCATATTTGTTTATTTTAGCTTGCAGTAGAGGATATATATATATATATATATATATATATATATATATATATATATATATATATATATATATATATATATATATAGAAAACCATACATGCACAACAAAATTCCGGTGCATGTCATTTAGTTGCATAACATCTTTGTTCATATAGTTGCAACTGCATCATATAAAGCATACAATATCATCATGTGCTAAGCTTATTCTTCTAAAACATAAGAAGGTAGTGATTTTGCCCATACCCTTGAAAGAAAGAAGAAGAACAGTGTCATGATTAGAAAAGTGTAGTGTAAGCATAAGCCCGTAATAGTATTTTGAAAAGGGGCTTGAGGAAAAAAATCTAAAAAAAGAAGAAGGATTGAGTATAGTTTCAGAAAGTGAGGGAGAAAGGGCATAGTCCTACCCATGTCATAAGGAAGAATTAGTACATGATGTAGTTGTGTAGATGTTTCATCTTATATTGAGATGAAATAATAGTTTCATGCATCATTCCACCTCGATGATTAGGCATTAGGATCATTTTATAATTTTCAACATCATAGGTTCATCGTAATTGTTGATTGCAAGAATGATTCTATGTGCTCATGATTCTTCCATAGCCACCCATCCCGACCACCCGTTGCTCTTATCGGTAGGCCACTCATTTGATTTTCTCCTCATTCATGTTCTATCAGGAGAACGACTTCCATGTAGATGGTAGTTAGAGAAAA
This sequence comes from Alisma plantago-aquatica, assembly GCA_963693085.1. Taxonomy (NCBI): domain Eukaryota; kingdom Viridiplantae; phylum Streptophyta; class Magnoliopsida; order Alismatales; family Alismataceae; genus Alisma; species Alisma plantago-aquatica. Next base: position 793,313,612 of record OY856412.1, read on the forward strand.
CGAGCAACATAGATAGGAGATCACACGATGCACTGAGTATGAACCGAAAGAGTTTATCATATTAACTGCTTTAATTGATAGTGTTTCATTGATTGGGGGACGAACATCTTTTATAGAGGTTTCTGGTCGCCTAGATGGCAATTAGTGTTCAGTGGTCAGTGAGGGCCGGTATGAGGACCGAAGGTGGGGACTTTTTAGATGTACTTTATGCACTTATGTGCTTCAACTGACTTATCTCAATTAGATCCAAAGGTTTTGTTGCTCGAGGACGAACAAAGTTTAAGCTTAGGGGAGTTTGATGCATGAGTTTTAAGTCACATTTACATGCCTATTCTATATCTCTTTTGTGCATATATTTGTCATTTTCTTGATTGTATTTGCATGATTCATTATTATTGGCCTGTACACTCTATTTGCATCAAATTATGCTTATTTTATCATATTTATATGATTTTATGCATTCCCCGGACTTATGTATGTTTTTGTGCTCTTTTCAGGTACTCTATACACACTACAATCTCAGTACAATTATTTGGCTATGCAATTTTGGGCTTTGCTTTAACTGAAGCCATAGCATTGTTTTCCCTAATGATGGCCTTTTTAATCTCATTTGTCTTCTAGGTCTTTGTCACCGACCAACCTCGTCGGTGCCGACGAGATTATATTAGTAGCCGACCAGAAATGAATAGCAGGCTCAGTGCCACCGATCATCCTGTCAGTGAACTGTGATTGAATCAGTGGTGCAGCCCAAAGTAGAAGCACCGACTCAGTGCTACTGACTCATCATGTTGGTGGTACCGACTCAGAAGAGGAAGGCCCCCCATAAGAAGCCATCAGTGCCACCGATCATCTTGTCAGTGGTACCTACTCTGTCAGATTTTTACAACCAGATTTAATCGCTTAGATCTAACAGTTCACGTTGCATGGTACCGTAAGTTGGCCTATGACCTAAGTAAGGACAGACAGACCTAAGGATCATCTCATTATGTGCCGCACGAAAGAGAGAGAGGAGGGAGAAAGGAGAACGGAGTTGAAGGCCACCACCCAGGTGATCCGAGCACCTCTATCGGGCATTTTTTCTATCAGAGGACTACAGACCGTGTGTTTCTCGAGGAGGATTATTTGGAATACCTTCTTTCCAGGGGTTACACGAATTTCATTCATGTTTCCCATGTTTTTCTCCTTTCTCTCCATGTGTTCACAACTGAAAACCATGCGAGGCTAGTCCCCTCCTTTTCTTAGGACTCGGGAGTAGCCTGGGGGATTGTTGTATCAACTTTTTGCATGAATTAATATATATTTCTCTTTATTCCTGGATATATAGTTGTGTTTTGATTGATCTACCTATGCTTGATCACCATCGGTAGAGTAATAGACAGATAATTGCTCTAGAAGGAGGATTAAAGGTTGGAAAATCATAATCTATACACTTTCCTAAGAAATCCTCAGAAAAGGTAATGTACGGTTAGTGGAAAGAAACCCAGAGTCTTCGATAATGCACCTAGACTAAGATATAAACTGCTACGGAAGTGGAATTGGCTTAGATCTAGGTAGTGAATTGATTCGTGGAAGCAGACAATTCTAACTACAGGCTTTCTATCCAGGTTAAGAGTAGAATTTGTGTTAATTTGGTAGAAATTAGGTATAACGAGACCCCGTGGTGAAATCAGTTATCCTAAGGAATCCACCTTATTTGATTTAACCACCATCAATTTTTGTTTCATTCTCTTTTTATTTTGTTTAAACTCAAATTCAACCTTTTAATTGGTCTAGCTGATCACATCATAGTTAGTAGTAGTCACTGAGACTACGTCTCCCTGAGTTCGAATCGGTCCTCACATAGGCCTATATTACTCGACGCGTACACTTGCATTTATACACATGGTTTTAGTGTGTTAAGGTGCTATCCCAAGGTAAAAGGAGGTGCCTACCTTGGTGAAGAAGGCTCCTATGGTTCTAAATTTCTCAATTTAGGATTTCTTAAGCTCCTCCTTGGTGATTTTGACCAAAACTAGTAAGTATCCTCCTTTCCTTCCCTATTTTCATGTTGTTAGTCTTCCTTCCACCTTCCTCCAGGTCGGAACCATGGCCTTCCATGGTGAAACCCCACCTAGAACCCATAAACACCTCATCTCCATGTTCTTTTGTTAGGGTTTTTCACCTCTAAAGTAGAGAAGGTGCTTCTTGCTCGATATAGGAGCTTTGTTGGAGAAACCAACCTCTCTAAGCTTGGGAACCTTACTTATTAGACCTATCCACCTTCCCTAGAGGTTCTTTGGAGGCCTAGGCTTGGATCTAGGACTGTTTAGACTCTGAATTTGATATATGATATATCCCTTATTCTTCTATGTTGAAAAATTCACCTATGCTTATTCATTCTCTTTGTCCTATGGACATTAGCCTATAGTCAATGTCTTTTCTTTTGAAAATCATGGTTCATGTGAACTACCTTATTTGATATTGATTATGTGATCATGGATATTCTTTTGAACTCTTATATTATTCTTTGTTCACAATGGAACTCTAAAACATGACATGTGATGTCTTTTGCCCACTTATGAGGTGGATGTATATGTTGGTCACTTATGTGGTGACTAGTTTATATATTATGACTATACTTCTACTTTCCTCTACATTTAACATGCTATGTGATTAGTAGCACTAGAATACTGTAATTACATTGGTTTTTATGGCAGATGTGTTATTTCCTATCGAGAAGATGTGATATTTCCTGCTCTTTTGGGATAGAAAGGAACCTCATACCCAGGGCAAGATGTGTGATTCTTAGCCCATGTTTTATATATTTGGGATATTGGTAGTATTCCTTTCTCTATTAGGTTTCAATTTTATGAGACTTGGCCGCCTTTGTGTTTATATTATTCTAGGGCTATGTTTATCTCACATGCATGTAGGTTGATGATATGGGGTGTGTGCCCTAATTCTTTACATGTGCTTGTGTGGCACACACTTAATGTTTTATTAATGGCAAGTATTCTTTTGTTATCATATGATTTCAATTCCTTTTCTCTTGATACCCATTTGGGTGGTCCTTATCCTTTCTATGGGAAGCATTTTATATTTGATGTCCTTAATTCCATATATTGCTCAATTTCCTATTTAGTATGCATATACTAGCCTTTGTTGATGTCATCTATTTTCTCTTCTTGTTGGGGTATGCTTCCAACCCTAGGTGAAGGACTTGGATGATAAGTCATGAAGTTTTAGACTAGCTTAAGGAGTTAAAGTGGGGAGACAAAGTTGTTATGGTTTAGATTTCCCTCTACTTAGATCCTTATGTTGTATCATACATGTAAACCCTTATGTGATATTATGATGTACTTTTGTAACCTTGTGATAAATTGAATATAGTCAACATTTTTCTTCCGCTGCTATACTTTGGTTGTTTTGAATACCATTTATTGAAGTTTGAAAATTTTGCACCTATTCTAGCATAACTTTGAGTGTGTTTGGAATGGATGTTTTATTCTTCAATTTTTCTTTAGTAAGGGGTTGATCCCTCCTCCTTACAGCATGGTATCAGAGCCCATGGTAGTCGGAATCTGACTATTTCAATTTTGTCTCCCTAGTTCGAATACTTGCCTTACCTTTAAGTGACATGCTTGCCCTAGAGTTGATCAATAGATGATGAAGGGTTGATTTAGGATCATATAGTTAGATCCCTAAAATAGTTACAACTAAAAGATGCATAAGTAACCATAGTAACTTGAGGTTGTTTAGCTTGGCCTTTAGGCAGCTACTAGGACATGAAGTTGAAAGCAAAGGTGTCTAGAAAGGATCAGGGCTCGGGGGCTAGCAAGATTTTCATCCGCACCACCATCTTGGTTTACGAGGACTCCCGAATCCATATGATACCGACCTAGCTTGAGTTGATACAAATTGTTCAAAATAGCATGCTTTTAGGCAATAATAGCCTTAGAGATCTATATGATTTATCTTTAGGGACCTTAATATGCTGAACTAGTCTCCCAGGTGTAAGGACTTGTTTGAGGATGCACAAGAGAAAGTTAACCCATAGTTCATAGTTAGTCTTTACAAGTTATGTTTCTTTTTTTGCATGATGCTTATGTAGTTGGATGTAAGGAAGTGAAGTTGAACCTTTTGTACCTAAAGAATAGTTTTGACTAAATAAGATGAATCCTTTAAGGGGTGGTGAATAAGTTGTTTTCTTATATGTGGATGTTTTGACTTCGAGGATGAAATCCCTTTAAGGGGTGGTGTGCTGTAACATACTAGATCTCGGACCCTACCCTGGAAGTTGATGTTTTGGACTTAGCCAAACAAGGTTGAAGGTTAGACCTAAATAGATGTTTAGTATAACACCAATGAGCTAATGCATGTATAGATCACCTTAATGTAACTTAATGTTCTAACATTAATCTTAGGATTATAATGGATACATAAAGTATGCCACATAACTAATTTGGTGGTAATATGAAGGTAAGAAACTTAATTGGATGAATAATTTAGATAATGGGCCGTTAATGGACCATATGACATATCTCATAAAAAGAAGTCTCAAAAGTGGAAACAAACTTCAGATTCGAAATCTACATATCAAAATTATCCTACATGTCAAATGTCATCTAATTTGGACCACCTTGAAATATTAGGATAAGTTTAGGAGAGAGAAAATGAGTAAAAGGCATAAGTAATGAATAATGTGATTATATAACTTCAAAATATGGAAATAATGGCAAATTCATATTCAACACATCAAATATAACTTGTGGATGAAGTTTGGTCCAATTTGGATGTTGTTTGTGCAAGTTATGCAATTTAGGTACATTCTGGACTTTTCTACACTTTACCCAATTGGGAGGTTTTCTTTGCAAATTGTCACATGAATTATAATCCTTATATTTTCCCTTACCATTCTCGTGTTTTTGAACCATAGAGAGCTTTGTTGCACCTTGGTTTGAAGATGTTTCTTTCCAAGGGCATTTTAGGGATTACTCTCTTTATAAATGAGCTTATCTTTAGAAGCTATCAACTAATGGGGTTATTTATTTGATTGGAGGTTGATTGGTATGGCCTATAAGTGTCCATAAACCGACATTTAATATTCAAGAAGCCTCTATGAGCTATCCTCTTGCATGGCCATGAAATCCCTAGTCTAAGGACACATGGAAAGCTCCATGGACACCTCATGCTTAACTTCTTCCTTATCCATAAAGGTTTGCATGTCCATAGGCACCCTTAGTTTTGGTCACATGGAAAGTAACTTGACACCTCATGCTTGAATTCTTCCTTATCCATAAAGTCTTGCATGTCCATGGACACCCTTATAAAAGTCACATGGAAAGTCTCATGGACACCTCATACTTGACCTCTTTCTTTATAGAGCCATATCTACCCCTTCCCAACTCCCAATTCGAAAACTCTTGCTCTCCTTTATTTCCTCTAGCTTAGAGCATCATTACTACTCTATTTTTCCACAAAGGTGTTGTTGTCCCAAGGTAAAAGGAGGTGCCTACCTTGGCAAAGAAGGCTCCTAGGGTTCCAAATTTCTCTATTTAGGATTTCTTAAGCTCCTCCTTGGTGATTTTGACCAAAACTAGTAAGTATCCTCCTTTCCTTACCTATTTTCATGTTTTTAGTCTTCCTTAAACCTTCCTCCAGGTCGGAACCATGGCCTTCCATGGTAAAACCACACCTAGAACCCATAAACACCTCATCTCCATGTTCTTGTGTTAGGGTTTTTCACCTCTAAAGTGGAGAAGGTGCTTCTTGCTTGAGATAGGAGCTTTGTTGGAGAAACCTACCTCTCTAAGCTTGGGAACCTTACTTATTAGACCTATCCACCTTCCCTATAGGTTCTTTGGAGGCCTAGGCTTGGATCTAGGACTAACTTGGACTGTTTAGACTCTAAAGTTGAGGTATGATGTATCCTCTATTCTTCTATGTTGCGAAATTCACCTATGCTTATTCATTCTCTTTGTCCTATGGACATTAGCCTATACATAATGTCTTTTCTTTTGAAAATCTTGGTTCATGTGAACTACCTTATTTGATATTGATCACATTATCATGGATATTCTTTTGAACTCTTATCTTATGCTTTGTTCATGATGGAACTCTAAAATATGACATGTGATGTCTTTTGCCCACTTATGAGGTGGATGTATATGTTGATCACTTATGTGGTGACTAGTTTATATATTATGACTATACTTTCTACTTTCCTCTACATTTATCATGCTATGTAATTAGTAGCACTAGAGTAGTGTAATTGCATTGGTTTTTATGGCAGATGTGTTATTTCCTGTCGAGCAGATGTGATATTTCCTTCTCTTTTGGGATGGAAAGGAACCTCATACACAGGGCAAGATGTCTGATTCTTGGCCCATGTTTTATATATTTGGGAGATTGGTTGTATTCCTTTCTCTATCAGGTTTCAATTTTATGAGAATTGGCTGCCTTTGTGTTTATATTGTTCTAGGGCTATGTTTATCTTACATGCATGCATGTTGATGATATGGGGTGTGTGCCCTAATTCTTTACATGTCCTTGTGTGGCACAATCTTTATATTTTATTAATGGCAAGTATTCTTTTGTTATCATATGATTTCAATTTTATTTCTCTTGATACCCATTTGGGTGGTCCTTATCCTTTCTATGGGAAGCCTTTTATATTTGATGTCCTTTATTCCATATATTGCTCAATTTCCTATTTAGTATGCACATACCAGCCTTTGCTGATGTCATCTATTTTCTCTTCTTGTTGGGGTATGCTTCCAACCCTAGGTGAAGGACTTGGGTGATAAGGCATGATGCTTTAGACTAGCTTAAGGAGTTAAAGTGTGGAGACAAAGTTGTTATGGTTTAGATTTCCCTCTACTTAGATCCTTATGTTGTATCATACATGTAAACCCTTATGGGATATTATGATGTACTTTTTTAACCTTGTGATAAATTGAATATAGTCAACATTTTTATTCCACTGCTATACTTTGGTTATTTTGAATACCATTTATTGAAGTTTGAATATTTGCACCTATTCTAGCATACCTTTGAGAGTGTTTGGAATGGATGTTTTATTCTTCAATTTTTCTTTAGTAAGGGGTTGATCCCGCCTCCTTACAAAGCTGACTAGTGCACTAGTGTTGGTTCTGCCCGAGCAAGGGAAAGGGTATATAATTTTCTATGATGCATCAGAGAATGGTTTGGGTGCGTGCCAATGCAAGATAAGAAAGTAATTTCTTTTGCTTTATGAGAACTTAAGAAATACGAGGTGAACTACTCGACGCATGATCTGGAGCTTGCAGTGGTGGTCCCTGCCTTGAAAATATGGAGACGCTACCTTTAGGGTGAGAATTGTCAGATCTTCACTGACCACAAGAACCTTAAGTACATGTTCTCTCAACAGGAGATGAATATGCAACAGAGACACTAGATGGAGCTGATCAAATATTATGATTGCACTATAAACTATCAAATATAAAAGTGAACATAGTGGTAGATGCATTTAGTAGAAAGTCTATTTTGTCATCTGTGGATAAGGATCAATTGTGCTCTATGGTGTGTGCAATAAGAGAGACATGTTAGTCTCCTTGCATTAGATGAATGTGAAGTTAGAGGTATCCTTGTTAGTAGGACTATTGGCATAGTTACAAGTGAAGCGTACATTGAGGAAGCAAATCTGAGATGTGCAACAGAGTGATACTGTGATACAACAAATACGAGTAGAGTTTGGTAGCGAGAAGCGTGATAGTTTCCGTGAGTCAGAGGATGGGATAATATGTTACCACGACAGAGTTTTGGTTCTTGATGTTGATGATTCGAGGAAGATGGTTTTGGAAGAGGCTCACTCTTTAATGTATGCCATGCATCCAGGTAGCACCAAGATGTAGCATAATCTTAAAGATTTGTATTGTAGTGGCCCGGTTTGAAGCATGATGTGGCCGAGTTTGTGACTAAGTGTGTAGTATGTCAGCATGTTAAGGAAGAAGATCAGAAACCTACATGAACTTTGCAACCATTTCCTATACCGTAGTGGAAATAGGATCATATTACGATGGACTTTGTGGTTGATCTCTGATGTGTAATATTATAGCATTGCAAATTCACTAGGAAGGATATTCCTAGAGTTTACCTAAACCAAAGTGAAATAATGCCACCCGCAAGCGGACAGATCTTATCACAATATAGATGAGGATCAAACCCTAAGGGACAACTTGTTTAATAATTATTTAATCAAAGTAACTTAGCAAGAACTAGAATTTATCACAAAAGTTGAGATTGGTTTGATTAATCTAAGATTTCAAGAATAAAAAGAGCTAGATTAAAGTTCTAATTATCAATGGACGGAAACACTAGGGTGGAACTGGGTTTCACCGCTACTACTTGAATCTACACAATCATTCAAATCCAAGCCTATATAGTGTTATAATTGGAGTTATGCAAGTTTCCCCTTTCAGAGTCAGAAACTTGGATGAGTAGATATCCCTGTAAGCTCAATGTCTCGTTACTTACAAATACTCTATCCACTACTCCAAAGACTTTCCATCGGAAGTTCTCACCAGGATGTGAACTAAAGCTAATCAATATTCAAATCTTAAACATTGAATTTCTCACAGTAAACGATTATAATAATTCACGTAAAGCGGATGATCAATCCACAAAACATGCAATAAATGATTCTCTATGAATTATATGAGTTCATACAAGAATCAGAACATGAATGAAATTTCAAGAAATGGGTAGTGGGGCTAGTCCCCACACCCCAATGAAAAGACTACTCCCTCCACATGGTGAGATTAATATCATAAAAAGAGGAGAAGGATGCCATCACAGTCATGATATTGGTGGAAGCAGCTCAGCTTGGTGTATGATGACGAACTTCATTACTTATTTCTTCTTCAGGTATTAACTATGACTTATAGCACAAGCAGACAGAGGAACAAAGCTTAGGGAAGAGATCCATCACCCGAAGAGAGAGAGAGAGAGATCAACAAACTGGAGTTGCGGATGAAGGAGATATGTCGATCTATGCTTGAGGTCAATAGGCATCGTCCAACTAGGTTAGTAGAACTAGTATGGTTGACATGTCTCATCCTTGCTATGATCTTGGTGGCATCCTCTCAACGTGTTCTATCTCTAAAATTTTAGATGAGATGTATGGCTGCACTGGGGGTCTATTTATAGTGTCGCAGTTTTTGCCCTCTTATTGGTGTCGACCACTTTCTATCAGTATCGATCGATGGGTCCATCGGTCGACGAGACTGTCGACCTACAGGTGATGATGCTTGGACTTCTATCGTAGTTCTTGGAGATCTATGGGACTATTGACCTTGAGGGTCTACAAGACTGTCGAGTAGTTGTTTATGTTGATAAGCATGTTGACAGGATTGTCGACCGATGGGTTGATTTATTGTCAGTAAATTTTCATGTAATTTGGATAATCTTTAATATACATGTGAAGTTAGGAGAGAGAAAGTGTGTAGAACCTTCAAGCTATTAAATAAATATACAAACAACTCCAACATGTAAAATTGATGGCAAATTCATATCCAAGGCACTTAATATGACTTGTAGGTGAAGGTTTCATCAAACTTGGATAATCTTATAACCATTAATGAAGGAGGAAAGACAAAATAAGACTTGATTTATTTAACACATTAAAGGTTCCCAAAAGGTAGAACTAATTGCATATTTGGATTTCTCATATGAAAAATAGGCTAGGCGCCAAATTTCATTTAATTTGGGGCTTGTTTTCACGCTTCATAGAGGAGAGAGAAAAGGAGAAACTAATGCATCCACACTTTATCCCAATTCAATTAGAGATATTATTTAATCTGTCAAACCTAGTTTCTTATATTCTGTTGGGATGACTTCTTTCCTAGGCATTCAATCTTGATCTCATGACCATTCTTCCTTCTTCAACCTCCGTTCCAAATAGGCAATGAGCGTGTACAGTAGCCATGGGAACAAGTCAGTTGTTCCTCATGGAGTTCTCTCTCTTCTCTCCCCCTTATCTTGAGATTTTTCCTCCAATGGACTCATAGTGTGATACCGATCCCAATGATCCCTAAATGGGGCCCTAAATCCTTATATATTAGAAACCCCCAAATTCGTCTTCTCTGCCCTTTTTCACAGAACCCTCTTCACCATCTCCTATCTGCACGCGAGTACCAAATATCTTCTCCAGACCGTAGGAAACTATCCTCCCCTTCCAATTGGGTGTGAGATTCCCTACATGCTCACCACTTTTCCCAAGTGCAATCTTCTGTTGCATCCTCACCAGATATGCTTCTCTCCTCACTTGAAATGAATTTGACCTACGATAAGAATCTACTAAACCTGGCCTTTCTTTTCCCTGACCAAACTAGTTACTGTGGTGGCTTTCCATTTCAACCCACGAACTAGACAATGATTTCTCTATTTTTTGGCTAGTTTTCTGCAGCCGCCTGCACCACTGTCTCTGTCTTCCCCGCACCTCATGGAAGAGATCAATGGGATCGGTGTGGGAAGGCGACTAGGTTCCTTCCTCCTTGAGAGGGTTGGTACGATTGAGTTCTAGCCAGCTTCACAGATTTTGCTCTCCTGATCTTCGTGAGTCTATGTATTTTGCGTGTCTGTGTGGAGAAGATGATCGCCTACAATTTTACAGTTATGATCTCAATTTGATTCATGTTTTTACCACTTCACTGATGGGATTTTATGTCTTTTGCCCTTTTCTTTTGGATTGATTGTGATCAGTAGTTTGCCAGGTTGGCTATGGGCCCAGGCCATATGGAAACCAAACATTGGGCCATCTCAGTGGGCTGATTTTGTTGAGACAACTTCGTTTAGCTTATTTGGCTTTTCTGAATTTTCTCATTGGCTCGTTTTGCAAAGATCATATCTTTTTATTCCTTTGTCCAAAAATAAAATGAAAATACGCTTTGTAATCATAAAAATGTAAGATTTTTAATACAAATATTTTTGAGACTTGGTTTTGAGTTTTATCAGAAGGTGTTTTCTAGAGAATGAATTAAATACTTAAAAATCACCAAAAATACACTTTAATCTTCATAACTCCAAAATATAAAAAATTATATATTTTCTTAATCAGGAGAACCTAATAAGATCATTAGTGATGTTTTCAGAGTCTAAATTGGAGTTTTGTGTGAAAAGTCTAAAACTAGGGTTTTCTTTACCTTTATGCATATGACAAACCCTAATACATGATTATACATTGATAATAGGAAAAGTGGACTTTGGACTCAATTAAAGTGGTGAAAGTGAATAATTGAATTCCATAAGAGTTATGTGCTTTCCTTACACCTAAGTTGGAAAAAAATTGTAAACCCTATCCTAGTTTCCCTAATGAGGCTTCTATGAAACCCTAATTTCACTTTTGATAAATCCTTAGCTATATTTTCCTCAAAATAAGTTTTATTTATTTTTTGGGTGTTGTAGCCCACTGCAATGTCTTTATTTACTTGATGCTTATACTTGTATAGTTCTTAGCATGTTGCTTTTATTAGAATATTTAACTAGTGTAGCGTTACTTTTGTACAACCACCCATAAATAGGGCATGTGTAAATTTTCCCAGGGGAATGTGTTACTCTCCCCAATATAGAATATTTGTAGGTGATTGAAATGTGTTACTCTCTCTCACCTATTGGTTGAGGTTAGGTAGGTTCCTCAACCCTACATAGTTTAGGTAGTCAATATTAATCAAGCATGCAACCTTTTTACTATTTTTGTTATGGCAAGCATCTATTTACTTATGCCTCATACTTTTGACCATATTCATCTCATGGAAAAATCTTAGCCTTTATTGTCCATGTTGTTTTCTTATCTTTTGTCCTTGTTCATAATATCTAACACATACCTTGCTTCTTTACTTTGTTGGGTTGTTTCCCAACCACCCAGGGTATGATTAAGGAGTTGAGCAAGGCCTAGTATTGGAGTGGCGCAACAGGAGCATGGAGGACCAGCCTAGGATTAGGATATTGCGTACATGGCTTTTAGCATGGACCTATCTCATGAAGTTGTTTCCTGGAGACAAGGTTGGTGTAGTTTAGATTTCTCTCTATCTATATCATTTTGTTTTTGTAAACCCTAAATGAGAGATATCATGCAATTTTGTAATCTTTTGAAAATTTAACATAGTCATGACTTTTATTCCGCTGCTATATACTTTGGTCTTTTATATACCATTATAAAAGGATTGAAAATTTTACACATGTTCCAACATACCTTTTGAGTATGTTTGGAATAGATGTTTTATTCTTCAAATTTTTAGTAAAGGGGGGATTTCACTCTTTTACACCCACCCCTTAAAAAACACCTAAAATCTACTAGGGCCTTAATGCGTCTCCGATGCCCCTGAAGAAAAGAGGAAAAAGTAGAACTATAGAGCTTAGGAGAAAATGAGGATGACCATTATCCTGGGTCCCCGATGGCTCTCCTACCTTAATTAACTTCTTAAAATAAACCATTATTAATAAAACACTAGAAAGTGTTTATGATTGCTATAAAGTCAAGGTGAATCCCCATTGTCACAAATCACAACAATCATACGAGGTTTTCCATAACTATGAGTCCCCACAGGTGAGTTAGAACCAATCTTAATGACTAATGATTCTTGACACCTATACACAGATGGGATTCACATAACCCCAAAAAATACTTTTACTTGGGTAAACATGGAAAGGGAAATATAGGAGGACTGTAGTAGAAATTGAAACACCTACAACTATCCACACCTCATCTCCCAGAAAGGGGTGAGATTAACATTCACATGGATTAACCCGGGAGTGACAAAGTGGGAAACCTTCAATAGGAAAACCCCATTCCTTCCTAATGGAACCCTAAGCTCTAATGATAAGGCCATGAGCGTTGATGTCTATTTAAAATTCCAATTAGAAAGATCCATAAAGGTGGACATCTCCTTAAAAGAACAAATCCAATCATTCAACATATGCTAGTGATGCATTGCTACACTGAAGCATGTTGGGAGTAAGTCTATAAGGGTGTCTTTAACACTTGGTGCCTTGGCCTAAATAGGGAGTTTTCTCTTATACACCATTACATGGCATGCCTTTAGCATCTATCATGACATCAAGGTCCAATAGGCACTCGATCAATCTTATCCTCTAGGTTGAAGATCCCCCTTTACAGAAGAATGAGTCATGAACATTGGGAGGGAGGAGTCACATACAAGTAGAAGATTAAAGTTCATGAAGACTTAAAAATGTTTGGGTTTTTCAACCTTCTGATTTCAATAAGGGAAGTGGATAAAGAAGGGGTGACCCCCCAACATATGTTCTTTTTACTAAAATACTTATACTCGTAACCGTCCATGATGCATTGAACACATAGGAAAATATCTAGATGGATCCCGGTCCCCATTTCATTGGAGGGGCTCATAGTGACAAGAACCTTGAAATCAATAAGGACCTAATTCCAAGTGCATAAATAAAACCTCAAGGATGAATTACCCAAATCAGATGTTGCATAGCATGAACCAAAAAGAAACCCTTTTATTATTAAATAAATATTTTTTAAAAGTGGAGACCAATGCCAACAAAAATAACATTAAAAATAACTCTAAAGATCATTCTAGTCCTCCTCAAGGATCCCCAATCACTATTACCAAATATGTTGATGCAATACACTCCATATATCTTGGGGAACAATCTCTACCAATAGGAAACATGTCACAAATCATCCTCTTCTGCCATTCAACCACATATTTGTCACTGCCTCTTGAACCTTTCTAGAGTCAGTAATTTTTTTCCCAAAGAAGGATGGAAGTTATTTCATCTAATATGTGCAATGAAGATGGTCAAACTACCTCAACATGGACACTGGATAGTACCCCATGCAACACTCAAATCCTAGAAAGACGATCAACCACTAAAAACTGGGCATCACTTATCCCACAATATGAGATATCGTGATGAAAACCCATCGATCCCCAATGGATATCTATTGACATCAAATTATAAATACATCGGGTCAAATCACCATTATTGGATCAACAATGGGCTCTAGAAGGGAGTGAATAGAGCTAAAACCACTTGAAAAAAATTCATTAGACCTTCAAGATATTTCTAAGATAATACTACAAGTATGAACTTTGAGTGCAACTAAACATGCATAGAAAGGGAGAGAGATTGAGCAAGAAAAATATAAAAGAAGTTATTTATAGTGGTTCCAACCTACAAACTAGGAGATGTACATCCACTACATAGAGAAGTCAACCTCTAAGATTTCAACCATGTATCACTCCTTATATTCTTTTATAAGATTCTGCAACATAAGACCTCCCTTTTATAGTTCAAGGGTACCTAGCATTCCTTTTCAGATCAAGGAGCCAATAAACATTACAAAGGACTTACCTATCCATGACCAAAAGTCTTCTACCTTACCAAGGACTTACCTACTCTTTCAAGGAGTCTTCGGCCTTCTCCAAGTATTTACCCACTCTTGCATAAAGTCTTTTTCCTTCAAGAATTTACCCACTCTTGTCTTAGATGTTCCACCTTTGACTTCACCTTCACCAAGGAGAAGCTTTCACCATGGGACTCCTTCCCTACTTCCTTTTCACCTATCTTAGCCAAGAGAGATATTCTCCATCTTCATGGTAGAAAGAGATATTGGGAGGTGGAGGAAGTGACAACCTCATAAGATATACATGTAGGAATAGCCTTCTTATAGATCTCCTACTCACTCTAATGGATTTAGCAAGTGACTAAACTCATGAGAGCAGAAGGAGGATCTTAGAGGTAAAATCTCTCTCAACTATAATATAGGGACCTTCATAGTGCTTAGATAACCATGGGATGGATCCCAAGGGGTCCTATTTATAGTTGATGAAGCCTCCTAACTGTTAGAACCACTTAGGATGAATTCCAGCAGTTGTTGGGGTGTCCAACAAATATTTTTCACATTTTAACCCCTCCAATGGCTATATTTTCACTATAGAAGGTATCTGATACAATACCATTAATTGACTTATCTTTTAGGAAACTCATCCGACATCAATTGTTATAACGACTATTTTCCAGTCGGTAGAGTTACCAAATTCGGCCAACGGAAGGTTCCAAAAAGCCATGTGAACAGTGTTGTCGGCTGAGTTATGTGTTGTCGACTGAGTTATGCTCTAGGGTAATTCAACCAACTGCACTTGCTATTTTGGGGTTTTGAAGACCCTCCCAAGTGAATATTGATTCATCTTGATTAGTTCTATTATGCATATGAGCTTAATTACAAGTCATACAACCATTACAAGTGATTTACATCAAAGATCTAAGGAGTAAACTATCTACTCTTCAATATTGATCTTTATGCATGTATGACTTGATTTCTCCAAATTAGCATGTCCAAGTTTTAGTATTTGGACTGTGTCTATATAATCTGAAATCACTCAAGTAAAATCTTTAGACAAAATTAAGTGGAGTGGTTAAAAATAAGGGTTTATTCAATTTACACTTTGAGTCAACAGTCTCATTTTTTTGAAGATGACAAACCATTCCTTAAATGTATTGAAAGCTATGGTAAAGTAGTTCTCGGGTGGGGGACTACCCCTTTTATGGGGGTCACGATGGCTCTATTTGCATTATTTCTATATATTATTTTGGAGATTTACAATACTACTAGAATTGATTCTTCTGGGGTTGATGCCTGAGTGGTTTAAGTAAAATCATACCTTCAAATAAACTTAGGAGTTTCAATAGAATTAAGTTCATAAGATCCCCCTCAATTGATGCTAATGGAGTTCACATACTCCCCCTTAATTGATGTTATATCTCCTACATGGTTGTCTTTCATAATATTTATAGAAACTATGTCTTCTACTCTTATATGTCTTCTCCCCTTCACATAAGACACGCCTTCTCCCCTTTTGTCATTTCAAAAAATGAGGGGGTTGAAGAGCTAACACAAATTTTTAGAAAAGTGAATGTAGAAGAGCAAAAACTAAGGGCTTGTCCAAGAAATATATGTAAAGCAAATCAATACATGCATTAGAACAACTCTAAATGTAATTGTGGAAAGTATGAATGCAACACTATGCAAGCAAGTAATTCAAGATAGTAGAATTTCAAGTCAAGGAACATGCTTGAGTATGTATTAAACAAGATACACACATAGCATATAATTGGATACCAATTGATGTGTTAGATATTAATTGATGAACAAGACTAGAACTACATGTAGATGGGCTACTAGTAGATTATATCACAAGTTAGATCTATTAGTAGGATATAGATCATAGTAAATGATTCACAAGTTAAAAACAAGCTATGAGTAGATGTACAAAAATATCCAAATAAAAAATATGCAATTTCATAAGCATTAAGGGATACAACTCACTAGCAAATTTGCATCATTTCCAAAAGATGTTTACCACTAAGAAACTCAAGGTTGCATAAAAATATATACAACTAGATATATGTAGCAAGTTAGAGAATAACATAAGAAAGGTAATTACAACCATATATTTCAAAACAAATATTATCAAAACATGCATAACAACTCAAGACAAGTAATTGCAAGAAATAGAAATACCAATTTATAGCAATTAGAGATATAGCGTTGTATGCAAGATAGGTAATTTAAAGCATGATATTATGTATATCATAAAAAGGCACCAAGGGGAGTGCCAACAAATAAGGACACTGGTTGAGTGAATCTAGTTGAGAGAGAAATTCTCATCCAAAAAAACATATGTAAATTTTGCATAGTGTTGTCGGTCAAGTTTTTGGGTTAAACTTCTTGACCGAAAAAGCTGTTGGAAAAATCCATTGGTGCTCGTCGGTCGAGTATCCTCAAGATAAACTCGACCAACAACAATTGTTGTCATAGAGCAAATATATTTTATAAGATATATCTAGAGGCATGATAAAAATATAAACCGTATCCAAACATGTATAAGCAAGTTAATAATGCACTATGAAAACATTAGGGACAATTTTTGAGCAATAAAGTGATGAGAATCACAATATACCAATTTTGAGTAAAAAACCATATGTAAAGTGCATACAAATTTGGAAAAAGCAAGCAGTTATTGGATATGAGAAAGAATACCATTACCTCGATTCTTACCATCTCTTTTCCACTTATTGCCACCCCATACACATCTCACCTTTCTTGTTTTATGTGGATTGAGAAACCAATTTACAAATCAATAACTCAAGTCAATCCATTAACAAATGACCTATAAGAAGAAAGATGAAACAATCCCCAATCATATTTTTGAGTCCAAAGGGGTCAGCTTAGCAACCCAAGTTGTATTACGATATGTAATCTTGTGATATGAAAAAACAAAAAATGTTTGTTCATATCTAACTTAAAGTGCCATGCTAAGCAAGCCCCCAAGAGGTCTTGGTTGATCCATGATTTATGTTTCATCTTTCTTTTCCTTTTTGTTTGTTTTGAGAAAGATGTCGATCAATTCCGATTCTTTTTCTATTGATTCTTTTCCGATCAAGATGTATGGATCCACATATCTATGTGTCTATAGAGATCATCTTCATGGATTAATGAAAGATTTGAGGTCCTAATCAATGTTGTTCCTTTGGCTATTATTATACCCTAACCATGTATACCAATTGTCTAATAGTATGATGTATAATATCATTAAGATTCTTTTTACCATTTATGAATATTTGCAAAGAGCATCTGAAACTATGATTATCACACTTAAGAGAAGCAAAAGTGCAAGACAATTGATCCATATCATATCTAGCATGCAAAAGAATGGTTTCTAAGAAAAGAGCTTTGGCCATATAAGAATATTTTTCAATATTAAGAGAAAAATATTATTCTCTCTACTAGTTGAAATAGAATAATATTCAAAGGACATTGATTTTATCAAGCAAGGAAGCATTTTCTTTTTCAAGCAGATCAATCTTAGAAAGATAGACAATATTTTCAGATTATATTCCTTGCATTAAAATATCTTTTCCCTCTTTTTTTGGTTTTAAGAACATTAATATGAAGCATAAGAGAATTCTCAATTTTAGTATGCTCTTCATTAGAACTAGGCATAAGGGGTTGAGATTCTAAAAATCTAATCTTATCAAGAAATCTAGTATTTTCAAGTTTGAGAGCATCTAATTGTTTAAGATAAGCATTGTTTTCAATCTCAACACTATTGAATTTCATTCAAGTTCTAAAAAAGCTTTTGGAGATCATTAACATCATTTTACAACCAAATGTTAGCATGTTCAAGATCATCTTTTCTTCATGCACGTTATCAACAATCTTAATAAGCTTTTTCTTTTCATGCTTGGGATACTTAAGGGATGCATGAGTAGAAAGAATAATGGAAATTAAGGATTATTTATCTAAAGAGTTTAGATTTACCTCATTTTAATCTTCATTTAAACTTGCCATGAGAGCAAAATGACATTCTTCATTTTCACTAGAGCTTGAGCTAGATCCTTCACTAGAATCTTCACTTGAGCTTGAGTTGGAGGAGTCACTAGAACTTTTGTGTCATTTCTCCTTCTTCTCAGACTTCTCTTCCCTTCTCTTATGATGATGGATCTTTTTGTCTTGTGGGAAATATTGCTTAAAGTGGCCCTTCTTTCCACATGTGAAGCACCGGGTGAAGGAAGAAGACTTGCCTTTATAAAGCCTACCTTTCAGGTACATAGCATCTTCTTCAACTTGATAGGATGGAGAAGCTTGACTAACAATAGTTTCAACTTGGGATTTGATTCCAGCCTTCTTCTTTCTCTTGAACTCTTTCTCTTCTTCTCTTTATTCTTACTCTTTATTGTTAAGTTTCACTCCAAAAGCTTGTATATTTCCTATGAGTTTTTCAATAGGAATATCAGTAAGCGACTTTGTTTCTTCAATGGTAGTTTCTTGGTTTCCCACCTCTTGGGGAGAATTCTAAGGATCTTTGAGTTGATCTTTCCTTGGTCCATAGGATGAACTAGTATGGCAAGACCATTTACAACAGTGTTGAGCCTTGAGTACATTTTAGCTACCCTTTTCTCCTCTACCATCTTGAAGTTTCAAGGAGGCAACTGAGCATATAAACTCTACATTCCTTGGTCCATAGGATGAACTAGGATGGCAAGACCATTTACAACAGTGTTGAGCCTTGAGTACATTTTAGCTACCCTTTTCTCCTCTGCCATCTTGAAGTTTCAAGGAGGCAACTGAGCATATAAACTCTACATTCCTTAACTTGCTTTTTCCCCTCACAAGTGACACATAACTTTCTCTATATCTCATAGGTCACGTCAAAAGAAGAAATATGGTTGAACTCGGTGGGGGAAAGAGAAGCATAGAGGATGTTGACGGTTCTTGCATTCAAGATTGCTTTCCTCAAAGTAGCCTCATCCCATTCTTCTACCCATGTCTCTCGTTGCTTGTATGGAAGATCCACTATTCTAGATAGATCAAAACTTGATACTTGGATACAGAATTGTAGTCTTCTCTTCCAATAGAGAAAGTTCCTCCCATCAAAGATTGGAATGTTGATGCAGTATCTCCCACCTTGATAATCACCCATATTGCTTGGAGAAGACCTGCTTTGATACCAATTGTTGGATGTACAATGGGATCTAGAGGGGAGATAAATAGTGCTGAAACCACTTAGACAAAATTTATTAGACCTTCAAGATATTTCTAGGATAATATTGCAAATATGAACTTTGAGTGCAACTAAACATGCATAGCAAGATAGAGAGAGATTTAATAAGAACAAGATAGCACAAGCTATTTATAGTGGTTCGAACCTCCAAAACAGGACATGTACGTCCACTACCTAGAGAGGTCAACCTCTATGATTTTCAACCATGTCTCACTCCTTAAATTTCATTATAAGAGTTATAATATAAGACCTCCCTTGTATAGGTCAAGGGTATTTAGCTTTCCTTTTTGGATCAAGGAGAAAATAATCATTACACAAAGGACTTGCCTATCCATTACCAAGAGTCTTCTACCTTACCAAAGACTTACCTACTCTTGCAACGAGTCTTCATACTTCTCTAAGGACTTACTCACCCTTGGATCAACTTTTCCACCTTCTAGTATTTACCCACTCTTGTCTTGGATTTCAACAGTTATATTTAGAATATATTTAAGAATGGTTTGCTATATAAAAGGGGAGAGACTTTTGAATCCATGGTTTTCATTACCCATATCTTGATGATGAATTCACTATTCCGTTCACACATGTCTAACACTTCTATTGCGATCATTTCAAATGGATATACATACACTAATATCACCAATTTATAAATTCTAAATTGCCAAAATTGAAATCATACATGAATAAAATTCAAAGTTGAAGAATATTAGTCTTCTTAGTAGAACATTGATGTAAATCATTTTTAATTATTGTATGAGTTGTAGTTAAGCTAAAGCATGTATTAGATATTATTATATTGGATTATATAAACCGAGTTCATCCATCAACTAGGTTTTACTTTTGGAAACTTAGCCAATGACAATGTGAGGTTACTCTGGTTTTTTACATTGGTGAGTTTGTCTTGGCAAAACTAAGCCAAAAATCATAAGGATACATGCCTAGTGAGGTTCATCAATTGTTATTTCAAACAAGAAACTTGACCATTACATAACCGAGGCTTGGATTATGATTCCTCATTTGAGTATTTACTAATGAAATATGATAGAGTGTATTGTAATTGTAGATTTCCTTAAAGTGCAAAATAGCTACTAGATGGAAAAGATGAAAACATATCCACTGGAGAGCCCTTCTTTCCCCTAAAAATGGCTTAAATTTGTCCGAAATGAAGTTACCATAAACTATAAATAGGACATATATCAGAGCTTCCTGAGGTTACCAAGGACCTCATATTCTATATTTGAGAGGAAGCACCTAAAAGAGCCCTAGTTAATACCTTGAGCTTGATCCGTTGCTAAATCAACTAGGGTGAATATGTTACTTGTAATTGATATAGTCATAATTGTTTATTGTGAAGCTCTCCTCATGATTCCAATCTCTTTATATCATAAAGGTTGATAAAAAGTTATTCCTTTTCTAAGGAAGGTGTAGTTAATACCCTTGTAAGGTTCTTCACTCCTTGTCCCCAAAAAGGAAGATAGTTACTCTTGATATAAAAAGAGAGATCACTTGGTGTATACTCTTAGTGATGGTATACAAGGTGATACCCAAATTTTGAAAATCCTATAGGTTGACATTTATTGGTAGTCAAGCCATGAGGTTTGGAGCTGGAGCCACACTAAATACTCATCCACATCATATGGTTTTTCGATTTCTCTCTCCCTTGATTTGTTTACCTAGTCCTTTGCTTGAGATATGTTTTGAAGGTCTAACAAATTTTGAACTAATTTTTTAATATCTCAATTCACCCCCTTCTTAAGCGATATATCCTACATACTTATCTCATGAACTTATCATGATATTGTCAGCTTCATTCTAACATATTATTTTGTATCTTTATGTCCTTTTGAGAAAATACTACTTAGATAATTTCTTTCTTTTCTCTCTACAACCATAATAGATTTAACATTCCTTACCAGTGGTGAAGGGACTCTTAGTAAAACCAATGCTCTCTGATCAATAGTGGATTGTGTATTTCACGTAAATATCATTTAGCTATTGTATAGATTTAAATGTATAGTCATGTTCTTTCATATACCCCCTTTCATCATCATGGGGAAGTTTTGATTTGAGAGGAAGACTTGTAATGAACCCTCTTTTTGACACAAGTAAGGGGGAGATTTTTTTTTAAAATTTGATATGATTGGAAATATCCAAAAAATAAAATGTATGATATTCCTAAATGACATTCACAAGTATATCATACATAAATATTTATCATGACAATAAATTGGGAGGTTATCGAGTTTTAATATATCATTCAATGATGCAAGTATTTCCTATTTATGCTACTGACTTTCTTATTAGTAATTAAGAGAACCAAAGAACTTAAACAAAATCTAAAGATGAATCTTAGAAAATGTGACAAATGTATTCATCTTGTTGATGCTTGTAAATCAAGTTGTACCTATTGTCATGACTTGCATAGGTGAACTTGTTTACATTGATAGATATAATGTAATAATAAATGATGAACAATTCTTGACAATCCTAAACCTAGTCTAACACTTGTGCAAACATTTTATGATAGGTGGATTTTATTCATAAAATCATTTTAGCCATTTTTAAAACAATGATTTTTATTTGGAAAAACTATTTTCTAGTCAAACCACAATTTTGTTTGGTCAAAATTTAGTTGATAGAGACACATATAATAAATGAATTCTAGTACTGGATGTATCATATTCAAAGTCTAGTTTGACCAAAAATGCAACCAATTAAAACTTTTCTTCAACTAAATTAAAGTCTATATACTTTCCTTCTAGTGTGTGATTAGGCATTTTCGCTCTACTAGATATCCAGTGATGACTAATTTAGAACTCGTATCATCCCACCACTTCACAATATCTATATTGAGTACTACTTGTTTTTTTTTCTATACATAGGTGGTCCTTAAAGAGCCGAACACTTATTGAGCTATTCTGTTACATGCTACCTAATCAAGCCTTGAATCTTACCTTGAAACTCTTAGTTTACTGAAGAATTCCAACCACAAGATTAGTTTAACTATCATACTTCACAATCAAAACCTTACAAAAACCATTTGTGAAGTTGTTTAATTACAACTAGTACCTTGGGAGCTTGATGTGCACATTTTGTATAGACTTTTTACCCACTTTTTCACACACTTTCAATTCGTTTGTACCTCATTTTGCCTCTAATCATACTTGATTTCCCACCTTTTTAGTTGCCTTACTCGCCTTAGGCTTGAAATCATCGATACATGATATTGATGACGAAACGAGGACCATCCAACCAAAATCCAATCTTAGCTAGATTCCAGGAGAGTTTGCATATTTGATGGAGTTGATCGTAAAGATTTTGAAAAGAACATGTTGTATGTTAATTAACACATGCCATCAAACTTTATAGATACTCACATCCCCAGCTGGAGAGAAAAAAACATGGCGTGTCGCTACTCAAACACAGCATGTCAGTGTGTTCAAATGCTACGTTATAAGGTTTTGCCAAGTCACATGTCGAGTGTTTATTAAGACACAGTGTGTGTTATTTTCTTTGGATGACTTCTGACAGAAGCTACATGGTGTGTCTTTCAGTAACACACCATGGAATCCTTGTGAAATCAGTTTTAGTCAACAGTTACATGTAGTGAAACGACATGTCTGCCATTGTACATGCCTTGCCTCTATCAGTTTCTGTAAAGTTTGAAACCAACTGCCCCTCATTTTAAATATGAGGAAACCCATATTGGCTGGTTATCTCTTGTCATTTGGAGGCATATTTTGTCTAGGGAAGAGTTCAAAGTAGGGAGAAGGCAATTTTGGGGAGGAAGCAGTGGTTTCTCAGGAGAGTGAAAGATCTAGAGGGGGGATAAATAGAGCTTTTGGTACTTTTCAAATTTAATTAAAAACTTAAGGCAAAGAAGGAGGGGTAAACAAGGAAGACACTTCGATATAGAGTGGTTCCAATGTTTGAATCAAAGGTTGTCAGTCCACTACCCAATTATTTCCAATTGAGATTTTGAAAGTGACTTATTTTATTTACCTCATCAGGATGTTACAACAAAATACAATCACCTTCCACTTGAAGTAGCCTTTACCTTGATGTAGCCTCAACCTCCTTGAAGCAGCCTTCTTGAAGTAACCTCAAGACCTCTTAGAGAAGCCTTCACCTCCTTGAAGTATCTACACCACCTTGAGATAGCCTTCACCTAGAAGTAGCTCCAACCTACTTTGGCACAACCTGAAGTAACCTCAAGCACATCTTGGAACAACCTTTACCTCCTTGAATAGCTCCACCACCTTGAGATAGCCTTCACCTAGAAGTAGATCCAACCTCCTTTGAAGCAACCTTCTTGAAGTAACCTCAATCACACCTTGGATCAACCTTCACCTCCTTGAAGTAGCTCCAAGCAACCTTCTTTCAACAACCTCCAACCCTAGGAGTAGTTAAGGTGAACAAAGTACATTACAAAAGAAATAGATTGGAAGAAAGGAATACCAAACCATTGAAGCACAATGCCTTGATTCCTATATCAAGCGTTTAGACCTCATATCCACTTAAGTTGGATTTTTTTATGTGGTGGATAGGATATAATAGCTATAGTACACAACTTTGGAGCACAAGGAAGAAGATAACAAGTGATTCTCAACTTTGTTTCTCTCTAGAATGGATGCTCAAGTGTAGCTTGTGTTCTTTAGGTGTCCTAAGGCCTCTCCTATTTATAGAAATGGTTTGTAAGTGTTTAGGGATGTTTTAGGGAGTATCTAGAGTGTTCTTAGTGCTTAGCTATCCGTTTGGTAGAAAGTAGTTGGGTTGCAATAACTAAAATGTTTGTTAAATGTGAAGTTTCTAGAACTTTTCTCGGTCGACAATATTGTCGACTGGATGAATCTCGGTCCAAAATATTGTCGACTGGATGAAAATCTAGGTTCAGTTGGCTCTAATGGATATATGTCTATTTCTGTCTTGTTTAAACCTATTACAATAGCTATATATCGATCGATAATATTGTCGACCGAGAAGGACTTTTTGCAAGGATTTGCAATGTATGTGAGGTCCTATTGATGAATCATATGAAACTATCAACCCTAAAGTCTTCAAGTGAGTGTAATATAGGGTTTTGGGTGGATAAGGAAGATCTAACACTTGATTTACATGATATTTAAGTACTTGTAACATGTTATACTTGTATAAGTTTTTACATCAAGTACAATCTTGAAAATATTGAACATTTAAGCGCATTGATCTTCAACTTCCACTTAGTATGATCTCCTCATTTTCTTGAACCCTGAAATACTCACATAGCATGTTAGATCCACAAGAATGAAATGTTTGTCATCATCAAAACAAAGGATATGCTAATGTCCAACTTAGCCAACAATCTCCCCCTTTTTGAAGATGATAAATATTCCTAAAATATAACCAATATATTTTGAAATGAAATGAGTTTCATACCTGTGATATAACTAAGATGAATAGGTTCTTTGATATCATAAAATGTATGCTAATATACTTAAAGAGAAATGGAACATGACATCCATCTCTTAAGGCAATTTAGCACCACTTAATGTCAAGCCAAGAGATCATGAAACTCATGAGAATATTTTACTTTATTTTATTTCTCCCACTTTTTCATTTAAAAAAGATAAGCATATATGCAAGTCAATAAGACTCCCCCTTTATTGAGTACTCCCCCTTAATTGTTTACTTAAAAAAGAATGTCAAATTAATCCATAATTCAGAACCAATATTAATTTCTCAACCATTTGCAAGGGATGGTAAGCCCTAAAATGATATGAGATTCGTTTAGGCTCATGGTGGGATCAATAAATGTATTTTTAATTAATTTCTTGACCATTTACAAGAGATTTCAAGCCCTAAAATGATGCGAGATTCCTTTCGGCTCATAATGGAATCAATAAATATAAGGGGTGTTAAGCCCAAATTCTTGAAGAGAATCCAATCAAGAACAAGATAAACAATTTATGCACATTATATCCAAGAATTTTTGTGAGCTCCCCCTTAATCTCATAATAAAAGTGAGATTAAAAATACTAAGGTATTTCAAATCGTGACCATATTTAAAATCAATTGATTAAGTAAGACTATGAGTCAATTTTTGTAAGCAATAATATTTCTTGCACTATTTTGGTTTAAAAATTTCTTTTGTTTTAAGTATTTAACATGATGAGCAAATTACAGATTTACTATACCAATGTTGGGTGCAAGTGAATGATTTGATTTAAAAATAAGAATTTATGTCATGCTTATTTTTGGTCGACCATGACTTCGACCGGGGCACCCCTCGGTCGAACTCCTTGTCAGTCGATAGGTAGTTTTGTAGAATTTCAAAATATACAACTTATCTAGTATAATCAAGATATAACATTTTCTTCTATATTATCATACTCAACTTTCTTTATGTATACTTAATCATATTTCAAATCATGGATTTAAACAACATAGTTATCTTCTCTTATGATTCTATTTAGGAAACAATTGTTACATCTTCTTGAAGAGTATGATGTCTTTATGCGTGGGTAGAGTTAAATGAACTCAAGTCTTAGCCATTAAAGCATAGGTTATATCAAAATTTATTTCTTATCATTATATCCTAACTTCACTCCATCATGCCCATATAGTTCCAATGAATGTTTGCCTTTAGGTCTAGGAACTAAATTTTATTCATTGTTCTTGATGAGCTCATATAGCACTTGTCCAATAATCAACTCTTTTAGGATGTGGCTTACTCTCATTGTGTATAGTCATCATTTATGTAGACTTATAAATCCTAGATGCTTTGCTAGATATTGAATATTCCAGGATAAAGCCTTTTTATGACTTAAGATCAAATTTGTCTTTACCATCTTTTGTTAAAGATAGAATTCACATAGAGACAAATAAATTTATGTAAATGAGTTGTACTGAGCAAAGTTTTAGTTTTGAAAAGAAATCGTACTTTGGCTTGCCTAGAATAGCAGAAATTTTAGATTTATCACAAAAAATTAGGTAATAATTATATTCTAAGCAAGTTTCTTGTATTAAAAATATTTTGATGCCATAAATGATTCATTGTTTGCAAATAGTGTGCATAGAGTTAAGAGGTTTACAATCATTTTTCTTTTATAAAAAACTTTGATATTTTGCATGAATGATAACCATCATCATAGTACTTATAATGTAGTTCTTCTACAAATAGCACATTTAAAACAATTGTACCAACATCGCCTATGCCAATAGTTTTACCTTTGAAACTTTCTCCAAATGTGACCAATAATTTTACCTTTTTCTCTGAGTGTATGAAAATCTTCTTATTTCTGATCATATGCTTGTTAGAGCAATTTCTATATACCATCCAAACCTACAAAGTATGAAATTTTTGGTCCCCATACAGTGGTCCTTTTAGTTAGGATCATTCAAATATTTAGAACAATCTAATATGAAGAGTTCGTTACATATTTGATTTACCAAAGTTAATTGTAATTGGATGATTTTATTTTCAACAAATGATTCTGACGGAACTATCTTCGATTGAACTTTTCTTTGATCAGGAGAATTCTCGATCAAACTATTTTGTAGATCGGGAAGATTTTCTAGTAAAATCAATTTTGACATTACTACCTTTGGTGGAACTTTTCTTTGACCGAAAGAGATCTCCGTCGAGCTCTTTGTTGATCGAGATGAAATTATTTATATTTTTAGTAAACTCAACATTTTTAATGTAGACATATCATTCCATTATGTTTGGATAACACAATTAAGCAATCAAAATATACAAAGATATAAAATTCAAGCTTATTTTAATTGAGATAAGACATTATGAATTTCAAAGTGAAGTTTAGGTAAAATCTCAACTAATATGTCCAACCATTTAAGTTGGAGGTTTAGGAACCCACACCAAGTCAATTTCTTTCTTTTTCTTGTATGAATAAGAAAATGAATAGTGACCAAGACGTAAATAGTAATGACATCAAATAAAATCAATTGCATTTCTCTTCTTAGCATTTTGAGCTAGATTGTCTTTAGGCATATACATGCCCTTGGTCTTGGGTTTTTGTGTTTTTCTAGTTCTAGGCTTTTGAAAAAATTTCTCTTTAGGTATATATCCTAGACATCTTCTTCCAACTTGTCCAAGAGAGTTTTCCAAGATTTTATCAAGAATATTATTACTCTTTAAACTATAAAAATGTTTTTTTAACTTAGAAATTTCATCAATTTTCTTTGCAATATCTAGTTTTTCTTGATCTAAACTTGAAAGAAAGGAATCTCTTTCTATAACAATGACATCATAATCTAAAACATAGAATAAGTTGAGCTTGATAATTATTTATCTTAGAAAGCAGTTCAACCTTTTCTTGAGAAAGAAGATTATTTTTGGTTTCTAGAGAAAGCAACTTCAAATTGTAATAATTAATAGATGATTTCAAGATACCATTTTCAGACATAAGGATTTATTTTTCAAAAGTAAGATCATTCAATTTAGCATACAAATCATCATTAGTTTTCATAAGCGTCTTCAATTTCCTTTTACAATCGACATATTTATCATGTAATTCTTCAAGACTAGTGACTAGATCTTATTTAGATAAATCAAGAAGACTTACCTCATTTTCTTCTTCATTGGTTATTGTAATGAAACAACTTACCTTGTCTTCTTTATCCATGATATATTCTACTTCTTCTTCTCCACTTTCACTATAGTCGCTTGACTCATCCCAAGCTTCTTTGTAGGCTTTTTCTTTCTTCTTGAAGGAGGATTTATTTCCCTTCTTGAATTTAGGACACTCATTCTTTAAATATCCTTTCTTTCCGTATTCTAAACACCTAAGGGAAGAAGAGGAAGAAACACTAGAATTTTTGTCTGATTTAAATATTATATATTGCTTACCATTAACAATGAGTGCATCCTCTTCATCATATTCCTCACTTGTTTCATCACTTTCTTGAGTGATTGCTTTAGTTTCCACCTTAAATGCAATGTCTATCCTTTTCTCCTTTTTGTGTTCGACCGCCAATCTTTCTTCTTCATCAATTGTAACTTCATGAGTCTCCAGATTCCCAATGCGTTACTCCATCCTCAATGTGTTGAGGTCATTGGCTTCTTCAATGACCGTTACCTTTGGCTTGTCTTTTAGAGACAAGGATCTAAGAATCTTGGACACTTGATCTTCCTCACTTATATACTTATCCAATGCATTCAAGCTGCTAACAATAGAATAAAATCTTGCATACATATCACTAATAGACTCATTAGGTTGCACACACAATTGTTCAAATTTTTGTTTAAGCATATTAATCTAGGTATTCTTAACTTGAGTTGTACCTTCATGTGTAAAATTCCATATTTCGTAAGCAATTTCACATAAAGATATCCTATTAAACTCACTAACGATAATGGAACAATATCAAATGCTTATCGCTTTTGCATTCAATTGAACTTGTCTTACCGTATCGACATTCCATGTTGCATAATTAGTACTAGGGAGTGCATAAGGTAAATATACCATTCTCTAAAGTTCCACGATGATCCCTTGGAAGTAAAATTGCATTCTTCTTTCCCAATAAGTGCAGTTGCTTCCATCAAAGGGTGGTGGATGGCTCACATGAGTTCCTTCAAGATTGAGGTTGCTAAGAAAGTTCTCCCCCATTCTTCAAGACCTATTAGGGCTCCTTGAAGACCTTCTCTGATACCAATTGAAAGATCTAGAGGGGGGTGAATAGAGCTTTTGGTACTTTTAAAATTTAATCAAAAACTTAAGGCAAAGAAGGAGTTGGAAACAAGGAAGACACTTCGATATAGAGTGGTTCCAACCTTTACATAAAATGTTGTCAGTCCACTACCTAGTTGTTTCCAATAGGTATTTTGAAAGTGATTTATTTTATTTACCTCGCCAGGATGTTACAACAAAATACAATCACCTTCCACTTGAAGTAGCCTTCACCTTGACATAGCCTCAACCTCCTTGAAGTAGCCTTCTTGAAGTAACCTCAATACCTCTTGCAGAAGCCTTCACCTCCTTGAAGTATCTCCACCACCTTGAGATAGACTTCACCTAGAAGCAGCTCCAACCTCATTTGGAGCAGCCTTCTTGAAGTAACCTCAAGTACACCTTAGTGCAGCCTTTACCTCCTTGAAGTAGGTACACCACCTTGAGATAGCCTTCACCTAGAAGTAGCTCCAACCTCCTTTGAAGAAACCTTCTTGAAGTAACCTCAAGCACACCTTGGATCAACCTTCACCTCCTTGAAGTAGCTCCAAACAACCTCCTTTCAACAACCTCCAACCCTAGGAGTAGTTAAGGAGAACAAACCACAATACAAGAGAAACAGATTGGAAGAAAGAAATACCTAATGAAATAAGTACAACGCCTTGATTCCTATATCAAGCGTTTAGACCTCCTATCCACTTAATATGGACTTTTCTATGTGGTGTCTAGGAGACAGTAGCTATAGTACACAACTTTGGAGCACAAAGAAGAAGATAGCAAGTGATTCTCATCTTTGTTGTTCTCTAGAATGGATGCTCAAGTGTAGCTTGTGTGCTTTAGGTGTCCTAAGGCCTCTCTTATTTATAGGAATGGTTTGCAAGTGTTTAGGGACATTTTAGGGAGTATCTAGAGTGTTCTTAGTGCTTAACTATCCATTAGGTAGAAAGTAGTTGGGTTGTAACAACTAAAATGTTCGTTAAATGCAAAGTTTGTAGAACTTTTCTCAGTCGAAAATATTGTCGATCGAATGACTCTCAATCCACAATATTGTCGATCGGATGTCTATCTGTGTTTAGATGGGTCTAATGGGTATATGTCTATTTATGTCTTTAAAAACCTATTACAACGGCTATATCTCGATCAACAATATTGTCGACTGAGAAGGAATTTTTGTAAAGATTTGCAATGTATGTGAGGTCCTATTGATGACTCATATCAAACCTATCAATCCTATAGTCTTTGTGTGAGTGTAAGATAGTGTTTTGAGTGGATACGGAAGATCTAGCACTTTATTTACATGATATCTAAGTACTTATACATTGTATACTTGTACACATTTTTACATTGAGTACAATCATGAAAATATTAAATATTTAAGCGCATTGATCTTCAACTTCCACTTAGTATGATATCCTCATTTTCTTGGATCCTTAAATACTCAAGTAGCATGTTAGATCCACAATAATGAAATGTTTGTCATCATCAAAATAAAGGGTATGCTAATGTCCAATTTAGCCAATAGAGAGAACCTCCATTCTTCTCCATTCTTCTTCAAGGAGTGTAGTAGGAGCTTGTCTACTTCTTCCAAACGTCTCTCGAGAGAAGGCTGCCCAAGTTGATGCATGAGCAAGTGTGGGATTTCATCCTCAGACCAAAGTTCTACCTTTCTCTTATCCATTCTTTGGGTTTTCATTGTTCTTCCCTTCTCGAATCATGTTAAACTCTAAAACCTATAGCTATTTCTTGTGTTTCATCTTTATGTACAAGTAGATTCCTTTTTCTTGGGAACGGGAGAGTAGATCCCATGCCACTATTCATGTGAACTCGTATTTCTCAACTTGTGTTAGTTAATTTGATTCTCTAAGAGTTTCTACGATGTAAATTGCTTGTATGTTTTCTTTGCCATCAAACCTACTTATTTTATGGTTCTCTATGCGATTCAGGAGGATGTGTAGAGAAGAAGAGAGTATTTGTTCTTGGCAAAAAATCCTTGAGCACATGAGTGATTGGGATACATTGAGATCTAAGGTTGTCGTTTGAATTTTGATATAAACACGAAAGTGTTATGTTGAAATGAGAACCATCTCATATCATCCATTGGTGTATGATGACGACAACCTCCTTTGCAAGTTGATTAGCATGTAAATTATGAGGTTACATGTGAGTAATGGTATGGAAATGAAATCATATGACCAAGATCTCTAAATATATTATCTAAATCCTTTTAGTTTAGCTCTTTTGGTTCTTTTAATTGCAAGATAGAGAATCATAATCCAACTCAACTTTAGTAAATTGATCTAGATTGTTGAACATTAATGCACTTGCACCTAAAAATGCCCTACTCCTTTGGACAATCTCAAACATACTACATGCACCCGTATACTTGCGAGATAGTACTCGAGTTTATAAATATTAAAATGTGCGCATTCAAGCGAATACGTTTTTGGCACCATTGCCAGGGAGCATTGATATATTTCTGTTAGAGTAAGATGTGCTAACTAGAAAAAGAGACTAGATCACTCGCCCCCATTTCATCGTTCACCATCATCTATATCATCTACCTTATCTTCCATATTTGTTCAGTGTTCTCACTACTTGTGAATTTGCATGATTGCATGCATAGATCTAAGCATGGTCTTCAACCATCTGTGTTCTTAGTCCTAGAGATCAAATGTACTTTTAGCCGTCGTATGCAATCCAAAAGGAGTGAAGACTCTTCAAGCTTGGAATACTCTCCACCATCATCACTTCATTATTCACTATCATCTTCACCAGATAACCAAGAACCAATCACAGAAGATGACTGCTCTGTCAAGGATTTTGCCATTCTAGCTGCAATAACCATCAATGGGGATATCAACAACCCAAAGATTGAGGCAAACAACTTCTCAATTAGCCCTACAATCGTGCAAATGATTTAGAGAAACCACTTTTAAGGGACTCCCATTGAAGACCCCAACCTTCATGTAGCTGAATTCTTACAATATCTGAACACTTTTAAGATTAACGACATTAATCCTGATGGTATACACCTACTTTTGTTTCCTTTTTTTTGTGGGATTGAGCCAAGCATGGATCTTTTATTTTCCAAGGAAATCCATCAATATATGGGATGAACTTCTTAAAGCCTTCTTGGCAAAGTACTTCCCACCAAGCAAGGTGGCTCAGTTGGGAAGCCAACTGAAAAACTTCACTCAAAAAGATGGAGAGACCTTGTATGATACATGGGAAAGGTTTAAAGACCTCCAATGTCTTTTCCCTCACCATGGTCTAAGCAACTGGCAGCTTCTTCAAACTTTCTATAATGGGCATTATTATAATATCAGGATGTCTATAGATGTTGCATCCAATAGATCTCTAATGAAAAAATCTTATAGGGAGGCCTATGCTATAATAGAAAACATGGAAATCAATCATTTCTAATGGAGTCATGAAAGATGTAATCAACCACCCTCATCTTGTGTTGCTTCAGGGAAGCAAGCAGACTTCCATGCTAATGAAGCTGTTGATATGATTTCTATAAAGTTAGATGCCTTGACACAAAAGTTTGAGAGGTTGAGTGCTTAATCATCTCAACTAGTAAATTTGATATGTGATGGAAGTGAATCCATGGGACAAGTAGCTTCTTCAAGCTACACTTCTTTCATCCCATATGAAGAGAACGTGGAGCAATGCAATGTAGTAGGAAGTTTTGGAAACAAACAACTATACAATCCATATTCCAATACCCATAATCTAGGCTGGTGTGATCACTAAAACTTCTCCTACCACAACAATAGTTCTCAAATTCTTAAATAAGCTCAAGGTCAACGACCATTGTATTTGGGGAGCACGCCACCAATGGGAAACAATCCTCCAAGCTTCAACAACAATGTCAATAGAAACTTCATCCAAACAACAATAACAATCCAAGTCCAATTTGGAGTCTCTTCTTGAAAGTTTTGTTTCAGCTCAATTGAAACAAAATGAGGAATTCCATTAACATGGTCATCTTGTGAAAGATGCCATCCAATAACTTTCCTCTAAGGTGGACGACATTACTACTCATACCAAGATGTTAGATAACCAGATTGCTCAACAAGCTCTAGCCAATCAAAGAACACATTCTGACTCCTTACCCAGCCAACTCGAGATGAATCCTAAAGATACATGCAAGTTCGTGATGCTGAGGAGTGGGGAAGTGACTAAAGGATCCTCACCACCGTTAAAGAGGAAATCTGAAGAAGTTATTGACACAACTATGGAGGAGACTCCTGAAATCCAAAGGAAGAAAAATTCTAGAAATTCACAATAAGGTGATTCTTCTTGGAAGCCTAATGCTCATTTCCCTCATAGGTTTTCTAACACAAAGGATGATGCTACGTTCAACAAGTTTATGGACATCGTGAACAAGATGTATGTGAACCTTCCTTTAGTTGAATTGATAGCTGAAATGCCTTCTTATGCCAAGTTCTTAATAGACATTCTCATGAGGAGAAGGAAGTCTGACCAAGTTGAAATAGTGATTCTATCTAAAAGAATAAGCTTTATCATTTAGAACCATTTGCTAGAAAAACTTGATGATCTAGTTTCATTTAATCTCCCTCACAAAATTGAAGACTCAAATTTTAACAAAGCCTTAGTTGATCTTTGTGCGAGCATCAAGTTTATTCCCTTTTCCCTATGGCAAATGTTAGATTTGGGATCTCTGAAACCACCCTCCATGACAATATAGTTATCTTATATTTCAACTAAATATCCTAGAGGGATTGTTGAAGACATTCCTATGCAGATTGGGAAGTTCTACATTCCTTATGACTTCATAATCATGGACATGCATGAAGATTCAAAAAACCTAATCCTTTTTGGGAGACCATTTATCAGGATTGTAGGATGCATTGTAGATTTGAGGGAAGGGAAAGTAACTATAAGAGTTGAAGAAGGAGCCCTAGTATTTGCTATCTATGATGCTATGAAGGCACCCAACACCAAAGAATATCTTTGTTTGATAGATAGCATTTATACTTTGCTAGAGGAAGACAACACCAATCTTGAACAAGTTTTTGATGATTTTGAAGGTGAAGAGGACAGATAAGACTCAATCATTGTTCTCAATGATGAAATTTCTGAAGCTACATCAAACTCATCATCCAATGAAGTACCAACCAAAAAGGAGGCATGTGACACCACCCCTACACTAGAAAAATGCTAGAACTTTAACCCCTCCCACTGAGGTTAAGATATACTTTCTTGGACCCAAAATTTTCTTCCCGTGTTATAATAAATGCTAATATGACTCAAGAACAAGAAGGTAAGTTGTTGAAATAACTTAGATTGTACAAAGATGTGACATGATACTCCATTGATGATCTTAAAGGAATTAACCCTTCAATTTGCATGTACCAGATAGCCTTAGAAGACGATGCTAAGCCTTGCATAGAACCACCAAGAAGGTTAAATCAAAACATGATGGAAGTTATTAAGAAAGAAATATTTAAGCTAAAGGATGCAGGTATAATATATCCTATTAGTGACAACCCATGGGTAAGTGCTATTCATGTTGTACCTAAAAAGGGAGGAACCATTGTAATGAAAGGAGACAATAATGAATTGATTCAAACAAGGGAGTAACTGGTTGGCGAATATGTATTGATTATAGAACACTACATAAAGCGTCAAGAAAAAAACCATTTCCCTCTTCCCTTCATCAACTTAATGTTAGAGAGACTTTCTAACCACTCTTTTGCTATTTAGACAGGTACTCCCAATTTTTTTCAGATTCCTATATATCCTCCTGATCAAGAAAAAACAACCTTCACATGATCTGATGGGACATATGCTTATGGGTGAATGCCTTTTGGGTTATGCCTACTACTTTCCAAATATGCATGATGGTCATATTTTCCAATATCATAGAAAAGATTATGGAAATTTTATGGATGGTTTTAGTGTTTATGGCAATTCCTTTGATAATTTCTTGTTAATTTAACTAAAGTTTTACAAGAATGTAAACAAGTCAACCTTGTGCTCAATTAGGGGAAGTGTCATTTCATGGTACAATTTGGAGTTGTACTTGGTCATTTCATTTCAAGAAAAGGGAGTGAGGTTGATAAAGCAAAGGTTGAAGCTATTGAGAAGATGTCAACTCCAACAATAGTTAGAGAAGTTCACAACTTTTTGGGACATGCATGGTTCTATCGGAGATTCATTATAGACTTCTCAAAGATTGCAAACTGCTCTATTCCATACTAGCTAAAGATGCTGATTTCATATTAAAGGAAGATTGCAAAACAACCTTCTAGAGATTGAAGGATGCTCTTATCTCATCCCCCATCATTCAATGACTAGACTGTAGTGCTCCTTTTGAAATCATGTGTGATGCCAGTGATTACACCATAGGGCCAGTCCTAGGAAAAAGGCGAGACAATAAGATCCATGCAACTCATTATGTAAGAAGACCTTAAATGATGCTCAAATAAATTATGCCACTACAAATAAGGATATGATTTCCATAGTCTATGCTTTTGATAAGTTTTGACAATATCTTGTAGGGTCTAAAGTTATCGTATATATAGTCCATGCTGTAATTAGATATCTCATGAGCAGGAAGAATGACAAAACCCCATCTTATCTGTTAGATATTGTTGTTATAGGAATTTCTCTTGGAAACCAAAGACAAAAAGGGGACGTAAAATAATGTAGCTGATCACCTTTCATGCCTCACCACAAGTGTAGAAGATAAGGTTCATATTGAAGAAAATCTACCCATTGAGAAGCTCTATACATGAAATTCACTTGTGACACCATAGTTTGCTAATTTTGCAAACTATCTAGCCACCAGATGCCTTCCTCACGATGTCACCTATCAATAGAAAAAGAAGTTCCTTCATGATGTCAAATTCTACTATTGGGGTGATCCCCTATTATTCAACCAACATGTAGACAGACAGATTAGGAGATGTATTCCTAATGAGGAGAACCCAAGTGTGATTTTAGAATGTCATTCCTCTCCTTATGGAGGGCATTTTGGAGGAGACAAACTTCAACTAAGATTCTACAAGCAGGTTCTTATTAGCCAACTCTATTCCATGATTACATGCATTTGTTAAAGCTTGTGATAAGTGTCAAAGATCAGTAGGGATTACAAAGAATTACAAGATGCAACTGAACTCAATTCTTGAGATTGAAGTTTTTGATGTATGGGACATAGACTATATGGGCCCATTTCCCTCCTCATGCAGCTACAAGTTCATTCTAGTGGCATGTGACTATGTATCAAAGTGGGTAGAGGTTATTCCCACTCAAGTTCCAGATGCAAAAATAGTGATGAAGATATTTTAGAACATCATTTTCTGAGATTTGGGGTTCCATGAGTAGTCATCTCAGATGGAGGAAGTCATTTCAATGAGAGGAACTTCAACAATCTACTGAGCAAATATGGTGTCAAGCATAAGATCTCTACACCATACCATCCACAAACTCCAAGACAAGTTGAGATTTCATATAGACAATTGAAGGAAATATTAGAAAGGTAAGTCTCTAACTCAAGAATAGATTGTGCATTGAAATTAGATGATGCATTGTGGGATTTTAGGATAGCTTACAAGACACCTATCGGTACAAATCAATTCAAGTTGGTATATGGAGAGTCTTGTCATCTACCTATTGAATTTGAGCATTGTGGGCATATGGAAAGTCTTGTCATCTACCTATTGAACTTGAGCATTGTGGGCAATTAAAATTTTCAACTATGATATGAAGAAACCAAGAGAAAGAAGGCTGCTACAACTTCAGGAGCTATAAGATATGAGATTAGATGCAGATGAAAATGCCAAAATCTGTAAGGAGAAAACAAAGAGATGGCATGATAAGAGGATCCATACCAAAGATTTCATGGAAGGAGATCAAGTGCTGCTATTCAACTCCAAGCTCAATTTTTTTCCAGGAAAGCTGTGTTCTAAATGGAGTGGCCCCTTTTCAGTGCCGAAAGTTTACCCCTATAGAGTAGTGGAGTTACAAGGAAAAGAAGACTCATTCAAAGTTAATAGACAACGCTGCAAATTATACACCATGGGAGAGAAGATAGACCAAAGAGCCTCTTGCTCCCTCTCAGATGCTTGATGATGCTGTCTCAAGTCTTACTCCAGACTCTAAATGGAGAACCTTGTGGGAGTTGACCCCAAATTTAGGTTAGATTTCTTTACTAGCATTAGCTCAAGAAGTTTTCCTTTTCTAAAATGAATTTGCTATGGATGAATGTAAAAATCTAGATCCTTATGAGTATGCATCATCTTCATTGTAGGTGTTGAGGAAAGAAGGATCAAGTTTTGTAGATATTCATCCAGACACACCCTGTCAAACACAGCACACGGTGTGTCTGTACTCAGATAATAGCAATCCAAGCTGATCTTCAGGTTGCATAGCAAGTCGATATTAAGACATGACGCGTATCATTCTAGAAACAAGTTGCTGGAAAGTCACATGGTATGTGTAATTTAGTCACAAAGCATGTCCCCAAAGTCATTTGAATGTTAATTATCTTTTGAAAACATACATGACATATCTTTATTCAAACACGGCGTGTCGTCATCAAATTGAAGACATCAAAAAGTTTGCTGGAAAGTCACATGGCGTGTGTAAATTCACACACAATGTGCGTTACATGAGGAGGCTGTCACTGGAATCAAACACGGTGTGCATTTATCCTGACAAGGCATGTCCCAACCAAGCAAAGAAAAGATAAAAAAGGACAACAAATATGTGCATTAAAACATTCTATGTACTTCAAAGCACACACCATGTTCTCGAGTTAGATATAGGGCTTTTAGCCCCAATTTCTAGCCACCATCCTCACTTCTTAAATCATTCACACAGTGTGCACCACCCATCAGCCTTGTCTGTGCTCAATCTCATAGATCCGACTGCCTCCGCCTTCGTCTCCAAGCTCTACATCACCACCATCGTCACCAACCAAGCAACAACCTCTCACCACTCTCCAACCTTTTCCATGCTTCATGTTGCCACTCAGCATCATTTCTCTGCCAAGAGCGTTGTCGGCATCACCTCGGAAAAGATCTGACTAGATCCCACCCTTCCTTGAATGATCTAGGTCATCCTTGACCTGGAGTTGGCCACCATCTAGGAGACACGTTGTGACCAAAGAAGACATGTCGTAACACCTCCTTCATCCCCAACCTACAAATCGCCTTCTTACAGAACACATGGCGTGTGTCTTCCTAGACACACCATGTATCGTCATTCAAAATTAGTTTTTAATCCACATAGAAGACACATCGTGTCCTTCCTCAAACACGCCATGTCCCTTGTTCCAGCAACACAAAGCTGGCTACCAATGGCTCCAATTAAGCAAGCCTCCAAATGCCACTGGGGGGAGAGCTCTTCCTCAACCCCAACTATGTTTCCACTACTCAGCTCAGAGTCTTACATGAACATGACATCGCATACTGTGGGAGCCTAAATCCACAATGTGGGAGCCTAAATCCCAATGTGGGAGCCTAAATCCACTGGAAAATATGATAATATGGATAGAGAGATTACAGAGATGATGATTATAGAAGAGACAAGAAGAACCCGATCCCCTTTTACACCTAAAATCCAACCGTGGAAGAAGACAGTTGCTTGGAGAGGAGCTCTTGGAGGTGTGAAACCCTAAACAAAGCCCTAGGTCCGGCCATAGTAGCCCGGGTGGTAAGATCTCGGTAAGTCCCAATGAAGGACCCGGGTTCGAACCTCACCGAAGGCACTTTGCGAACGACAATCCACGCTGATTAGGCGCGGGAGGGGGGTGACCGGACCACACCCTCTCATGCCTCGAGAGTTTACCATGTCGGGCTCGCCCAGGGTGGGTTCTCTCGGTCACCAAAAAAAGACACCGCATACCAAACATTGATCACTAGTAGGGTTCTCCCTACACGCTTTGCATATGAAAACACAATGGTAGTGCTATGATTCAAAGATGAAGTCAAAGATCAACAACGAACAAGAAAGCAACCACAAAGACGAGATTTATAGTGGTTTGACAAATTCCCAATGTGGGAGCCTAAATCCACTGGAAAATATGATAATATGGATAGAGAGATTACAGAGATGATGATTATAGAAGAGACAAGAAGAACCCGATCCCCTTTTACACCTAAAATCCAACCGTGGAAGAAGACAGTTGCTTGGAGAGGAGCTCTTGGAGGTGTGAAACCCTAAAGAAAGCCCTAGGTCCATCCATGGTTTTAGGTCTTTGAAAAAATGACATCTCCTGATGTCTCTTCATTGCTCTTCATCTTTGGGATGAGTTGGGGGGTCAATTTATGCCCTATGGTAATTTAGCCGACTGCACTTGCTGTTTTGGATTTTTTAAGACCCTCCTAAGTGCATATTAGTTAATCCTAATTAATTATATTACACATATGATCTTAATTACAAGTCATACAATCATTACAAGTGATTTAAATCAAAGATCTAAGGAGAAAACTATTTATTCTTCAATATTAATATTTATGCATGTATGATTTGATTTCTCTGAATTAGGATGTCCAAGTTTAGGCTTTTGGAGTGTGTCTATCTAATCTAAAATCACTCAAGTACAAGCATTAGACACAAATAAGTGGAATGATTAGTCATCGTTAAAATGAGGGTTTATTCAATTTAGACTTTGAGTCAACAACCATATAGCTAAAGTGGTTCACCAACTTGGATATACTTTGACATGCACTCTTTTGCAATGAAGTAGTGAGGATTTAAATACTCTACAAATTTAATAGGGCCAAATCCCATCCCTAAATAAATATGAAATACCTTGAAGGGTCCCCACATCTTTTCATTCAACTGTGCTTCATCTAAACACTCATACATCTTGCCCAATATCAAAGGCACAACAATTTCTTTCTTCCAAAAATTACAACCACAACACCTGACACTAGTATAGTCACTTGGCTAATAATTTCTTCAACAAACAACACAACCAAAATGATTAAGGTATACAATCACAAAAGGGCATATCTATAAATTCAACATCACTATGCACTTCACTCTTTAACAAATTCCATAAGGAAGTCATGTGAATAAAGAGACCATCTTTGGTCATCCATTGAGTAGATGGATATTTATTTACACCAAATAGATTAGCCATCTCTGCAGTTCAACTCGAGTTCTTTGAACTATACGCCAACGTTCATGAAGGGGAAGCCGGGTGATTTTGGATACATACTTAAGAGTAGGAGTCAGAGATAAACTTCCAAAATGGAAGGAATGACAAAGATGGTGCCCAGAAAATATATATGTTGTCCATATCTCTGGTGAGGAAATTAATCTTGATGGTCACATCAAAAAATAATGAAACAAGATGATATTGGAGTCATCACCATGTTTTATATGTAAATTGATGAAAAATAAAATAAACATTTTGAATCCATGGTAGAAAGTCAATCAACTCTGGCATCCACAAGTTGGATAAATAAGAAAATGGAAAGTGTAACCAGATATCAGATTTGGCAATCCTACTATGAGTGGGGAAGGGTTAAACCCCCCATCTCATCCTGTAAACTGGCAGTGAGCCCGTTCCATAACATTCTCAAAACACATCAACTTCAAGTTGGGTTAAAAAGAAACAAAACATTTGAAAATGATAAACATTTAAAAATGATAAGAAAGTGTTTTTTATTGTTTGTGGACCCTTGAGACTGAATATGCCTATGACTTTTTCATCATATCCCAAAAGGTCCCAAGTTTTAGGTGTTGGGGTCTTACTCGCCTCAGGACCTCCCATGATAGAGACCCTCCTGGGAAGTTAGAATCAGTGCGTATGAAAAATTAGATGAGGATGAGAAAAGACATAGGTTAAAAGCAATATTTGATCTTTGTGTGAGTAATTAAATCAAGCTATGTAAGCAAATCACATGATAGTATGACTCAACTAGACAATTAAATATGTAGTTATGCATAGTTAAGGCTGGTCACAGATAGAAGAAAACAATTACGAGTAGTTATGAACTATAGTTTTGTTAGACAAAATTAGCGTTATTGTTAGATGTGAGCGTAAGTCTTAAATTTGTAAAATCGAACACTACCTCACAAGTATACGAGTATGTCTAATATTATCGAGGTCATCCAAGGATCAATGTATTGTTAAGCACAACAATATTAAACTCCAACAATCTAGATCAATTTTAAAGTTTGATTTGGTTTTACACTAGCAAACTAAGAAAACTAAAGAATTAAACTAAAATAGAAATCACTTGTATGAAGGATAAATTTGGATCAAGAATTCTTGAGAACAAGGTTTTAGTATCACATCATGCCATGAAACAAAAAAAAATTCACAAGAAGCAAAATCACAAAGGAAGGTTTTAGTTCTACACTCCTTTTAATAGTGTAAAACGATTCCACCCTTATATAGCACTACCATGCATATACTCATAATAGAACCACCAAAAACCCCAGATTCCCCTTCACTTACAAGCCACTCCTGTAATGATCCCCTCCCTGTGTTATCACCTATTCAAGCAGACTGAGAGGACAAGGGCCATTACCATCATTATAGGACCGAGGGTTTTGCAAATAACCAAAAATAATTAATGAATCTCACTAATCAAAGGAGTTTGGTACAAGACATATATTATATTGTCCACTAAGAAATTACATGATATGTATTTCAAAAGTTGAAACATGAAAATAAATGCTAGCTAGCTATAACCTCCATGATTACATTAATGTCTTTTCAGATTGTGCCTTCCTTTCCTGGATATCCTTTTCATCATACTTGTAGAATACCAGATTATCCTAAAACAACGACAAACAAAAACTCGGTCAATATAACAAGTTATACTGGTATGTGGGGGAACCAAAATGTTCGCATCTAGTTGTAACAACATATCCACAATAATTTTTGTTACAGAAACAAAATTTATCATTTTCTTCATAACTTCACCTATTTTTTTACTCAACCTATGGGATACCCTCTGTAAGTGTTTTGTCCTTGCAGTGGACTATAGGCCACCTCTAAATCTAGAGCTAGGTTCCATGTTAGGCCACCTCTCAGTCTGAAGATAGGTATCATGTTGGTCTTCCCAATATTGGGCATGACCTCATATGACCTTCCCAATCTGGGGCCTGGTCTGACCTTCCCAATTTGGGTCATGGTCTTTAGTCATCATCAAGACTGTTTCATTCCTTCCATTCTCAAATTTCGAAAGTTGGTATGTGGGGTTCAATCAATTTACCATCATATAATGTCATAGCCATAGTGACTTTGTAGTTTGTAGAAAATAAATAACATGCAAACATTTAATTTCAAGCAATCAGCAAAACCTCAAAAAATGCTGTGAAACTAATGCAGTTAGTCATAAGCATAATCACATGCCATGATCAAGTGTACTTGATGTCCAAGCAAGAGCAATTAGGAATAACCAAACACGAAACCAAGAAATTATCCTAAAAGTTAAAGTATAAAACCCGTGTATCATTATTCTATCTAAATTTATCACTAAGACTGACTTGGGTCTCAAGTTAGGGTTTTATCAGGGTTTTGGCTTCCTAAAACCTAATTATCACTTTTCATGACTTTTGGGTTGGCAAACCCTAATCTAATCATTAATTGCATTTTTAATCACCATGAAACCCTAATTCATCAAATTATGGGTTGTTAAGTTCACATAAGTTCCAAGTTGCTCCTTTTATCCAAAAGACCGATTTTTTATTATTAAAATCAAATAAACATATTAGAATTATCCAGACTTAGAAATTAAGGTTTTTATGCTTTAAACACATTACAGATGAAATCTTTAGGTGCTTCTAGAACTAGAGGCAAATCTAGGTCAGATTATATTTTTATCGAACTCATTGTATTTTTTTGAGAAAAATTCATATATTATTTGTCTTCATCAAATTATCTTATGATTTATTATAATATTTTCAAGTTAATCACTAATCGACCAATTAGGGTATGCCATGTCAGCAAAAGGGTTAATTTACATTAATTCCATGCGGGTCTGACCCATCAAATAAGATTTCATCACACAAGTGGTGCACTCCAAGTGAGCAAGGTGCTGAACTGAGCTGATTGTACACTTTTTCCCTTGTGCCTTATACTTGAATCCACATGCGCCTAGGGGCAAGGAGGTAGTTTCCTCCTCTCTTTTGTCTTCCTTCTTTGAGGCCCATTTCCACTGTGTGCTCCAAGCTACTGAGTCAACCGAAAGGTTGACTTGTAGCTATAGGGCTCCAGAGAGTTAGTTCAAGGTGTAGGATCCCTCACTAGACCTCACCGAACTTGTGGACATCCTCAATTTCATCAGAGGTGGCTCAACCTGTGCGGACATAGAGGGTGTTCACTGGTGGCACATAGAAGAGAAGGGGAGAGAAAACTTAGATCTACTAATGGAATTAGCAACACAAAGGACTTCCCCCTAATCCCAGGGATCTTGTACCGCCGTCTTGCCCCACAAAGAGGGGATTAAGGGCCTTTATATAGCTTCGTCTAGGAGGGGCTGCCCGATCAATAGTATGCGATTTAGGTAAAACCTTAATACCCTTCCAAAGGGGATAGAACTGAGGGTT
The DNA here is from genome assembly GCA_963693085.1 of Alisma plantago-aquatica. Lineage (NCBI taxonomy): Eukaryota > Viridiplantae > Streptophyta > Magnoliopsida > Alismatales > Alismataceae > Alisma > Alisma plantago-aquatica. Next base: position 793,357,395 of record OY856412.1, read on the forward strand.
ATAGACTCGAGATTGCCTTCTGAATTAATTGGGGAAGACTCCAACTATGCATGTGAAACTGAGAGAGAGGAAATCGTGAAAGGAAGGAGGGAGTACATTTTCCTTTGTTTCATTTGCTAATCAAAGGTGGGAAATGACTTGAGAGTCATTAGATCCATGATTTGATGGTCTACAAATCATGCACATATTAAAAGGGCCAAGAATAAGTTTCCAAAATTGATTTATAGGGTGACATTTAATACTTTACCTTATAAGTCCTCTCACTTTATGAAAACTTGTTAAAATCATATCCCTCTTTTTGTTTATCCTTTAATCCCAAATTTTTAAGGGAAACTCCATAATGACTTTATCTAACCATGGCTAAGGTTTGGGTCCAAAACTCAAAAGGAAAAGATACTTTTCTTAATATGCAAGTCTTCTCTCTATAAAGCATATTTCAAGCATTAAAATACATCCTTTTTCTCTTTCTATCTTTTCTATTTTTTTTTTAAATTTTGATTACTCTTCTTATTGGAAACCATGTGAAACTAAAATCCAAAAATTAGTGGTTATCCATAACATTTTGTAGAGAATTCCACACAATCCTCACAAGTACATTATTTACTATCCATTATCTTTTGCCTTTTCCTTATTATTGGATTTTCTTCTCTTCCTTTTTCCTTATATCCATTATTGGATTAACAAAATTAGTAGAACCCAAAAAATTCACAAAAAAGGGAAATTTGCAAAATAAGCCATACTTTTTAAAACAAAGCATAACATATTTCCAATATGTCCCTTCTATTCAAATAATTGCATTTGCATTACATAAATACATGGGAAAAGCCAAGTTATAACATCCTTTCCCTATTATAGGTATTGTTTCCTCAAAATTCGACTAATCATATAAACAAATAGGATGGGACTTCTCCGTATCCATCTTTAGCTCACATGTGGCTCCATCCTCTGCATGGTGCTTTCAAAGAACCTTTATCATCTCTATCTTTTGTTCATGAGCCCTTTCACCTTGGTATCCTGTACCCCCATAGGTGACTCAATGTATGTCAGCTTCCCTTGGAGTTCAATAGGCTCAATGATCAACACATGGCTCAGATGCTTCACATAGAGATTTAGATTGGACACATGGAACACATCATGCATTATACTATGTTTCGGGGGTAAGACTAAATGATAAGTGATTTCACCAATGCGTTCTAGAACTGCAAATAGACCCACATATCTGGGACTCAAATTTCCTCTGTTCTTAGCTATAGCTCGGAGGGGTCAGATTTTTAGAAGCACGTAGTCACCTACAATGAAGTACAAATTTGTCCACTTTGCATTAGCATACGACATCTGTCATTCCTGGGCTCTCTTCATCCCCTACTCGATCAAAGCGACCTTGTCAACATATAGCTGTGGTTCCTCTAACTTAACAAGGTCTTCTCATCAACATCACCCCAATGAAGCAGTGACTGATACAACCTCCAATAAAGAGCTTCATATAGAGGCATCATGATGCTGGCTTGGTATCTGTTATTATAGGCAAACTCAGCTAAGGGCAAGTACTGCTCCCATGATCTGCCCCAATTGAGCACACACACTCTCAACAACTCTTCTGATACCTGAATCATTTTTTCTGTCTGTTCATCAATCTGGGGGTGATAGGTTATACTGAATTTCAACCTCATACTGAGTTCTTCATACACTTGCTTCCATAATTTTGAAGTGAACTTAGGGTCACGGTCAAAGATAATTATACTCAGAACACTATGTAGGTGAACTATTTCCTTAAAATATAGTTCATCTAGGTATGTCACCTTGGCAGTAATCTTTAAGGTGAGGAAATGTGCTGATTTGGTTAGGTGGTCCACCATGGTGAGACCCACCACTAAATCCATAGTGTTCTTGTCCCATTTTCTCTTACGAATCTCAATTGGTTGTAGTAGCCCACCAAATCGTTGGTGTTCATCCTTAACCATATGGCACATGAGGCAATTGTCTACATATGCAACTATGTCTCTTTTCATTCTAAGACACTAAAAAGATTGCTATAAGTCTATAAAAATCTTGATGGTTTCAGGGTGTACCATAAATGTAGACTGATGAACTTCTAAGTCCTTAAGGTAGAATCCTCAGGAACCCAAATACAACTTTCATATCAAATTCCACCATTGACACCCATCGTGGTATGTGTCTGAGGTTTCTCTGTCAAATCTTTCATCTCAACTAACTCGGGGTCATCTAACTCTACTGTCACAAGCTCAGTCAACAAGTCAGAATTGGTTTACTTTTATTCAATACCTCAAATCTTGCATCCATTATATCAATCACCAAACTTAGTCTTACACCTATAGAATTCAAATTCCACTTGATAAACATATCCTCATTTAAAATCTTAATTTGGTGATTACCTTGGTCACCTAGTTTTTCAAACCAGTTATCCAATATTCTCTCCTAAGAGTGCGGTAATACCTCACATTCTCAATCATCCTAAAAGGATTTCAACTTAAGTATTTATTCTTCTTATCATTTCCATTCCCAATATGGCATGTGTCTGTCTCATCTCTAACACTCATAACAAGATGAAATAAGCATTTGGCTGCAGTCCAAATACAAAGTTCATGTGGCAAAGTGGATTTTAGAATAAGAATGAAATATTACTCTTTTGACCCTTGTATGTTTACTCATGATCCCAAATCATTTTTTCTTGTCTTCATAATCATTATTGAGACTCAAATCCAAAATTTGGCGATCAATTTGAATTTTATACACTTTGAAACCCCACGTATTTGATTTATTTGTTACTTTGTCCAATAAAGTAAATTGATCCATCAAACCTCATAATTTGGTTCTCAAACGTTTTCTAAAGGTTCTCCACGTTTTTGTGAAGCTTTGGTCCAAATTTGAGATCAATTGGACATTCCTATAAGTTTCTATGAATTTTGGAAGTTTTTGTGCTCAAAATCCCTTTATAATTGCCTTTTTCTTTGGCTATTCCTAGTCAGCGATCCAGGGCTCACCTTGGTGGCGATCCCCAGCCCTTAGATCAGCCCCACATAGATCAGGGCCCGATCTCACGGCCACTAACCTGTCTTCAACCTCCCGCTGATTGCAGGGAGGAGTAAATGGGGACGAAAGAATGAATCTCCCGCTCGCGACCCTAATTCAAAAATCAAATTGAATAGAAATCTTGTTCTCACAAATTCAAACTCAACGGGCCCAACTTTGACCATGTTTAATGCATTAAAATGCTGCCAAAATAAGATCGTCGCCACCCCATCTCTCAGCTCCGGCGGCCATGGCCTCTACCCCAAGCTCGTTTGCCTAAAACCCTAGTCCTAATACTATATAAACCCCTCCCAAGGATCGCATATACTTTACCATGCTCATAGACTTGCCCTTGCTCACCCCCCAGCCCCAAGTGCACCCCGTTTCCTCCCCGACCTCCTGCTGCCATAGCGGCGCCGCCGCATAGGCCCCTCTGGGCATCTGCGCTGCTTGCCCTCTCACCTCGATCTGCAAACACCACCACCTCTGCGAAGTCAAGGCGAACTGGGACGACTTTCTCGTGGCCTTGCTCGGTCCCTACTGCTCCTAAAGCCCATCCACACTAGAGACCTCCTCCGCCTCCTTTCTAGATCTTGGGGTAAAGCCAGAGTGTAAGGGACAGGAGTCCCGACCTGCTGGTTCAAGGGGAAATTCCCCGGTCCAAAGAAACCATCAGAGAACCAGAAAATCAAAGAAGAAACCACCTAAATTGAAGGCTTGAACCGGTCCAGCAAGTGAGAAAGCCACCTCACCCATGTGGGAAAATCTAGGCCATCCAACTGACATCCAACGACCCTTGTTTTTCCGTATTCAGGTATTTTTTGCCTCCTCTCTGCTCGAAATTGCAACAAATTTTCAGATCTTGTTTTAATTGTAGAAAATGCATCCTAACTCCAAATAATTCGAACAAGTAGTCAATCTTGATCAAAAAAACCCAATGAATCGATTAAAAATACTTTGGAAACCGGATTCGAAACGTTTCTCACTGATATATCTTAATCTTGATCTATTGCCTATATAATTGATCTAAATGACTCTAATGATGGTTATTCTTGACTAAAACCTTGAAAACCCTAGATTTGTCTCTAATGATCATACTGAAACCACACTTGACTAAATATGAGTTTATGTTTGATCTTGTAACTCATCTACTCTTGAAAATGAATAATTAGTAATATAGATCTATTTACTTGATTTAATCTTGATTATAATGAATACTAGTAATCTTGATCTTGATCTTAATCTTGCAAACCCTTGGTATATTTTTACCCACCAATCTAATCTTGAATACAAATGATGTTAATTATCATGATGGGGATTTAGAAATGTGATTATGACATGTATAATAATCATAAATTAGGGTTGACACATATGATCCTAGAAAACCTAAGTCATTCACACTTGAAAATACATGACACCGGAAGAAATATTGGACATATTGAAATATGGTTTGATTATAAGTGAATGACCCAACCGTAAGGTTGTCATAGGAAAAGTGTAACCCTAATCTTGTATATTGAAACATGACATTCAAAATATCATGATATTAACCCTTGATCCTATCTTGATGATTTAGGATTTGACTCAAAAGGTCTACCTATTTGTTGTTTTTACTCAAAATCCTCAGTGAAAGGTACGCTATTATATAACTCCTCCTTGATTGTATGAAGATACTTTTATGTATCTCTTGACTGTATACTTGGCTATTTACTTGGATGAGCTATTGTTCCCTATGATTAGTCTTCTGTTTTTCTATACTATATTTTGAAAAACATGAAAACATAAATTGCATGCCGATTATGACTGCCCGTATATTGATAATGATGATGATATTGATAATAATGATGATGTTGATATTGAGTACAACAACCCCCTCATTGGAGGTGGGACTCGTACATTGGCCTCCTATGTTCCTATGGTGAGAAGGAGCCCAGTGACTTACCCCATCGCGTTGGGGCGATAAAGTCACACAAAAATATAAGCATGCTTCTCGAATTACAGCATAATGGGAACTCGTAATAAAAATTGAATCGTTGAATAACAACCTTTTTGTCGAATGATATTGAATGTTTGGAAATCGTTTGTTATACTTTGAAATATAAGTCCTGCCAAGTATACATATTTTCTTATAAACTATTTTTCTTGATTTTGATAGCGTACCGTGCAATTGCATGTTTGTGTCTCGATTTTCTTGATTTTAGGCATTACAGATGGAATATTGAATAAGATCGCTTCCGCACTCATACACTCTGATGACAAAGATAAATCGAATATATCTCCATATTGGGTTAGTTTGTTTTTTTAATTATCCAATTTTTGAGTTATTTATTTCTTATTGTATATGCCAGTGTGTATGATCCTATTGGGCCACTCAGGGACGGGCGCTTCAATCCTTTTTCTACTGTCTAGACAGTGGGATTGGGATTGGGGTAAGAATAGTTCTGTGACAGTTGGTATCAGAGCCTTCACACTCCCATATACTTTAAGTAAATAATTTCTCAGGTCTCTTACACCCAAGAAACCTTAAAGTCCATAATGGTGAAAATTGAGGTGTCTAGGCTCGGGGTTCTGGCATAATTTCTCCTATCCGTTTTCACGGTGGTTGAGATCCCCCGCTCTATCTGGCCTTAATTGATCCAAAACTGGACCTAAAGGTTCTCTTGTGAATCCCTAGAGAGTTTTCTAGCATCTCATCTCTTCTTTAAGGACTACCCAAGACACCCATGTAGATGAAAATTATGTAGTCTTCTCATCCCATCATGTGGTCCTTCTCATAACTTTTGCCACATGATGTCTCGATTATGGGTAGCTTATGCATGGGAAAAATGAATATCACTAAATTTTGAAAGTTGATACTATGATCTGACCTTAATTTGAAAACTCAATTTTGATCAATTAATTTTGAAACCAAATACTCATGTATGATCCCTAATATCATGAACACTCAATTCTGACTATGTTTGAGGTTATGATATGGTGAAATAAGGATAACTTGTACCTTATACCTCATTTTTGATGAGGTCTCTATTTGATTAATGTCCATGTTACCTATTATTGATTAAACCTAAAATATAGTTAAGAAAACTCGTATCCTACTGTATACAAACCTTGACCATGCTATCAAATGACTAAGTCTTAGACTCACAAAATCATGATATAAGACTATGATGCAAAAAGCAGTTTTCTTATTGACTATTGATGCCTTTTGCAATCTCGATTTTGATATTATGCTCTAATTCCTCGAATGTCAAATTCAAATCCTTGATTTTCAAATTTTGTCACTACCTTGATATTGAAAGAAAGAATTGCAAATCTTGACATTATTGACCTATTATCTTAAATTTTGATCTTATGACCTTGATATATACGATTTAATCATAGATACTCTCCCTATTTGAATAAGCTCAATTGATGATGACTAATGTTGGTAATGTGCCAGATTAGGGTGGTAGTTGACTCATGACTCCCCTAACCTAGGTCACATCCCCATTATGACTACCTCTAAGTTTCCATCCTATTGATTATTTAGACTGGTTGACCTAAGCCCAATAGGTTAAACCCATGGTTGATACTCAATCTTGAATATTGATTTAATAATGACTTTGACATATGGAAATATTGACTATAGCTTGAGTTTGACTTCCTAGATAGACCTAGGTCCATATATTTCATCAACCTTAGAAACCATGATAATGAAATGTTGACATGTTGATCAAATATTGCTTGAATATTGTTTCTAAAAATTGAATATAGATGAGTGATCTCCCTTAAGGTCTAAATAGGAATCTAAACCCTAGCTTCAAAATTCTGGACCTATAACTTTTTATGCCTAAAAATCTCGACTCTTGATATTGATTAATGAACTTGTGACTCATGATTATCAACCTCAATAATGATACAAATCCTATGATCACACTAGTTGGACCTTGAGATATATGATTAATGACTTCAAAATCCCAAATTTTAATAATTTTGAAATGATGATTAATTTGAATATCTCGATTTATGACTTAGGGTTTAGCTCTCATTAGGACTAGGGTGGGACCTCCCCATGATTTTGAGCCTGAAAATCATGATATTGAAAGTATGATGTAGTCTTGAAATGTTGAAATTTGAAATCTCAAAATCATGGATGCATAACCCCACGTAGGCCAATGTAGAGGCTAGGACCCTAAAATATTGGGATTGAAAGTCACCTTGTACACTTGAACTCTATTTGTTTGACCTAAAATATGATCTCTCCGAATTTGTGTTCAATTGCATTGACCTTGATACTCAATTTCTCGATGATGAAATGATGTTAGCACCAAGTTGATTATATGGAACATGGAATCTCAATTGTGATTTTTGGGACGAATTGAAACTTGAGGACATGATTTTGATTAGATAGTTGAGGATGTTTTAGTAATTCAGAATATGTTCTGGATTTGAATAATTCTGATTTTGAGGATGTTTTTGAATTTTGGGGACAAAATTCCCTTTTAAGGAGGGAAGGATGTGGCAAAGTGGAATTTTACATAAGTATGATGAAATTACTATTTTACCCTCATTATACCTACTAATGGTACCAAATTCTTTTTATTGTCTTCATAATCATTATTGAGACTCAAATCCAAAATTTGGCGATCAATTTGAATTTTATACACTTTGAAACCCCACATATTTGATTTTTTTGTTACTTTATCCAATACAGTAAATTGATCCATCAAAACTCATAATTTGGTTCTCAATCTTTTTCTAAAGGTTCTCCACATTTTTGTAAAGCTTTGGTCCAAATTTGAGATTAATTGGATATTCCTATAAGTTTCTATGAATTTTGGAAGTTTTTGTGCTCAAAATCCCTTTATAATTGCCTTTTTCTTTGGCTATTCCTAGTCAGCGATCCAGGGCTCACCTTGGTGGCGATCCCCAGCCCTTAGATCAGCCCCACGTGGATCAGGGCCCGATCTCACGGCCACTAACCTGTCTTCAACCTCCCGCTGATTGCGGGGAGGAGTAAATGGGGATGGAAGAATGAATCTCCCGCTCGCGACCCTAATTCGAAAATCAAAGAGAATAGAAATCTTGTTCGCGCAAATTCGAACTCAACGGGCCCAACTTTGACCATGTTTAATGCATTAAAATGCTTCCAAAATAAGATTGTCGCCCCCCCTCTCTCAGCTATGGCGGCCATGGCCTCTACCCCAAGCTCGTTTTCCTAAAACCCTAGTCCTAATACTATATAAACCCCTCCCAAGGATCGCATATACTTTACCATGATCAGAGAATCGCCCTTGCTCACCCCCCAGCCCCAAGTGCACCCCGTTTCCTCCCCGACCTCCTGCTGCCATAATGGCGCCGCCACATAGGCCCCTCTGGGCATCTGCGCTGCTTGCCCTCTCACCTCGATCTGCAAACACCACCACCTCTGTGAAGTCAAGGCGAGCTGGGACAGCTTTCTCGTGGCCTTGCTCGGTCCCTACTACTCCTAAAGCCCATCCACACCGGCGACCTCCTCCGCCTCCTTTCTGGATCATGGGGTAAAGCCAGAGCGTAAGGGTCTGGAGTCCCGACCTGCTGGTTCAAGGGGAAATTCCCCGGTCCAAACAAACCATCAGAGAACCAGAAAATCAAAGAAGAAACCACCTGAATTGAAGGCTTGAACTGGTCCAGAAAGTGAGCAAGCCACCTCACCCATGTGGGAAAATCTAGGCCATCCAACTGACATCCAACGACCCTTGTGTTTCCGTATTCAGGTATTTTTTGCCTCCTCTCTGCTCGAAATTGCAACAAATGTTCAGATCTTGTTTTAATTGTAGAAAATGCATCCTAACTCCAAATAATTCGAACAAGTAGTCAATCTTGATCAGAAAAACCCAGTGAATCGATTAAAAATACTTTGGAAACCTGATTCGAAACGATTCTCACTGATATATCTTAATCTTGATCTATTGCTTATATAATTGATCTAAATGACTCTAATGATGGTTATTCTTGACTAAAACATTGAAAACCCTAGATTTGTCTCTAATGATCATCTTGAAACCACACTTGACTAAATATGAGTTTATGTCTAATCTTGTAACTCATCTACTCTTGAAAATGAATAATTAGTAATATAGATCTATTTACTTGATTTAATCTTGATTATAATGAATATGAGTAATCTTGATCTTGATCTTAATCTTGCAAACCCTTGGTATATTTTTACCCACCAATCTAATCTTGAATACAAATGATGTTAATTATCATGATGGGGATTTAGAAATGTGATTATGACATGTATAATAATCATAAATTAGGGTGGACACATATGATCCTAGAAAACCTAAGTCATTCACACTTGAAAATACATGACACCAGAAGAAATATTGGTCATATTGAAATATGGTTTGATTATAAGTGAATGACCCAACCGTAAGGTTGTCATAGGAAAAGTGTAACCCTAATCTTGAATATTGAAACATGACATTTAGAATATCATGATCTTAACCCTTGATCCTATCTTGATGATTTAGGATCTGACTCAAAAGGTCTACCTATTTTTTGTTTTTACTCGAAATCCTCGATGAAAGGTATGCTATTATATAACTCCTCCTTGATTGTATGAAGATACTTTTATGTATCTCTTGACTGTATACTTGGCTATTTACTTAGATGAGCTATTGTTCCCTATGATTAGTCTTCTATTTTTCTATACTATATTTTGAAAAACATGAAAACCTAAATTACATGCCCATTATGACTGCCCGTTTATTGATAATGATGATGATATTGATAATATTGATAATGTTGATATTGAGTACAACAACCCCCTCATTGGAGGTGGGACTCATACATTGGCCTCATATGTTCCTATGGTGAGAAGGAGCCCAGTGACTTACCCCATCGCGTTGGGGCGATAAAGTCACACAAAAATATAAGCATGCTTCTCGAATTACAACATAATGGGAACTCGTAATAAAAATTGAATCGTTGAATAACAACCTTTTTGTCGAATGATATTGAATGTTTGGAAATCGTTTGTTATACTTTGAAATATAAGTCCTGCCAAGTATACATATTTTCTTATAAACTATTTTTCTTGATTTTGATAGCATACCGTGCAATTGCATGATTGTGTCTCGATTTTCTTGATTTTAGGCATTACAAATGGAATATTGAATAAGATCTCTTCCGCACTCATACACTCTGATGACAAAGATAAATTGAATATATCTCCATATTGGGTTAGTTTGTTTTTTTAATTATCTAGTTTTTGAGTTATTTATTTCTTATTGTATATGCTAGTGTGAATGATCCTATTGGGCCACTCAGGGACGGGCACTTCAATCCTATTTCTACTGTCTAGGCAGTGGGATTGGGATTGGGGTAAGAACAGTTCCATGACAGTTCATCCCATTCTAAGAGTAGAGATGGTGTATCACACATCACTATTTTAATTTCATATTTAGGTTTTCATTCTCGACATTGTTGGTAAGGTATGCCCATAGAGCCAATCATGTGATGATGGACATGGTACATACCATAAAGGATTTGATTAATACTCATAAAGGCAAGCTTCCAATTCTTCATTCAGTTATGAGATAATGAGGAAACATTATGAATGTCTAAAGAATGAAAATACACAAGGATGTATGTTTTCAAGTACGTGAATTGGAGAATGAGATCATACAAATTCTAAGAGTATGTATATTCTTATTATTCCCCTAGTCATTTGTTAATGTGGAAGGTAGATAACACCAATAACACATAAGACTGGAGTGTGGGTTGGTTGATGACTGAATCTCATTAGTCATGATATGGCAATACCAAACCAAGCACACAGATACATGTTAGGAACAATGTATCAAACAGACCTACCTTGAGAGTGACACATGGAAACCATCATTGGTAGTCACATTCATCTCTCGTAGTGAAGGTGGTGATTGTGTTTCTTAGACCTAAAATCACTGCACTCATCACATGTCATTGGATACACTTTGACATCATCAAACACAGTCCTAAACCATGGGTTGTCATAAAGGTGATGATTGGGTAACTTTGACACACGGGGACTGATTGCAAGTGATAGAAATGGGATTTGTCCCTCCTACTGGAGATTGATATCCTGGCCACTTGATAAGTGAGACTGAGAAACACATGTGAATGCACATGTGAATCAATATACAATATTGAGGTCACATTATCTCATACAGTATGTTCTTGGTTCAAGGAACATGGGATGGATGTTGAGAGGATGATGATTCCATGCCTCGAGTTCACTTTGGATATCAGAGACAATGAAATTATACAATCACTACAACATCTTACATAGATTGTAGGTTGAAGATGTTCTCTAACTTTCCATTCACTTGGGTAGCACTGATGTGCGACTAGGCACCACTCTCTACTTGTGATGTCATAAGTTAGTTATGTACATTCACTACCAACATGATATGGGACCTATAGGGTTACACAAATAGGAACTCATCTAGAATAGGAATTTAATTTTGAATGATGATTGGATTGATTACTAAAGTGTTTATGTACTCAATTCACAAAACAGATCAACTGATTAAACTGCCATCTGGTCATCTCACTCACAAGGTGAGACAACTGCTTGGAGTGCCAAACAATCTACTCAAATGTTGAGATGGTTGTTTGGAGAGTTCGGCTGGTTGGAACTGAACTGGTTGGAATTCTACACAAATAAGACCAGATCGATCAGCTCACTAGGTGAACCGATCAAATTAGCTGAGCAAGATGATCAGTTCACATGGTGAACTGATAGGCTTGGTTGGGTCAGTGGAAGGTTCTAGCAACTTTCCCAAATTCATAAGAAATTTTACTCATTTCAATTGTTCAATTTGATTGGAACAAGGAATTAATGTTCACATTAGTTAGAAATGATTTTATCAAATTTAGATGTGATCAGGAAACTGCCAGACGACCATCTCACATCACTAGTACATAACCGGCCTTTAGTGTTGGTTATTTAAGGCCTTTAGTGTCGGTTTATAAGCGACACCTATGTGGGCGCCGCTAAAAGCCCAATCGTTACACGTCGGTTCTCAAACCGATGCCACAACCCTTCGCGCGCCACCAAAAACGCGCCAATAGGGGGGTATAGGCGTCGGTTATTAGCTTAGAAACTGATGCCATATACCTTCGCGCCACAAAAAGGGCACCATTTGGGGCACTATCGGCGTCAGTTTATTAGTGATAACCGACGCCATATCACCCACTGCCACGACCGTACTGGCCAGCACGGCTGTGGTGTCTGTCCTCATTAGGGAAATCGACATCGGTTACTAGTAGGGCAACCAACACTGTAACCATATGTCATCAATTTTATACAAAAAACCGACGCCTATTTTATGTATGGTCCGCTGCCACGGCTGTGCTGGCCAGCACGGCCGTGGTGTCTGGCCTCATTAGGGAAATTGATGTCGGTTACTAATAGGGAAACCAACACTGTAACCATATGTCATCGGTTTTGTTCAAATAACCGACATCTATGTTTTGATTTTTTTTCTATCAGTCTGCAGACCTGCTATGGCTGGTCACAGGATGAGAAACCTGCAGCTCATTTATGAACTGTAGGTTTTACGACATCCATTGATATCAGCCAACAACATACCACAAACCTGCAAAATTAACATGATGGACAATATTATATATATGTGATTCACACTCATGTATAAGAACATTTAATTAATATTATTTTTCATCACACACATGTAGAAACCAATAGCAACCTACAGTTCCATTTATTTCATCTCTTTTCACATTCAGACACATGTAGAAACATTCATGTATTGATGATTTTCACACACATATGAAAATTCATAAAAATTCATTCACATTCACAAAAAATTAATTATGAGAACAAAGTTATTCTTTATTCATCATTGTCATCATTGTCAGCAAAATCATATTGAAAAATTCCCACTCTTTGTAGGCCTTTTGCCCAATCTTCTCTTACAGCATCTAATTCATCTTTCGTATAGGGAGCATGTACATCGAAACGCTTTGCACCTGTATTGAAGTCCTCAGTTTTAAAGACCTACAAAGAGAATGACGTATATACATAATTATAATAATATATAATAAGATTCATATATTTCATATTATCTAATAAGACTATGTATAATACCTTTTGTATGTTATCGATTTCCAATACGACATGTTTGATGATTAGGTCCATAAATCACATCACATAGTAGGCACATGCCCAGCCGTTGTCTTGTGTAGCACACTATAAATTGAAACATACAAAATATTCAAAAATACAAACAAGCACAGTTCACATAAATAATATATACATTGGAGTCAGGAAATTACTTTCACATTCTCCCAAATGAGTGTCAGATTTTTTTTCCTGGGGACCTTTCCTCCAACTTTTTTATACTCTTGTAAAGCCCTATATATGTTAATGTAACACATTAAATTGTATAATTAAATAGTAATGCAGTAATAGATGTTAACTGATATAAAAACATAAAATATTTCTCACGACAATAATGGCCTTTTGATTGCATGTCCATATAATACATTCAACTCACTCCCCGCAGGATCTAGATAATAGACGGTGAATGTCTTGGGGACAATAACTAATAACTCCCAATTCTTAGCACTACATGTAAGAAAGTAGAAAATTAATAACTCAATATCCGCAATAAAAATGTAATTTGCTTAAGTCCAAATTACAAGCAAAGTAAACTTACTCGACATTGAATGGAGCTATTATCACCGTCTTATTATTTTTACCAAAATATTCAAAAGCATCACAGCAGTATGAAGTAACTGAATACAGGTATGTATCTACAAGACTAATCAAAGATGGAACCAAAAATCCCACATGGGAAAACCCAAAATCTGTACATGTCTTGTGTAAGTGACTGCAAAACATGTATTACGTATGCATTAATATATAAGAAACCAGATTGCTGTATATAAAATAAGGTATATGGATGTATAAACCAGATTGCCGTATGCATTAATCTCACCATATCCACAGCTCTATCATAGATGTGTTCAGCCATTCATAACTAAACAACTCCAAAATATCTTGTATAAATATGTTGTTTCTGAATGTTTGACCTGCATTAATACATATCCAGAACTTCTATTACGTACGCATTAATACGTATGTTAAACTTGTATAAATAGATTGTTATCGTATGATTTACCTACACCATTCTCCAGAATAGTAACATTTATAGGGAAATTTGGATTATGTTCGCCGATCCATACTGCCACACTCCTACAATTAGGACCTATCGAGGCATGTAGGTCCCTTGGAAGCCAACTTGGTAGTCGAGGAGGTGGAGGCTGAGATGTAGCGGCTCTCGTCTTTTTGACCTGTATATATAATTTCATATCAATTGACTCATATATATATATACACACACTAACAAATTAAAGTAATGAAAATTTACCATACAATATCAGTATATATGACATCCGCTTCGGGCCACAGTATCACTCCGCCTACTGCCTCACCAAGTGTTTCAGCATCTGGGTGTGCATGAGGCAGTGCAAGATTCGTCCAGCCAGTGAGTATATGTATCGGGCTCACACATACCATGCCATCTGGTACTGGACTCCCATGAAATATGCACCCTTTAAGGGGTGGGTAACCCGGTGCCTCTGCAACGATATATCCTTCACTTTGTAATCGACATGGCTTCAACCCCTACAAATTTACGTAAAGAATGTTATATGCATATATACACAAACATATCATGTTGAACAGACTAGCTATTATATATGCCATAAAAATACTTACAGAGGACGTGCTAGGTTGTGGGACTATAGGATTACTCCCAACCTCTATAGTATGAGCAGTAGGAGAAGAGAGGTTCGCCACAGGTACTGTCTGAGTGGTAGTCTGATACGCCTTCCACTTGTTAATTACTTCATGGAGTTTTTTATCAAGTACTTCCTCGACTCTCCTATCAATTAAGGAATCTACCTATACATAAATAAATGAAATGCTAGTTTGTGATTATTGAATTCCCTTTTGCAATAACGTTCTAAAATAAGAATAAGTTACCTCAGCTTGTGGAAGTCCCGCTTTTGGGACATGTTTGCGCTGGGATGGCCCAAAGAACGCTTTGATGCCCACACCAGTGCCTGCACCCTTACACATCCAGGATGCTCTGGGTTACCCAGAGCAACTGTCAGTTCATCCCTTGTGCCCTGAGGGATGAACTTGCCTTCCTTCCTCTGCTCATGCAGCTCCCCCTAATCACCATCAACAAAAATTCATAAGTAAACATAATAATAATCAATATCGATAGATTTCTCTAAGAGTTGATTTTTACCATTTTTGCAGCCACCTCAGCAGTTGCGGGCTTCAGTATCTCTCCCTTCTTGTTTTGCATCCCAACTATCCACATAACATGATGAGGCAGAGGTGCGGGAGTAGCAGTAGAGGACTTTGCAGTCTCCTGAGTAGCAGTAGGCTGAGTAGACTCAACTTGTAGTCTTTGGCGAACGCCTGCATATCCTCTTGGACCCATTGTGTGGTCGTGCACATTCAATGCACGCCTTGCTCGTTGAGCATCGCTAATAGCCTAGTTAGTTAGCACATTGATTTGGTCAGTAATACTAAAGGTTAATCTTGAATAGGTGAATACATAAAAATGTATATTAATTAAATTGGGAGTGTCGCTTAATACCTTGAATTCATCTGTTTTTCTTTGGGTAAAAAACTCCTCCCATTCTTTGGGGTCCAAGTAGTTCCATTGCTGTGTGGCTTCCTTTTTCCTATATTTATTTTTCAAAGAGAATACAAACAAAAATTATTAGTGTAGAGTTAGTGAAATACTGATCAATGTCTAGAATTGGAATCAATCAAGAACCTATTCTCAGCATCGCGTATGTAATCTCGGGTGAGATTGGTCCTATAGTTCCTTAGGACCCTCCCACAATGTTGCATCACACATTTATGATGCAGCTTTTCATCCAGATCAAATATGCTCTGCAAATTAAATAGAATTGCTATTAACTAGTATCCTAAAAATTAGTAATCTACACAAATAGAATTACAAATAATAATAACTCACACTGTGACGTCCCCGGATTTTCTAAAACTTAATCTGATGTGTGACGTCCGAATTGAAACCCTCACCTCAGCGAGAATCCCAATTTAAACGCCCCACACTCGGCTAAGAAAAAGAAAATCAGAGGAAGTCAGAAGGAAAACAATCAGTAGCACATATATATGAACAATAAACAAACCACAACACATGTTCACCATTCAACATATAATTACAACATGAATTGTTACAACATTTGAGATTACATATTGAACAGCAAACTATACATATACATGTACTACTACTAAACTACAGGATCTTAAGACAACAGGTCTACCTGTACATCAGCTCGCTACACAACTCCTACTATCCTGGAACTTCAAGAGTATAACCACAACCTAAACAAAAGATTACATGCGGTACACGTCAGCACAATATTTCAAGAATATTGTACTGAGTACGCCTACGTGTCTTTTATATACCTCTCAACATATCTTGGCAATAAGATAAAACTAATACTTGGCAGCATTAAACAAAATATAAGAAAAGGCGCATAATTGTACAAAGACATTTGTTACCCGAAGAAAACACATATTTTAGGCACATTTCCATTATATGTAAACTCAATCAACCACATGCACTATTCTACCAAAGAGATTTAGTGCTCACATGTACTATTCTACCAAAGAGATTTAGTACTTCATAAATGCACTATTCTGCCAAAGAGATTTAGCACTTTCATCAATGCACTATTCTACCAAAGAGATTTAGTGCTATCATATAATGGACCAGATATATTATGTTTCATGTGTTCATAGCAATAAGTATCGAAAATCATGCAACATATCATACAAGAACAATCATTTCATCCAATATCATATGCCAAGTATTTTACTACTCATATAACACAAGCATATTATATAATAAGCCAAGTAAGAGGTAATGGCGTACCTTCCAAAGAGATAATCTAATCATCACATATACTCCTGATGTCATCTATAACTTGATCAAACCTGATTAAGATAAGATTACATATCACCATCAGGTTCTCGTCACCTACATCTCATATTAACCCTAACTATGTTCATTAGGGTTTAGCTTAGTTCATTAGGGTATGCGCATCATTACTTGCATTCTTGTCTAAGAATTATCATACTGATTTCATTTTCCAAATTGTGGTTCATTATCTGAACATTAGGTTCCATATCATTAATGTGCACATATTAGCCCTAGGTTGCATCATTAACCTAGATTAGGGTTTTATAACATGAATTAAGATTCATCTTCATATAACATGGATTATGTTCATCATGATGATCTCATAATTAAAACTGAGGTTCCATATACTGATATAAGCTTACTCTGTGAATTTCATTATTTAATGATCATTAATGTATTTAATACATTTTATTTAGGGTTATTAGCCCTAATTAGCCATATGAAGTAAATTACATGCTTTCGTTCATCAACATGAACATATCTGAGATCATATGCATTCTATATGTAATTATGGACTTACTGATATTTTTCCATGATTTATGTCATCATTTGCTATTTATTATCCATTAAACGAGCATTTCACAACTTATATGATATAACTGAGATTAGTGCATAAAAAGACAGATATTATGCTTCCACTGCATTCTACACATTTTTCTAAGAATTTAGGTGTATTGTACTTATTTTTCTGATCACTGTGCTATTTTCTATGAATTAAAGAAGATCTGAGCATATATGGGGATTTTACCTTTTTCGTCAAACCAAGATGCGCCACGTGGCACATTAGGACTGCCTTGTTTCTCGCTTGGGCCGGCTGGTTCTCAAAAGCTTATGACGGTCTGGATGGGATTTGAACCCGGTTCACTCCCCCCTTCTCTCTTCCTCCCGTTCTCGCAGAACGACAGGGCGCTCGATGCCCGTGAGCGTCGCCGCCTGGGATTGCATCTGATCCGGTGAGCAAACCTAGAACTCTCCTCCCTCTAGCACATATCCGTACCCGAAGATCACTAGGTTCCCTTCTCATCCTCATCCAAGGCTCAGGCGCTGTCGCTACGGAGGTTCTGGAATCGTCCACCCAGATCTACCTGGTGCTTCTCTACGCTCTCTTCTTGGCTCTTCTCCTTCGCGACGACCCTGCGATCTAGCGTCCGTAAGAGCCTGTTCTCCTGGGAACGATCAGCCACCGCCGGTGGTTGGTTCTCTCTCTGGTGAATAGGCATATGTGCCCTCGTCTTTGCGTTCTCATCACGGTCACGACTCTACGTGAGTTCGTAACAGGCCCGCCGCCACTACTCTCTCCTCCGGTGGCAACATGCTCCAAACTCATGTGGCACAGCAGTGAATCCTAGTACTCCCTCTCTTCTCGATGCCTCAAGATTGTCGCCTTACACAGCACATCGCCAGCCCATCCGATGCCAGCCTATTTCCTCCTTCGATGACCTGCGGTCAGTCACCTCCATTGTTGCGGCTCCTCACGGTTGGATAAACTCGTTGCCACCAGTAGGGACTGCTGTATCAAGGAAACGAGGAAACGTCTTTGGCTCCTCCTATCTCAAAGCCCTATCAACGCCGCAGGACCAGAGGATCATTAGTAACAGGAAGAGACTCTTTCTCCCTTGGAGGCTTCCTCTTCGGTCATCCTCTATCTCAAGCCTTCTACTGCAATCCTACTGGGTGGTCGTAGATGTGGGAACTTGCTCTCAATGCTCTCGCCTTCAAAACTCTCAAATGAGGGGTCAACCGTTTCCACTCGTCGTGGTGAGACCAATCAATCTTCAGTTGGTTTTCCCCTCTTTCCCATGTCCTCCATACCACCACGTCATGGATGGTCATTACGGGTGCAACTGCTATGAAGAAAACCACTCCTCAAACCATTTGATCTAGAAGATCCAAGGGTGGAGAAAGACCACACAGCCAATCTGTGGTTCACTCAAGTCTGGGTTGCATGACACTACATTCCATATCTGAGCTAAAAGCAAACATGTACCTTGTTCCATTATGCTCAAAGCTACACATGATTTAATTATATTCAGACCTAAATAACTTCATCTAGGAATTTCTAAACCTCATGGAACTCTTTGACCATAGCTTTATTATCATCCAATCTACCTCCCATCCGACTTTGGTTCCAAGACTCAATTATATGACCAATCAATTAAATTCCTCAAAAGACATTAAAGAGGGATCTTAATCATGATATAAACATCAATCCCCATCCAAACCTTACTAAAGCACTTGTAACACTTAAGATAACTCAACATGGAATAAGTTCACTTACATCATTGAACATATAGGGATTCTAAAATTCCACTTCATCACATCCTACACACCTTAAAATAAATTTCGTCCTCGAAATTAAGCCAAAAAAACCCACTTTGTCACATCATATACATCTTAAAAGAACTTTCGTCCTCGAAAGTAAACCATAAACATACTTTTAGGGAAAACCTTATCTTGCCTCCACCCACATGTGGGCACTATTCTACGTGTAATGTATCTACAAAGGTTACCTAGAATCATGTGTCCAAAGCACTATTAGGAGGTTTCAAAAGCACCAAGGGTGAAACCTCACTCCATAGAAGGCTCAAACAAGGGTTTAGAAGCTTAGGTTAATTCATTGCATATCTCATATGTTAGATTTGCTTCCTTATCTTATCTCATTCATTAAGATTCCCACATCATAATATCATGTTCTAAATGAGTTAACTAAGATTAACTCATACATCAAGGTATCATCAACATTTTATTGAGGTAATTGTTATAACATGTTCATCATTAACATATGCCTTTTAGGAAGGAGTTAACTATAATTAACCCACTTTATCCATTTAGGTCATATCAAGGTGTCATAAGCATTATTTTTTGTTAACTGTCAAACTATACTTTTCATCTTTATTACGCACTAAGATTAACACCTCATGCAACTTGTTTCATTCACATGATCTTATCTCATTGTTCATACTAAATTGCATCATTTACTAGTGAATTCGTCACAAGATTAACCAACACTATCAAATTATCATCATTATTGATGTACATGGTTAACCATTTATGCATTAATATCTATTAACCCATCTTTATGTTTTCCATCATGACATGTCTATGTGGAACATCTCGAGATTAGATCACATCCTTACATGCATTATATCATGGTTGCGCTACACAAACTTATATGAGTTGCTCTTTAAACATATATCAAATCTTCATCTAGTCCAACTGAGGTTCCTATCCCATATCATAAGGATAGTTCCATGCTCAATCTCTCTGAGCTAACTCACTCTATGAGTATCTCATATGCCTATACTTTATCTTTCCTCTCGGTCTAGGGTTCTCGGATTACCTCATTGGCACTAGTGATCAACTTTACAAGCTTTAGCCACATAAGCACAAACCAAAACATGCTACAACATCCTCTTCATATGTCTCTACTCATGAAACATCATACCCAAAGCTCTCTTATATACACCACTAGATTCCTATGTGGGAAACCACCAACCCAAGCATGAGGCTTCACAGAAACTAACATAGCTACCTCCTCTAGGGTCTTGGGCTCTCTCCCTCACCCAGATGGTAGGCACTCATATTCATGTTCACATATGCACATATAGCCAGCCTCTCTTTGTCTCTAGGGTTTGGTCCTCCCAAGGACATCTAGGATTCAATAAAACTATAGGAATCATACATAAAGCAACTCAACTCAATCACTCAGGAGTAGTCTAGTTTAGGACATATCATATCACATATTTCTCGTATTTCTCATATCATGGAGTCTAGGTTCTCTGACCTTCTCCCTGTGGGTCTCACTCTCTCTTGAGCTAACCCCAAAACTGGTCCTAACACTAGAGGTCCTCCTTTTTAAAAGAGCTTGAGGCTCATGCTGACTCACAACCTATCTTAACTTAGCATATCTTATCTCATAAAAGCCTATTTACTTACACCATCAACACTTATCTCAAAACCTCAAACCTAACTCATGTCCTTGAAGACAAACATAAATCATCATGAACCATCTTATATCATCTCTATAAGACTTACATCATATCATCAAAACTTATATCATCTATTCCATCTATCATATATATCAAAAAGGCACTAGACATCTAATCTAGAACTACACTCTCTTCTAGATTGATGTCATTCACTTTCACTTAGGTTGCATGACCACCTCCTGCTCGTACATGTGTGGGGACACATTTTTGTAATACATATATATAATAAAATATTATATAGTTTTTCTCCGATAAAACAAGCGTCAGAGAAAACTATCGAGTTCCGATCCGTTTGGAATCAAAAACCAAATCCTGAAAACGAGTGTCCCACACATAGTAGAGAGTACAGTGTCATGAAAACTAGTGAAAAGGGTGAGAACAAGGGGTAGACTAGTGTAGCTACTCTAGACAATGAGCGCCATATGTCTAGGGTTTCTCTTCCCTTGATGCACGTCATTTCCAAATAGTGCAACGTCCCATACCGCTGCACTACAAGGAAAGAACGACATCTAAGGACTTGCTACTCAACAAGCACCAGTCTAGACCTAGTTCTCAGACATCTAGGTGCTAACCTAAAAGCTAGGTCAGATCTAGTCTCTAAAAGACAACTAATCTAACCCTAAAGATTATTAAGGTTCAAGGTTCTTTAGTTTTTGAGTTGCATAATGAGCAAATGTCAGGCTTTGCTATTGTTCATGCTCTGATACCACCTGTGACGTCCCCGGATTTTCTAAAACTTAATCTGATGTGTGACGTCCAAATTGAAACCCTCACCTCAGCAAGAATCCAAATTTAAACGCCCCACACTCGGCTAAGAAAAAGAAAATCAGAGGAAGTCAGAAGGAAAACAATCAGTAGCACATATACATGAACAATAAACAAACCACAACACATGTTCACCATTCAACATATAATTACAACATGAATTGTTACAACATTTGAGATTACATATTGAACAGCAAACTATACATATACATGTACTACTACTAAACTACAGGATCTTAAGACAACAGGTCCACCTGTACATCATCTCGCTACATAACTCCTACTATCCTGGAACTTCAAGAGCATAACCACAACCTAAACAAAAGATTACATGCGGTACACGTCAGCACAATATTTCAAGAATATTGTACTGAGTACGCCTACATGTCTTTTATATACCTCTCAACATATCTTGGCAATAAGATAAAACTAATACTTGGAAGCATTAAACAAAATATTAGAAAAGGCACATAATTGTACAAAGACATTTGTTACCAGAAGAAAACACATATTTTAGGCACATTTCCATTATATGTAAACTCAATCAACCACATGCACTATTCTACCAAAGAGATTTAGTGCTCACATGTACTATTCTACCAAAGAGATTTAGTACTTCATAAATGCACTATTCTGCCAAAGAAATTTAGTGCTCACATGTACTATTCTGCCAAAGAGATTTAGTACTTTCATCAATGCACTATTCTACCAAAGAGATTTAGTGCTATCATATAATGGACCAGATATATTATGTTTCATGTGTTCATAGAAATAAGTATCGAAAATCATGCAACATATCATACAAGAACAATCATTTCATCCAATATCATATGCCAAGTATTTTACTACTCATATAACACAAGCATATTATATAATAAGCCAAGTAAGAGGTAATGGCGTACCTTCCAAAGAGATAATCTAATCATCACATATACTCCTGATGTCATCTATATCTTGATCAAACCTGATTAAGATAAGATTACATATCACCATCAGGTTCTCATCACCTACATCTCATATTAACCCTAACTATGTTCATTAGGGTTTAGCTTAGTTCATTAGGGTATGCACATCATTACTTGCATTCTTGTCTAAGAATTATCATACTGATTTCATTTTCCAAATTGTGGTTCATTCTCTGAACATTAGGTTCCATATCATTAATGTGCACATATTAGCCCTAGGTTGCATCATTAACCTAGATTAGGGTTTTATAACATGAATTAAGATTCATCTTCATATAACATGGATTCTGTTCATCATGATGATGTCATAATTAAAACTGAGGTTCCATATACTGATATAAGCTTACTCTGTGAATTTCATTATTTAATGATCATTAATGTATTTAATACATTTTATTTAGGGTTATTAGCCCTAATTAGCCATATGAAGTAAATTACATGCTTTCGTTCATCAACATGAACATATCTGAGATCATATGCATTCTATATGTAATTATGGACTTACTGATATTTTTCCATGATTTTATGTCATCATTTGCTATTTATTATCCATTAAACGATCATTTCCCAACTTATATGATATAACTGAGATTAGTGCATAAAAAGACAGATAGTATGCTTTCACTGCATTCTACGCATTTTTCTGAGAATTTAGGTGTATTGTACTTATTTTTCTGATCACTGTGCTATTTTCTATGAATTAAAGAAGATCTGAGCATATATGGGGATTTTACCTTTTTCGTCCAACCAAGATGTGCCACGTGGCACATTAGGATTGCCTTGTTTCTCGCTTGGGCCGGCTGGTTCTCAAAAGCTTCTGACGGTCTAGATGGGATTTGAACCCGGTTCACTCCCCCCTTCTCTCTTCCTCCCGTTCTCGCGGAACGCCAGGGTGCTCGATGCCCGTGAGCGTCGCCGCCTGGGGTTGCATCTGATCTGGTGAGCAAACCTAGAACTCTCCTCCCTCTAGCACATAGCCGTACCCGAAGATCACTAGGTTCCCTTCTCATCCTCATCCAAGGCTCAGGCGTTGTCGTTGCGGAGGTTCTGGAATCGTCCACCCAGATCTACCCGGTGCTTCTCTACGCTCTCTTCTTGGCTCTTCTCCTTCGCGACGACCCCACGATCTAGCGTTCGTAAGAGCATGTTCTCCCTGGAACGATCAGCCACCGCCGGTGGTTGGTTCTCTCTCTGGTGAATAGGCATATGTGCCCTCGTCTTTGCGTTCTCATCACGGTCACGACTCTACGTGAGTTCGTAACAGGCCCGCCGCCACTACTCTCTCCTCCGGCGGCAACATGCTCCAAACTCAAGCGGCACAGCACTGAATCCTAGTACTCCCTCTCATCTCGACGCCTCAAGATTGTCGCCTTACACAGCACGTCGCCAGCCCATCCGATGCCAGCCTATTTCCTCCTTCGATGACCTGCGGTCAGTCACCTCCATTATTGCGGCTCCTCACGGTTGGATAAACTCGCTGCCACCAGTAGGGACTGCTGTATCAAGGAAACGAGGAAACGTCTTTGACTCCTCCTATCTCGAAGCCCTGTCAATGCCGCAGGACCAGAGGATCATTAGTAACAGGTAGAGACTCTTTCTCCCTTGGAGGCTTCCTCTTCGGTCATCCTCTATCTCAAGCCTTCTACGGCAATCCTACTGGGTGGTCGTAGATGTGGGAGCTTGCTCTCAGTGCTCTCGCCTACAAAACTCTGAAATGAGGGGTCAACCATTTCCACTCGTCGTGGTGAGACCAATCAATCTTCAGTTGGTTTTCCCCTCTTGCCCATGTCCTCCATACCACCATGTCATGGATGGTCATTACGGGAGCAACTGCTATGAAGAAAACCACTCCTAAACCATTTGATCTAGAAGATCCAAGGGTGGATAAAGACCACACAACCAATCTGTGGTTCACTCAAGTCCGGGTTGCATGACACTACATTCCGGATCTGAGCTAAAAGCAAACATGTACCTTGTTCCATTATGCTCAAAGCTACACATGATTTAATTATATTCAAACCTAAATAACTTCATCTAGGAATTTCTAAACCTCATGGAACTTTGACCATAGCTTTATTATCATCCAATCTACCTCCCATCCGACTTTGGTTCCAAGACTCAATTATATGACCAATCAATTAAATTCCTCAAAAGAGATTAAAGAGGGATCTTAATAATGATTTAAACATCAATCCCCATCCAAACCTTACTAAAGCACTTGTAACACTTAAGATAACTCAACATGGAATAAGTTCACTTATGTCATTGAACATATAGGGATTCTAAAATTCCACTTCATCACACACACATAGTTCCTTCCATATGTGGTCTTTCTTCCCCTTAGGAACTTTATGCCATGATTCTAGGATAGGATTGCAATGGCTGCGAGTAAGAACCCCAAGATATGAAACAAATGAGTTGCGGTTCACTCCATATGGATTTCCTGCCTGATCGAAATCCACAGCCAATTTGGGTCCGTTGCCCCTTTGCTGTATTAACTTGTTCATCATTGTGATGCCCCTCACTTTCTCAATTTTCTTTTGTTGCTCATCAAGTGCTGTATTTTCTTCAGGGGGTACATCACCAACCTAAAATTTGATAAAAACACACTTACATAATATAATTATAAATGAACATATAGATAGAAACCTCAGGGATATATTCTTAAAACTTACATTGTCAAGCAGTGCAAGCACGTCCTCACCCTTACAATGATCATCAACACGGTCATCATGGGAATGCTCAGCCATCTGAAAGTTCACATTCAAATTATAAATTTCACATTGTAAAGTAATACTAATTGTAAAGTTCACATTGTAAAGTACACATTCACATTGTAAAGTAATTCACATTTTAGAGTTCACATTCACATTGTAAAGTTCACATTCACATTGTAAAGTTCACATTCACATTGTAAAGTACTTTGCATTGTAACGTCCACATTCACATTGTAAAGTTCACATTCAGAAAAATAAAACATAATAAAAATATAAACATCCATGCCTCTAATATTGTGATCTTTTATAAATTAACAATCCTTCATTATGATCCCCGTGAACATACAAGTCATTGTGATCCCCAACTTCAATGTTTGGTGGTGTTGGCAACCCAACTGAGAATGGACTGGAGTCATCATACTTATCATAGTACTCTTCTTCATCTATAGGATCTTCAATGAACTATCTTTTACCATGAAGAACAACCGACCATTTATCATTTGTAGGATCATCAATATAAAATACTTGTTTCTCCTGTGATGCCAATATGAATGGTTCACCCTTCTCGCCAATCTTTTCAAAGTTCACTAACATGAAATCCAATTCATCCACTA
The DNA here is from genome assembly GCA_963693085.1 of Alisma plantago-aquatica. NCBI lineage: Eukaryota > Viridiplantae > Streptophyta > Magnoliopsida > Alismatales > Alismataceae > Alisma > Alisma plantago-aquatica. The sequence continues at coordinate 793,383,481 of OY856412.1, forward strand.
TAACTCCTTTTTTGTTGTCAACCCAATTACATTTAAAGAGCGGAATTCTGAAATCTACATAGTCAAACTCCCATATGTCTTCAATGACACTGTAATATGACAATTTAGCTTCACGTGGACTTTTATCCTTTGCACTTGCAAAAAACAATGAAGACGCTTGAAGGGTGACCCCACTGTTTTGTACGACACTCTTATCATCTTGACGCTTTGTGTAATATGAGAAACCATTTATGTCAAACCATTCATAAGACATAACATTCAATTTTGGTTTAAAGGTGAGGCATTTGATGATTTCAGTAAGATTATCTGGTGTTTGAGATAGTTGATGTAAGACTTTATCTTCAAACCACTTAATAAATGTCTTATTATGCTCTCTAGCAAGCCACATTGTATTGGCTTGAGGATATTGTCTCTTGATGAAATTGGTATGTTCCTCGATATAAACACTCACTTCGTCCATGTTGTGTAAAATATACAAGTGACCTTGCTCCAACTGCTCACAGCTGATTACTTTCACCCGTGATCCCAAAACTCCTTTGCCAAAATGCTCCTCAATATTCTTGTCATTCACGGGAGCGTCATTACCACTCAGAAAGTCATTGCAAAAATCCATAACCTCTCTCGCCACATAACCTTCAATAATACTCCCTTCAGGCCAATAATGGTTTCGAACATCACCTTTAAAAATGCTCATGTATCGTTCAAAGGGATACATCCAATGCAAGAAAATTGGTCCCAACATTTTCACTTCCCTAGTCAAGTGGACAACAAGTTGTACCATGATATCAAAGAACGACGGAGGAAAATACATCTCAAGTTGACATAGGGTAACAACCACTTCTCTTTGCAAATTATCGAGAGTATCAGGGTCAATAACTTTACTACACAAACTGTTGAAAAAGAAACAAAGTCTGGTGATTACAAACCTTACATGCTTCAGCAATATAGATCTAATTTCCACAGGCAATATTTGTTGCATTAGAGTGTGACAATCATGAGATTTAAGACCTATCAACTTCAGATCTTTCATTAATACCAATGTACGAATGTTGGATGAGTAACCCTGTGGCACCTTAATATTTACCAAGCATTCACAAAATGCTTTCTTCTCCTTTGTAGACAATGTGTAACAAGCGGGAGGTAAGTATGTTCTCTGATCGCTACTAACTACTTCTGTTAATTCTGTCCTTATTCCCATTTCACGTAGGTCCATTCTGGATTTTATCCCATCTTTAGTCTTACCTGGTATATTCAACAGAGTACTGATGACGCTATCACATACATTTTTCTCAATGTGCATGACATCAAGACAATGCCTGACTATCAAAGAACTCCAATAAGGAAGATCCCAAAATATCAACTTCTTCTTAAATAAAGACTTGTCACTCCTTGTGGCCATCGTACATTGTGATCTCTTACCAAATTCATTGGCGATGTCTTTCACTCTTTCAAAAACATCCTCCCCTGATATAGGTTTAGGTGCACTATGTTCCTCATTCCGTCCATTGAATGCTTTGCGCAACCTACGATACGGATGAAATTTTGGAAGAAACCTTCGATGATCAAGATATACAGTCTTGCCGCTATGTTTTAGTCATATTGAATCAGTGTTCGCTTCACATATAGGACACACTTTAGATCCTTTGACACTATATCCAGACAAATTCCCATATGCTGGAAAGTCATTCACAGTGCAAAACAACATAGCATGCAAACAAAATGTCTCTCTTCGTGAAGCATCATAGGTCATCACACCTTCACCCCAGAGCTTCTTCAAGTCATCAATCATAGGCTCAAGATAAACGTCGATATCATTTCCAGGTTGTTTAGGGCCCGATATCAAAGACGACAACATAACATACTTATTTTTCATACACAACCAGGGAGGAAGATTGTATATAACAAGCATAACTGGCCAAGTGCTATGTTGGCTGCTCAATGTCCCGTACGGATTCATCCCATCTGTACAAAGCCCAAGTCTTAGATTCCTGTTCTCTTCACTAAATTTAGGGTACAATAAATCAATCTTCTTCCACTGTGGGGAATCAGACACATGTCATAGGATCCCATCATTATTTTTCTTAACATCTGCATGCCACCTCAAATTCTTCGCATATATAGGATTGGCAAACAAGCATTGAAACCGTGGTATTATAGGTAGATACCACATCACCTTGGCGGGAGAACCAGTTTTGGACTCCCCCGAAGTCGTCAATTTATACCTTGACGCACCACATTTCAGACAATCTTTCAAATACACATAGTCCTTTTGAAATAATACACAATCATTCTTGCATGTGTGTATCTTCTTAGCCTCCATTCCCATTGGGCACAATAATTTCTTTAACCAGTATGTTGAGTTCAGCAGCTCGTTTCCTTCAGGAAGAATTTCTTTCAACAAAGACAACAATGACGTGAAGCTTTTGTCACTCCATCAATTGTTAGCTTTCAGTTTATACAATCTCAACACAATGCTAAGGTTCGTAAACTTACAACCCATGTATAACGGTATCTCAGCATCATGCACAATGTTTCTAAACATGGGAGGTGGATCAGTTTTGGTGTGCTCTACCCCACAACTATCCAACATCGCATCAACGATGTCTACTGGAACTGATTCGTTCACATCTACGTCATCGAAGACAATTTCTTCTTCCATACAAGCACTGCTATCGACATCCACTGGTTTCGGGTTTGAAATCTCTCCATGCCAGTGCCATTCTGTATAGCCTTGTACAATCCTGTTGCACATGACATGACTTCTGATTTCGTCACCAGTACTGACTTTCAAGTTGTTACCGCAATGCCTACATGGACAATAGAACCTATCTCCAAGTTGTTTCCTATGTTCCTCGGCAAATCTAATAAACTGATCAAGACCAGAAATAAACTATGGGATGCAACGATTGCAAATGGACATCCATGATCTATCCATTCTATGATCAAAGAGAAAATAAGTATGTATTACAACAAGATTAGGGTCTAGGGTAAACATATTAGAGTTTATGGTTAAAACTTTAGAGTTTTATACATGTGATGTCATTCTTATATATAATAAATGTGTACGACCTATCCCATTCTTAAACACCTAATCTCACTAGTATGTGTATAATGTGTATTGGGTTTTCAAGAAAATTTCGGTAGCATTTCCCCGCTGTTCTCCAAGTACATATGTACTTAGAGAACAAATGAGGAAATACTACCAAAATTTTCTCAAAAACCCAATACAAATTATAAACTTACATCCTAAGTGAGATTAGGTGTTCAAGAACAGTCCCAAACCGGGGACTATCTAAGATTTACTCCTAATGAGTAAATCTTGGATGGGTTTCTAGGCCAACAAAACCATATCATTAAGAGCATGGTTTCATGTTAGGTCATCATAGGTCATAATAATCCACTAGAATGAGCAAAAAAGGTCTCATGGTGTTAAAATAGCATAAAAGTATTAGATCTTGATTCTAGAGTATACAAGACATAATAGTGACTACTAATTTTGTGGGGTGATATCATTTCATGGGATTTATAGATTCAAACTTAACAAGTGTACAAGTTTCATCATTTTAATATTCTAAAGGTGACTAGTGGGTCATAGCACATAAAAGATACATTACAAGGAAAGTAAGCAAGCTAGCTCAATTAACATTCATCTCAAGGGAACATTAGTTACTGAGGTACCAGGAAAGAGTGATTTTAATCACTAAGATCATACAAGTAGCAATGTTGATTAAGTCTATGTGATTTAAGATCAAACAGTGTAATAAAACAGGGTTTTTGGGGGATGTTTACCTCTATTTGAGCCCATCCGGGCGTAAGTAGGGAGAGAGGGCGAGATGGAGGGCAGGCAAGCAGGCAGGGGGCGAGCAGGCAGGTGGCGGTCAACAGCCAGGTGAGCAGGGAGCCGACAGGTAGTCGAGCGGGCAGCCGGTGAGCAGTAGGTGGCCGACGAGCGAACAAGGACGAGGGAGAAGCTAGGGCGCCGGTGAGCAGTCAGGTGGCCGGTGAGTAGCAGGTGGCCGACATCAGCAGGTGAGCAGTCGATCAGGTGGCCGACGAGCTGCAGGTGGCCGGCGGCAGCGGCGACAAGCATGGAGAACGGTGGCGGTGGGCGGCGGCATGGAGGGAGTCTGCTTGCTCACCGGAATCGCCAGACCCTAAGCCGATTGCAATGAAACAGAGAAAGGGGAAGAGTCAGGCTCGCTCGCCCGCTATTAAGTTAACATTTGGTGTCGGTTATTAAAAAAACCGACACATAAAACTAAAGTTGTCGGTTAACCACAAAAATTGACACCTGTTCTCAATGATAGTTGTCAGTTTTAACTAGAAAAAAACTGACGTCTATCTACATATGCCGATTAAAAAATTTGTTCTCGATTAATGACCATAGTCGTCGGTTTTTTTTTAAGATCCGACGCTCAAAGGGTGTGAAAAATTTCCCATGAACAACACGGGAAAACACATAAGTGTCGGTCATTGTTGAAACTAACGATCAAAATGTGCCTAATTTCTGTTTCGCGAATAACCTTTAGTCGTCGATTTATTAGTTTAAGACCGACGCCATATGTTAAATTTTGGTTGTAATTTTTTTCACTGGAAATTTTGAATTTGGCGGTTAATTTTATGCGTTGGTTTTTTTATTAAGGAACCAACACCGAATAAAAGTGATACCCGTGTCTGGTCGCCCTCACAGATTGATGTCGGTTAATTATATAAACCGACACTTTATTGTTTAGGTGTCGGTGTATTTATGCAACTGACGCCTTTAAAAGTGACGTTATAAGACATTTCTTGCAGTAGTGCAGAACAACATGACCATCACTTAGTTCCAGACAATCGTCTAGACTACTAGATGACCGTTTTGTGTCTCACACATTGTAAAAATTCAAGATCTTCCGGTCCCTTCCACTTCCACACAGATCCCAAACGAACTGGAAACCATGACCCTAGCCGCATCTATAAATAGAGGGGTACATGGGGCTTCCCAGAGCACAATAATATCACATACAATTGAGAATTAGTTGCTATGATAATTTTTGTCCTCTCTGGTTGTGGTAACCAAGAGAGTCCAAGCAAGACCTACTGAACTAGGGAGGGATATCTACGGGAGAGAACAACTGAGGATCATTTTTGTGTGAGAGAAAGTTGGTGACTAGTATGTTGGATCTAGGGCTCTAGGGGGGGATGAATAAAGCTTCAAAATTCTCACAAGAATGGTTAGAACTTCAAATTATATCAATTGAAATCAAATGCTAAAACGAAATTTGAAGTCCTATCTAAACAAACATAGTAAGGATGAGAGAGATTGAAACAAACACTTAGACAAGGTGTTTAGTGTGGTTCCAATCTACAAACTAGGAGACCGTCAATCCACTACCTAGAGAGGTCAACCTCTAGGACTTTGTAACCCATGTATACTTATATTACATTATAAGACATACAAGAAGACCACCTTACATCTAAGGGCTTACCTATCTAAGAGCTAGTCTTCTACCTCACAATAGGTCTTACCCACTCTTGCAAGTAGCTCGATTCCTTCTCCTAGGACATACCCTCCTTGCAACAAGTCTTCAGCCTTAACGATTTACCCACCAAGCTCCTTGATTCTTCTTCCTTGTACTTCTCCTTCACTTAAAGAAGATCTTCACACCTTCTTCAGCCTTGAAAAAGAACAACAACTCCTCCTTCACTGTGAGAAGATCACTTCAGCCTTTGATCTTTGAGAAAGGGGATTGGGAAGATCAAAAGATGGAGAGATTTATAAGGTAACAATGAGGTACCTCTCTTACAACATGCCTAACTCACTCATAATCTTGAAATGATTTGTAAATGAGAGAAAGAAAGGGGCTCAAAGGGTTGTAGAACACTCAACTATAGCAAGGCCTAAGGATAACATGAATGAGAAACCTTGGAATGAACTCCAAGAGGTCCTATTTATAGCTGGGGGTGTTCCTATGAGTGTGGGACCACTTAAGAATGAAAAATAGTCTTTTTACAACTTGCAATAGATCTATTTTTGTTTCTAACAACTCTCCAGCGGTTTGAACACTTTTAATTCATTTTGTGTACAATGCATTCAATCGAGTTTCAATAAAGGTAACTCGACCAATTCACTAACTAATAAAGCCAATTTTCCAACTATCGATCGAGTTTGTCCTGGGGTAACTGAACCAATCAATTAAAATCAACTTTGGTCAGTAAGTTGGTCTAGTTCTATGAGTGTACAACTCGACCAATGCAACCATTTCCAAAAATCCATCACAGATCGATTGAGATTCAAACTCGACTGATTAAAGTGTTGTGACAAAATTTCCAAAATTATTTTTAAGTGATCAAATGATGGAATTAAGTGTCCCTGATTTTTTTCTCATCTTAGTTACAAGTCATATCATCAATACAAATGATTACAAAATCATTCTAAGGTGGTTTGGAGTGTTTTCCACAAAAGTGCATTTGCATTGCTTTTGACTTGAACTTGGACAAGCTAGGGTTTGTGTAATATGATACTTTTCATGTACCTAATATCTAAAATCAATCTTAAACAAACATATTAGATACATATGAATGGAATGGTTAAGTCATTATCAAAATATGGACAATGTATAACTCTCAAGTCAACATTCTCCCCTTTTTTGACAATGACAAACCATTCCTCAACATATTGAAACGATATGTAAAGTTGTACCTTAGCCTTGTGAATTGCAGGGAGATTCATAATTGTAACAATGTGAATTTCTCCCCCTCAATCTATGCTCACTCTTACCTGCATAGTTAGCCTTTCTATACTAAGCCATATAACATATATACTACATGGTCCTTTAGCAAGTCACATGACAAAACATGTATTAGATAAGGAAAGGACCACATAGGCAGTAAAAACAATATGGTTGAGCACTTATCTCCCCCTTTTGGCATTACCAAAAAGTAAAGGGGTAGAAGAGCACAAAAAACAAGGTCTTCTCCAAGGACAACAAAAACATCCAACCTCAAGATAAAACATGCAACCACACAACACACATCAAACAGAGATGAGAGAGAAACAAGCAACTAGTGTCATAATCAAAATATGGAAATCATACCATTAAATCTCATGATAGAACATACATAGAGTTATGATATAGAAGATTAAGATTACAACACATGAGCATGTTCTCAAAGAAACTACAAGACAAAACGATGAAAACAACATGATGATATAAAATAGTACCACTCAGATAATGTGCCCAGATGTTTTAAGTACACAATAGTCTAGAAAGATATATATGATCATCATCTAAAGACTAAAATCTAAAATATCTAAACATCTAGGATATCTAAGTCCAAAGGGCCATCATCATCGACATCATCATCAAAAGATTTAGGCTCATAGTCCTCATCTCCATCTGAAGGTGCAACAGAGGTTGTAGCTTCACCTTTATCACAAGAGGCTCCATTAAAGCCATCATCATCAGAACCATCCTCACCATCATCCTTAGATGCCTCCTCATTAGCAACAACAACTTCCTCATCAACCTGGTTGGGCATCTCATCATCTATAGAAGGACCGAAATCGTGACCAGGCCACATGGCATTTTTCTCAGCCCAATACATACCAAAGTCATGCAACTCCTGGGCTTCAAGGAAAGTGGGAGCAGAAGTGTCAAGCTTGCAAGCAGGGTAGTTATGGGGCCAGTAGGGGAGGTATCACTCTAGGGGTAGGTGCAGAGGCAGATCCACCAACAGTAGAGGGTGTAGCAGTAGAAGCAACAGGTGGAGTGGCCGGGTAGAAGTGATTATATGCATAGGAAGCATAATCACCACCTGGGTAGGGCTGGTAGGCAAGATAAGGATGGGAAAAAGATAAGTTCATAGAAGACATGATAGAACATAGATCCTAATGTATATGCTCCTGAACCTATAGGTTTTACACCTATTGATGCACCATGCAACCCATGAGGGCTTCATTATATACATGAAATGAAGCGCATGCATCTCAGGAGGGAGGTGGAGGTGGAGGTACCTGGGTGGAGGTAGAGGCTCTAGATGTGGTGGAAGAGGATGTATGCAAAAATATTTTCTTGATTGTGGTCTCACTAATACAGACTCCTTTTCTAGAAGGTTTGTAATGAAGATCATAATAAAGAGTCTTTCCAATGGCAGAGGTGAAAAGACCACAAATCAAGGTTGGGTAGGGTGGGGGGTACCACGGTTATTATTCCCAGATTCAAAGTAGGTCATATGGTGGAGAACATATCTAGACCACTTGACTCTGATGTTTTTCAATAGGAAAAATATAATCACTATCGTATCCTCTACAATTTCAGTTTGATTCTATTTGAAATGAATATTGCAATTGACTACCAAAGTGAGAATGTGGTTTTTAAGGTCCAAGGCAGAGGAAGGTAGGGTGGATCTCTTCCTGTAGGGAAACTGAGGCTTCTTCAAGAACTTATGAATGTCAAGGAGAATGATATCATTTTTATTGTAGAAATCCTTAGGATCTAGTAAGTGAAATACTCATGAAAGTCTTTCCTTTATGTGTGAGTCACCTCAGTACCATTGAAAAACATATTCAAGGTATCTTTTGAGATTGTTAATTTCTTACCGACAATCATGGAAGTAAGAATCACTTGAGTATTAGGTAGGGGTATAAGAGGGTCATAATTCATGACAGATCAACATAGAACTCATGAACCACCTTAGTGCTTGTCATGGAATTGTTAAAGCACTGACATTCGACACTCAGGGCAGCTGAGTGATGATCGTAAAGCAACTCGTCTACCTCATCTATGGCTTTTTTCTTAGAGGAGTGAGGCTCAAACATAGCACATAAGGGAAAGGGGTTCCTAGTAAGGATCTCCTTATACCGATTTAGATCTTTGATTGAGACAAAGAAGGTATCATCATAGGGAATGAGGCGGGAGTTGGACGAGGATGAAGGAACTCTAGCAGGGGCAACCCTTTTTCTTTTGTTTGAAGCCATGGAGGCAAAATGGAGAAGAATGGGCTATCAGAGGGAAGGTCGGGGCTAGGAAAAGGAGCTAAGGTCATCTAACCACCTAGAGTTGATAGACAAAGGAGCTAGGAAGGTCAAACGAGGGCTAGTTAGGGCTATGAGAGGGAAGGTTGGGGCTAGGGTTGAGAGCTTGAGAGAGTTGGAGGAGGAATCAGTCAACTTTTCTCTAGTTGAGAGGGAGAATAGTCGGTCGAACCCTACTTAAGTTTTGTTCTAGGCCGACCATCGGTCAAGTTCTGTGAGGTGGAAACTCGATCGAATGGCTTTTTGCAAAAGCCCTCGGCCACCAATCAGTTGAGTTGGCAACTCGAATGACAGAGGTTCTGTCCCAAACTTAGAAATCTTAGTTTCTCGCCATTTGAGTTCTAATTAAATTTATTTTCTAGTCTATTTTGTATTTTAGACATAATTAGGCATATATCACTCATCATTGGGTACTATTTAGCGATAAAACAAACGTTTGCTAAAAATACCCAAAACAAGTGAAAAATAAGGCATACAAACATGAAATATTTAGCATTTTAGCAAGAAAGGGTGATCAAGACATGAGTAAAGCGTATAGAATAGATAGAAAATAACTAGAAGGTAGATCATATTCATCCAAAGCAATAATGAGTAGTTTAGATCTAAAAAAAATAAAATTGCTCTCTAGCTAGAGGTTTAGTAAAAATGTCTGCCAACTGATTTTCTGTGTCCACATGTGTGACATAAATATCCTTTTTGGTAATGTGATCATGATGAAAATAATGACAAACCTCTATGTGCTTGTCTCTACTATGCAGTATAGGATTATAAGATAGATTGATTACACTAGTATTATCATAAAAGATAGGAGAAGCATCAAAATAAATGTTAAAGTCTTGAAGAATTTTCTTCATCCATAGAACCTTGGCACAACAACTGTCGGCTGTAATGTATTCAACCTCGGTAGTTGATAAAGCAATTGTGCTCTATTTCTTGGAAAACCAAGACACAAAGCATAGTCCTAGGAGGAAGCAAGTGCCACTTGTGCACTTTCTATAAATCAAACATCTTACGTAATCAACATCACTATAAGCGGTAAGAGTAAAGTCCCTTGACTTGGGATACCATAGTCTAAAATTTTGGGTTTTGGCTAAGTACCTTAAAATCCTCTTAACAACTATAAGATGTGATTTTTTGGGATTTAATTGAAAGTGAGCACACAAGCCAACACTAAACATTATGTTAGTTCTAGAGGTAGTTAAGTAAAGTAAACTTTCAATCATACCTCTATAAAGCTTCTCATCCACTTTCTCACCTTCTTCATCTTTATAAAGTTTGGTAGTGTTTGACATGGGGGTGTCCATCGGCTTGGTGTTCTCCATCCCAAAGTGCTTGAGTAGCTCACTTGTGTACTTGACTTGGTTGATGAAGTTCTTATCTTTAGTTTGCTTGATTTGAAAGCCGAGGAAGAATGTAAGCTCACCCATCATTCTCATCTCAAATTCACTCTGCATAAGATCACTAAAATCCTTACAAAGATCAAGATTAGTTCCACCAAAAATGACATCATCAACATAAGTTTGAATGATAAGAGAATTGTTAGAAGTGCGTTTGAGAAACAAGGTAGAGTCTACTTTTCCCATGATATACACATGATCTAACAAAAAGTTCTTTAGTTTCTCATACCAAGCTCGAGGTGCTTGTTTGAGGCCATAGAGAGCCTTTTTCAATAGATAAACATGGTTAGGTAAATCATCATGTTCAAAGCCCAGATGTTGTGCAATATACACTTCCTCCTCCTTTGTACCATTCAAAAATGCACTTTTAACATCCATTTGATATAGAAGGAAATTCTTATAACTAGCAAAATCAATCAACATACGAATGGACTCAAGTCTAGATACAAGTGCATATGTTTCATCAAAATCTATACCTTCATGCTGATTGTAGCCTTTGCATATCTGGACTATTCACAAAAACATTCAAAAAGATCATTTTCAAATTCTTCCCCATGATCACTACGGATGGAAATAATGCAGCAAGAAGCTTCATTTTCAACTCATTTGCAAAATATAGAGAAAACATCAAAATGAGAAAGAAGGTCCAAGTATATCGAGAGATATAGTTGATAATAGTAAGACAATACTTGGAACCACGAAGCAATTGTGTTCTCATAGCTCCAAATAGATCAATATGGAGAAGTTCAAGAGCTCTCTTGGTACTAAGGACTCCTTTTGATTTTAAAGGAGGATTTCGTTTTCTTTCCTTAGGTGCAAGGTTGGCATTCCTCATCCTTTTCAAAATCCAATTTGGGAAGTCCCTTTACCAAGTCCTTTTTTCTCAACTTCTTCAATTGATGCATATTTACATGACCTAGCCGACGATGCCAAAGAGAAATATCATTCAAATTGACTACAAGGAATCTACCAACAATAGGCTTAATATATTCAAGCATAATTACATAAAGATTACCATTCCTAGTTCCCTGATATATGACATGGTAAGTGAGGGAATCGAGGAGCAAGCTTTCAAAAGAAGTAAATAGTACAAGGTAACCATTATCACGTAATTGACTAACACTTATTAAATTGTGATGTAGGACACCCCAAAAAAACATTCTTAATACACAAGGATTCACCTACATCACCCTCATCTTTTACCTTACCTCTCTTGTTGTCCCTGAAAGTGATCGAACCATCTTTCTTCTTTGTGAAATTGTTGAAATGGCTTATATCACATGCCATGTGCTTTTTGCAGCCACTATCATCCAATCCATTTTCCTTTTTCCTACAAGAAAGGAGAGTGTCAGTTCCCAACTTAAACTTTGGGATCCAGTCTTAGCTTGGGGACCCAATTCATCTTTGTGTTGGTCCCCTTAGGCTTATAAGGACAATAAGTAGAATAATGATCGTCACTTTTACAATGAGAGCAAATTATAGGGTTCTTAGAGCCAGAAGAATCTCCAATGAAAAGAGGAGTTTCCTTACTCTTTTTCTTACCTTTGGTCTTATTCTTGCCCTTAGGAGCTCCCCCTACAAATCCCAAACCACTAGTACCACTTTGTTTGGTAGAATGGTCAAGTATTTCATTTAGGGAGTTTTTCCCTTTGAGAAATTTCTACAGAGAGGCTCTAAGTCTATGATTGTCATCAGTAAGAGATATAACAGTAGAAGGCAAGCTAGAAAGATCATCTCTCGCGTGAACAAGGTCGGCCTTTAAACATAGGGCTTTAGTCAAATAAGAATCTTTTTCAAGAGTAATAGAAGTAATATCATTACTAGAAAAAAATAGGTCTAGAAGACAAATCATTAACTTGACCAAGTAATCTAGCATTTTTAGATTTACGCAATTGAATTTCTTTAAGATAAACATCCCTCTCATCTCTACAAACATCATTAATAAGCTTAAGTTAAACATTTTTAATTTTAAGTAACTCAAGCTCATTAAGGAACTTTTGGTTGTCTTCCTTAAGAGATGTAATATTCTTAAGATAGACACCATTTTATACTTCAAATCCATTGTATTGGAGCTCAAGATCAAGAAATTGGCCTTGAAAGGAATCAATGCTCTCAAGATGAATTTTCTCATTTTACTCAAGAATATCAAGTTTAGCATACAAGTTATAAATGATTTTACACAACCTATTTTTTTTAGTTTTACATTCAGAATAAGAAGAACGAGTAGAGTTAAGCATGTCAATAAGAGTTTCTTTAGCTAACTCATGTAAACTTACCCCACTTACCTCACCAATATCTTCACTTGTGGAGGCCATGAGTGCAAGGTGGCACTCTCCATCTTCATCAGAGCTTGATCCACTAGAGGATGATCCTTCCCAAGTTGCATGAGCTGTGTCTTTGTGCCTCCTATCTTTCTTGTCCTTCCACTTGTATTTGATATATTCCTTGTACTCTTCCCCCTTCTTGGAGCTTCTCTTATGGTGTGACTTTCTAGCCTTAGGACAATCACTCTTGTAGTGTCCTTTTTGACCACACTTATAGCACCTTGGAGTAGATGAAGAAGATTGATTTCCTTCAAAGTGCTTTCCTTTGGAGAAGTTGGCTTCATGCTTACTAGGTCCATCATCTTCACTAGAAGAGGAGGGAGTGGTCCGACAAGCAAGATGTTTTTGAAGTATGAGAGCCTCCACTTGAGATTTGAAGGCACTATCTTTGATCTTCTTTGATTCTTTTTCTTCTTGCTTTGCTCCCTCTTCTTGCTTGTCAAGTCTTGGCTCATGAGCTTGTAAATCTCCAATAAGCTTCTAGGTTGTAACATCATGAAGACTTCTTACTTCTTCAATGGAGGTCACCTTTGACTCCCATCACTTTGGAAGAGACCTCAAGATCATTGAGTTAATTTCTCCTCTATTCAAAGTATGTCCCAAAGAAGCTAGGTCGTTGATGATTATGCTAAGCCTTGAGTACATCTTAGCAACTCCTCCTTTCTTCCCCATCTTGAAGTTCTATAGAAGGTTGTTCAACATGTAGATCGTTTCCCCTTCACTTGCTTTGTGCCTTCATTAGTGATGCACAACTTGTCCCATATCTCATAGGTTGTATCCTATGAGGAGATGCAGTTGAACTCAGATGGAGTGCGGGTTTCATAGAGGATGCTAATTGCTTTGGAATTGAGCTATGCATTATTTATAGCTGCTTCATCCCAAGTTGATACAGCTCTGGTTGGCTCCTTGTAGGGTGCAATCATCACTTTCCACATATCAAAGTTCATCCCTTGAATGTAGAATTGCATCTGCCACTTTGTATAGAGGAATTTGGTGCCATCAAAGATCAGGGGGCACATGGAGAAGCCTCCCTCTAGGTTGAGGGAACCAAGTAGGTTCTCACCCATCTTCTTGTCTTGTAGGAGATTTTTTGAAGAAGATTTTTTCTCTGATACCACTTGTTGGATCTAGGTCTCTAGTGGGGGTGGTGAGTAGAGGTTTAAAAATCTCACAAGAATGGTTAGACCTTCAAATTATATCAATTGAAATCAAATGCTAAAATTGAATTTGAAGTCCTGTCTAAACAAGCATAGCAAGGATGAGAGAAATTGAAACAAACACTTAGACAAGGTGTTTAGAGTGGTTCCAATCTCCAATCTAGGAGTATGTCGATTCACTACCTAGAGAGGTCAACCTCTAGGACTTTGCAACCCATGTATACTTATATTCCATTATAAGACATACAAGAAGACCACCTTACATCCAAGGGCTTACCTATCCAAGAGCTAGTCTTCTACCTCACAATAGGTCTTACCCACTCTTAAAAGTAGCTTGATTCCTTCTCCTAGGACATATCCTCCTTGCAACAAGTCTTCAGCCTTGAGGATTTACCCACCAAGCTCCTTGATTCTTCTGCCTTGTCCTTCTCCTTCACTTAAAGAAGATCTTCACCTTCTTCATCCTTGAAGAAGAACAACAACTCCTCCTTCACTGCGAGAAGATCACTTCAACCTTTGCTCTTTGAGAAAGGGGATTGGGAAGATGGAAAGATGGAGAGCTTTACAAGGTAACAATGAGGTACCTCTCTTACAACATGCCTAACTGACTCATAATCTTGAAATGATTTGTAAATGAGAGAGAAAGGGGCTCAAAGGGTTGTAGCACACTCAACTATAGTAAGGACTGAGGATATCATGAATGAGCAACCTTGAAATGAACTCCAAGAGGTCATTTTTATATCTTGGGTTGTTCATTTGAGTGTGGGATCACTTAAGAACGAAAAAAAGCTATTTTACAACTTGTAAAAGATTTATTTTCATTACTAACAACTCTCTAATGGTTGTAATAACCTTTTCTGTGTTTTCCGTAGAGTGCATTCGATCGAGTTTCAATAAAGGTAACTCCAGGTCCACTAACTAACAAAGCCAATTTTCAAACTATCGGTTGAGTTTGTCTTTTGGTAACTAGACCAATAAATTAAAATCAACTTTGGTTAGTAAGTTGGTTGGTCGATTTCTATGAGTGTACAACTTGACTGATGCAACCATTTCAAAAAATCCATCACAGATTGGTCGAGATTCAAACTCGACCAATCAAAGTGTTGTGACAAATTTTCCAAAATGATTTTTAAGTGATCAAATGACGGAATTAAGTGTCCCTGATTTTTTCTCATCTTAGTTACAAGTCATATCATCAATAGAAATGATTACAAAATTATTCTAAGGTGGTTTGAAGTGTTTTCCACAAAAGTGCATTTGCATTGCTTTTGACTTTAACTTGGACAAGCTAGGGCTTGTGTAATTTGATCCTTTTCATGTACCTAATGCCTGAAATCAATCTTAAACAAACATATTAGATACATATGAATGGAATGGTTAAGTCATTATCAAAATATGGACAATGTGTAACTCTCAAGTCAACATAGTACACTAACGAGAGGGACAACTCCTTCCTATCTGATCTAGTTGGATGAAAGGAGTTCTAATTGGTCCGTATGAACTACTCTAGAGATAGGAGTCCTTTATCTATTGGTAGGAGGAAAACATTAGCTTACAGTCCGTGGTGAGACTGCAAGAGCTGCTGCAAAGGTTGTCCTATCCACTGTCCGTGGTAAAGACCAGGACCTGCACAACCACCGTCCAAGGGCAACTAGAAGATAGTTGAAACTGCGATGAGTTGTAGTCATTGGACTTGCTCTAGGGCCATGTATAAACTCATCAAACCATCCTTCCTATTTCAGAGTAGTTGATACGATCTTGCTGTTATGGGGAATACATATAGATAAATTTTTGTTTCCGCTGCTATACTCTGTGCTCATAGTTACTCAACAATGGTATCAGAGCCACATCAATTTACTATGTTTTAGGATAATCGATTTGATCGGATTTGTGTTTTACCATTTATTTATTGCATACAATGTGAAATTTAAATTGTCTCATATTCGTATCTGATCAAAGACCACATAATCCCAAAACTTCTCTCTCTCTCTCTCTCTCTCTCTCTATATATATATATATATATATATACATACATATATATATACATATATATATATGAAATTTACATGCATCGCCCTAAAAGTGGTTTTAATGGTGGATGTGTAGCATGGTTATGGCCTAAACCCTATATCTGTGTGTGGTTGGATGGTATAGTTTTATTCCTATTTATCTTGGTATGTGTACCGAACCTCTACCTCCCTCTTCCCAATATAAAGTTAATTATTTCCCACCTTTGCTCCCCTTGAATGTAACTCGAGGTTTCTCTTTACAATGTAATAAAGTAGCAATAGGATAGTTTCCTTTCTTGCAACAAAAATGAAGATGATCATCGTCGGATGAGCTGACTGGTTCATGCGATGAGCCGACCGTCCAAAGGACCATGGGGGATAGAGAAAAGGAGCCTGACGACCGTCAGCTAGGTCCAATCGACTATTTGGAAGGAGTCCAAACACCAGTTGGACAGGAGGCCACACGACCGTCCCTGAGGTCCAACCGACTGTCCAAGAGACGAGATGAATGGTTCAAGGGTTGAACTGATCTACCCAGATTGGCAAGCACCGATCTACACCAAAAAATTGTTCATACATATGATGTGATGATTTACCTAGGTGGTAGTACCTTGTGGCCCCAAGGAATTATAGTAGACAAGGCCATAACCATCTATTTTTGTTTAAAATTGCATGTTTACATTGTGGGATACATGATCGGCCCTGGGCACATGCTCCAAATGTGGAGGTGCAATTCCAAAGGTAAACTAGACTTTAAATTTATAACCCAAAACCTTCAAGGACCCCCACAACTTTAATACAGGGTCCAAGCAGATATATAGGATCGAACATAGGTACACGGGGTGTTTAGGATGCTTAAGATCTCGCTCTTAAGTCAGTTAAGACAATCTGATAGTTGATAATAGTATGAAACTAGAACGAGTCTAGCAAAATGTCATGAAATAAAACAAAACAAAACAAAACAAAGAAAATAGAGTCCATGGAATCCTACTAATTAGGAGGAGGAGTTCTTGGCTATGTAACCACAAGTTGGGAAGTCTATGCACATGTTATTGGGCATAGACAACCCTCAAACACCCTAGCATGCGTCTAACATCCAAACATAGCATGTACGGTGGTAGGTGCTCTTATGGGGGTTATCCCACTCGCTCCCACACTGTGTGACTAAAACCCCATCAAGGATCCAAAACCTCTCTCAAGGATTATGGATGAACATATTTCAGATACCCTCTCAGGTTCAAAATATTCAAATCTATTAGGAACCACTCCCTTGGACCTCCCTCTTTCAGATTCGATCCAAACTACCTTCTCTCATTCATTTCTACCACTAATCCCATGATCTATGGAGAAATGGAAGTTCAAGCAAGAAAGAGATCAACCAATCCAACAATCATAACCGAAAAGAGAAGATGAATAGAAAACATAATAAATCTGGAATAAAACTACTTTCTTAAGGTAAAAGTACATAATCATGCCCAAAATGGTCTACATAACCAAGAAGGATCTCAACTAGCCATGGACAAGCATAGTCGACACTGAATAAAGATGGAAGAACAACGTTTGTACATAAACGAAGGAGAATGGTAGAAGAAAGGGGAAGAAGAAGACATATATCTGGGAGAGGAGAGGTGGCTCTCATTCTTTATCCTCTACAAGGGCTGGTGTGAGAACCCGTTACACTAAACGAGATTACTCAAAACATAAAATGTAATCAATCACCAATAAACCACATACCCAAAAATATGGGTAAATTAAAATTGATTTCAACGTCAGCACCTATTGGGTTTTAGGGGAGGCAGAGAAGGCAGCGGAAACAAAAATTTTCTTCTCCTGAACCCAGTATAAAGGAATCACGTCAACGTCTATACAGTAGGAAGGATGGTTTGTAGAGATATACCTTGTCCCGAGGCTTGCTCAGTGACGTTACCTCGCGGCTTGCGCGGTCTTCACCTCTGGTCTTGGATGGTGTCTGTGTAGCTCCTGGTCACACCGGGACTGTTAGGATTGACAGCTGTCCTCCGAGCGGCAGAAGTCTCCTGTCTCTAAAGTAGTCCACACAGACCACCTAGAACTCCGATCGCCTTGTCGCACAAGGCACCAGAAGGAGTCATACCCTCCTGTCGGCGTACTAGTCACCGACACACTCTCCTGCAACCAGTCGCTTTTCTGTAGTTGTCTTTCCCTTGCTGTGCCTCCCTTATCAGGTAGCACTTGCTCGGGCTCTCTCAGTTACCACAACTAGAGATAACGACAACTTTATAGAGCAACTGGTGTTCTGAGTTGTTGTTCCTGAGAAGCCCCCAATACCCCTATATATATAGGAAGGTCATGGGACATGGTTCTCTACCCCAGGCAATGCGGGATTAAAGCAGGAGTAGAAGGGTTTGAGATTTTCCACAGAACAACCAACTGTGCCAGCTGAACCAATCGTTTCAAGCATGAACCGATCAGTTGGGGACCTGAGCCGATCGGTTCACACCTGAGCCGATCGGTTTGTGGTCGTGAGCCGATCGGTTCAAGCATGAGCCGATCGGTTTGTGGTCCTGGTCCAACTCAAATTGACTTTCATGTTTGTTTCCAACTAATCAAATATTAGTCCTTGTCTAAATCAAATTTGTACAAGTGAAACAAATATGTATTTGCAAAAAGAGTCTTCTGACTTTCCAAACGATCTCGGTGGGTCACACAAATGGACCGGTTCAACACTTGAGCCGATCATTTCATTGACACATGTGCCGACCGACTCACCACTTGAACCGATCGGTTCATCAACCTAAGCCAATCGGTTCAACCTTGTGAGCCGATTGGTTGGGGTATTAGACTGTGCAAATCAGTCAATTGTAGTTCCAATCAATCTGATACTCTTAATCATTTGGTCCAACACCTTAAACACTATGATTTTGAGCTATCAATTGATTAAGTGTTTAATTGAACTACTAAACTCCTTTAGTAATCAATCTAAACATTATTTGTGGATAAACTCCTCTTCCATGTTAAATCCTATGTGTGTGACCCTACAAGCCCAATTCACATTGGCAGTGAAAGTCCATAACACTTATGACTTCACAAGCAAAGAGTGGTGCCTAGTCGCACATCAGTGCTACCCAAGTGAAAAGGAAAGTTGGAGAACAACCTTCAATCCTACAATCTATGAATGGTGTTACAATGAATGTATAATTCCTTTGTCACTGGTATCCCGAATGAACTCAAGGCATGGATCAGTCATCCTGTCAACGTTCATTCACTTTCTTGATCTCTGAGTAGATTGGAGGAGATATGTGTGACATCAATATCACATATTGATTCACACATGCGTGCACACACCTATCTCAATCTTACTCATCAAGTGGCCATGGATATAAAACTCCCTCAGGAGGGACAAATCCCACATCTATCACTCACCCCTCAAAAGCCCCATGTGTCAAAGCCACCCAATCATCACCTTTATAAAAACCCATGTTTCAGGACTGTGTTTGATGATGTCAAAGTGTACCAAATGACATGTGTTGAGTGTAGTGATTTCAGGTCAAAGAATCACACTCACCACCATCACTGTGAGAACTGACTATGACTACCATGTCATGGTTCCATGTGTCAAACTCACGGTGGGTCCGTCTGGTACACTTGTTCTCTAACAAGTACCTATGTGTTTGGTTTGATATCTCCATATCATGACTAATGAGATTCTATCATCAACCAACACTACAATCTAGTCTTGTGTGTCATTGTTGTCTATCTACCTTCCACAATGACATCCAACTAGGGACATAATAATAATGTACAAACTCTTAGCATCCGTATGATCTCATCGTTCAGGTCCTCAACCTGAAAGCATACGTCATCGAGTATTGTCATTCTCTAGGCATTCAATATGTTCTATCATTATCTCATATGATTGAACCAGAAAGAATTGGAAGCTTGCCTTTGATGTTTATCAAATCAATCTTAATGTATCCCACCAATCATCCCATGATTGGCTCTCCGGGCATACATACCAACAACACCCGCTTAGAAACATTTGCATAAGAGCCCAACATATTTCTTATATCCATACTATGCTAAGAATTTGATACAAATTTTTTTATCGCCTTAGCTACAACATATCTACATAGGATAACAATGTTTGTATATGCCACACAACAAACATTAACATGCTAACAAAATTCCGATTCGTTTGAAACACCATATAAAAACTTTTCCTGCCTAAATTTGAGAGTACAGGGATGACTCTAGGACACACTAGACATATAATCAACTTTCTCAAAGATTCATTACTAGAGCTCCTCTTTGCTGCCACATGTTTGTTTTCATCACTTCCAATTACCTAAAAAATGTGGCGAACCGCAAGGGTGAAACCCATGTCCCAGCAAGAGATATAACCTCCAACAATGCTTATTGATTACAACATTTTAAATAGTAGATAACTAAGTAGTTGGAGTATTTAATAATCAATTGAAAAGATTGAACAATTCAAGTATACTAAATAGATTAAGAAAATCATCTTAGCAAAAAGTATGATCATCAATGCATATATAGATAACAAATAAATCCATTTCTATGGATAGATATCTACTCAAATATCATCAAATTGCATTTAATAACAATCATTATCATTAATCTAACTATCATCATATTCCTTGCTAACAGTATAACCAATCTAGAAGCATAAGCATCCCTGACATCATGAATATGTCTAGTAACATAACATGGCTATCAATATTGGCATCTCAAATAAAGGGAACATATCTATATCATAAGTAGAACTAACATCATAGCACAATTAACTACATAGGCAAGATTAGTAGTTTAAGCATTTATAATTACATAGACATGGATAGCAATATCAAACATAGCTAGTAGCATCATCTTAACCATCAGTTTTAGTATATTTGACAACATAAGCATGTTTACAACATGAGCATAACTACAACATAGTCATATCTATTATCTCTTATTGTACTATACATGATCTCAATGAAAAGAAAGTAAACAAGGGTTATCATCCAATATGAAGCATTGTGTATAACCCTAAATAGATATGCTACACTACTGTCTTACATCATTTATTATGCCTTGGGGAATTTGAATCATACCATCCAAAGTCCAACCGAACCCTGTGAATGGCTATTAGGTTCCATATAAGAACTAGGAGTGCCAGTATCCTAAGATATCTTCCCCTTGATCAGTATGAGTAAAAAGGCAGTGACATATCAATCAAAGCTGCCACCACAGTGACATATAGTCAAGATGCTAACCACTAGTTTGCCCTTGGTACATGTCATGAAACTAGAAACCAGGGTATACAAATTAACCCTCTAATCTGAGGTACGACCGCAGTTGTCCTCAATCACATCAGATGTATGAGGCATGACCATAGCCATCCTCCACAACCTACATTGTAGATGACAAGGATATATCCTCAACTTGCCACCCCCACATACTCAACAATATGCACTCTGAGTTTCCCTTAGGAATACTCGTTTCACCATCCAACAAGTTCTAACATTGAAGATGGCTCTACGACACATGGAACTACATGATTAGAGTTTCACTTGATTAGTTATGCCATTTGGGTGAATTAAGGTTGCATCAAACAAGTGGACATACAAACCATAATTCACTTCTAGCAGCATATAAATATCACAACTTTAAAAGATATAAAATATGTGGAATATAATTTCTCATCTCATCATCACATAGTACTATTCACTTGCCATTCATGAGACCAAACTAGTCATCATACTATCACAAGATATAAATCCTTTTCACAATATCATAGGGTATCAATCCTTATCAACACAAGAGGATTACACCTCATTCAAGGATCAACCATGCCCAAAGGTCATTAAGACCATCATACTATTCCCTGCAAGATCATCATTATCTTTGCATGCCTTATAACAAGGCTCAACAACATCACTTACATATAATACACCGGATCAGCACAATGTTGCACTAATGAACTAGGAGATATTCATAAACAATCACAGTAGGGTTATACTAACATTAAAAACATTCCTTTATTACATTAACATGCAAGGAATCTAGATATGATTAACCCTCATCATATTCATAAATCACATGTTTAGCATAAGAAAGTATCAAACATGTGGCTATGATAACCACCAATTAACACATTAAGGTTATTTCACCATCATGCCATCATATAAGAAGGTTAAACATGAATACTCATCTTTATCTATTTGCATTAGAGTTAGGTTCAACAAGATAAATTATATTAATGTTACTAATCAACACTCATACCCAAACCCTAACTCACTACATCCCCATTGGATCATGAATGCATAAGGTGAAACATCACCATCACATTCCATACTATTCTCAAGTATGAACCCACACATAAATCAAGGTGTAACCATCGGGTTATAGCATACTAGGGTTTCAACAATAGTAACAGAGTACTCCATGATTGTATTAATCATTCAAGGAATATTCGTACCCAATTACCATCATTGGGTTATATTAAAGCTAGGTATAACAAGCTATACCTCATTAGGGTTACCCATTAATTCACTATGGTGATTATAAATCATAATCATACGATAGAAAGGGTAATACTACAAGTTTAACGCATTGAACCGTCAAATTTTCATCATTTGAATCATAACATTACACTACACACTTCACCCAAAACAATGGAAATATTGAGGCATAAATGTCTAACCACGAAATGTTGAATAGGTAAAGCCATTGGTCGTTTACATAAGTAAATACCTTGAATGAATAATCTATAATGTTATTGAGTTGTGATCTATAAAAGTCACCATTTAACCCTAGACATCCTTTGATTAACAACAATAAGGGTTCTTTTGAGAGTAGGGTAAAACCCACAACTGAATGTTCATTTAAAACAAGCCATCCATTGTCAACAAGTAAGCTCCTTAAGTTGATCATATAAAGGAAACCATATAAATCACATTATTAGGACCAACATATTACATTAGCCATCGTTCCACTTTATTGGAGGAATAAACATTAGATCTTGACCATTGGGTCAAGTTCATATGTTAAAACCATCAATTACAGTATAAGTCCGACCATTACATCAAGTGACCCAAGAAACCATTGGTCTAAGGATTAATTGATGCTACAACTATATGATTAACTCACCATAGGTTGTGGAGACCTGATCCATCATCAGTAGTGACCATGAAGTCATCATAGGTTGTTAGATCAACACTATATTCATTAATCAACATCAAATATTAAGCTATTGTCATCATTGATTGATAACATCAGTAGGGTACTTAATGGTTGATCATTAGACTTCTAATTGATCCAAAACCTGACCTAAGGGGGTGACCATAGGTTGTCACCATCATCTAACACCTTTGATATCAACCATCAGTTCTCATGAAGACAACACCATAGGGTTGTTGCAATGGTACCATCATCGGGTCATGGGTTTATAGAAGAAATCAGCTTAAAACCCTAAATATGACCATTGGTTGATAGGTGCTTAGCACCACAGGTTGTCAAACCAACCTGATCCAAGTCATATTATACCTTAGGAATAACGTACACATGATCACATGTTCATCTATAACTGAAATCAGAATAGGGAATATTATAAAAATCGAAATCCAAGTCAAGCATAGCTTTTTAGTGCATGGATCATCATTAAAAAACAAGAACATGAGCTAGCAAGCTTATGGTAAGAAATAAACGTGGAGAAAGTTATAAAACTTGCCTCTAATTAGAATATAGACTCCCAAATAGAAGAAAACATGAACAGGTAGGGTAGTAAATCCAAGCATAAGCTGTGAACTCGTCCATCTAGCACCTTTCTTCATCAAATGAACAAACCCTAAGCATAAGGAGCAAGAAAGGTAGGGTTTTAGAGCTTTCAAGCAATTTATACCATGGAACAACAAGGTTCCGACCTGGAGAAAGGTAGGAGGAAGGATAAAAAAGAAATAAATGGAGGAAAGAAGGAGATTCTTACTCTTTTAGGTCAAGATCACTAGAAGGAAGCTTTTTAAACCCTAAAAGGAAGTCAATTGCAACCCTAGATTCTTTTTCCAAGAAGATCCCCTCTTTCTTCTTCCTTGGATAAGAAATTCATAGCAGCATAGAGGGAGAACAAGGTTTGTAGAAGGAGGGAAGTGGTGGAGAGAAAATGGCTCGTTTGGGTGCTTAGGGATAAGGATATGAAACTTTAAGATAAAGAAAAAGAAAAAGTTGAAGTTCTAGTATCTTTCCAAGTGTCCATGGCCTTAAACTATTAATAATATACAAGCAGACACACAAGAAGCTCCCCCATGGTCCATATAGACTTTCTTACCTTCCCTTTGTCAAATTTCCAAGCCAATCAAATAATTCATTAGTTGATAGCTACTAAAGGTAGCTCATCCTTGAAGGGGTAAACCCTAAAATACCCTTAAGGGAAACACCTTCAAACCAAGGTTTAAATAGGTGCCCCATGGCTCAAAAAGCTCAAGAATGATGAGAGAATATCTAGGGAACATAATGCAAGTGATAAATTGCAAAGAAAACCTCTCACTTGGGTAAATTGTAGAAAAGTCCAAATTGGACCAAATTTGAAACTCTTAAGCTTGTCTTATGATTTCAAATCATATCACAAGGTTAGATTAGGGTTATAAGAATTCAATAATGATAATTCTGATTATTCAACTCATTAAGCAAGTTTAGGGGCCTTACAGTTGGATCTTGTCCTTGGGATCCTCCTTGATCTTCAGGACTCCTTTCTCCTTGATTCCGCCCCGACAACAACCTTGGTGGACGTATGGTGGTAGAAGGTGGCTGGAAATGGTTGGATGATGGTGGAAATTGATGGTGGACAGAAGCCAACCAAAGGGACATGCATAGGATGTGTTCTTTAGCCCTTAGAAATTCTTCCATAGAGCTCTGGGAACCAATGGTCGGAACTAAATAGAATATCCAAATAGGGTCAGTGGAACCCTTGCCTCGGTAGCAGAGGATAGGAATTTATAGGAGTTGTGGTCATCGTGGTTGCGACGGTGTGACGACCGCTATTTCACTGATAGCATAATCACACAAAACTATGCGGAAATAATAATTAACAGTGGATTACCGAAAATCATTAAAAATTTAAAACATTTTCCAAGAGATCCATTATCAGGAAACTCTTTTCATAATTAGCCATTCAATATATACATCATGGTTCACTTGTACATCATTACATCACTTGCAAGGATATGAGATAACAGTTGCTTTTCCAAAACATATGCAAAGCAACATTATGCATCGAGGGGTATAAGCCAAAATCTTAGATCGATTATAAAACTATTTACGCACTATCTCCCGAAGGACCCGAGAGTACATTTATGACACATAGGACTCTATATCTACAATACATATAACAACACATTCAACCTGAGCTATTACTACTATCCTTGCTACTATTGCCTGCCTTCTGCTGCACGATCTCTATTCCCTCATTCACGTCCACATAAAAAGTCATGGAATTCACGGGGTGAGACAACTTGTCCCAGCGAGAGATATATCTCTTCGCCAACAGTATTATTATCATAGTTAAACATTTATGAATGAGAGCAGACGAAACCTATATTGAATTAAACAAGTATAACTATTGATTATATGTAGAGCTGAGTAATCACATCTTCTTATTAGTTCAGATATCTACAACCGATCAATAGATCATTTATTCACTTTTAAAAGGAATATGAAGAACATGTATAACTGATATAAACTAAATAGTATAAAAATCAAAGCAAGAATTCAACTAATATTTCCGTATTTGATTCTCAAACAAATACGCTACACTATTGATTACATCTTTAAACATTCCATCTTATTATGCCCCGTGGAGATGGAAATATACCTTCCATCTCCAACTGACCACTGCAAAGCTAGCATTAGTACCATATAGATCTATGGAAGAGTCAGAATCCATGACCTCTTCTTTCTCAGTCAATCTACATTTTAGCCAGCCTGGTGTATAGAGCCTCTTTGAGAGTGGCAGTGACATTATGAGTCAATCTGCATTTTAGCTAGCATGGCGTATAGAGTCTCTTCACTATAGAGATACAATGCATAACATGTTCTCTATTTAGGGTATGACCTACAATCAATCCTACTTGTATATATTGAATCATAGCTTGAAAACATACTCTTCTTTAGGGTATGGCTTTACCGCCAATCCCGATGTTGCTTTAGAGCTACGGCCTACAACCACACTCTTTTTAGGAAAATGGCTCAAGGACAAATCCTGGGGTTTGAAGGAAGTAAGGAAATACTCATCTTGCACCCTCACATATTCAAAAATATGCACTCCGAGTAAAATGCATTTCATCATTTAGCAAATCCTGACACTCAATGATTCTATGGCCAAGGAAACTACATTTTTAGTTCAATTTATAGATTAAGTGCATTACTATATTATTTAGCATCAATCAAGTTACAAGCATGCATTATAAATAAAGCCTATATAGAAAGGTGTAACATAATTTCAAGAGATCTTATATCCATTGGTACATATTCTGTCACACTTATCCCGGGATCTCCCCTTGAACACTACATTGGGAATCTCAACCCTTCAACATTATCAATATCATGATCAAATGTTTTAGGTATCAAACCCTCAATTCATTATTGCACAATATCACCTCTCATTAGGCAACCAACTCTAGGTCATCAAACCTATACAAATCATACTTTTTGTACAAGTATATCACATGGCTCACAAGGCCTTATATAATCTGCATAATGCTAAATCATCTTAGCTCATACTTGGCTATGTTTATCACCTCATAAGACCTGCATGGTTAGGATTTCATAGCAAACACAATATTAAGTAAATATCATGACCATGTCAAAAAGAGGATCATTTCAATTGCAACCCTCTCATAATTAGGGTTAGGGTTCTCCCTTATAACTTATTTAGGGTTTTCAAGTTCATATTTATCAACCAACCCTAATTCACACCATAAGAGCTATATTACTACCGTAAATGTTCAAGCATATTTCATCAAGTATCATTAATTGATTATCAACATGAAGTATTACCTTTCTCATGTGAGTAGTACAAGTTTATCTTACATCCTTACTAGGATATTAACTCCAACATTCTTATTACATTGATTTAACCTTCTTTAGGGTTATCAACCCACACTTATTAAAGTGCATCCATATCATTAGATTAATGATGTATTCATTGTTTATATTCAAGATGTATCAACCTACACTCATCAAGGTGTATTGGCCTTCACTCATTAAGGTGCATCGGCCTAGACACAATCACTTGTGTCAGCCTAAACACATATACTTGTGTCGGCCAAGACACATCTACTTGTGTTGGCTAAGACATATCAAATGAGATCATTTTAGAGATGCTTGGATTAGTATTGTGTGTATGGTGCTTGAGGTGTATCAACCATAGTACATAATTGTGTTCCGACTACATCATGAACTAAGGTATAGGCTATACCATCAACAAGGATATCAATCTCACCTTCAACTAGAATATCAGCCTCACCTTCAATTAGGCTATCAACATCTGCAATCAAGTGGTATATCAGCCACTCAAAATTAGCTAGGATATCAACCTAGCTATTCCTTTGAGTATCGACCATTGTCCAATATAGGGTATCTGCCTCTAGGGTCTTTTTTGTGTTAGATGAACCCTCAATCAACAACTTAGTTCTTGCAACTATCAGCCTCAACACCACTTGGTGTATCGGTCAAGTCTTCTCAGAATGTATTGACCATACTTCTAAAAGGTATGTCGGGCTAAGGGTGTCACCCATCACACATGGGTTGGGTAAAAGGAATATCAGATTGTGATTGTATCAGATTTAGGGTTAGGATTTGGCCATATTGGTCATCCATGTCATGGTGCAAACATATGCAGGTGTCAACTTGGATATCTCATAGATATCGACCTGCCTTATTCTTATCATGTATCTAATAAGTTAAACAATTAAGAGGGCAATAGTTCTATTCATGAAATCAAACCAAAAGGATAGGAGTTCATGTGTATCAGTTTTCATACCTATACCCTTGTATCAGGTTAGGGTTTTTCACCAATCAAGATCGATTTATGGATATCAGTTTCATCATCTTCAAGCTCCAATTTTTCATCCATTATTACTCTAGTTCATGGGTAACAACCCCATATATCCAATAGAAATCATAGAACCATCTATCAAACAAGAAAAATTGAAGTAGGAAAGGAATCACTAAGTATTGCATGATAGAAGGTGAATAATAATAAAATTGGGTTCAAGTTATATAACCCGCCTCAAAATTAACTCAGGAGCTTCAAGATCCAAAGCTCCACATTTCAAGGTTGAATATGACTTATCAAAAGTCCAAGACTCAATCACAACACTTCTCTATGAAAAAAGATACCATAATTAGGAATTTGGTGAAGAAAGAAGAGAAGGAAAGAATCATGATTCGAGAAGTATAATCTTTCCAAGGTTGAAGACAATCATGGATTCACCTTATACAAGATGCTCAACCTTCTCTTTGCTTCATGAGCTCCTAGGATTGTCCTCTAAGAAAGAGATGGTAAAGGAGTTGAAAGTTTTACTAGGAGGTGAAAATAGAGGTATATATAGTTGAGGTTTATGAAAGAGAGTAAGTACAAGGTGTCATCACTATGTGCACTTAAGTGACATGTGTCCATACATGGTAACTTCATGCAACCATAATTCTATTGCCATGCAAAACTCTTGAGGATCATCGATAGGCATGATATCAACCATTTGGGTATCTTGCTTGACAATATATCACCACCCAATCTCACTTTATGTGCAAACCGATACCACTTTTTCAAGGAACATGCAAGCTGATAGGCTTCACCTACTTGAGGTTCTTAGCCCATCATGAACACCTGAAAAGTTTAACAAACCAATATGGGACCTCCTCTATGGCTTCCAAGCTTATAGGCACTCTCATATACACTTCAAAATTCAATACAACCACATTTAGGGTTCAAGGTACTCAACATATTCTTTAGTTCTTTCGCCACAAGGAATGTTACCATCCAACCAAGACTCAAACAAGGCACCTCCTTATTTCTCTTTCCTATAGATGATGCTAAGAGAGAAGGAACATTCTAGAGGTAATACATTACACATAAAACCCCCTCATTTTGGTGAATTGCAGTTATTACCAAAGTTATCATATAAAGCACAACCAATTTGCAAATAAGTTCAAAATTTGAGAATTCAACTCTTCTCAAATATTAATTACTTTTTAAAATATTAAGACAAGGTTCTAAACAACTTACTTAGGCAAAGGTTCTAGGGTTATCCCAAAACCCAGGCTAGGGGTGTTACAATTTATCAACCCCTTGTGACAAAGTGGTTTTTCTGGCTTAATTCCGAGGACGGAATTTCTTTTAAGGTGTGTAGGATGTGATGGAGTGGACTTTTAGAATCCTAAATGTCCAATTACATAAGTGAAATCATATGGTTGAGCTATATTGAGAGTTCCAAGCTTTTGACAAAGTAGGAGTGTTGATGTGAGGTTGACATAATGATTATGACATCTCTTTTAATGCCTTTTGAGGAATTTAATTGAATGGACTAATAGATGAGTTTGGTAACCAAATTTGAGTAGAAGGTAGATCGAGAGATAAAGAAGCTATGCTTAAAATTTGGTGGCAATCGGATATTCCTAGAGGAAGTTATGGAGGTTTGATTTTGGTGAAATAACATGCATATTGATGTGTTTTGGACCTAAGTTGGTGATCTTTAACCTATGTCATGTCCCTTTTGTTTTGGGCCGGGCTGCGTGGCCTCTTGCACACCCTAGATTTGTGATCTAGTGGCCATGCCTAACAGCCTTAAGATGCCACAGATTGGCCTGTGCTGAGCTTTAATCTGGGCGGTAGATTAAGGATCTGAGGGTTGTATGTTTGTCCTCAACCTCCAGCGGATTGGGGTTGAGACGTGGGGAGGACAAGGCCATGTTTGCCTCCACCACTTCATGGATCGTGGGAGTGTGCGAGATTTTTAGCTGGATATTTGGCTTCGGTTTGGGATGAGATCCCATTTGACCCCTTGGGCGAACTGCCTCACCACTCCAGTAGAGAGAACAAATTTCCCTTTCTCGTTGCTTCTCCACTGCGGAAAGCTTGGGGTATGGGGAAGTAGAGATCAGAACTCGAAGGTGTACAGAGGGAGAGGAAAGAATCTTGTAGAGTTCTATGATACCAGAAATGAAGAGAGACATCTGTTGAATGGAACCCACACAGTGACTGACTCCCATGGTCAATTTCATGGTCGACCAACCCAGTTTGGTCAGAGATGAAGGTTGAGCTCATGACGGTATGTGGAGCACCTCTTGCTGAGGATGGAGGTACACCCAAGGAAGATGAAGCCGAAGGACACAAGAGTTCGACCCCAGTCTCATAGTAGACTTTTGTGAAGCTTCCCTGGTTGACGAGGAGCACCTTACTGCCAAATGAAGATGGAGATCGGGGAGGTGCGAGGAGTGCATCGCTCTGCAAATGAAGATTACAGTTGAGTTTCTGGAGTCCTCGCACTACTAAGAGAGGCCTTGGATCGAAAATATATGGAGTAGAGGCATTAAGCCTCTTCCGCCCCACTGAACCAGAGCTAGACGGCGGCGCCTTGTGGAGGAGGAGATCCACAACCAAACCCTAGGATGCGAGCTACCGTGGGAGGCTGGAGGCCATGGACGGAGCTGATGGAGGGATAAGGAGATGAAGAGGAGCACTCCTAAGCAGTCGATTGCTCGCCAGAGCAGATTCGTGTGGTGGTGTTCCTGCAAAATAGGGGCAACAGGCGTCCACGCGAGAATGCGAGTGAAAGAGAGGAGGCCGACCCGGTTCATGCCTCAAACCAGGCGGGTCCAGGCGCAATAAACCGACTGATTCAGAGAGAGAGCCAGCAAGCCTAGTCAACTCGGGAGCTAGGCTCTGAACGGGAACCAAGCACAATAAGAGGAGCCACAACCCTGGAGGACCCGTGGCGTCCTGCGATTGGCCCAATGAAGGTATTTATCCCAAAAATTGCTTATATCTTATATAATTTGTAGAATTTAGCTCGCACATCAGAAAAATACAAATAAGGTGCCAGAATTCTCATAAAAATATGTAGCATAATATGAAACCATCATATTAGCCTTTTTATGCTTAAATCATAGTGATATCATGTAAGATGTGTAATGCTTGTTTAATGGATAATAAATATCAAACGATGATACAAAATTATGAGAAAATGTCAGTAAATCTATAATCATGTTTATAATCCATATAAGGTCAATGATTATGATGTTGATGCTCGAAATCATGTAATTTTCTTCATATAGCTGATTAGAGTTGGTAACCCTAAGTTAAATGCAATAAATGCATACATGCTTAATAAATGATGAAATTTACAGAGTAAGCTCATATCAGTATAAGTAACCTCAATTATAATTATAAAATCATAATGATGAGCAGAATCCATGTTATATGAAGATGAATCTTAATACATTTAATACAACCCTAATTTAGGTTAGTACATGTAACCTAGGGTAATATGTACACAAAAAGGATATGGAACTTAATGTTCAGATAATGAACTACAATTTGGAATATGACATCTGTTAGATAATTCTAAGACAAGAATACAAGTAACAATGAGAATAATCCAATGAACTAAGTGAAACCCTAATATGAACGTGATTAGGGTTAAGTTGAGATGTAAGATGATGAGAATCTGATTATAGGATATGATCTTGTGTTGATCAGGTTTAACAAAGATATAGATGATGTGGGGAATATGTGATTAGGATGTCTCTTTGGAAGGTACGTCATTACCTCTTACTTGGCTTATTATACAATATGCTTGTGTTATATGTGTAGTAAAATACTTGGCATATGGTATTGATTGAAATGATTATCTTGTATGATATGTTGCTTGAATTTCCATACTTATGGCTATGAACACCTGCAAACATAATATAGATGTTCCATCATAAGATAGCTCATAAACCACTTGGTGGTAGAGCGCATGCATAATGATCACAAACCACTTGGTGGTAGATCATATGATGTTTGTATATTGATCACAAACCACTTGGTGGTAGATCATAAGGCCTAAAGACGTCAAAGCCACTTGGTGGCAGACGCACGAGATGTATGATGGAAATGTGCTTAAAATATGTGTTCTCTTTTGCTATTGAATATCTTTATGCAAGTATATGTTTTTTTCTTATATTTCCTTAGAACGGCCAAGTATTAGTTTTATCTTATTGCCAAGATATGATGAGAGGTGTATAAAAGACACGTAGGCGTACTCAGTACAATTTTCTTGAATATTGTGCTGACGTGTACCGCATGTAATCTTTTGTTTAGGTTTTGGTTATGCTCTTGAAGATCCAGGATAGTGAGAGTTGTGTGGCGAGCTGATGTACAGGTGGACATGTTGTCTTAAGATCCTGTAGTTTAGTGGTAGTACATGTATATGTATAGTTTGTTGTTCAATATGTAATATCAAATGATGTAACAATTCATGTTGTAATTATATGTTGAATGGTGAGCAAGTGTTGTATGGTTTTATTATTGTTCATGTGCATGTGCTACTGAATGTTTCCTTTTGACTTCCTATGATTTTCTTCTTCTTAGCCTTGTGTGGGAGGTTTAAATTGGGATTCTCACTGAGGTGAGGGTTTCAATTTGGACGTCACACATCAGATTAAGTTTTAGAAAATCCGGGGACATCACAGGTGGTATCAGAGCATGAACAATAGAAAAGCCTGACATTTGCTCATTATACAATGCAAAACTAAAGAAAACCTTGAACTTAATAATCTTTTAGGGTTAGATTAGTCATCTTTTAGAGACTAGATCTGACCTAGCCTCTAGGTTAGCACCTAGATGTCTGAGAACTAGGTCTAGACTGGTGCTTGTTGAATAGCAAGTCCTTAGATGACGTTCTTTCCTTATAGTGCAGCGGTATGGGACGTTGCATTATTTGGAAATGACGTACATCAAGGGAAGATAAACCCTAGACATATGGCGCTCGTTGTCTAGAGTAGCTACACTAGTCTACACCATGTTCTCACCCTTTACACTAGCTTTCATGACACTGTACTCTCTACTATGTGTAGGACACTCGTTTTCAGGATTTGGTTTTGGATTCCAATCGGATCGAACCGTGATAGTTTTCTCTGACGCTTGTTTTATCGGAGAAAAACTATATAATATTTTATTATGTATATGTATTACAAAAATGTGTCCCCACACATGTACGAGTAGGAAGTGGTCATGCAACCTAAGTGAAAGTGAATGACACCAGTCTAGAAGAGAGTGTAGTTCTATATTAGATGTCTAGAGCCTTGTTGGAAAGTATATGATAGATGGAATAGATGAAATAAGTTTTGAATGTACGATGTAAATCTTACATATATGACATAAGATGGTTATGATGATCTATGTCTTTCTTCGAGGACTTAAGTTTATTTTTGAGATTTTGAGATAAATTTTGATAATGCAAGTAAATAGGCTTTTATGAGATAAGATATGTTAATTTAAGACAAGGTTGTGAGTCAGCATGAGCCTCAAGCTCTTTTATGAAGGAGGACCTCTAGTGTTAGGACCAGTTTTGGGGTTAACTCCAGAGAGAGTGAGACCTAATGGGAGAAGGTTAGAGAACCTAAACTCTAAGATATGAGAATTCTGAGATATGTGATATGATATGTCCTAAACTAGACTACTCCTGAGTGAATGAGTTGTGTTGCTTAATGCATGATTCCTATAGTCTTGTTGAACCCTAGATGTCCTTGGGAGGACCAAACCCTAGAGATAGAGAGAGGCTAGTTATATACGTGCATATGTGAACACGAATATGAGTGTCTTCCATCTGGGTGAGGGAGAGAGCCCAAGACCCTGGAGGAGGTAGCTATGTTAGTTTTTGTACAACCTCATGCTCGGGTTGGTGGTTTCCCACATAGGAATCTAGTGGTGTATATTAGAGAGTTTTGGGTAAGCATGTTTCATGGGTAGAAGACCTGTGATGAGAATATTGTATCGTGTTTTGGTTTGTGCTTATGCGTCTTGAGCTTGTAAGGCTATCTCTAGTGCCAATGAGGTATACATGAGAACCCTAGACTAAGAGAGGAAAGATAAAGTATATGCATACGAGATACTCATAGAGTTGAGTGATCTCAAAGAGATTGAGCATGACACCACCCTCAAAATAAGGGTTGGGAGAACCTCAATTGGAGTAGATGAAGTTTTTATGTATGTTTGACAAGCCACTCACATAAGTTTGTTTAGCACAACCATGATATAATATATGTAAGGATGTGATCTAATCTCGAGATGCAATATGTAGATGTGATATGATGGAAACATAGAGATGATTTAATAGATATCAATGCATAAATGGTTAACCATATACATGAATAATGATGACAATGTTATATCGTTGGTTAATCTTGTGATAAAATCACTAGTAAATGTTGTAATTTATTATGAGTAATGAAATAAGTTCATATGAATGAACATGTTACATGAGGTGTTAATCTTAGTGCTTAATAAAGATGAAAAAAAATAGTTTGACAGTTAGCACAACATAACGATTATGACACCTTGATATGATCTAGATGGATAAAGCAGGTTAACTTTAGTGAAACCCTCCTTAAAAACATATTTTAATCTTGAACATGTCCTACCAATGAGCTCAATAAATGTTGATGACACCTTAGTATAATGGGTTAAAGTGGTTTTTCCTTTGGAAAATGTTAATATGATGCGGGAACCCTAATGCACGGGTTAAGATAAGGATGCAACCCTGATATATGAGATATGTCATGACATAACCTAAGTCTCTAAACATTGAGTTTAACCTTGAATGGAGTGTTTGTGCACCAAGATGGTTGTAAAAACCCCCTAATAGTGCTTTAGATACATGGTTCTAGGTAACTTTTGTGGATATGTTACACATAGAATAGTGCCTACATGTGGACGAAGTCATGGTAGTTTTCCTTGGAGTACGAGTATGGTTGACTTTCGAGGACGAAAGTTCTTTTAAGATGTATATGATGTGACAAAGTGGTTTTTCTGGCTTAATTCTGAGGAAGGAATTTCTTTTAAGGTGTGTAGGATGTGATGGAGTGGAATTTTAGAATCCTAAATGTCCAATGACATAAGTGAAATCATATGGTTGAGCTATATTGAGAGTTCCAAGCTTTTGACAAAGTAGGAGTGTTGATGTGAGGTTGACATAATGATTAAGACATCTCTTTTAATGCCTTTTGAGGAATTTAATTGAATGGTCTAATAGATGAGTTTGGTCACCAAATTTGAGTAGAAGGTAGATCGAGAGATAAAGAAGCTATGCTTAAAATTTGGTGGCAATCAGATATTCCTAGAGGAAGTTATGGAGGTTTGATTTTGGTGAAATAACATGCATATTGATGTGTTTTGGACCTAAGTTGGTGATCTTTAACCTATGTCATTCCCCTTTTGTTTTGGGCTGGGCTGTGTGGCCTCTTACACGCCCTAGATTTGTGATCTAGTGGTCGTGCCTAATAGCCTTAAGATGCCACAGATTGGCCTGTGCTGAGCTTTAATCTGGGCGGTAGATTAAGGATCTGAGGGTTGTGTGTTTGTCCTCAACCTCCAGCGGATTGGGGTTGAGACGTGGGGAGGACAAGGCCATGTTTGCCTCCACCACTTCATGAATCGTGGGAGTCTGCGAGATTTTTAGCTGGATATTTGGCTTCGGTTTGGGATGAGATCCCATTTGACCCCTTGGGCGAACTGCCTCACCACTCCAGTAGAGAGAACAAATTTCCCTTTCTCGCTGCTTCTCCACTGCGGCAAGCTTGGGGTATGGGGAAGTAGAGATCAGAACTCGAAGGCGTACAGAGGGAGAGGAAAGCATCTTGTAGAGTTCTATGATACCAGAAATGAAGAGAGACGTCTGTTAAACAGAACCCACACAATGACTGACTCCCATGGTCGATTTCATGGTCGACCAACCCAGTTTGGTCAGAGATGAAGGTTGAGCTCGTGACGGTATGTGGAGCACCTCTTGCTGAGGATGGAGGTACATGATAACACCCAAATTAGCGCATATTTTCTATGCATTTTATCTATAGTTTTGTGCCACTTTAGTCTTAATATGCACTCTTTTGTTCATGTTTTATGTTTTTTGTCTCTCCATTAGATAATATAGTGAAAATAGCCAATAATGTAGCTAATTAGCCTGTTTTAGACTTGCAGGCACTGAAACTAGCCAATTTTGGGACTCTCAAGTACCGAACCAGAAAATACAAGAATTCCAGCAACTGCATGGTCTGGCTGATACGGCTGCGCCGCCCGATACGGCTCTGTCGCCCGATACGGCCCGCCGCCCGATACAGCCTGCCCGATACGGCTGCCTGACACTTCCCCTGCCCGACACGGTCTCTGAGCGACAGTCATATTTTCCCACCTGATGCCTCAAGATCGAAGGCATGGATGAAGGACACGTGGACCAATAAAAGCTACAACTCCCATCAGCTCGCTACCTATAAATAGCAGCTGCCTACCTACAAGAGTTCGCTCTCGAAGAGGAGCCGGAGGGAGGACCCTGCAAGAGCTAGTTCCTAGACCAAGGAGCTAGTGTGTCGAGTTCCCCAAGAGTCTACCGCCCGACAGGCCCGCCACCCGATACGCCCGCCGCCCAACAGGCCCGCCGCCCGATACGGTCTAGAGAGAGAGAGAGCCGAGGAGTACAGAGGGACGAAGAGAAGACACAAGGGCCGAGATATGACCTGTACAGGGACCGAGGAGCGAGAGCCACCTCTCCTCTACGGGCTATATCTCTTCCCTCTTCCCTTTCATTCTACTGCATTCCTTTGTTTCTTGTGCAAACGATGTTTATGCATCTTTGTTCGGTGCCAGCTATGTTTGTCTATGGCTAGTTAGCTCCTTCTTGGCTATTTAGCCCGATATGGGCATGTTTATATACTTTTGCCTTAAGCAAGTAGATTCATATCATATCTAGTATGTTACATGTTCTATTTTCTCTTTCCAAGTTATGATTGCTAGTTTGGTTGATCTCTTACTCACTTGAACTGCTATTTCTGCCTGTATCGAGAGATCCGTTGTAGGAATAGCTAAGAGAGGATAGTTTGGATCTGAACCTGAGAGGAGGACGATCCAAGGTATTCTGTTCCTAACACCCCGGAATATCCTAAGACCTGAGAGGGAACTTAGTATATTCCGAGGTGTTGATATGTCATTCCTTGAGAGAGGGTCGATGACATATCATTGATGGTTTTAGTCACGCATCGCGAGAGCGAGTGGGACGACCCACCGGACAGATGCCACTGTGCGCACTAGATGCTTGCATGGGTGTTCGCGGGTTGTCTATGCCCTAGAATGAGTGCATAGACTGCCCCGTTTGTGGTTACATAGCCAAGAACTCTCTTTCTCTATTTAGTAGACTCCCGAGCTCTGTTTTGTTTTGTTTTCTTTTCCTTGTTCTGGTTTATATCGTGACAACCCGCTAGACTAGTTCTAGCAATTACTTTTATCGACTATCGTCTTGGCTTATCTGACCCAAGAACAAAAATATGTTGCATGCTAAACATCACCACGTCCCTGTGTTCGACCCCCGTATATCTACTTTGACCCCGTAATAAAAGTTGCGGGGACCTAGAAGGTTTCAGGTTATAAATTTAAAGCTTGATTCCTTCCTTTGTCCCGCGTTCATTTCCGGACGTGTGAAAAAGGCCGGTCAACTTTTGGCGTCGTTGTCGGGGACGTGGTTTCCACATTTACACGCCTAGTAGATTTTTGTTCTGTCACTATAAGCCTGTATATACATGCATAGTTTTCCTCTTGCTTTACACATACTAGTTCATATATACTAACTCACTTTTCTTTTTCTCATACCTTTTTCAGCCATGGACCTTGCTTCCGCAAGACAAGTCATCTTGTCCACCTGTCCTCCTGAGTTTTTCCGCAGTTCCGACTGCTGGCAAATAATTGAAGGACGTGCTCTGCAACTAGTCGAGTTATACTCACCTCCACCGTCGTCATATGTTGAAACTCCAACAACGGATACCGCCAGTCAGCCCTCGACCCCCATGCTATCATGGGATCAAGAACTGATTAAGATGGTGGAATTAGCTGGAGAAAGTGTCAAAGCACCCACCTCCCTAGTTCCTCATCTCGAAGAAAACATCGATCTGCTCCAACAGTTATTAGACAAGCAGGAGCATCATCTCAAAGTAGCCACAGAGGCTGCAGACCGCAGTAGAAGTCTACTTCAAACTGTTGAACAAGGATTCATCCTAAAGCATCAGTTTCATACAGCGGGTTCCCCTTATATGTGCATGGCAAAATCGATAGATCTCGAAAGCATTGCTGCTCAAGTACAACAACTTCATGATAAAGATGTTGAACAAGGCAGGAGTCTCCAAGAGCTCATCAATTTTGTTACAATTCAGTTACAACTGCCATCACAAGACAATAAAGACATTAGTCATCAAGACCATTCCATTGGGTCTGAAGTGGAGTATGCACCATCATCCTATTCAAACCATCAACTGGATTCACCAGGATTTTTCTATGAAGACCAACCCACTTGGGGAAGCCCTTCATTCTATCTAGATGACCCAGCTGATGAACCAATGAGTCATAGACATGAATGGGTCTATGATGACGATGATGAAGACTCGAAAAGCCAATCGACCTCGAAACCAAAAGGTTGGTTTGAGGAACCAGAGTCAGATATTGAACCAGACCAGAGTGACATTTCTCATATTGAGACTTGTCATTTCGCTTTGAGAAGTACACCAACCATGGTTTGGAACAATTTGTTTGACGACGACGATGACAGCTGCTCGACATGGAGCAGTGAGTATAGTAACAAAGACGAGTTGGAGCAGCACGAGCCATCATTCGCCACCACCCCTTTACAAGGCTTGGTGGATGTCAAGGGGGTAGGATGGACGGTTCACTACAACATGGCTGTTGAGCATGAAGACACCCCTGACTCCACGCCAGGTGATAAGCTTGGGGTGGTAGAACCACAAACAGATTCTTCAGGGGGTACTTTTTGCTCAGAAGATGATTGGATGACTCAGACGGCACATAAAGAT
This sequence comes from Alisma plantago-aquatica, assembly GCA_963693085.1. Taxonomy (NCBI): domain Eukaryota; kingdom Viridiplantae; phylum Streptophyta; class Magnoliopsida; order Alismatales; family Alismataceae; genus Alisma; species Alisma plantago-aquatica. The sequence goes on from OY856412.1 coordinate 793,422,469, forward strand.
CTATCTGAGCATCCAACCTCAAGTGCGGAGATGGAGAGAGAGGATATGAGTCCTCAAGATAACGTCCAATCTCTCTCATCTATCTCATCCTGTGTCGACATCCCAGGACCTTCATTTTCAGAATCATATAATGAAAGGTACCCTAAGGATGATATGCCAAAGAATTCATCCCAGTGCAGTTCAATCCACTTCCAGCACAAAGATGACTTCACCGAGTCGCCAGATTTCACTTCGCTTCTTCGGACTCAGCAGGGCCAACACATCCGCCTATTCTACTCATATTATGTGGCGGAACCCGTCGGCAAGACACAGGTGACACTGGTCCCAAAACTTAGGATTTGGGATCCCAGTGTTGGTATCGTGGGGCAACCACCCCCTTTTCTTTTACCCACCCTCCTGACTTTGATTACAATAAATTTTGACTTTCATGTTCTTGTTAGTTAGTTTCTTTCCTCTAACTGTTTTTATATCCTTGCATTCATACATCATCTTTAGAAATTCAATAACTGCCTTTAAAATCATGCATTCCTGCCTCACTATTTCAAGTTTAAGTCTTGCTCGAGGACGAGCAAACTCTGACGCTTGGGGTGGTAGGCTTCGCCCTTCTTTCTCTTCACCCTTCTTGCATGCATGTCTATTTCCTGCATTTAATCTTAAATTTTCAAAATTTTCAGCTTTTTATCTTTGCAATTATGGCTATGTGGTGCGAATCTAACACATAAATGCTTGACTTTATGCCTAGATGCACAATTTTCATCTTAAAATTGCTTGACCTCTTGCTTGACTTGTTCTTTGGCTCTTTCCTTGAGTTTGGTAATAAATATAAGGTTATGTCCCTTTTTCATAGCTTAAAGCTAAATTCCCTTGATCTATGTCGTGAATGACAAATCCATGGTAAAGGACCGTTGGAATGAGCTAAATCATGATTAAAGTGTCCTAGCTGTGAATTTCACAAGCTTGCCTCTATTTAAGGATTCTTGAATCATAATTGCTACTTCTCACACAGGTATCAAGTGGATTATGATGGGCTTTGAGCTATGATCAAGATGAAATGTTTCTTCTTTATGGACTACGTGCCTTCTCACATTAGATTGAGTCAAAAAGATGAAAATATAAAAATGTGCAAAAGAGGCTTGGCCGCCCACAAAATACCAAAATATCTATATAGTTCTCACCCAAGCCTACAAATAGAATGCAGATGATAAAAGCCTGAGTGTGAACAATAAACGAGCGCTTGTTTTCTCTTTTAGGAGAGTTGAGGATGGTGCCCAGCCGGTGTATGACTGCACTCACGAACGCGGGTATGTCGCGCCTGGTAGTATCACTCCAAATGCTCATTAGAGAGTCACTAGGAACCCCTAGGATACATATGAGATCATCTCAGTAGCAGGGTTGGTTCGAGCGCAGTACGAGGAGTTCGTCTCACTGCTTTGGACCAACTGGTTTGGACTGCAAGGACTGTTGCTCGCTACATGGACCAACTTGACGCAGATCGGGATCCTCAGAAGTCATTAGAGTCTTTTTGCTTTGTTTCTTAGGACATGAATAAGTGAGAGGCATGGTATTCCTAATTGGTTTGCATGGATTCATGGTGATGGCTCATTGCTCATCACCCACGTGATCACCTGTGTGACAACTCTTTCATGTTTAAATAATTCTGATTCAAACCCTCATGAGTATCGGCAGGCTGTACTTAACTCGCTTAATCTTGCTTGGAAGCTCTTTGATCTTGCTTTGGCAGGATTGTGCCTGAAAGGTGGGGGTTTGTTCTGAAACGACATGGATCAGGAGAATTGATGTTTTAAACTGTTTTTCTTAACCTTAGCATTTATTGCCAAGCTTAATTTGGATGTTATCTTTTTGTTCTTTGAGCCTAGTCTTGCTTGAGGACAAGCAAGTTTTAAGCTTGGGGTAGTTGATAACACCCAAATTAGCGCATATTTTCTATGCATTTTATCTATAGTTTTGTGCCACTTTAGTCTTAATATGCACTCTTTTGTTCATGTTTTATGTTTTCTATCTCTTCATTAGATAATATAGTGAAAATAGCCAATAATGTAGCTAATTAGCCTGTTTTAGACTTGCAGGCACCGAAACTAGCCAATTTTGGGACTCTCAAGTACCGAACCAGAAAATACAAGAATTCCAGCAACTGCATGGTCTAGCCGATATGGCTGCGCCGCCCGATACGGCTCCGTCGCCCGATACGGCCCGCCGCTCGATACGGCCCGCCGCCCGATACAGCCTGCCCGATACAGCTGCCTGACACTCCCCCTGCCTGACACGCTCTCCGAGCGATAGTCATATTTGCCCACCTGATGCCTCAAGATCGAAGCCACGGATGAAGGACACGTAGACCAATAAAAGCTACAACTCCCATCAGCTCGCTACCTATAAATAGCAGCTGCCTACCTACAAGAGTCCGCTCTCGAAGAGGAGCCGGAGGGAGGACCCTGTAAGAGCTAGTTCCTAGACCAAGGAGCTAGTGTGTCGAGTTCCCCAAGAGTCTACCGCCCGACAGGCCCGCCGCCCGATACGCCCGCCGCCCGGTACGCCCGCCACCCGATACGCCCGCCACCTGATACGGCCGCCGCCCGATACGGTCTAGAGAGAGAGAGAGAGCCGAGGAGTACAGAGGGACGAAGAGAAGACCCAAGGGCCGAGATCTGACCTGCACAGGGGCGGAGGAGCGAGAGCCACCTCTCCTCTACAGGCTATATCTCTTCCCTCTTCCCTTTCATTCTACTACATTCCTTTGTTTCTTGTGCAAATGATGTTTATCCATCTTTGTTCGGTGCCAGCTATGTTTGTCTATGGCTAGTTAGCTCATTCTTTGCTATTTAGCCCAATCTGGGCATGTTTATATACTTTTGCCTTAAGCAAGTAGATTCATATCATATCTAGTATGTTGCATGTTCTATTTTCTCTTTCCAAGTTATGATTGCTAGTTTGGTTGATCTCTTACTCGCTTGAACTGCTATTTCTACCTATATTGAGAGATCTGTTGTAGGAATAGCTAAGAGAGGATAGTTTGGATCTGAACTTGAGAGGAGGACGATCCAAGGTATTCTGTTCCTAACACCTCGGAATATCCTAAGACCTGAGAGGGAACTTAGTATATTCCGAGGTGTTGATATGTCATTCCTTGAGAGAGGTTCGATGACATATCATTGATGGTTTTAGTCACGCATCGCGAGAGCGAGTGGGACGACCCACAGGACAGATGCCACTGTGCGCACTAGATGCTTGCTTGGGTGTTCGTGGGTTGTCTATGCCCTAGAACGAGTGCATAGACTGCCCCGTTTGTGGTTACATAGCCAAGAACTCTCTTTCTCTATTTAGTAGACTCCCGAGCTCTGTTTTGTTTTGTTTTCTTTTCCTTGTTCTGTTTTATATCGTGACAACCCGCTAGACTAGTTCTAGCAATTACTTTTATCGACTATCTTCTTGGCTTATCTGACCCAAGAACAAAAATCTGTTGCGTTCTAAACGTCACCACGTCCCTGTGTTCGACCCCCGTATATCTACTTCGACCCCGTAATAAAAGTTGTGGGGGCCTAGAAGGTTTCGGGTTATAAATTTAAAGCTTGATTCCTTCCTTTGTCCCGCGTTCATTTCTGGACACGTGAAAAAGGCCGATCAGTACACCCAAGGGAGATGAATTCGAAGGACACAAGATTTTGACCCCAGTCTCATAGTAGACTTTTCTAAAGCTTCCCTGGCTGATGAGGAGCAACTTGCTGCCAAATGAAGATGGAGATCGGGGAGGTGCGAGGAGTGCATCACTCTGCAAATGAAGATTACAGTTGAGTTTCTAGAGTCCTCACACTACTGCGAGAGGCCTTGGATTGAAAAGATATGGAGTGGAGGCATTAACCCTCTTCTTCCTCGCTGAACCATAGCTAGGCGGCGACGCCTTGTGGAGGAGGAGATCCACAACCAAACCCTAGGATGTGAGCTACCGTGGGAGGCTGGAGGTCATGGACGGAGCAGATGGAGGGATAAGGAGATGAAGAGGAGCACTCCTAAGCAGTCGATTACTCGCCAGAGTAGAGCCGTGTGGCGGCGCTCCTACAAAAATAGGGGCAACAGGCGTCCACGCGAGAATGCGAGTGAAAGAGAGGAGGCCGACCCGGTTCATGCCTCAAACTAGGCGGGTCCAGACGCAATAAACTGACTGATTCAGAGAGAGAGCCAACAAGCCTAGTCAACTTGGGAGCTAGGCGCTGAACGGGAACCAAGCACAATAAGAGGAGACACAACCCTGGAGGACACATGGCGTCCTGCGATTGGCCCAATGAAGGTATTTATCCCAAAAATTGCTTATATCTTATATAATTTGTAGAATTTATCTCACACATTAGAAAAATACAAATAAGGTACCAAAATTCTTATAAAAATGTGTAGCATAATATGAAACCATCATATTAGCCTTTTTATGCTTAAATCATAGTGATATCATGTAAGATGTGTAATTCTTGTTTAATGGATAATAAATATCAAATGATGATACAAAATTATGAGAAAATGTCAGTAAATCTATAATCATGTCTATAATCCATATAAGGTCAATGGTTATGATGTTGATATTCGAAATCATGTAATTTGCTTCATATAGCTGATTAGGGTTGGTAACCCTAAGTTAAATGCAATAAATACATACATGCTTAATAAATGATGAAATTTACAGAGTAAACTCATATCAGTATAAGTAACCTCAATTTTAATTATAAAATCATAATGATGAGCAGAATCCATGTTATATGAAAATGAATCTTAATACATGTAATACAACCCTAATTTAGGTTAGTACATGTAACCTAGGGTAATATGTACACAAAAAGGATATGGAACCTAATGTTCAGATAATAAACTACAATCTATAATATGACATCTGTTAGATAGTTATAAGACAAGAATACAAGTAACAATGAGAATAATCCAATGAACTAAGTGAAACCCTAATATGAACGTGATTAGGGTTAAGTTGAGATGTAAGATGATGAGAATCTGATGACAGGATATGATCTTGTCTTGATCAGGTTTAACAAAGATACAGATGATGTGAGGAATATGTGATTAGGATGTCTCTTTGGAAGGTACGTCATTACCTCTTACTTGGCTTATTATACAATATGCTTGTGTTATATGTGTAGTAAAATACTTGGCATATGGTATTGATTGAAATGATTGTCTTGTATGATATGTTGCTTGAATTTCCATACTTATGGCTATGAACACCTGCAAACATAATATAGATGTTCCATCATAAGATAGATCATAAACCACTTGGTGGTAGAGCGCATGCATAATGATCACAAACCACTTGGTGGTAGATCATATGATGTTTGTATAATGATCACAAATCACTTGGTGGTAGATCATAAGGCCTAAAGACGTCAAAGCCACTTGGTGGCAGACGCACGAGATATATGATGGAAATGTGCTTAAAATATGTGTTCTTTTTTGCTATTGAATATCTTTGTGCAAGTATATGTTTTTTTCTTATATTTCCTTAGAACTGCCAAGTATTAGTTTTATCTTATTGCCAAGATAATATGAGAGGTATATAAAAGACACGTAGGTGTACTCATTACAATATTCTTGAATATTGTGCTGACGTGTACCACATGTAATCTTTTGTTTAGGTTTTGGTTATGCTCTTGAAGATCCAAGATAGTGAGAGTTGTGTGGCGAGCTGATGTACAGGTGGACCTGTTGTCTTAAGATCATGTAGTTTAGTGGTAGTACATGTATATGTATAGTTTGTTGTTCAATATGTAATATCAAATGATGTAACAATTCATGTTGTAGGTATATGTTGAATGGTGAACAAGTGTTGTATGGTTTTATTATTGTTCATGTGCATGTGCTACTGAATGTTTCCTTTTGACTTCCTCTGATTTTCTTCTTCTTAGCCTTGTGTGGGAGGTTTAAATTGGGATTCTCGTTGAGGTGAGGGTTTCAATTTGGACGTCACACATCAGATTAAGTTTTATAAAATCTAGGGATGTCACAGGTGGTATCAGAGCATGAACAATAGAAAAGCATGACATTTGCTCATTAAACAAAGCAAAACTAAAGAAAACCTTGAACTTAATAATCTTTTAGGGTTAGATTAGTCATCTTTTAGAGACTAGATCTGACCTAGCCTCTAGGTTAGCACCTAGATGTCCGAGAACTAGGTCTAGATTGGTGCTTGTTGAATAGAAAGTCCTTGGATGTCGTTCTTTCCTTATAGTGCAGCGGTATGGGACGTTACATCATTTGGAAATGACGTACATCAAGGGAAGAGAAACCCTAGACATATGGCGCTTGTTGTCTAGAGTAGATACACTAGTCTACACCATGTTCTCACCCTTTACACTAGCTTTCATGACACTGTACTCTCTACTATGTGTGGGACACTCGTTTTCAGGATTTGGTTTTGGATTCCAATCGGATCGAACCGTGATAGTTTTCTCTGACGCTTGTTTTATCGGAGAAAAACTATATAATATTTTATTATGTATATGTATTACAAAAATGTGTCCCCACACATGTACGAGTAGGAGGTGGTCATGCAACCTAAGTGAAAGTGAATGACATTAGTTTATAAGAGAGTGTAGTTCTAGATTAGATGTCTAGAGCCTTGTTGGAAAGTATATGATAGATGGAATAGATGAAATAAGTTTTGAATGTACGATGTAAATCTTACATAGATGACATAAGATGGTTATGATGATCTATGTATTTCTTCGAGGACTTAAGTTTATTTTTGAGGTTTTGAGATAAATTTTGATAATGCAAGTAAGGGAATTTTGTACCAGAAATCTCAAGGGAAAAGAGACGGGTACTTCCTCCTCATCTCTTCCTCCATCTCCCATGTGGCTTATTCAACAAAACGATGATGCCAAAGAACTTTCACAAGCACTATGTCTTACTTTTTCAACTTCTTGATTCTTCTATCAATAATCAATACTGGACCTTCCACATAGGATACATCCTCATCTAATTCTACCTCTATAGGTTGTAATACAAGGTCTGTATCAGGGTGACATTTTCTCAACATCGATACATAAAACACTAGATGTAGTCTATGCAACTCAGGTGGAAGTTCCAACTTATAGGCTACCATTCCAACATGTGCAATCACCAGATAGGGTCCCATAATTCTAGGAGCCAACTTACCCTTCTTTCCAAATCTAAGAACACCTTTCCAATGAGAAACCTTGAGATACACTCTATCTCTGACTTGGAATTCTAAAGGTCTATGGCGATTATCAACATATGAATTCCGTCTGTCCTGTGCAACCTTTAACTGTTACTGTATCACTTTAATCTTTTCTATTGTCTATTGCACAAGTTTAGGACCAAGAAGTTGGTATTCTCCTATTTCATATCAGCATAATGAAGATCTACAACATCTACCATATACTGTTTCATATGGTGCCATATCAATGCTATTTTGATAACTGTTATTGTAAGAAAACTCTATCAAACTCAAATGTATATCCCAATTTCCTACAAACTGAAGAATGCATTCCCTAAGAAAGTCTTCTAAAGTCTGTATAGTCCTCTCAAATTGTCCATCTGTTTGAGGGTGGAAAGCAATACTAAACTTTAACTGCGTACCCAAAGCTGTATGTAATTGCTCTTAAAAGCGACTTGTAAACTGAGGACCTCTGTCTAACACAATTGTTGTTGGGACTCCATGTAACCACACTATCTCATCTACATAAACCTATGCAAGTTTCTCAGTAGTGCATATTGTCTTAACATAAAGAAAATGTGCCAATTTTGTCAACCTATCAACAATCACCCATAAGAAATCGTAACCCTGGGCTATTCTAGGAAAACCAACTACGAAATCCATTGTCACGTAATCCCACTTCCACTGTGGTATAGGTAATGGTTGTAACGTTCTTGCTGACTTCTGGTGCTCAGCCTTTACTTGCTGACATACTAGACATCACATGATGAACTCAACTACATTCTTCTTCAAACTAATCCACCAATACATATCCTTTAGATTGTGATACATCTTGGTACTTCCTAGATGCATAGCATACAAAAATGAGTGAGATTCTTCCATAACTATCTTCCTTAAGTCATTAACATCAGGTACCACAATTCTACCATAGTAACAAACCGTTCCATCTTCTAACTCATGAAAGCCATCCCGCTTCTCAGTGCTATATTCTAACTCTGATATGTTGTACCACAGTATCAACCTGTTGTGCTTCTTTAATCAATTGTCTCACTGTAGGTTTTACTTGCATCTATGCCAACAATCCAGCTAGCAAAGATACTTCCAACTGTACATTCATCTGTCTTAAGGAAACTATAATGTCCTCCTATAACATACCAAAGAATTCAACTGTGCTTTATCTGTGAATGAAGATTATGACTTTCTGCTTAGCGCATCTGCCACCACATTAGCCTTTCCTGGATGATAATCAATTGTGCAATCATTATCTTTGATTAGTTTCATCCAGTGACGTTGTCTCATGTTTAATTCTTGTTGTGAAAAGATGTACTTTAGATTCTTATGGTCTGTGAAAATCTGACACTTCTCCCTGTATAGGTAATGTCTCCAGATTTTCAAGGCATGAATCACTATAGACAATTCCAAATCATGTGTAGGATAATTCTCCTCGTGTTTCTTAAGATTTCGAGAGGCAAAAGAAATCACTCGTTTATCCTCCATCAACACACATCCCAAACCATTCTTCAAAGCATCACAAAAGACAATGTATCCTTTCCCTTGCTCAGGTAACACTAATACTTGTGCACTGGTCAACTTTTCCTTGAACAACTAGAAAGATCATTGACACTTGTCAATCCAAACTATAGGAACATCCTTCCTGGTTAACCTAGTTAGGGGTAATTCTATAGAACTGAAGTCTTTGATGAATCTTCTATAGTAAACCTACCAAACCTAGGAAACTGCAAATCTCTGTTGGTGTCTTAGGCAATTCCCATTATAAAATAGACTGTATCTTTTTAGGATCAACACAAATACCTTTAGCAGATATGATATGTCCTAGAAAAGATAATTATGACAACCAAAACTCAAACTTGCTAAACTTAGCATATAGCTTGTGTTGTCTCAACAAAGTTAATGCTTGATGAAGATGTCGTTGATCGGCCTTTTTCTCGCGTCCAGAAATGAACATGGGACAAAGGAAGGAATCAAGCTTTAAATTTATAACCCAAAACCTTCTAGGCCCCCGCAACTTTATTACGGGGTTGAAGTAGATATACGGGGTCAAACACAGGGACGTGGTGACGTTTAGGACGCCACAGATCTTGTTCTTTAGTCAGATAATCCAAGATGATAGTGGATAAAAGTAAGTGCTAGAACTAGTCTAGCGGGTTGTCACGATATAAAACAAAACAAAGAAAACAAAAAAAACAAAATAGAGCTCGGGATTCTACTAAATAGAGAAAGAGAGTTCCTGGCTATGTAACCACAACCGGGGCAGTCTATGCACTCGTTCTCGGGCGTAGACAACCCTTGAACACCCAAACAAGCATATAGTATGCACAGTGGCATCCGTCCTGTGGGGTCGTCCCACTCGCTCTCGCGATGCGTGACTAAAACCATCAACAATATGTCAATGACCCTCTCTCGAGGAATGACATATCAACACCTCAGAATACACTAAGTTCCCTCTCGGGTCTTAGGATATTCCGGGGTGTTAGGAATAGAATACCTTAGATCATCCTCCTCTCGGGTTCAGATCCAAACTATTGTATCTTAGCTATTCTTACAACGGATCTCTCGATACAGGCAGAAACAACAGTTCAAGCGAGTAAGAGATCAACCAAACTAGCAATCATAACTTGGAAAGAGAAAATAGAACATGCAACATACTAGATCTGATATGAATCTACTTGCTTAAGGCAAAAGTACATATACATGCCCAGATTGGGCTACATAGCCAAGAAGGAGCTAACTAGCCATAGACAAGCATAGCTGGCACCGAACAAAGAAGGATAAACATCGTTTGTACAAGAAACAAAGGAATGCAGTAGAATGAAAGAGAAGAGGGAAGACATATAGCCCATAGAGGAGAGGTGGCTCCTGCTCCTCGGCCTCTGTGCAGGTCGGATCTCGGCCCTTGGGTCTTCTCTTCATCCCTATGGACTCCTCGGCTCTCTCTCTCTAAACCGTATCAGGAAGACCGTATCGGGTGACCGTATCGGGCGACCGTATCGGGCAGTATACTTTTGGGGAACTTGACACACTAGCTCCTTGGTCTAGGCACTAGCTCTTGTAGGGTCTTCCCTCGGGCTCCCTTCTCTTTGTAGGTTGGCAGCTGCTATTTATAGGCAGCGAGCTGATGGGAGTTGTAGCTTTTATTGGTCCACATGTCCTTCATCTGTGGCTTCGATCTTGAGGCATCAGGTGGGCCAATATGATTGTCGCCCGAAGATCGTGTCGGGAAGGGGGAGTGTCAGGCAGCTGTATCGGGCAGGCCGTATCGGGTAGCCATATCAGCCAGACCGTATCAAGCAGCCGTATCAGCCAGACCATATCGGTCCGTCCGTATCGGGCAGCTGTATCGGCCAGACCATATCGGGCAGCCATATCGGCCAGACCGTATCGGGCAGCTGTATCGACCAGACCATATCGGGCAGCTGTATCGACCAGGCTGTATTGGGCAGTCCGTATCGGGCAGCTGTATCGGGTAGCCACATTGGGCAGGCCGTATCGGGCAGCCGTATCGGCTAGCTGTTGGAATTCTTGTCTTTTCAAGTTCAATACTTGAGAGTCCCAAAATTGGCTAGTTTCGGTGCCTGTAAGTCAAAATTTGGCTAATTAGCTACATTATTGGCTATTTTTACTACTTTTATCTAATGTGAGACAAAAAGTATAAAACATGAACAAAAGAGTGCATATTAAGACTAAAGTGGCACAAAACTATAGATAAAATGCATAGAAAATATGCGCTAATTTGGGTGTTATCAACTACCCCAAGCTTAAAACTTGCTTGTCCTCAAGCAAGACTGGGCTCAAAGAACAAAAAGATAACATCCAAATTAAGCTTGGCAATAAATGATAAGGTTAAGAAAAATAGTTTAAAACATCAATTCTCCTGATCCATGTCGTTTCAAAACAAACCCCCACCTATCAGGCACAATCCTGCCAAAGCAAGATCAAAGAGTTTCCATGGAATATTAAGCAAATTCACTACAACATGTCGATACTCATGAGAGTTTGAACCATAATTATTTAAACATGAAAGAGCTGTCACAGAGGTGATCATGTGGGTGATGAGCAATGATCCATCACTATGAATCCATGCATACCAATCAGTAATACCACGCCTCTCACTTATTCATGTCCTAAGAAACAAAACAAAAAGACTCTAATGACTTCTGAGAATCTCGATCTGTGTCAGGTTGGTCCATGTGACGAGCAACAGTCCCTGTAGTCCGAACCAGTTGGTCCAAAGCAGTGAGATGAACTCCTCATACTGTGCTCAAACCAACCCTGCTACTGAGATTGTCTCATAGGTCACCTAGGGGGTTCCTAGTGACTCTCTAATGAGCTTTTATAGTGGTACTACCAGGAACGACATATCCGTGTTCATGAGCACAGTCATACACCAGCTGGGCACCATCCTCAACTCTCCTAAAAGGGAAAACAACACTCATTTATTGTTCACACTCAGACTTTTATCATATGCATTCTATTTGTAGGCTTGAGTGAGAATTATATAGATATTTTGGGATTTTGTGGGCGGCCAAGCCTCTTTTGCACATTTTTATATTTTTCATCTTTTTGACTCAATCTAATGTGAGAAGGCACGTAGTCCATCAAGGAAAAGACTTCATTTTTATCATAGCTCAAAACTCATCATGATCCGCTTGACACCTATGTGAAAAGTAGCAATTATGATTCAAGAATCCTTAGAATAGAGGCAAGCTTGTGAAACCGCAACTAGGATTCTTTAATCATGTTTTAGCTCATTCCAACGGTCCTTTACCATGGATTTTCCATTCACAACATAGATCAAGGGAGTTTAGCTTTAAGCTATGAAAAATGGACATAACCTTAGATTTATTTCCAAACTCAAGGAAAGAGTCAAAGAGCAAGTCAAGCAAAAGGTCAAGCAATTTTTAAGATGAAAATTATGCATCTAGGCATACAGTCAAGCATTTATCTATTAGATTCACACCATATAGCCATAATTGCAAAGCTAAAAAGCTAATTTTTTTGAAAATTTAAGACTAAATGCAGGAAATAGACATGCATGCCAGAAGGGTGAAGAGAAAAGAAGGGCGAAGCCTACCACCCCAAGCTTAAAATTTTGCTCATCCTCGAGCAAGACTCAAACTTGAAATAGTGAGGCAGGAATTCATGAGTTTAACGACAATTATTGAAGTTCTAAAGATGATGCATGGGTGCAAGGATATCAAAACAGTTAGAGGAAATAAATTAACCAATAAGAACATGAAAAGAAAAATTTATTATAATAAAGGGCGGGAGGGTGGGTAATAGAAAAAGGGGGTGGTTGCCCCACGATACCGACACTGGGATCCCAAATCCTAAATTTTGGGACCACTGTCACCTGTGTCTTTCCGACGGGTTCCGCCACATAGTAGGAGTAGAATAGGTGGATGTGTTGGCCCTGCTGAGTCTGAAAAAGCGATGTGAAATCTGACGACTCGGTGAAGTCATCTTTGTGATGGAAGTGGCTTGAACTGCACTGGGATGAATTCTTCGACATTTCATCCTCAGGGTACCTTTCATTATATGATTCTAAAAATGAAGGTCCTGGGATGTCGACACAGGATGGGATAGATGAGAGAGGTTGGACGTCATCTTGAGGACTCATATCTTCTCTCTCCATCTCTGCACTTGAGGTTGGATGCTCAAATAAATCTTCATGTACCGTCTGAGTCATCCAATCATCTTCTGAGCAAAAAGTACCCCCTGAAGAATCTATTTGTGGTTCTACCACCCCAAGCTTATCACCTAGCATGGAGTCAGGGGTGTCTTCATGCTCAGCAGCCATGTTGTAGTGAACCATCCATCCTACCCCGTTGACGTCCACCAAGCCTTGTAAAGCTATGGTGGTGAATGATGGCTTGTGCTGCTCCAACTCATCTTCGTTACTATACTCACTGTTCCATGTCGAGTAGCTGTCGTCGTCGTCGTCAAACAAATTGTTCCAAACCATGGTTGGTGTACTTCTCAAAGTGAAATGACAAGTCTCAATATGAGAAATGTCACTCTGGTCTGGTTCAATATCTGACTCTGGTTCCTCTAGCCAACCTTCTGGCTGTGAGGAAACTTGGCTTTTAGAGTCTTCATCATCGTCATCATAGATCCATTCAGGTCTATGACTCATATCTTTCATTGGTTCATCAGCTGGGTCATCTGGATATAATGAAGGGTTTCCTGGAGTGGATTGGTCTTCATAGAAAAATCCTGGTGAATCCAGTTGATGGTCTGAATAGGATGGTGATGCATACTCCACTTCATACCCAATGGAATGGTCCTGATGACTAACGTCTTCATTATCTTGTGATGGAATTTGTAATTGGATTGTAACTAAATCAATGAGCTCTTAGATCCTCCTGCCTTGTTCAACATCTTTATCATGAAGTTGTTGTACTTGAGCAACAATGCTTTCGAGACCCGTCGATTCTGCCATGCACATCGGTTGCTGACCTGCTATACCAAACTAATGCGCTTGAATGAGTCCTCGCTCAACAGTTTGAACTAGACTTCTACTACAGTCTGCAGCCTCGGTGGCTACTTTGAGATGACGATCCTGCTCTTCTAGCAGTTGTTGCATTGGATCGACATCTTCTTGGAGATGAGGGGCTAAGGAGGTGAGTGCTTGAATACATTCCCTATCCAACTCCACTTCCTTAATCAGTTCTTGATCCCATGATAGAATGGGGGTCGATGGTTGACTAGCAGTCTCCTTTGTTGGAATTTCAACATATCATGATGGTGGAGGTGAGTATAACTGAACTAGTTGTAGAGCACGACCTTCAATTATTTGCCAGCAGTCAGAACTGTGGAAAAACTTAGGAGGACAGGTGGACAAGATGACTTGTCTTGCGGAAGCAAGGTTCATGGCTGAAAAAAAAGGTATGAGAAAAAGAAAAGTGATTTAGTATATATGAACAAGTATGTGTAAAGCAAGAGGAAAACTATGCATGTATATACAGGCTTATAGTGATAGAACAAAAATCTACTAGGCATGTAAACGTGGAAAACCACATCCCCGACAACGGCGCTAAAAGTTGATCGGCCTTTTTCTTGCGTCCAGAAATGAACGCGGGATAAAGGAAGGAATCAAGCTTTAAATTTATAACCCGAAATCTTCTAGGCCCCCGCAACTTTATTACGGGGTCGAAGTAGATATACGGGGTCGAACATAGGGATGTGGTGACGTTTAGGATGCCACAGATCTTGTTCTTTAGTCAGATAAGCCAAGATGATAGTGGATAAAAGTAAGTGCTAGAACTAGTCTAGCGGGTTGTCACGATATAAAACAAAACAAAGAAAAGAAAAGAAAACAAAACAGAGCTCGGGATTCTACTAAACAGAGAAAGAGAGTTCCTGGCTATGTAACCACAACCGGGGCAGTATATGCACTCATTCTCGGGCGTAGACAACCCTTGAACACCCAAACAAGCATCTAGTATGCATAGTGGCATCCGTCCTATGGGGTCATCCCACTCGCTCTCGCGATGCGTGATTAAAACCATCAACAATATGTCAATGACCCTCTCTCAAGGAATGACATATCAACACCTCAGAATACACTAAGTTCCCAATCGGGTCTTAGGATATTCCGGGGTGTTAGGAACAGAATACCTTGGATCATCCTCCTCTCAGGTTCAGATCCACACTATCATCTCTTAGCTATTCCTACAACGGATCTCTCGATACAGGCAGAAACAGCAGTTCAAGCGAGTAAGAGATCAACCAAACTAGCAATCATAACTTGGAAAGAGAAAATAGAACATGCAACATACTAGATCTGATATGAATCTACTTGCTTAAGGCAAAAGTACATAAATGCCCAGATCGAGCTACATAGACAAGAAGGAGCTAACTACCCATAGACAAGCATAGCTGGCACCGAACAAAGATGGATAAACATCGTTTGTACAAGAAACAAAGGAATGCAGTAGAATGAAAGAGAAGAGGGAAGAGATATAGCCCGTAGAGGAGAGGTGGCTCTCACTCCTCGGCCTCTGTGCAGGTCGGATCTCGGCCCTTGGGTCTTCTCTTCGTCCCTCTAGACTCCTCGGCTCTCTCTCTCTAAACCGTATCGGGAAGACCGTATCGGGCAGTAGACTTTTGGGGAACTCGACACACTACCTCCTTGGTCTAGGCACTAGCTCTTGCAGGGTCCTCCCTCGGGCTCCCTTCTCTTTATAGGTTGGCAGCTGCTATTTATAGGCAACGAGCTGATGGGAGTTGTAGCTTTTATTGGTCCACGTGTCCTTCATTTGTGGCTTAGATCTTGAGGCATCAGGTGGGCCAATATGACTGTCGCCCGAAGATCGTGTCGGGCAGGGGGAGTGTCAGGAAGCTGTATCGGGCAGGCCGTATCGGGCAGCCATATCGGGCAGACATATCGGCCAGACTGTATCGGGTAGCTGTATCGGCCAGACCATATCGGTCCGTCCGTATCGGGCAACTGTATCGGCCAGACCATATTGGGCATCCGTGTCGGCCAGACCGTATCAGGAAGACCGTATCGGGAAGCTGTATTGACCAGACCGTATCGGGAAGTTGTATCGGCCAGGCTGTATCGAGCAGTCCGTATCGGGCAGCTATATCGGGCAGCCACATTGGGCAGGCCATATCGGGTAGCCGTATCGTCCAGCCGCTGGAATTCTTGTCTTTTCAGGTTCAGTACTTGAGAGTCCCAAAATTGGCTAGTTTCAGTGCATGTAAGTAAAAAATTGGCTAATTAGCTACATTATTGGCTATTTTTACTACTTTTATCTAATGTGAGACAAAAAGTATAAAACATGAATAAAAGAGTGCATATTAAGACTAAAGTGGCGCAAAACTATAGATAAAATGCATAGAAAATATGCATTAATTTGGGTGTTATCAGTCGTTCATGCTATTGTCTATCTCAGATGTATATTAGAATATCATCTATAAAGACCACTATAAACTAATCAAGGAACAACCAAAACACTCTATTCATTAGATCCATGAATGTTGTTGGTGCATTAGTTAATACAAACAACATAACTAAAAACTCATAATGACCATACCTTGTCCTAAAGGCTGATTTGGGTATGTCATCTTCCTTAATCAATATCTGATGATATCTTAACCTCAGCTCTATCTTAGAGAACACTGTTTCACCACACAACTGGTCGAACAAATCATCTATTCTTGGCAGAGGATTCTTGTTCTTTATTGTCACCTTATTCAACTGTCTATAGTCTATACATAACCTCATAGATCCATCCTTTTTCTTTACAAAAAGTACCGGAGCAACCCACGACGATGTACTTGGCCAGATAAAACCTTTATCAAGTAACTCTTGCAACTATTTCTTTAATTCTACCATCTCAGTTGGTGCCATACTATAAGGTTTCTGGGTTATCGGTTGCATATCGGGAATTAGATTGATCTCAAAGTCAATCTCACGAGATGGAGGAACATCGGGAAATTCCTAAGGAAACACATCCTTAATCTCCCTGACAACTGACACTTCTGGAATACTAAGACTTTCTACCTTGGCATCCACCACATGTGCCAAGAATGCCTCACACCCATGTCGTAATAGTCTCTCAGCTACCATTCACGATACTAGACATGTTGGAAGAATATTTCTGTCTCCCTGAAAGGTCCATGTCTCACCACCATACGTGAACACAACTTGCTTAGAACCACAATCCAAGACTACTGTATACTTTTCCAAGGTCTCTATCCTAAGGATTACATCAAATCCATGCTTCTCAAGTGGTATAAGATTCACTTGAATGCTGTGTTCTGAGAAAGAAAGAACACAGGGGGAACATACCTCTTGTGATACTACGAAACCAACTAATGGAGTTTCTAACAATAAGTTATCTGTTCTATGACTAACAGGCAAAAGACAATTATGAATCACTTCTCAAGTGATAAAGGAGTGTGTAGCACCCATGTAAATAAAAATAGATATGAAGCAAGATGAAGACATATAATAATGAAAAAATTCTGTCTAACTTGTCATGACTCATGGGTTGACTACTGCTTCCGACAGAATCATAACATATAATCTCACTGTTGCCTTCTATCGACCACATCCTCTGTTACCTTGTGCAAATGAACCTACTTGAAATGCCTGTCCACATCCTTGTCCTCCTACAACTCTACTAATCTATTTCCTTTGAGAGTCTTGTTGGCTCTGCCTTGATTGTTGAGTTACCACAGTATCTCCTATTGGACACTATATCTTTAGATGTCCTATCTGCCCACACTTGTAGCAGATTCTAGTCCCCTAGTGTGGCCTAGATGGCCCTATCACTGACATTGACACCGTACTTTGGGCTCCAGAAGGTGGAAAATCACAGCCTCTAGCCTTACTTGATGTTCACTGCATCTGGGCATTGAACCTCTGTGGTACTGATGACACAGAAAACCTTGGTTTCTTATAGTTTCCAGACCTCTGTCTTGGGAATTGTGTAGCTCCTTTCCTAAAATTGACCTCATGTTTATCGGTTACTGACCTTTCTATCCTACAAACTGATTCCACAAATGTAACAAATCTCTCCCTATTCTCAAGTGCAGTTGTAGGTGTGGTCAACTCAACATTTAGACCCTTTTCAAAATGCCAAATACTCTCCTGGTCTGTAGTATCCATGTGCAGACAAAACCACAAAAGCTCTATGAACTTAGCTTCATACTCATTAATCTTCATAGGCCCTTTCCTAATCCATTCAAATTGTGTGATTTTCTCATCCAGATACGTTCGAGGAAAGTACCTATTGGTGAACTCACGTCATAATTCCTCCCATCCGACCTCAGCATTAGGCATTTTCTCTTCTTCGATGGTCCACCAATGTCCAACAGTTCCCTTCAATAGGTACACATCATGCCTAACTTTGTCAGTTTCTGGGATGCTAAGGATCTTAAAAGCCTTTTCTAACTCAATGAGCCACATATCTACATCCGCTGGGTCAGATGTTCCAGTAGGGCTCCCACACGGTGTAGCAGTTCAAAAGTCTTACTAGAGCTTGAAGGCTCATTGGGAACTAGTGCCCTAGGGGGTGGTACTGGTATCCTGTCCGCCATATGTGTTTCTATCGTCATAAATTGCCCAAATAGAGCTTGCAAAGCATGGTTCTCCAACATAGTCTGATCCATCTGGGGATTCTCAAGCACTTATTCTTCTCTTGCCTATTCCCTTGCACCTCTTCCTGGTGCAATAATGTTGCTCTGAGCAACATGTTCTTTGTGTTCTCCAAACATCTTTGAGCTTTACTTCTTCTTCTATATAAGTAAAAGTCACTATAAGATTAATTGGACGACACAAGAACAAACTCAATGACCAGAATCCTATGTCCCTATAGAGTCAACGAACCTAAAGCTCTGATACCAAAAATTGTGAAAACCGCTATCACACCGATAACATAATCGCACAAAACTATGCAGATTTAATCATTAACAACGGATTACCAAAAATCACTAAAAATTTAAAACCTTTTTGCCAAGAGATCCATTATTATGAAACTTTTTTCATAATTATCCAAACAATATATACAACATGGTTCACTTGTACATACATCATGCCATCACTCGCAAGGATATGAGATAACAGTTGCTTTTCCAAAACACACAATAACCAATATTATGCGTTGAGGTGTACAAGCCAAAATCTCAGATCGATTATAAAATTGTTTATGCACTATCTCCCGAAGGACCTGAGAGTGCATGGATGACACATAGGACTCTATATCTACAAGACACATAACAACACATTCAACCTAGGCTGTTACTACTATCCTTGTTGTTGCTTCCTGCCTTCTGTTGCACAATCTCTATACCCTCATGCACGTCCACCTAAAAAGTCATGGAGCCCACAGGGTGAGACAACTTGTCCCAACGAGAGATATAACTCTCTGCCAACAGTATTATTATCATAGTTAAACCTCTATGAATGAGGGCATAAGAAACATATATTGAATTAAACAAGTATAACTACTGATTATATGCAAAACTAAGTAATCTCATCGTCTTATTAGTTCAGATATCTACAACTAAGAAATAGATCATTTATTCACTTTTCAAAGGAATATGAAGAATATGTATAACTATTATAAACTAAAAAATATAAAAATCAAAGCAAGGCTTCAACCAATGTTTTCATATTTGATTCTCTAACAAATATGCTATAGGGATTATTACATATTTAAACATTCCATCTTATTATTCCCTGGGGAGATGGGAATATACCTCCCATCTCCAACTGACCACTATGAAGCTAGCATCAATACCATATAGATCTATGGAAGAGACAAAATCTACGACCTCTGCTTTCTCGTTCAGTACGAGAGTGGAAATGACATTATGAGTCAATCTACATTTTAGGTAGTATATCATATAGAGGCTCTTCGCTATAGAGATACAGTGCATAACATGTTCTCTGTTTAGGGTATGACCTATAGTCAATCATGCTTGTATATATTGAGTCATGACCTGCATCCATACTCTTCTTTAGGGTATGTCTTTACTGCCAATCCCGATGTTGCTTTAGAGATATGGCCTACAACCACACTCTTTTTTGAAAAATGGCTCAAGGCCAAATCCTGGGGTTTGAAGGAAGAAAGGAAATACTCATCTTGCACCCTTGCATATTCAAAAATATGCACTCTGAGTAAAACACGTTTCATCATTCAGCAAATCCTGACACTAAATGATTCTATGGCCAGGGAACTACATTTTTAGTTCACTTGATAGATTAAGTGCATTACAACATGTTTTAGCATCAATCAAGTTACAAGCATGAATTATACATAAATGCTATATAGAAAGGTGTAACATAATTTTAAGAGATCTTATATCAATTGGTACATATTCTGTCACACTTATCCTTGGATCTCAGTCCCCTAAACACTACATTGGGAGTCTCATCCCTTCAACATTATCAATATCATGATCATATGTTTTGGGTATCAAACCTCAGTTCATTATTGAATAGTATCACCTCTCATTAGGCAATAACCAACTCTAGGTCATCAAACCTATATACAAATCATACTTTTTGTACAAGTATATCATATGGCTCACAAGACCTTATATAATCTGCATAATGCTAAATCTTCATAGCTCATACCTGGATATGTTCATCACCTCGTAATACCTACATGGTTATGGTTTCATAGCAAATGCAATATCAATTAAATATCATGACCATGTCAAAAAGAGGATCATTTCAATTGCAACCCTCTCATAATTAGGGTCAGGGTTCTCCCTTATAACTAATTTAGGGTTTTCAAGTTCATATTTATTAACCAACCCTAATGCATATCATAAGAGATATGTTACTGCCATAAATGTTCAAGCATACTTCATCAAGTATCATTAATTGGTTATCAACATGAAGTATTACCTTTCTCATGTGAGTAGTACAAGTTTCTCTTTCATCCTTACTAGGATATTAACTCCGACATTCTTATTACATTGATTTAAACTTCTTTAGGTTTATCGACCCACACTTATTAAAGTGTATCCATATCATTACATTAATGATGTATTCATTGTTTATACTCAAGATGTATCGACCTATACTCATCTAGGTGTATCGGCCTTCACTCATTAAGGTGTATCAACCTTCATTCTGATCCTTGCATCGGCCTAGATAGAATCACTTGTGTCATCCTAGACACATATACTTGTTTCGGTAAAGACACATCTACTTGTGTTGGACAAGACATATCAAATGAGATCATTTTAGAGATGCTTGGAGTAGTATAATTTGTATGGTGCTTGAGGTGTATCAACCATAGTATATACTTGTGCATCAACTGCATCACGAACTAAGGTATCAACCATACCATCAACAAGGATATCAGCCTCACCTTCAACTAGAATATCGACCTCACCTTCAATTAGGGTATCGACCCTCTCAATCAAGTGGTATATTGGCCACTCAACATTAGCTAGGATGTCAGCCTAACCCTTTGAGTATCAGTCATTCCCCAATATAGGGTATCGACGTCTAGGGTCTGTTTTGAGTTAGATGAACCCTTAATCAACAACTTAGTTCTTGTACCTATCGGCCTCAACACCACTTGGTGTATCGGCCAAGGCTTCTATGAATGTATTGACCATACTTCCACGAGGTATGCTGGGATAAGGGTGTCACCCATCACAAATGGGTTGGGAAAAAGGAATACCAGATTGTGAGTGTATTAGATTTTGGGTTAGGACTTGACCATATCGGCCATCCATGTCATGGTGCAAACATATGTATGTGTCGACTTGGATATCTCATAGATATCAACCTGCCTTATTCATATCATGTAGGTGATAACTTAAACAATTAATAGGGTAGTAGTTCTATTCGTGAAATCAAACCAAAAGGATAGGACTTCATGTGTATCGGTTTTCATACCTATACCCTTGTATCGGGTTAGGGTTTTTCACCAATCAAAATCAATTTATGCATATCGGTTTCATCATCTTCAAGCTCCAATTTTTTGTCCACGATTACTCTAGTTCTTAGGGAACAACCCCATATATCCAATAGAACTCATAGAACCATCAATCAACCAAGAAAAATCAAAGTTGGAAAGGAATCACCAAGTATTGCATGATAGAAGGTGAATAATAATAAAATTAGGTTCAAGTTATATAACCCACCTCAAAATTAACTCAAGAGATTCAAGCTCCAAAGATCCATGTTCCAAGGCTGAAGATGACTTATAAAAAGTCCAAGACTCGATCACAACACTTCTCTATGAAAGAAGATACCATAGTTAGGAATTTGGTGAAGAAAGAAGAGAAGGAAAGAATCATGATCTGAGAAGTATAATCTTTCCAAGGTTGAAGACAATCATGGATTCACCTTAGACAAGATGCTCAACCTTCTCTTTGCTTCATGAGATCCTAGGATTGTCCTCTAAGAAAGAGATGGTAAAGGAGTCGAAAGTTTTACTAGGAGGTGAAAATAGAGGTATATATAGTTGAGGTTAATGAAAGAGAGTAAGTACAAGGTGTCATCACTATGTGCACTTAAGCGACACATGTCCATGCATGGTAACTTCATGCAACCATAATTATCATGCCATTAAACACTCTTGAGGATCATCCATATGCATGATATTGGCCATTTGGGTATCTTGCTTGACAAGATATCACCACCCAATCTCACTTTATGTGCAAATCGATACCACTTTTGCAAGGAACATGCAAACCTATAGGCTTCACCTACTTGAGGTTCTTAGCCCATCATGAACACATTAAAAGGTTAACAAACTGATATGGGACCTCCTCTATGGCTTCCAAGCCGATAGGAACTCCCATATACACTTCAAAACTCGATACAACCTCATTTAGGGTTCAAGGTACTCAACATCTTGTTTAGTTCTTTCACCACAAGGAATGTTACCATCCAACCAAGACTCAAACAAGGCACCACCTTCTTTCTCTTTCCTCTAGATGATGCTAAGAGAGAGAAGGAACATTTTAGAGGTAGTAAATTGCACATAAAACCCCTCATTTAAATGAATTGCAATTATTACCAAAGTTATCATATAAGTACAAACAATTTGCAAATAAGTTCAAAATTTGAGAAATCAACTCTTCTCAACTCTTAATTACTTTTCAAAAGATAAAGACAAGGTTATAAACAACTTACTTAAGCAAAGCTTCTAGGGTTATCCCAAAACCCAAGTCAGTGGTGTTACAGATGGTGTTACAGTCGAGACCACTATCTCGGTCGTAGTTGTCCAACTTTACTTCTTAGGGACAAGTCCACCCCCCCGGGGGAAACCGATGGTTGATGAGCCTACACCAATGAACCTCTTGATTGATGATGATACTTTCTGATAAAGGGTCTGGCCATCAAAAATACGGTCCAAGATATCAAAAGTTTCTGATAAATGGACTGGGATTCCCTTTGGGGTCAAGAGTTGACAACTGACGTGATTCTTTAGACTCTACTGGAGCCATATAGTCAGTTTGTCATGGACTACAACATGAAAGACTTTTAAAAAACATTGACAGAGTTGTTGGGCATGTTGAGAACAACTGAGGGATAGATGAAGAAAGACAAGCCCAAGTTTGTGATGGTAATCAACAAGACAAAGGGGAAGCCTAAAGGTAAAGGCAAAGCTAAGAAGGGTTCTAAAGCTAGACAGAAGCCCAAGTCTTCAGATCTCAAAGAAAAGGGAGGAGTAAAGAAAAGAAGCAATTGTCACCATTGTCAACAGCCTAGACATTAGAAAGAAACTGCCCACTCTGGTTAGAGGAACTAAAGAAGAATAAGGAAGGCACCGAGGCCTCCACTTCAGCTATAAACGTTATAAGATAAATTTGATTACTTCATTATTTATTATGTGATACCAAATAGAGATATGACATACTTGATGTGCATGATATGACAAGGAAGTAAAAGCCTTCATGGAGGACAAAGATGGACAAGGTGGAGCAAGAGTTACAGAAGCTTTAATCTACATTTAAATTTATCTTAGCCCAATGGGCATGTAATAGAGTTAATTGAATTTCTATTTCACTATGACAACAAATAGAAACATTTACTTTAACCATATTGTATGACAAGGATGATGATTTAACAAAGTGAGATATTAATGTTTCTATTTCAAAAGATATGATCTTGTGTGGCAATTCCCAAATACCTAATGATCTTTGCTTTTAAAGAATCTTGGATAAACTCTTTAACATGTATACTAAAGGATTGTAATTGATTCTCAAGACTATCATTAGTATTAGTCAACTTGCATGTACATATAAGAGTTGCATGTCTAGAATACGTGTTGATGTTAATATAGATTCCCTTGGTTATCAAACCTAAGGAAACATGCAAAGCCTTATTTACACACAGAGTGACATGTCATCCTTCACTAGATGTAGTGGGAGGATAAGCCTTCCATCAGACCTCATACATATGATGCATGTAGATCTCATGGGATGAATGCTATAGATAATAACTTATACCTCATTTCATTTACTAGTAATATGATGATATGTACTCAGTAAAATAAAAAGATAGTTCCCTTTAAGTTTTTAAGGATATTATAAATGAAGTATGACTATGATGAAAGTATCAAGAAACTTTGACGAGATCAAATGTTGAAATACTATGCAAAAATACCTCTAGAACCTTCAGGAAAGAACCATGATAATGTATCACAAGTCAAATACATCTAAACATGATGATGTGTTAGAACGAAGGAATTATACCATGATGACTCATGATATAATTATCAATTAATCTAGTCTTCTTGTATCCTCATAAATATATACCTATCACTAAATCATTTACCATCTGAATGGTGTATAAGACATCATATATGATATGATTTGGGAATGTCCCAATATGTCTAAAGAATTGAAACCTACATTGAGAAAGTAGTTTCTTGAAAAGGTTTATCCATAAACCATGGATGTTGAATATTACTGTTGATCCCTATCCAACAACAAATTTTTTTTGTTTCAAGGATAACTGAGTTCCCAAAGAATCAGTGGGAATAAAAGTAGAACTTGAAATGTTCGAGGTCAACAAAAGGGTACAATGAGAACTAACATAATCAAAAGTTGTTTTAGAATCTTAGGTTTGTCATGTAACACAGAACTAAATAATTCTAGTAGAACACATATGAAATTTAAGGATTGTGTACCCAACAATTCAAATAAGTTTGTCATAATAGGATGAGCCAGCCAATCGACTAGAAGCTATTAAGTACCATAACCTGAGTAATGGCTCAAGTCCATTATGGGGTCCACGTAAGATAACAAGGTAGGACTTTGATAGTGACACCTAAAGGGGTAATACCTAGAGGGTGAAATAGGGTCTTGTAGAAAAGACCTACATGGATAACATGAAAGGACAGATTGGTTGAAAAGGATTTTCATATCAAGTTCAAGTTGTTAAACATGATAAGCATTCCTTTACCAATTGTCATGCTTGTTATTATAGTTGAAATAGAGAACGAGATTAAGCATATGAACATAGAAACCAGATTTCTTAAAGGAATACATCATATGATGGGTATGTGACACAACCTAAAAGGTTTTTATAGCTTTAAGAATACAAATAAACTCTATAAACTAAAAAGTTCAATTGGGATTTAAACGAGAAACTCAGAGGAGGGATATTTTGACTTGTCAAAGAAAGCCAAAGAGTTTGACTTGAATCAAGGTAAAAGATGAAATCCATGATTAAAAAAGGTTTAGTAGGAGCATATATAAATATTTCACATATGATGAGGAATAACATCTTAATATCATGATTATTGAGAACTAGCAAGAAAACCCCTTCAGCAATGAAGGATTAGGCGAAGCATCCTATAAGATAGGGATCATGACTTATAGAGATAGATCTTGAAATATTCACAAACATAAGTTTGAGCACATACAATAGCAAATGTTGAAGGATTTCAAAATAGAAGGATTCAATGAGAGAGAATCCATATTAGACTCTCATGAATCATAGGTTTGAATTCTTGTGAAGAATGGAAATGACATGATTAAATGCCATATGATGTAGCGATGGATCTATCATGAATTTTATAAACGTTCTTATCCCATATAATCTTGCATGCATTGGACATGACAAGATGATATTGGATTCCAATAAAGATTATTGGAAAGTCATCCATTAGTACTTGAGAAGTATCTAAAGATATATTGCTAGTAACTAAAGATAGCAATAAATAAATAGTTGGATGTAAAGGGTTACATTGATTCAAGCTTCCATAATGACAAAATTTATCGTAGATTAAAATATGTTTGATTTAAAAGAAGGTATGATGTTAATTGGAAGGGTTCCAAACTTATAGCCATTAATTCCATTATAGAAGTCCTAGTGTCATCTTCTCATTGGCAATTGTCGAATGCAACATTCTGTTTTAATGTCAACCTGACCACCCGGGCTTCATCTATTCGGGCTTAGTCCCGGCTAGAGGCTGATGCAATTTCTTTTGGTACAAATAATCTTCAATCTGCATATTCCAGAAGCAAACATATTTGCCATCAAACTTGTCAATGTGCACTTTTCCATCTTTATAAGCCATTAGCGCTCCCACTTCAACCTTCAAACCTTTCTCTGATACCACTTGTTAGGAATTATAGTGGAAAAGTGACGTGTTTTGCAAAATTGAAAGTGCAAGATAATGTGGAAAACTCTCCCCAAGACGAGAAGAGAAAAACCATGAGGCAATATCGGTCAAAAAGCACTATATAATCAAGATTACAACGCATAATGCCCAGATTTAATTACACCTAAATCTTGATAGCTTCCGCCACACAAGAACAAAGATAGATAAAAATATAATTACACCCAATGTGTACAAAATATCCCACTTATCGTTTTCTCCTCATGACACCTCTGTCCTTGTAGGGTATAACACACATGGTTGTACTCTTGCTTATTGCCGCTGCGACCACTGACTGGGCCGCCTCTTCTCCTGATGAGGTTGCCTACCTCACTGTCAATCGGAAGCTCTCTCTTCTTGAGGGAGAAGGTGTTTATTATCTATAGATCGGACGAACTATTTTTTTAGTTGTTGTCGTAGAAACAAAAAAGTTCCACCGATTGATATGTGTCTTCTATTGATCGGATACACAGCCACTGTCGATGCACCACCAACATGTTGCTTATTGTCAATTGCCACTTTGCTTCAAGGTGAAGTCATTGGCCCTCTCTTATCTACAAGTGAGTTGCACTATCAGTGCACCCAATGTGCCACCAACTATCATCCACTACTTTACTTCAAGGTAAAGTCAGTGTTATGAACACAAAGTGATACTATATGGATCTAGAAGTTCATATGATGAACTTATATATGTTCCAATCATTGATGACTCAGTAGTAATACTATGACAATAATTGAGCTACTTTTTAGGCAAGGAATATTAGATACCATTTTACGGAGGTTTCATCTCACAGCGAAGAGATAAGAAGCATGCAATAATACTGACTAAGTAGCAAAGTGTTGTTAACCCACTAGATAAGCACTAGCACAATAGAAACATGGTGGATATGTTTAGATAACTGAGAATGAGAATCATGGGTGATTGGATCTAAGTGCAAGTGGGAGTCTGTTGGTAAGGTATGCCGATAGAGACAATCATGTGATGACTGATATGGAAAATACCATAAAGGATTTGATTAATACTCATAAAGGCAAGCTTCCAATTCATTCTATTTCATTCAGTTATGAGATAATGAGGAAACATTATGAATGTATAAAGAATGACAATACTCAATGATGTATGTCTTCATGTACGTAACTTGGAGAATGAGATCATACAAATGCTAAGAGTATGTACATTCTTATTATGTCCCTAGTCGGTTGTTATTGTGGAAGGTAGATAGACACTAGTATCACATAAGACTACAGTGTGGGTTGGTTGATGATTGAATCTCATTAGTCATGATATGGAAATATCAAACCAAGCAAACAGATACATGTTAGGAACACTATATTGGACAAACCCACCTTAAGAGTGACACATGAAACCATCATTGGTAGTCACATTCATCTCTCATAGTGAAGGTGGTGATTGTGATTCTTAGACCTGAAGTCACTACACTGATCACATGTCGTTGGGTATGCTTTAACATATTCAATGCAATCTTGAAACACGGGTTGTCATAAAGGTGATGATTGGGCGACTTTAACACATGGGGACTGACTGTGACTGATAGATATGGGATTTTTCCCTCCTATCAGAGATTGATATCGTGGCCACTTGATAAGTGAGACTGAGAAACGCATGTGCATGCACATGTGAATCAATATATGATATTGAGGTCATGTTATCTCAGACAGTCTGCTCTTGGTTCAAGGAACATGGGTTGGACGTTGAGAGGATGACAATTCCATGCCTCAAATTCACTTTGGATATTAGAGACAAAGGAAGTATACAATCACTACAAGACCTTACACATATTGTAGGTTGAAGTTGTTCTCCAACTTTCACTTGTAGCACTGATGTGAGACTACACACCACTCTCTGCTTGTGATGTCATATATTAGTTATAGACATTCATTGCCAATGTGATATTTGACCTATAGAGTCACACAAATAGGAACTCATCTAGAAGAGGAGTTTAATCTTGAATGATGATTAGATTGATTACTAAAGTGTGTAGGTACCAATTCACACAACAGATCAACTGACTGCATTGCCAGCTGATCATCTCACAAGGTGAGATGGCCGTTTGGAGTGCCAAATGGTCATCTCAAATGTTGAGATTACCGCTTGGAGAATCGGGCTAATTGAAACTGATTTGGATGGAATTCTACACAAATCAGACCCAACCGATCGGCTCATTGGGTGAACTGATCGGATCGATTGTGTGGGACGACCACTTCACCTAGTGAACTGATCGGCTCAGTTGGGTCAGTGGAAGGTTCTAAAAACTTTCCCAAATTTGTGAGAAAGTTTAGTCATTTCAATTGTTCAATTTAATTGGAACAAGGAATTAATGTTCGCATTAATTAGATTTTTTTATCAAATTCAGATGTGATTAGGAAATTTCAAGACAACTATCTCATAGAATGATACGACCATCTCACAATGCCATACGACCGTCTGGACTTCCATACAACCATTTCATGTCATGCAGGTTGCCAAAATTCAAGATCTTCTGGTCCCTTCCACTCCCACACAGATCCCTAATAGATTGGGAACCGTGACCCTAACCCCACCTATAAATAGAGGGGTACTGGAAGCTTCCCAAAGCACAACAATAACATAGACATTTGAGAATCAGTTGCTCTGACAATTTTTTTCCTCTTTGGTTGTGCTAACTAAGAGAGACCAAGAAAGTCCTACTCGACTCGAGAGGGGTAGATACGGGAGAGAACAATTGAGGATCATTGTTGTGGGAGAGCAAGTGGTGACTAGTACACCAACAAGAGGGACAAATCCATCCTGTATATTCTAGTTGTATGATAGGAGTTTTAGTAGGTCCGTGTGGACTACTCTAGAGGTAGGATTCCTTTGGTTGTTGCTAGGAGGATAACATTAACTTGCAGTCCATGGCGAGACCGAAGGAACCACTATAGAAGTTCTCATGTCCGCTTTCTGTGGTGATGACTAGAATCTGCACAACCAGTGTCCAAGGTCAACTAGAAGATAGTTGAAATTGCAATGAGTTGTAGTCACTGAACTTGCTCTAGGACCTGATATAAACTCATTAAACCATCCTTCCAATGTCATAGTAGTTGATGTGATCTTGCTGTTATGGGGAATACATATAGATAAATTTTTGTTTCCACTACGATGCTCTGTGCCCGTATTTACTCAACACACATACCACCATTCCCTTAATTCTATGCACACCTATAGGAAAAACTTTCCTCATAACCTTTGAGTCTTAGAATAACTCGTATTTATGATCCTTAGTCATTCCCTCAAGGTCTCAAGGGTGCTGGTACTTTTGGGGTGATCTCACCCTTATGCATCTAGGGAGTGCCTCTCACATTTACCCCTTTGGCATCATGGACTCATGAAGGTGGACAATCTCCTCACTCATGGTCCTCAGGAAAACATAGCCATTACCTCCTGACCCTATGGTCTTGTACATTCAGAGAATAATGAAATCCTATTCCCATCGATTTTGTCCCTACTTGACCTTAGGATTGACTTAGGGTTCTATTGGGATGTCATAACTTTATTTATTTCATCACACATTTTTCTTGTGGTTCCTCTAATAAGCACATTGGCATCCTTTAAAATTCTCTTACCTAAATTTCCTTCATCTCTTAGGGCACACCCAATTCTCTTTATGTCCTTTAATTAGTTTCATGGCAATCTTTCCCTCTAGGTCTAGTCCCATCTTGTCAGTCACTTCCCTAGTAAGTTTTCCTCATGCCCCTTAGAGATGGTATAAATGGGTGCAAGGAATGCTACTCAATGTATGTGCTTTTATGTTTCCTGCACTTAAACACTCAAGTTCTTAAGTGACCTTTAATGTTACCTCAATTCTTAAAATTCTTTTAGAACTCACCCTTTAAGGAGAGTTCCTATCCTTGGACATGATAAATGAATACTTTCTAGTACCAAGGATCACAAAAACCTACTTCAATCCCAAGTTTGTATCATTACATGAGGGCATGTCCTTTAGGCATATTTCCTATTATTCCATCCATGCAGTTTCTACATGTGAGATATATCATTATATCCCTTGATATACCACTCAAGAGTTGGATCACTATTGGTACCTTACTACCAAAAATTGAAGCGTTTGGATACAATAGTACCGATGGATTACATCTCATGTGTTTGGTACTATAAAAACAAATATTGCATCTGGCATCATATGCAAAGTACGTTACCCAATCCATACCATATGGTAGGCAAGAGGAGGTAAAATGTACCTTGAAGAAGAGAACCTTATTTACAATATAGTCCACATGTCGTCTGTAACCACATTCCATATTTATCATGAGCATTATTTCATTTCCAAGTTTTCCATTATGCCATACCCATTCATCACCTCTCAGGGTGGGACTAGTTTTATACATATATAGGATAGTATGGTGGTGCTAAACTAACTTATTCAAGGGGCTCATCCAAAATATATCAAGTCTAAGAGGGGCTTTATTTAACATTAAAACATGAAGAGGGTGGCATGCTCAACCTCTAAGAGCTCACTCAATCTTAGGGAGCATGGTATGTACTAGATACCACCACATTCCCCCTTTAGTCTCAGAACCTCGGGTTTACCTCCTTAGCATTGGTCACCTAACTACATGACTTAGCCACTCAAGCACGTACCGAGCCAAGACATGATACGACATTCTCTCCTTAGATTCCCAACATAAGTAACCCTTAGAGTTCAACACCAGGGACTACCAACCTGAGTATGAGGCTTCACATCATATCACCATTCCTTACCTCTCTAGGATCTTTGGACTCTTTCCCTCACCAAGATGGTCGATGCTCATACCATCTACACATATGTATAAGAAGCCTCTTTCTCTTTTCTATGGTTTGGTCCTTACAAGGACATCTAGGGTATGAAAAGACTCTAGGGATCATAGTAACTCAACCCATCCACTCATGGGTAGTCTATTTTAGGACAAATCATATAGATATATCTTATGATTCCTCATGTCTTGAAATCTAGGTTCCCAACCTTCTCTTTTTGGGTCCCACTCTCTCAGGAGTTAACCTATCATTGGTCCTAACACCACCTCCCCTCATAGATGAGGTTGAGGCTCCTATAGATTCACATCTTATTCTCACCTAGCCTACACATTTGTATTATCAAATCTTATGTACAACTTCAAAACTAAAGTCAAATTCTCAAATCCGACTGAGGTCATTATAAACCATATTATCTTATTATGTAACACTATACTCCTCATTCATTTCCTCGAGTATGCCTATCTCATACTCCAATAGGCATTGCTCCTCCAACTTAGAACCAATCCCATTTCCAGCCTTGATGTCGCCCACTTCCACGTAGGTGCATGCCTACCTCCTACTCGTATCTGAGTGTGAACACAATTCTGTTAGGGTTCCTACATGGAGGAGTTTAGACTTTCTGGTCACAAGTAACCTTCCAATTTAGGGTGTTACCTCTCTCATAGATCTTTTCTCCTTTTCAGGGATGACCCACCCTAGGTCAGGTCACCAAATCTAAAAGTTTCACTAGGGGTCACACAACCACTTATTGTCTATGTTTCACATGCATACTCAAGTCCTCCACATGAATCATTAATGGCTAACCTATGTACTTGCATGTATGGACAAACTAATGTATCCCAACTTATTGTGTTCCCTCTTTCTTTATCCATTTCTTAGTGTTTATTAGGGTGGCATTAATGTTATCCTCCTACTTTTCTCATACCATAGGATTAAGGTTTTGGGTTGAGGTTAGGGTTTACAACATGTACCTTAGGTTTTGCGATTCCCTTGACCCACTAGTTTGTTTTCCTAACCAGACCTAGTCCATCTAGGATTTACCTTTGTAAGGGAGAAACCCATCAAACATGTTCTCTTTATTATTATGTCCACTTCTATTATTTAGTGGAGGATGCCTTAATCCCTAATATCTATAACCCTAGTACTCAGAAGGGATAAAGGGAACATATATAGGTACCTAGAGTTTAGAGAGTGAAGAGGGTAGAGAAGTGATGAAATTAGATGAGAAATCATAGAGGTATGTTATTTCGAGTAAAGTCCTCTGACTTCGGCTAGGTTGAATGCACGAGCCTGGGAGTCCTTGTAAGCTGACTAGCAGTGCAGAGGAAAATATTGCCAGGCCCTAGATTGTGGTCCTTTCTAGACACCATCATCTTTGGAAAACACTCTAATAATTCCCTTGAGGCTCTATAAAAGTCTTGAAATTTAATAATGATTAGAGGTTATATGGTAAACCAGCTCTAATACCAAATGTAACTACCCCCTCCACTTGTTATCCCATATTTAGGCTGACCGAGAGGGAAAGAGCCATTACCATCATTACATGACCGAAGGTTTAGAAAATAACCAAAATAATTAATAAATCTCACTAATCAAAGGAGTTTGGTACAAGATAAATATTACATTTTCCACTAAGGAATTACATGATATGGATTTCTAAAGTTTCAACATGAAAATAAATGCTAGCTAACTATAACCTCCATGATTACATTAGTGTCTTTTCTTTTTGTGCCTTCTTATCCTGGATATCCATTTCATCATACATGTTGAATAGCATATTATCCTAAAACAATGGCAAACAAAAACTCTATCTGTATAATAAGTTACATTGATATGTGTGGGAAGCAAAATGTTAACATCTAGTTGTAACAACATATCCACAATAATTATTGTCACATAAACCAAATTTATCATTTTCTTCATACCTTATTAACCTATATTTGTACTCAACCTCTGGGATACCCTCTCTTAGATTTTTGTCCCTCCAGTGGACTATAGGCCACCTCTCAATCTGGAGCTAGGTGTCATGTTAGGCCACCTCTCAATCTGGATCTAGGTGCCATGTTGGTCTTTCCAATCTAGGACATGACCTCATATGACCTTCCCAATTTTGGGCCTGGTCTGACCTTCCCAATCTGGGGCATGGCCTTTAGTCATCATCATGACTCTTTCATTCCTTCCATTCCCAAATTTCCAGAGTTGGTATGTGGGGTTCGAGCAAGTTACCAACATATAATGTGATAGCCATAGTGACATTATAGTTTGTAGGAAATAAATAACATGCAAGCATTTAAATTGAAGTAGTCCGAAAAACCTCAGAAAATTCCGAGAAACTAATGTGGTTAGTCATAGGCGTAACCACATACTTTGATCAGGTGTACTTGATGTGAAAGCAAGAGAAATTAGGAATAACCAAACGAGCAACCAAGAAATTATCCTAAAAGTTAAAGCATAACACTCATGCATCATTATTTTACTCTAAGTTTATCACTAGGACTAACTTGGATGTCAAGTTAGGGTTTCATTAGGGTTTTGGCTTCCTAAACCCTAATAATCACTTTTCATGACTTTTGGGTTGACAAACCCTAATCTTATCATTAATTGCACTTTTAATCTCCAGGAAATCCTAATTCATCAAATTATGGGTTGTTAAGTTCCAATAAGTTCCAAGTTGCTCTTTTTATCCAAAAAGACCAATCTTTGATTATTAAGATCAATTAACATATTAGATTTATCAAGACTTAGAAATTAGGGGTTTTATGCTTTAAACACATTAAAGATGAAATATTTAGGTACTTTTTGAAATAGAGGCATATCTAGGTCATGATTATTTTTTATTGAACTCCATGTATTTTTCTAAGAAAAATTCATATATTATTTGTCTTCATCCGATTATCCTAGGATTTATTATAATATTTGCAATTTAATCACTAATCGGCCAATTAGGGTACACCATGTTAGAAAAAGGGATAATTTACCTTAATTCCATGCGAGTCTAGCCCTGCTAATAAGCTTTTGCCATGTAGGTGGTGCACTCCATGTGACCAAGGTGCTGAACTGATTGTACACTTTTGCTCCTGCGCCTTAGACTTGGGGCCACATGCGCCTGGGGGCAAGGAGGTAGTTTCCTCCTATCCTTCATCTTCCTCCTTTGTGGCCCATTTCTACTGTGTGCTCCAGGCTACCGAGTCAACCGAAAGGTGGACTTGGAGCTATAGGGTGCCAGAAAGTTAGTTCAAGGTGCAAGATCCCTCTCCATACCTCACCGAACTCATGGACATCCTAAATTTTGTCAGAAATGGATCAACCCATGCAGATGGAGAGGGTGTTCAGTGATAGTATAGAGAAGAGAAGGGTAGAGAGAATTGGGATCTGATGATGGAATTAGCGACATGAAGGACTTCCCCCAATTCCCATGGATCTCGTACCACCATCTTGCCTTATGAAGTGGGGATTAAGGGCCTTTATGTAGCTTTGTCTAGAAGGGGTTGGCCAACCAATAATCTATGATTTAGGTAAAACCTTAATATCCTTCTAATGGAGATAGAACTAATGTTACTAGACTCAGGATTGTCTTCCAAATTCATTGGGGGAAGGCTCCAACTGTGCATGTGAAACTGAGAGAGAAGAAATCAAAAAAGGAAGGAGGGAATTCCTATTCCTTTGTTTCCTTTCTAACCAGAGGTGGGAGATGACTTGCAAGTCTTCAAATCCCTGATCCGATGGTCTACAAATCAAGCACATATTAAATGGGCTAAGAAAAAGTTTCCAAAATTGATTTACAAGGTGATATTTAATACTTTGCCTTATAAATCCTCTCACTTTATGAAAACTAGTTAAAATCATATCTCTCTCTATTTATCATTTTAATCCCAAATGTTAAGGGAAATTCCATAATGGCTTTATCTAACCATGTGCAAGGCTTGGGTTCAAACTCAAAAGGGAAAGATACTTTCTTAATATGCAAGTCTTCTCTCTATAAAGCATATTTCAAGCATTAAAATACATCCTTTTCTCTTTCTTTCTTTTCTATTTTCTTTATTTTGATCACTCTTCTTATTAGAAACCATGTGAAACCAAAATCCAACCATTAATGGTTATCCATACCATATTCTAGAGACTTTCACACAATTCTCACAAGTAAATTATTTACTATCCATTGTCTTTTGACTTTTCCTTATTATTGGATTTCTTCTCTTCCTTTTCCCTTATGTCCATTATTGGATTAACAAAATTAGTAGAACCCACGAAATTGAAAAGAAAGAAAAATTTGCAAAAGAAACCATACTTGTTAAAACACAACATAAAATATTTCCAATATATCCTTTCTATTCAAATAATTTCATTTCCATTATATAAATACATGCAAAAAGATAGGTTATAAAAAATTCCATGGTCAAGGAACAAAGCAATAAAACACATCTCCTTACTTCATTATACACCTTCCCAATGTGCACAAGAAGCATAAAACATATATACAAGATCGCCAATCATGCATATATGTGAAATAAACACCAATGTACCCATAGAACGGTGATTAAACCAACATTAACCAAGACAATTTATTGTTCTAAAATACATGACATAGGACTTATTATCCCATGACCAATAAAAGGAGATCTACTTGTCCATGATTTTAGAAAGTAGATACAAATAATAGAGAATAGGGCTAGACATCATAATAGAAGGAAATAAACCTAAATGTCTATAGAAGAAGTAAGAAAGAGTTGGAACTCCAGTCAATGATTCAAAACTCCCTCCTTGCTGCTAGAAACCCTCCAGAAAGCTTCACTCTGGGTGGAGAGAAGAGAATGATGGACGTCCCTGCTACATTTTTTGGGGAAGAAGGAAGCAAAAGAAGTTCCTCCATCAAGCACCATATTTTTTCCTCAGAATGCCTCCAACTCATCCTAGCTTTCCCTTGCTTGAGTCCCGCTCTAGACGGTTTGAAATATTCTATGATAACTATTTCAAGATGGATTGGGGTTGTATATATAAGTATGGGGCAGTTACATTCACATTTGAGTGAAATCTACAGGTGACACAACATGTTTGATGGCCAACACAGTGTGTTAGTTGTGATAACTAAAGTGAAAGTGCCCTGATCCATGATGAACAATGTGTTGGTTGGCTAACATGGCATGTTGCTACAAGTCAGGGAGTGCTGGATCCAAGTTTTGCACCGTAACACAATGTATCAAAATCTTGACACAACATGCATGATGTCTGGACACAACGTGTTGAAATATGGACACATGGTGTCAATGACAATTTCTGCAACATTGATTTTCTGAATGTTTAGATGATTGGGGATTGTGTCGATGGATGACATGATGGCGTTCTCCCCATTTCAATGTTGAAATGTTGTACCTACAATCCAAACCATATAGCAAGTACATATAACAATAAAGTAGGAAATCTAGCATGATTAAGGGTGATTATTGGGTGAAATTGATTTGGAAATTCAAAAGATATAAATTATAAACATCATTTGTGCAGCCAACGATGCTCTAAAAGCATGTAGTGTTAGAGGGAGGATCCTTTAAACACAAATCATGCTAGAAATAAAGGGGGAGATAGTTGACCCTCTGTCTTTCGGGGTTGAAAGGGGCCCAAAATACTTGGATATGGAGGGGCACTTTTATAATGTAGATTTAGGGCTCTAGGTCTCCTAATAGAAGACTCCAAAATGGGAGGTGGAACACGGCAATATACCAAGAAGACCTAATGCAGATTGAGACAATCTGCCATGTGTTGTAGGGTGGATGGCTGTGATATGCCAGGTGGCTGAATAAATCCTATTTCCCAATTTTCAGGATATTTTAGGAACATTCTGAAGAATTTCATATAGATTTGGTGGAAAATGCATATTATGAATAAAAGTTAATAAAATAACGAAGGAAAGTAAAAATACATCAATGTAGGATTATCCTTCATCATTATAAAGGAAATATGTGTATTTCTTGTGAGAAAAAGGTCATTGAATATCTGTGGGAAAAAGAAGAATATTTTATTCATGACAATTCACGTGAGTAGTTTATGATAAAGGCTTATAAAAGCAAAACTGTGCTTGAATCTAAAAAATATTTTATATATAGGAATACCATATTGGGTTGAAATGGGTTAAAATGAATAAATTAAATAGGCATAAAATAAGAAAAGGGTGGAAAATGGAATGAATTCCATCATTATACATAGGATGAACATTATCTTAAATTTCTATTGAGTGAGAAAAATTGGGGTTTCAATAGGGTCCTAGAAAGGAAT
This sequence comes from Alisma plantago-aquatica, assembly GCA_963693085.1. Lineage (NCBI taxonomy): Eukaryota > Viridiplantae > Streptophyta > Magnoliopsida > Alismatales > Alismataceae > Alisma > Alisma plantago-aquatica. The sequence continues at coordinate 793,459,835 of OY856412.1, forward strand.
CACTTCCAACATCAATTCCCTTGTAAAAAAACATAAGCAAGATAACACATGTGATGGGTCAGGCTAAATCTCACAAGTTTGAATTTAACCATCTCAGAGAGATCTATAATCCACCACTGCATCAAGGAAAAATTTAGGGGACGATTCCTCAAAAGCATAATATAACTTATCACTATACCCCAATGTTCTGAATATCAAAGACCAATATGTTCTCAATAAAAAAATCTATGATCCTCTATTTATAGACTTTAATGATGCTGATCAAGATTGACTCATTTCCCAAGGATAATAGAGACTCTATATCCTTTCACCTCACAAAATGGTACAATCCACCACAACTTCAATGGCAAATCGAGAGAGACTTGATTCTTGAGAATACATGGACTCCTTGTACTTTTCTCTCATAGAATGGCACAATCCTCCATGACAAAAGTGGCTTGTAGATCCAAGCAATCCTCTAGCGAGACCCAGATCTTCCAGGATTTGACCTTACAAAACCTATTTCGAGTTTATAAGATCCAAAGCCTCACACTATTATTTAACTCAAATTTAGATTTCAATTTGAAACTTCAAACCTCATAAAAATGCTAAAATAATACTTATGCATAATTTTCTTATAGAAAGGAAAACATAATACATAAAGGTAGAATGTTGATTAAATCTATTTCTGCACCCATCATGATAGAAGCTTGGACAATGGAAAATGATCAAAATAAGAAGAACATGACCAATGTTCTCTGCTCATGTCTAGATGGATAACATTAATTGACCATCTAGGATCTGAACAAGAGGTTCTAGACTGCACCTCAGTGACTAACGTAGCATCTCGTCGATGATAAGAACCTACCCCAAGACTCACTGGTGATGGGTCCAAAGCCTAGACTGGGTCCTCCATGGGATAGTGACCATGTCTGTGGTCTTTTGTAAATGTGACTATGTTCGTATCTCGATGAGACACTCAAATCAAAGATCCCCCCTTGCTTCACTCATATCTGGATCATCCTTTTTTAATGACAAAGTCCAACTAAAATTGCATGAGAAGTGACACAAGCCTCGAGTGCCAAAATATTAGTGGGATCTCAACCTTGGAAAATTGCCAAAACTTCGAAGAACCACTGGAACAGAAAGTGGAGGTTCATGATGAAATGCTTCCTCAGGAGGAGATGAATGACAAAACTCATATCTAATGACGATATTCATCATAATGTTAAGCACCCACCTTTGAAACATGTGTCAAACTACTATACTTAAGGCAAATAAGAAGATAAACTCTTACCAAGGACCTCATGGAAACCAATCACATGCCTCCTAAGAATAGTTATGGCTAACAATGCAAGTAAAGTCGCCTGAGATACTCAACATGCACCATTTGACCTCTCATTAGCTCATGTATCAATTGATTGATTCCAACACCAAAGGGAATCAATCCAAGAAGAGGGTCGATGGGAAACCAACCACCGACCCACTAATGAGTAGCGCGTTCACCCATGTCCAAAACACTCCCTGAGGGTGACTCAAACTAGATTCCATAATCATCTAGAGACAAGGCACTAAAATAGGCGACACATGATATATTGGCCTCATCGAGCTAAAACATAGAAAAGGAATCTGATCTAAGGAGTAATAGAGAAACTAGAAGTCATCTAAAGTACATACATACAAGATTTTATAGTATTAAATTACTACACATAACTCAATGGAAGTCATCATCTCAAGATTGCCTCTCCATGGATCTTAAGACAACCTACTAGTGTACACCACCCAATGGAAACAAGTAGGAAGGGAAGCACTTAGATTGCCCTAAGGACTACTCAATTTGATAGGTCTATTGATCCATACGTTCTTATAGCCCCAAAGATGCAAAATGAAGACCAATAAATGCATCCACTTTAACATTTCAAGACAAATAGGAAGTAAAGAGTAGATTTCCTCAATTAGGCCCACAAAGACATTGCAACTCTTGGTTACCCCAACAATTTCCTTGGTAGAGAAACCATTGATGAGGCATCTCCTCAAACACATCAACATGTGGGCATACATACCTCCACCCCCCTCAAAAGAATGAACTGCTTCTAGGTCAAGAAGAAATCACCAATGATCCCAAAAAACACTATAGGGGTGATGGCTAGCTGACCAAAAACAAAATGAAAGGTGATGGTCTCTGGGAAGAAGTGCTCAATCAAGGCATGACATAATTCCTGTCTAATATTGAACATTGAAAAATACTCCCAAAATCTAAATTCCTCAAGCAATGCCAACTCTTAAGTGACTAATCCAAAATTCAATATTCCTACCAACGGGTCCTCAGATAAACATTCAAAACTCCAAGACCATCGTCTGATGAAGTCAAAACCATCAACATTGGTCAAAATTTGACTCAATCAAAACAAAGAAGGGAAATGACAAGAAGCAAAGCTTCCAAGTTATACCTCATCTCCTGCTTGACACCCTCAGTGGTAAATATTCATCCACATCATGTCTGGATGAGCCACAAATTTCTCATCCATGAGAATCTCTCCTACAATTTGGCTATCACCGCCATGATGACTACCTAGAGAAAATGAATATATATTTTTTATATCAAAATGTGAACCTAGAAAATATAGGAAACATGATGCACGGTGGGCACACCTAAGTCTCGACATCATTGATATCATCTTTCTCATCCACAATCAAATCCTCATGAGGAATGTAAACCTCTTCATGCTAGTTGTTGGCTTCCATATGTGAATCCAAATTTGCATAACAGTGACTTCACACAACAATTTAAATCAGTACAATCAAACACAAGATGCTGATAAAAACAAGAAAATAGCAGAAAAGAAGAATCATGAATCAAAACACACACTCAATCATCTTCAACCTCTAGACCGCAAATAATTCTAGGAAAGATAAAATTCAGATTTTGCCATCAAAGGCCATGGAAAAACAAAGGGTAACAGTTGAAAGCTATACCTCCTCAGAGAAGAATGGGTCTAAAAACCACCAAAAAACACCATCAAAATTGACAATTTGTAGCTCCTATGCCACCAGAAATTGTTGCTCACTATGTTGTTAAAAAAACACGAGGAATACCCTGATCTGTGGTGATTTTCTAAAATATATCATGGATATATGCTGATCTATGCCCCCCTCCAGTCATTGCAACTACTATTGTTTTCTCAACCAAGCTTTCTCTATCATCCCTATTTCTAAAAATGGAGATGCTTGACCTCCCCTCATTTCCATCCTTTTAAAACAATATTTTTGATATACAAAGTGATACCTATAGTTTTAGCAACATTTTCAAAAGCTTTTACGAATCATAATCATATTGTTTTTGGAAAAATGCAAATAAAATATCAAACGAATTATAAAAACTTGAAGATTACAAATCCAATGTTTAAAAGTTTAAATATCCATACTTTAAAAGAAAAATAATTCTTTGTCCGTCTTAAAAGTAAGATCTGCAAATTAGGGTTACATCTACTCAAGTTAGCTGAAACTGAATTTGAGTTTCTTGTGAGAGGATGGCAAGATATATAAAATACCTCATGACTTACCTAAAAAATTGAGATCCTGATGCATCATGGTCCGAGACTATGAACTTAAAGTAGTTTTTTTTTGAAGTTAAATAGAAACATTTCATTATGGTAGAGCCATACAACATCTACATGAGGAGAAAAATAAACTAAAAGACCACACAAAGATCAAGAACAGATACATACCACCACAAAAACTCATATCAGAATCTGATAACGACAATGATGTATAGATCCCTCTTCTCCTTCACTGGCTAAGGCAACTTTCTATGAGGAATACCTTCAACCTGAGTATGTATATGTGGTAGAGTACCTGCACTAAATTGGTGTTCCAAAAGGATATTTTTCCCGCATTTGCTGCCATACAAACTCCACAACAAAATTGACCGAGAAAGAAAAATCTACCACGAGAAGAGAAAGTAGCGCTGATTAATAGTGAGATAGACAAAACGAGAGAACAATCTAAATAGAAAGTCGGTAAAAGATAAATGGGATAGGAAACTCATCGCAGCTGGACTCAACGACAGGGAAGAAGAAGACCACTAACTCCAAAGACACCATGCCCACACACCTCCTGAAGAAGAGACCCTACTGATGACGGGCAAGAAGAGGCCCAGGGGGAGTGGGGCACCACTTTGTGGAGGCCAAACCCCCTCCCCCCATCCAGCCACCTATGGAGGAAGTAACCCTAGCGTCGTTAGGGTGAGAGAGCGGGGAGTTAGTGCAAAATATGAACTTAAAGTAGTTCATCCTCAATTTCAAATATTTTTGGGTCCTGTATTATGACCTTAAATGAGACCGGTTTCAATTGCCATATCTTTTTGGGTCATTAATCAAGACCTAATACTGAACCAATCCTTTGATTTGAATTTCAAATATTTTTGGATCTTGGATGATGACCTTAAACTAGACCAAGTTCAATTCTCATATCCTTTTAGTCTTTGGACCATGACCTAAAACTAAAAATAATCATTTTCTCATATTCCTAAACCTTTAGGGTTAAGATCATGACCAAAAACTAAATAAATCATGCCTTGAATAAAATTGTGATCCTTACATTAGGTAGGAACTCCTAGTAATCACATGTGTCCAAATCAAGTGAGAACTAGAAATTTAGGGATAACCTCTTGTCTACAATCTTAGGGAGTAGAGGATGAACCAGTAGGGAACACATCCCAGAGACTACCTTATTACTGGATTATCACCTAATTCTTGATCCCTAATTTTTTTAACACTCTTCCTATGAGCTTTACCCTATAAGATTACAAATGCTCCAAGGAGCAGACAATCAACCAACACATTCATTGGTCATGAGGCTCACCTTATAAGTGTGACCTTCTCTGATGGTCCAATATTTTATATTGAGAATGTGACAACATAGTTTCCAAACCATGCGCAACATAATATGATAATAAAAGTTCTTCATAATATCAACATATGAAACACATCATTTGTTTCCTCAACATACATATGATAAGGAAAAGGAAAGTGTATTGTCCATATAAGGGATTACATCATCATTCTAAGAAAGATAAATGTACTACGCCACAAAAGGGGTACCTTGCCATGCTCCTAGCTTGATCTTAGTACTCCACATTAGAAGACTCCAGATGAGAAGGTCCATCTATCCATGCAATATCTTTGAGGGATAATAATCCATGACATGAACTAAGAGGGAAGTGGTCAACAATTGCTGGTACAACATTCTTATATTGAGCTATTTGCAATATATAGGTGCTTAGTATGATTCAAGGTAATATCAAAACTAGGAAGGGAATATATGGTGGACTATATTTATCAAAGTAAGGATAGAAATATTTCAGTGTTTGTATTTCAGGATGAAATTCCCACAAGGGTATGCAAAATGGTTCAAGATATCAAATTATCAAAATACTTGCAATGATCCATTTTGATTACTAGATTGAGAACTGTCATGTCATATCTTGATCTATGACTACAATGCCATTTGTTCAATCATGTATGAAAGAATGACACAGTAGTATGGTATTTCAACCAATATACTGAGGGACCACTAATCCATGACAACCTATGTGTAGAGTGGCAGGACGTACCCAACCTATTTCAACCAATATACTGAGGGACCACTAACCCATGACAACCTATGTGTAGGGTGGAAGGACATACCCAACCTCTAGGTGACCAAGCTCCAAAGGGCCAAATACCATAGGGACCAAAATCTAGGGATTCAAAACTCCAAGATCAATTTCAGTGCTTAACGTAATATTTAACAATGTCTAACAATATTGAATTTGTATTTGTGACTTTCAAAGAGGTAGAAATGGCTTATAAAAGTATAGGGTTCACCAATAAGCAATGCACATGGAGTTAAAGAGGGCAATTAATAACTCAATATGGGAATATAGAATCTAGTGCCTCAAATTCAAGGCTCCATAGATTTCTCAGTCACAAGAAAGCTCTAGGAGGCATAATCTACAAAGTAGTATAATGGTCAAACTGTTTGGATTGGAGTCAATTATTTGTTCAATATTTTATATTATCTTTCCTATATAGTGTTATAACTATTTCATGGTTCTTCCATTATGTCTCTATCTAGGGTTCCTAGTCAAGTTTTACATATAATCTGTCTTGCCTATTCATCAATCTTATACTATAGGTAACTACCACATTATGTCATTATTCACTTTATTGTATTATCTCTCTAGTTTTTTAATGTCATTTAAGTATGCATATGATCCATACAATTTCCTATATATATATATATATATATATATATATATATATATATATATATAGAGAGAGAGAGAGAGAGAGAGAGAGAGTCAGGCTAGTGTACACTCGAGTGTACCGGAGGCACCGTACACCTCAGTCATTTTTGAAAATGCAATAAATTTTTGAAAAATCTGAACCATTGATCTTCTTAATTATCATAAGAACATACTATATAATAAATTTTAGCTCATTTGGACACTTATAGGTCATGCATCTAAAGGAGGCAAAAATTATGTATTTCAAATTAGTTTTGTGCGTCGATTTTTTTGTCCTTGGATGAGTGACTTACACTCATCCAAATGAGTTCAAATTTTGTGTGTGACCAATTATTATTGTAACCATGAAGATCAATGGATTAGATTTTGGAAAAACATGGTCTAGATAGGCAAACACCATTGGGGTGTACGGCGTGATCTGTACACTCAAGTGTATTCTAGCCTGACTCTCTCTCTCTCTCTCTCTATATATATATATATATATATATATATATAGTCAGGGACCAATTCATAGATAGACTAAATGTTATATATACATATATTTCAAAAACTAGTTCATCATGTAGAATCACATACTAATCCAAGTTACCTTATTTATCAAAATTGATCTAAAAAATATTTCTTAAAATATATTTTCTTTATAAGTTTTATTAACTTAAGTATTTAGATATCAAACTCATTTGTATATCATAATACACATTTTTCTCAAATTAGTTTTCAATTTGGTACTTGAATAGAAGTATGTACTTACTATTGGTATAATGGAAAAGAAGTACTTTTTTCTCATATAATCTATAATAAGACATTATTGGTGATTATATTTAAAATCTAAATCCTTATATAATCATGTCCACAAATTATACTACTTATTCATTTCCTTTAGTATTCATTTTAAGAATTAGATTTGACTAATTCATAAGATATATGCAAGTTCTAAATAAAACTATTCTTTTAATCCATGTTTGATTTTCTTAGATGTTCATTCTATTTGTTAGGTTTCATTCTAGTGACATGAAATGATTGAACTAAAGTCATCATTTACTTGATAGTACACTAATGAATAATATGAGGGTAATATGTGTTGCAATTTAAATTAACCCCACTAATTCAAGTTTTATAATGTAGGCATAATCAATATTGTACAGAATTTGTTATTCATGATAGTATGTGTATATGTGTATACTTAGGAACTAGGTAGGTTAATTAGTGTGTTGTTACGTGATTATCTTCATTGGTTTGCTGCATAAAATCCAGATTACATTGCTGGTAAATTATCTAAATATGAACAACAAGAAGGGAAAAACTAACCTATTGCCTGATGGAGTTTGACTAATCCTTTGATGGATTCAATCCTTCTTAGGAGTCAATGGAATAATCTTGATAGGAAATCATCAATGAGCTCATACAGGATATGCTCATAGTGATGAGGAAGGTTGTGTATTAACCGTTGTCCTGACATCTAGTTACATCATTCTTGAGTAGGTCATGAAAGTTGCCCAATCGAGTGCCATGGGTTTTATAGGCTGTCGGTAGTCGAGGCAACACCATGGCTAAGGTGTGATTAGTCATAGTTGGAGAGGAAGACCCGTGACAGGGTTTTGTATAGGAGGATGATGGATCTAGGGTAGACTATGGTGCAGAGGAGCCCAACTTGTAGCATGACACTATTGTTTTCAAGGACTCTATCACTCCATCGACGTCGCCCAAGGTGGGCTATGAGCCTTGATGCCTCAGTTGAAAAGGGTATCGGTGAATGGGACGATGGTGAGGATTCGATGGAGAATTGGATGCACCTACCTATCGTTGGCGAGATTGCAAGAGCAAGGCAATTAGTGTTGTAGATCTATCAATGTTGTCCCTCGGCCAAGATGAATGGCGCAAGGAGAGAGAGAGGTAGAGGCGGCTAGGGTTATGTTAAGTCAATAAGCCCATGGAGGGGAGAAATAGGGAGGAGGAGAAGGATGGAAAATGAGGAAGATATGAGAACGACCGATGTCCTAATGGCGGTCATTTTCCTAGCAAGGAAGACACACTTATGCGTCTAACGATGGGTAATACTGCCTATCAGCTCACTTTGGCAAAGTATATTTATTAAAGAGTTATTTAAGTATCCAAGATTTATTATTTTCCAATTTAATATCTACCATTTTGTGATAAGTTTTATTTAAAATTGGTCCATCTCTTTCTCTTCAAATCACTTGATTTTATAAAATGTAAATTCCTATACCAGAGTTACCAATTATATAATTTATTTCCTAAGAATCAATTACCCCTATATTGATAGATATATATATATATATATTTACCTTCTTAAGATAATTCCAAGACATTAGTTGGAGATGTAGGTGTGTTGTTGAAATAGAATGTCTACTCAAAGAATTCAAACATAGGGATGTCAATGTTATACCAATTGATGTCATGAGGACAGAATAAGAGACAAATTTGTAGTTATTTTTCCAGAGAAGAGATTCAAGTCACTTAGACAAAAGAAAAAATATTTAAGACTAATTATATCAAGGAATATGATTTAAAGAAATAGATAAATGAGACTTCAAATTGAAGGATGTATTTGTAGATGTACTCAAGTATAAGGGAAATTGTGAATTATAGTTCAATGTAGATTAGGACCAACAATCTAGTATGTAACAACTCTTCACCACTTAAACAAGATTTTTCTATGGAAATCGGTATATCATTGGTCTAGTCAAAACTGTTTGCCACCCTTTAAAAGGATTCAACTAGAAATCAAAAAAATTAGGTCAGTTATAATGTAGTATTCTTCACTGACTCTAGATTTATCCTCTAGGGTTTTCTCATACTTCCTTGATCGTGACTTATCTCAAGGAATCATTGATAACATTTCTTGAAATTAGTTTTTTCTGTACATATTGTATTATAAAGAAAATAATTTCTTGAAGCAAAACGTTTAGATAAAAAACTAAAAAAGGCCAAAATTAATGAGAAAACTAATTCACAATCACTTCATGTCTACATTCTATTTAATCTATCATCCTAACTTTTGACATATTTTGGGGACTTCAAATCATATTAAAAATAGAGAGTCTTCTGAGTACTCAGTATACTTATTCCATATAGCTCCTCTAGAATCATGTACACCTTTCTAGTTTAAGATTCTAAATTATGAATATCAATTTTTGTTACACCACATACTTATCATATAAACTATAGCTACCATATCCAAGTTTAAGGGTTCACAGTTATTTTACTTAATATTGTTGCCACTTATCTTTATATGATGTTTTTATTGGATTAGGAATTCAAATATTCCTCTTTTGTTTTCTCCAAGTTGGAAGTTTTTATTGAATGTGATATCTAAGTCATGTTAGTTCTCTAAAGTTTTTGCATGTACTTAAAATTTACAAGTTCACAAGTATTTCTTTCAAAATATTTATCCTAATTGAAATATTAATAATTAAATCTTTTTCCATCGCAATCCTTCTTTTAACAATCATTTCAGTTTTGAAATTAGAAAAGGACATTTGTTTAGATTGTCAATGGATTATTTTTATGAGTTAACTTTATCCAAGTTATTTAGGGATACTTCTCTATACAAGAGTCTATTTTTAGTGTATTGCATTTTTTTCCTTCTAAGTCAATTTTTTTCATAGTAAAATTTTCCTCTATATAAGTTAACATATTATCATTTCCTATATAAGTGATGATTGTACAATATTTTTTTAATGGAATCTTTTATTCAAATATTATATTTATTATAATATTGTTCTCACATATATTTGTACAATAATTTATTGAGTCAATAATGAAGGATCTAGAGGGGGGTGAATAGAGCTTTTAATAATTTAAAGTTAATTAAAACACTCAACCAAAGAAGGAGGAGGAAACATGGAAGACATGTGTATTTAGAGTGGTTCCAACCTTTGAATACAAAGGTTGTCAGTCCATTACCCAATTGTTTCCAAATGGGATTTTGAAAGTGATTAATTTTATTACCTCACAAGGATGTTACATAACATACAATCACCTTCCTTGAAGTAGCCTTCTCCTAGAAGTAGCCTCAATCCTCCTTGTAGCAACCTTCTTTGAAGTAACTTCAATCACTTGGAGTAACCTTCTCCTCCTAAAAGTAACTCCACCACCTGGAGATAGCCTTCCTTTGGAAGTAGCTCCAACCACCCTTGAAGCAGCCTTCCTTGAAGTAATCTCAAGCGCCTCTCGAAGTGGCCTTATCCACCAATAAGTAGCTTCACTGGTGCTCCCTCAAGCAGCCTCCACGATCTTGGAGCAGCCAAGGAGCAATTACAACTTGTACCTATGAAGGGGGATTGGAAGAAAGGAATACAACAATGAATCACAACTCTTTGATCCTATATCAAGTGTTAGAATCTCCTATCTCCTATACTTTTAAGAGGAACGTGGATATGTGTGATGGCTAGGAGATTGTAGCTATAGGACACCTTCTAGATCATAAGGAGGAAGACAACAAGTGAATCTTAGCTTGATTGCTCTCAATAGTGAATGCTCAAGTGTAGCTTCAGTGCTTTAGGTGTCCTAAGACCTCTCCTATCTATAGGAATGATTTTCAAGTGCCTAGGGACGTTCTAGGGAGTGTCTAGAGTGTTCTTAGTGCTTAACTAGACGTTAGGTGTACATTAGTTGGCTAGCAATTGCTAATTTATTCATGCTTGAAAAGAACAATCTAGAACCCTGCTCGGTCGATGATTTGGTTGACCGAACTGTGTCTCGGTCATGATTTTATTTGGTCGATCCTAGGTTTAAGGAAAAAGTATTGCAATGTCTATTTCCAATTCCCAACTACCAACCACTCTGTCTAACAATCACAAGCTTTATACCGATGTTTACTCAGTCAAGAATATTTTCGACCGAAGACTGTTATAGAGAACAAATGTGTAAGTTGTTGAATAGTGCTCTCAAGTTTGACCGAGGTGGTTCTCAATCGACTAGAACTTTGACCGAGTGTGTCTCGGTCGACAAGTTCTTTGATCAAGGGTGTCCCTATTTTAGACTTTTGAATCACCTACTAAGTGTGTGTTATAATGTGTGTTGGTGACTCTAACTTTAGGGCGAAATCTATCTAAGGGTTATAAGTGGGTAGGGAAGATATAATGCTTGATTTACATGATGTCTAAGTACTTTTACATTATATTTTGTATAAGTGTTTACATTTGAGTACAATCATGAACATTTATACAATTAAGTGTATTTGATCTTCAATTTGGATTGATCTTCATATTCCCACTAAGTAGAATTTCCTTATTCCCTAGAACCCTAAAATACTCAAATAACATGTTAGAACTACAAGTGTGAAATGTTTTTCATCATCAAAACAAATGGTATATAAATGTCCAATTTAGCCAACAATCTCCCCCATTTTGAAGATGACAAGCATTTCTAAAATATAATCAAAATGATTTAAATGAGATGAATTTCATACCTAAGATTTACCTGAGATGAAGAACATATTCTTGTTTTCATAAAATATTTGCTAATTATTCCTAAAGAGATATGAACATAGTATCCATCTCTTTAAGGAATATAACATCAATTAATGTTAAGCCAAGAGAGCATAAAACTCATTTTTTTTTATTTCTCCCCCTTTTTCATTTAAAAAAGATAGCCATATAAACATTTTACTCCCCCTAAATGAGATACCCCCCTCAATATGATACACAAGATGCAAAACAAAGTGATAAAAAATGTCCAATGAAAGCCATAAGATAGATTTTACTAACATGATCAAGTGAACACAAATAATCTTGATTACATTGATAGCAACATAAGATAACATCATAGACTTCACTAGAAAAGATTACATAAGTAGTACTACTCACTACATAGGATAACATCACTTGAAGGATTGCAAGATCATATCAACCTCAGGATCTTTCCTAAGAAATGGAGCATCACCATAGTACTTAACAAGTGTTTTCCAATCAAGTGCACATGTCTTTGTAAGAGCATATGCCTCCAGAAATGTAGGTACCCTATCAAACTTGAAGTGGACAACAACATCCTGGAGTTGCATGGGTGAGTATTGAGTATGGGAAAGATCATGTGAATTAGGGACTTTTATCCTTGAAATTAATTCTTCCTTTATTCATTAGAAGAACTCTAATTACTACATTAAGGTTATTTATCCAAAATTAGGGACTTTTATCCTTGAAATAGCTTGGAATCAGCATATTTCAACTCTAATCATGAAATTAATCAATTAAAGCCATTAATAGTCTCATTCACTAATATTAGGGTTTCAAGGCCCATTAAAACATATTTATGCACATGAAACTCTAATATTAAACCAATTACGTGCAAATTTCATCCTTTTTGTTCCTAATGTTCCTTTTTATTGTTAACAGGCTAATATCAACTTTAATCATCCATTAAACCCTACTAAATATATTAATCATCAAAGATTAGGGTTTTTCATCAATTAAACCATTAAAGATAGCATCTTTACATTATTTATGAATTGCAAGCAGAATTAAGCTTCAAATATAAATTATTTGTGTTCCTCTTGTTCTGAGGATCAATTTTCATATTTTACTAGCTATCATCAGAGTTACAGATAATTAGTTACGAAATTGTGAAGAAAAATACCTTTTCGGCCAATCACTGGCGGCCACGTCGGCCCCTTTTTTTTTCTTCCTTTGCACGCGGTTCGGCCCACTAATCAATAGAAAGACATTTCCACCCTTCAGCTCCTTTACTAGAGTCAGGGGAAGGGGGGTCTTTTCCCCCTATGTCATCCCCTTCCTTGCGCAAGGGACCTTGCGCCCAACCTACGCTGCCTGGCGGTCAATCGCTGGGTTGACTTCGCCTTCTAGTGGTCCAAAGCTCCTCGCAACCAGTTCAGTGCCTCCGTTCACCATCCCTAGACTGGCCACAGACACCCGCTCCTTCTCTGAGGGTCAGGGTTGACCATCCCCTTAGCCTGACCTTATGCCGGAACAGGGCATCTCACTCGCGGCCTGGTCAAGGCTTTACTCCCAGATGCTTGCACGAACCAGTGTGGTTCCCCATCGCGAATGCAAGGACGGATTCAAAATTGATGCACGCGGCTCATGGCCCCTCCCTCATATATATAGGGTCATCAATCAGTGCTCTCCCATGAATTTGGGGAAACCTACAGAGTTCAGGGAAGGTCTGCAATCCCAGGTCGATTTGATGCGAAAATTACTCCTGAAGCCAATAGAATTGTTTCCTTCGTTGCACATTGCCTCTTCTTCGAGCAAATAAAAAAGGAAGGTTATGCTTCCTAGTCATCTGCTTGCTAGAGATATCATAGAACTAGGATTTGGTCTGGTCCGTTGGATCTCATATTAACGGTCTAAGTTTAATCCGAATATCCATATTTACGATTTGATGATTATTTATTCATTCACTTTAGAAATCTTCTAAAAATCATAAATCAAAATTCCTTTATCCCTTTTTAACCAGATTTTAAGGGAAACTTCATGTTGGTTTTATCTACTTGCATACCAAAATTGAGTCCCAAATTCCAAAGGAAAATGTCATTTCCTTCATAAGCAAGTTACTCTTTGTTAAAACCAAATTAATTAATATTTCCTCTTTCTTTTGCCATTATCTGATCATCTTGGATTCCTTGGACCTCAAGGAACCCTAAAGGCACGAAATCCCATCTTAGGGGAATACCTTAGCCTTTTGTTTATCTTTTATCCATTATTTCTCAGTATCTTATTTATTTCTTATTAAAATATCTATTTTTGAGGTTTTCTCTTTATTTCTCTTTTATTTTTCTCATTGGCATTCCTTTTAACATTAGGAATCCTTTCGATATGAAAATTTATCAAGGATAACTTAATTACACCTCTTTCCACTTCTTTTCCACATTTTACCATTGTTTTCAATTTCTTTCTTAATAAAGAAATACTTAATTAATCTTTTCTTTTCTTATTGCCTTTTCTTTGCAACTTTGGACTCCTTGGAACCCAAGGAACCTAAGAGGCATGAAATCCAACTTTGGATTATATATTTCTGCCTTCTAGAGGTTTCTACATTTTTATTTTCTCCATTTCTTATTAATAATGGAGTTCTTTTTGTCTCTTCCTTGTTATTGGGCCCAATAGCCAATAAAGCCCACCAAACAATCATCAAGGCTATTGTAAATGAAATCCATTTATTCAAAACAAATCATATATGTATTTGTTCAAAATTCTTTAATATGAGAAATCACATTTCCCACCAAATGAACCCAAAACTGGGGTTGTAACATCCTTCCCCTCTTATATGAATTTTGTCCTCAAATTTTCATCAAGAAAACAAACAATTCAGGATAAGACTTTTCCATATCCATTGTTGGCCCCTATGTGGCTTTACCTTATCCATGGTGCTTCCAAAGAACCTTTATCATCACAGGTTCTTTTCTCTGAGTTCTTTCACCTTGGCATCTATAATCATCATAGGTGACTCAGGTCATTTTATCCTCCCTTGGGGCTTACTAGGTTCATTGCTCCGCACATGGTCCATGTACTTCACATAGTGCTCTAAATTGGACATATGGAACTCATCACACATCGCATTATCCTGAGGGGTAAGGGAAAATCTTAACCTTCTCCACCAAACTATGTCAAAAGAACCCATGCATCGGGGACTCAGCTCTCTTAGCTATAACATAGAGGATTCGGATTTTCATGTCACATATTCCCCCATAGTGAACTGCATGTCAGTCTACTTTGCATCAACTTACAACTCATGTCATCCTTAGGCTCCTTCCAGCCATTAGATGATCAAGCGACTTCATCTGCACACACCGTGGTCCTTTCTTGACCTTCGCGAGGTCCCTTCACCATCATCATCTTAATGAAGTGGTGACTGACACAATCTCCCTTGCAGAGCTCCTTTACATCCTGATACTAGCTGTGGTGGTTATCATCACATCTTACCGAAGACAAGAACTGTCTCTAGATATCACCCTGAATGAGCACACATGCTTTCATCAGACCCTCTAGTCTGAATCGTACTAACCATTAGTTAGGGTGATAAGCAATACTAACATCGAGTTCTTCATGTACCTACTTCCTCCTTATGGAAGTGAACCTTTAGGTCATACACATGATCTTTCGAACTCGCATCAAGGTGTAGTTGAACCATCTCTCTCATATGTAGTTCAACTGAATCTGTCCCATGACTGAACTCTTTCTTTCTCATGTCATGTAGGTAAGGCGATCTACCATAACCCATATTGCATCTTGACCTTCTAGAGGAGACTCACCACAACATCCATAGTGATGAACTCCCATTCCCTTTCAGGGACTCTTTATCCTCTACGACAAAACACTGGGTTACTGGTGTTCGTCCTTCACCTCCTGGCAACATACTACATACAACTCCATCTTAGGCATCCAAAGTACTACTATCACTTATTATATTGGTAGTATCATGAACTCTTGTATGTCATGATTCCTTAGGATCGATTCCTCAGAAACCCTAAACCACTCCAATCGGGGTTTCATTACTTTCTTTTCCAGAGAAGTGCATCTGAGGTTCTAAAACCATCCTTTTATTGCATCAAGGCCTAGGCTGGCTAACCAAGAAACCACTAACTTGTTCAACAGATCTTGTTCCATCTGAGTGTTAGTCAAACATATCTTCTTTTTCAAACTTAGGGTTAACCTTACAACCTCATCTAGCCTCTAGCTGTACTAGGCAGCTACATCTCAACCAAGGCATTCATTACTAATTTATATCCTTAGGTGTTAGGTAACATTGAAGACCTACACCTCCATGTATCATTTACTCCACAAGGGCATGTTATCATCTCTGTCCGCATACCTCATGGAAACATTCCAACTCACCTCACTTTTTATCCTTGGTGTATGGCATGTGCATTGTCCTATCTCTCACTCCCATAACAAGAGGAAATAAGCATTTGGAAGCTATCCAAACACAGAGTTCTTCCTATTCCAAGAGTATAGATGGTACATCCCACATCGTCAGTACACCTATAAATCTAAGTTGAAACGTGCATCATGATCATTTCGATATCAAAGTTACTTCCATGGAAAACTAGTTTCAAACCTACTGGGGTTTACACACATCCCTTGGTCATTTCCTCTAGGTCTATAGGGTGTCGGTATTTTAGGGGTCATCCCTCTTCCCTTATGCATCCAAAGAGTGCCCTACTCATCTTCCCTTCAGGTCTCATGAGTTCATGAAGGTGATCAATCTCCTAACCCATGGCCCTCATACAATGATAGTTGTTACCTCCCGACCCTATGGTCATGTGCTACCAGGGAATTAGGCAACTCCTACTTCCATCAGTCTTATCTGTACCTGACCCTAGGATAGACTTAGGATTCTAACATAGTACATGCTCAAATTAGAACCTTACCCAAACCTTCATCATCTCTCTCTCTACATTCATGACTGACTTCCATCCTTTCATAGGGGTCATGGCAACATGCCTACCTTAGTCAGGCCCCATATTGGTTACTTCCATGGTAACACATCCACATGCATTTAGAGATGGTTATCTATGGGTTTATGGGTTCATTCTCATACCATGTACTTTTCACTTAGCTTCTCACGATCTTATGAGACCTCTTTAGGTTTCCACAAAACCCACAAACTGGTACACACCCTACCAAAGGGTTCCTCTCCCATGATGGGAGGAAACTACAACTCTTGACAACAGGGTCACAAACATCCTTAGGGTTTATATACACATGAGCATGCTTAACCCAATAGCTACTAAGGCACAAGAAGACCACCTACTAACCATGCTAGGTCATACTTGTTCTCTTTCCTCAATGCTGGATCAAGATCATACCTTCCCATGTCATCAACCCCGTTGTGAAGGGTTCATCAAACATACCTTAACTAAAGGGGTTTCCTTTTCCTCTAAACATGAAGAGTACCATGCTTAAAACTCGTCAGGAGCATCAGGTACACCACTTCCCCTCTTAGGCCTAGGAACCCTAGGTTCACTTTCCTGATATCCAACACCATGTTCAACTTCTTAACTACAAACCAAACATGTATAAGGTATGACATGCACTTCCTATCATCGTTCTACTCGAGCAACGCTTTAGAGTTGAGTCCTCCTCAAGGACAACCAACAAGGTACAAGGCCTCACAACCTATTACTAAACCTCTCCAGGTCTAAGGAACTCTTCTTCTCATCTATACCATAAGTACAGAGGTACCAGCAGACTCATCCTCTCACCAGGGTTTGGTTCCTCGCATGGCAACCAAGACATCTCCAGGGATCAAGCATGAGGCAACCACAAACATCCACTTAGGTCACATCATCCTCAACTCCCCACTTTTCCTCATATCTCGGAGTCTTGGCTTCCAACCTTCTTGCTTGGATCCTACTCCCTCTCTCTAGAGCTAACTCCACAAACAACCTTACTACGAGAGGTTCTCTCTCCAAGAGGATGGATTAAGATCACAAGAATACCTCTACACGAAGAAGCCTATGTTCAAACTTACATTTGCTCAAGGTTATCCCTAGCCCTTTATGCTTATCTCATCAGCTATCCAGCATACTCCCTTGGCCAGGGTTTCAAACTACTGCTCACATTACTGACCTATTCTGGGTGCCTACTATGCCATGCTCATATAAGCTCATGGGACTTCCATAGGTTCTTCTCTAACCCCATCAATGAAGGAGGTATCCTTCTCTCTAACATGCACAACCCTTTCCAGGGTTGGGTCGCCAAAGGCACTAGGTCATCAAACCTCTCATGGCTCATATGGCATCCACGACATGTCCATCCAAACATCTGGTGTACCATGACATCTAACTCATCGTGTCCTCTCTAACCCTCACTTAGGGTTAGGGTTAACATCATCCTCAGAGGATATGCCAGGTCTCTACCTGCAATTGAGATCCCTACCTCCAAAACTAACTCTCTTTCCTCCTAACACGAAGGTCTAGCCTCAGGTCTTTCCTGAGGGCATGACAACTTATGTCATACGACCTAAGCATGTATTTATTCTTTAGTTTATGCTTAATCTATTAAGCTTATGTCCATGACATCTTATTTACATGCTTTTCATTAATTTGGTGGAGGATTCCTTAAACCTTATCGACCTTACCCATACCTCAAGAGGGTGAGGAAAAGAGAGAAAACCCTAATCCTTAAGGTCCTTAACATCATTTGAGTTGAGAAGGGATGAATGAGATGAGAGAGTCCTAAAGGTATTTTATTTCGAATCATACCCTAAGGCTTTGGCCAGGGAGTCACACGGATCTGAGAGTCCTCATATTCTGACTAGCGGTGTGGAGGAAAATATTACCAGCCCCCGATCATGATCCTTTTCTAGACACCTCTGTCTTTTGGATAATCCTCTAATAACTCCCTTGGGTTCTACAGAATTTGTAAACTATAATAATTATTAAAGATTAAGTGAGGAACCTTCACTTTGATACTAAATGTAATGACCCTGCCTCCCGGTAACCCCCAATTAAGGGAGACCATAAGGTCAGAGCCATTATCCCAATTAACAGGATCAAAGGTTCAACAAATAATCAATAACAATTATCAAATTCTACCAACTAAACTAAAATCTGGTATAAATTAAAACTTTTTGCATACCTTTGAAAAACTTGGATTACTAAACTTCTTTCCATATGAGAGAATATTCTAACTAATCCTCCTTGATCGTTAATTTTCATTTAATTCCACATATGCCACTTTACTGTTTGTCCTTTTCACTTGTACCTAAAACGCCGACAAACAAAACGTCAGTTAGCATAAAGCTGGTATGTGGGGGAAACAAATAATGTGCAACTATGTTAACAACGTAATCATGCAATTAATCATTTAACAACCAAGATTACATTTTAAGCCATACTACTCAATCCTTACCTATCCCTTAACTATGTGCTATCCCTATAGTGGACTTGTATGCTATCTCTCTTTTAGGTAGATTCTTACCCCCATGGTCCTACCTTACATGTAGCCAATACATAGGGTAATAGAGTAGCATGGCACTACCTGAAGGTAGCCCAATATCTAACTCAATGTGACTTGATGGACCTACCCCATTGGTATCCATGTACTAAGTCATCCAATGGCCTGATGGACCTACCCCATAGGTAGCCATGTACTAGGTCAACTATTAAGCCACAGAGGGGACCAGGATCTTAGCTGGTAGGCACATATATTATGTGATAGTCATAGCCACATTATAGTTTGCATGAACTAAATTCATCCAACAGTTTATTTCAAGTCATCGATGAAAACTTTAGAAAATCTCGGAAAACTAACTCGATATATTCATAAGCATAACCACATACCTGTCAGGCAGATTTGAGACAGAATCAACCAAGAAGGGAAATCCAATCAAGCAAGAATCTTGAAATCACATCCAATTCCTTTTTATCAAAATCTATTCAAACCATCTCGCTACTTAAGGTTTCTATTCCTTTTTAGGATTTCTACCTCTTTTAGGGTTTACTTTGCAATTAGGGTTTTTACTTCATTTTACTCTTTTAAACCCTAATTTCTCATCTATCCTTCATGAAAGATACTATGGTTATCTTTTAACCACATATAACCCTAATATCAGAAAAAGCATAACTAACCATCAATTAAGTCCATTAAGCCTCTTTTACATTAAAGCTAACATTTTTATCCTTTTAATCCATGACAAGATCATTATGCTCATTTATCATCAATTCATAGTTCATTATGGTCTAACACACATATGAACTCTATTTGTAATTAATTCTTCCTTTATTCATTAGAAAAACCCTAATTACTACATTAAGGTTATTTATCCAAAATTCGGGACTTTTATCCTTGAAATAGCTTGGAATCAGCATATTTCAACTCTAATCATGAAATTAATCAATGAAAGCCATTAATAGTCTCATTCACTAATATTAGGGTTTCAAGGCCCATTAAAACATATTTATGCGCATGGAACTCTAATATTAAACCAATTACGTGCAAATTTTATCCTTTTTGTTCCTAATGTTCCTTTTTATCGTTAACAGACTAATATCAACTTTAATCATCCATTAAACCCTACTAAATATATTAATCATCAAATATTATGGTTTTTCATTAATTAAACCATTAAAGATAGCATCTTTACATTATTTACGAATTGAAAGTATAATTAAGCTTCAAACATAATTTATTTGTGTTCCTCTCATTCTGAGGATCAATTTTCATATTTTACTTGCTATCATCGGAGTTACATATAATTAGTTACGAAATCGTGAAGAAAAACAACTTCTCGGCCAATCACTGGCGGCCACGTCGGCCCCTTTTTTTTCCTTTGCACGCGGTTCAGCCCACTAATCAGTAGAGAGACATTTCCAACATTCATCTCCTTTACTAGAGTCAGGGGCAGGGGGGTCTTTTCCCCCTATGTCATCCCCTTCCTCGCGCAAGGGACCTTGCGCCCAACCTGCGCTGCCTGACGGTCAACCACTGGGTTGACTTCACCTTCTGGTGGTCCAAAGCTCCTCGGAACCAGTTCGGTGCCTCCGTTCACCAACCCTAGACTGGCCGTAGACACCCGCTCCTTCTCTGAGGGTCGAGGTTGACCATCCCCTTAGCCTGACCTTGCACCGGAATAGGGCATCTCGCATGTGGCCTGGTTAAGGCTTTACTCCCAGATGCTTGCACGGACCAGTGTGGTTCCCCATCACGAACGCAAGGACGGATTCAAAATTGATGCACGCAGCTCATGGCCCCTCCCTCATATATATAGGGTCATCAATCAGTGCTCTCCCATGAATTTGGGGAAACCTGCAGAGTTCAAGGAAGGTCTGCAATCCCAGGTCAGTTTGATGCGAAAATTACTCCCGAAGCCAATGGAATTGTTTCCTTCGTTGCACATTGCCTCTTCTTCGAGCAAATAAAAAAGGAAGGTTATTCTTCCTAGTCATCTACTTTCCAGAGATATCGTAGAACTAGAATTTGGTCTGGTCCGTTGGATCTCATATTAACGGTCTAAGTTTAATCTGAATATCCATATTTACGATTTGATGATTATTTATTAATTCACTTTAGAAATATTCTAAAAATCATAACTCAAAATTCCTTTATCATTTTTTAACCAAATTTTAAGGGAAACTTCCTCTTAGTTTTATCTACTCGCATAACAAAATTGAGTCCCAAATTCCATAGGAAAATGGCATTTCCTTCATAAGCAAGTTACTCTTTATTAAAACCAAATTAATTAATATTTCATATTTCTTTTGCCATTATCTGATCATCTTTGATTCCTTGGACCTCAAGGAACCCTAAAGGCACGAAATCCCATCTTGGGGGAATACCTTAGCCTTTTGTTTATCTTTTATCCATTATTTCTCAGTATCTTATTTATTTCTTATTAAAATATCTCTTTTTGAGATTTTCTCTTTATTTCTCTTTTATTTTCCTCATTGGAATTCCTTTTAACATTAGGAATCCTTTTGATATGAAAATCCATCAAAGATAACTTAATTACACATCTTTCCACTTCTTTTCCACATTTTACCATTGTTTTAAATTTCTTTCTTAATAAAGAAATACTTAATTAATCTTTTCTTTTCTTATTGCCTTTTCTTTGCAAATTTGGACTCCTTGGAACCCAAGGAACCCAAGAGGCATGAAATCCACCTTTGGATTATATATTCTGCCTTCTAGAGGTTTCTACATTTTTATTTTCTCCATTTCTTATTAATAATGGAGTTCTTTTTGTCTCTTCCTTGTTATTGGGCCCAATAGCCAATAAATCCCACCAAACAATCGTCAAGGCTATTGTAAATGAAATCCATTTATTCAAAACAAATCATATCTATATTTTTTCAAATATCTTTAATATGAGAAATCACATTTCCCACCAAATGAACCCAAAACTGGGGTTGTAATAGAAACTCCGTCAACTTTTGCACCTTGAAGAGCTCGGGGAGGTCAAGGAGCGTGATGAAGTCATTGGTGTCCACCGGGTGTTGAGGAAGAGGGGTCTTTGAGGCAAGCTTGAGGTAGCTTTCTCTAGAAGAAACATCGTTGAAGGTGATATCATTGATGACTCTCAAGGCTGGAGTGATATGTCTTCCCTTCCTCGTTGCTACTTGCTTCTTCCCGCTGCATGCTGAAGATGAAGCCATCTTGAACAAGTGGAGGTGGAAGAAGAACTAGGGATGATAATACAAGAGTATTGCTAAATAATAGCTCTAAATATCACTAGAGAGGAGGTGAAGAAGAGAGCAAGTGAAGTGTGTGTAGAATTGGCGGATTGGGGTCCTTTTTATAGCAAATCAGTGACTTGCTCGGTCGACCTTTTCATCGATTGAGATCCCAACGGCTCTCTTCTGATACTCCTCATAATGGCTAGTTTCATCGACCTTTGCAATTTGAAAAAATGACCGTTAATTGGAGGATTTGTTCAAAATTTTTCTCAAATGAGGGGCCTTTTTGTAAAAAAATTCAGTTTGCAAAATTTTGAGAGGAAAATCGATTCAAAAGTGCCTTGTCGACCGAGGGTTCCACAGAGTGGAAATTGATTGAAAATTTTGTCGACTGAGAGTCATCTCGGTCCAAAATATGTTCGAATGGACAAGGGTCTGTCAATAGTTTTGATGAATTGTTTTGATCTTGTTTATGTACTTGTACATGATAATAAATTATTGTAACTAAGAATCTTGTGCAATAGAAATAACATGAGATTCAATTGGAATTTTGGGCACATATATTAAAGAATACATCTTCTAAGGGAGTAATAAGTAACATGTTTCTAATATATTGAAATTTATCACGAGGAAGATGTTTGGTAAAGATATATGTTAATTGTTCTTCAGTATAGACATGATGGAGAGATATATTATTTTTAGAAATATGATCTCTTGAGAAATGATGTCTGATTTCAATATGCTTGGCACGACTATGTAAAATAGGACTATGGGCAAGTTTATAGCACTAGTATTATCATAGAAAATTGGTGTAGAAGAGAATTCAAAGCCATAGTCATTCAAAACATGTTGCATATAGAGTACTTCAGCATTACATGATCCAGCAGCCACATATTAGACTTGAGTGGTGGATAGGGCAACTCTATTTTTTTTCTTACTAAACCAAGATACTAAGGCTCTTCCTAAGAAGTAACCACCACTTATGCTCTTACGATCAAGTCGACGACCTACATAATCGGCATCGATTTAAGCTTTCAAGTCTAGCAATTGTCCCTTAGGATACCACACACCATAGTCAATAGTACCAGTAAGATATCTTGAAATCCTTTTGACATCTTGAAAATGAGAATGCATTAATTTTGATTGAAATCTAGCACAAAGCCCAACAAAGAGCATGATATTTGGTCTAGAAGCAGTTAAATATAGCAAACTACCAATCATGGCCCTATACAAGGAATCATCAATAGGTTCACCATCTTAATCCTTGTCAATTTTGGTAGAGGTAGCCATGGGAGTGTTAGCATATTTGCAATTTTCCTTGCCAAATTATTTTAAGAGTTCTTTGGTGTATTTCTCTAGGCTTAGAAAATTTTTGGCAGGCGTTTGTTTAATTTGAAAACCAAGGGAATATGTTAATTCTCCCATGAGACTCATTTCAAACTATTTTTGCATAATATCACTAAATTGATTACATAAGGAAGTGTTTGAAGCACCAAAAATAATGTCATCAACATATATTTGAACAATAAGAAAATCTGATTCATAAGTTTTGAACAATTGTGTAGAATTTGGACTTCCAATCGAAAAGCCATTATCAAATAGGTAATTTTTAAGTCTTTCATACCTATTACATGGTGCTTGTTTAAGACCATATAGAGCTTTCTTAAGTTTATATACATGATCAATTTTATTAGTGGTTGAGCAACATATACCTCCTCTTCTATAATTCCATTTAGGAAGGCACGTTTTACATCCATTTGGAATAGTTTGATGTCTTTGTGGGATGCTAGAGCTAATAACATTCTAATAGCCTCAAGTCTAGACACGGGAGCATAGGTTTCATCAAAATCTATTCCTTCTTGTTGGTAATATCCTTGAGCTACCAACCTAGCTTTGTTTCTAACTACTTCCCCAACTTCATTAAGTTTGTTATGAAAAACCCACTCAGTTCCAATAATGGTTTTATCTTGTGGTTTAGGAACTAATTCCCATACATTAATTTTTTGTAAATTGATTTAGTTTTTCTTGCATAGACATTATCCAATATTAATCCTTTAAGGCTTCATTGACCTTTTTAGGTTCAACGATTGATACGAATGACATGTTTGCTACATCTCTAAATGATGATCGATTTTTTACTTTATAAAAAAGGTTTCCTATGATTAAGTCTTGAGGATGATCCTAGATTAATCTAGGAATGGGATATTGTGTCTCATTTTGTTGCTCATTTTCAGTATCTTGATCATGTTTAGTAGATATGGTAAAGTCATCAATTTGATGAGTTACACCTTTTAAGTTTCAATTTAATTTTTAGCACTTTGTGTTGTTATTCATGAAATGTGATATGAATTGATTCTTCATCCTTTTTAGAGATCGTATTATAGATTCTAAATGCCTTGTTAGAATTTGAGTATCCCAAGAAGAATCCTTTATGTGATTTAGGGTCAAATTTATCTTTATCATCCTTTGTATTTAAGATGTAACAAGGTGTACCAAAAGTATGAAAATAATCAACTCTAGGTTTTTTGTTGAAAATAAGTGCATAAGGAGTTTTCTTAAGATGGGAGTGAATTGTTACATGATTCAATACATAACATGTTGTATTAACTACTTCAACCCAAAAAGTTTTAGGTGTATTGTGTTCAAGTAAGATTGTTCTAGCCATTTCTTGTAAAGATCAATTTTTTCCTTTCTACTACCCCATTTTGTTATGGAGTGTGTGGAGCTGAAAAATTATGAGTTTACCCTTGAGATGTACAAAACTCTTCAAAGATGTGATTTTCAAATTCCCCACCATGACCACTCCTAATGGTACATATTTTGTTTTGTAATTGATTTTCAATTTTAGAACAAAATTGAATGAATATTCTAATTGTATCATCGTTGGTTGAGAGGAAATGAACCCAAGTATATCTACTAAAATAATCAACAATAACAAAGAAATATCAGTTATCACTGATAGATTGAGTCCTCATAGGACCAAACAAGTCCATATGAATGAGTCCTAATGATATAGTAGTGCTAAGTAGGGTTTTAGATTTGAAAGAAGTTTCACTTTGCTTACCTAAAGTAAACGATTCATGATTTTCAGGTTTGTCAAAAGAAAGTTTAGATAAACCACGAACATGATCATATTTAATCAACTTTTTGATAACATGTGAAATTGCATGACCTAGTTTTTATGCCATAGTTGTAAAGATTCATCATTTACAATAAGACATTTTCCAACAATAGCTTGCATAGAATTAGGTCCAAGTATATACATATTTCCTAATCTTTTTCCTTCATAAACAACATTATTTATGTTTTCTATGAGTAGCTTACAACAAGATTTGTTAAAAAGAACATCATAGCCACTATCACATAATTTGCTGACACTAATCAAGTTGTGATGTAATCCATCGACAAGTAGGACATTTTTAATTTGAAGATTTGTACCAACATTACCTATTCCAATAATTTTACCTTTGACGTTATCTCCAAATGTGACCGTACCACTCTTCTTTTCTTCAAAATTTTGAAAAGCTTCTTTGTTTCCAGTCATATGTTTGGAACAACCACTATCAACCACCCAATCTTACAAAATAGATAGGTTTTGGTACCCATGTGATGGTCCTTTTGGTTAGGGATGTTTATTAAAGCATTTTGTATTTTAGAATAACTAGATTGGAAGAGTTTTTGAACATTTTTAGCAATAGGATTGAATATATTCACAAGTTGATTGATTTAGTAATAAACTCTTTACAGAATACTACTCAGTTGACGATTTATTCGACTGAAAGATTTCTCATTTTAGGTATTTGGCAGCCGGAATACTTTTCCAACATATATGATTTTAAATAGAGCAATCTTTGGTCAACTGTTTCTTTGACTGAAGAGATCCTCAGTTGAGTATTTTGTCGATCGAAACTGGTTTTGTGTGAATTTATCAATTTCAAGCAAAACAACTTTTTATTTTGAATCAAATCATGAAAAATATGCAAGTTAAAGCTATGTTTAGTTGAGATAAGACAATCAGATTTTCAATTTTAGTTTTAGGTCAAATATCAAATAGGTATCCTCATATTTCTAAGTTTGTGGTTTTGGAACCCATTCTAGATCCTTATCTTTATTTCACTTGTAAGAGCATAAAAATGAATAATGACCAAGACGTAGACAATAATGACAACAGATAAAATCAATTTCATTTCTCTTTTCACCATTGTGGTCATGAGCTGGAGTGGTTTTTGGTACATACATGACCTTTGTCTTGGGTACTTGTGTCTATGTAGTTCTAGGTTTTTGATAGGATTTTTCTATGGGTACATAACCTAGACCTCTCCTCCCGATTTGTCCAGAAGAGTCTTTTAGGATTTTATCAAGGATATCTTCATTTTTCAAGCTACCAATATCTTTTTGCAACTTACCAATTTCATCTATTTTCTTTTAGTGTCTAATTTTCCTTGTCTAGATTAGATAGAAAATTGTCTCTTTCTTTGACAATAGCATCATAATCCAAATAAGTGCCTAAAATAGGATGAGTTTGAAGATCATTTATTTTAGCAATCAATTCAACCTTTTCTTGGCAAAGAAATTTATAGTTTGTTTCTACAACAAGCAACTTGATATTATGCTCACTAAATGAATATTTTAAGGTATCTCTTTTAGATATGAGACTTTCATTTTCAGAAGAGAGACTATATAGCTTATCATGCAAATCATCATTAGTTTTTGTATGCTTCTTTAATTTCTTTTTACAGTCAATATATTTGTCATGTATCTCTTGGAGACTAGTGACTAGTTCTTCTTTAGATAATTCAAGAAGGCTTACCTCACTTGAGTCCTCATTTCATCTTCTTTATCCATGAGACATTCAAATTCCTCCTCCCCACTTCCACTTTCATCACTTGATTCATCCCAAACAACTTTGTAACCTTTATCTCCTTTGTCCTTTTTATTGAAGGAAGACTTCTTTACTTTCTTATTTTTAGGACATTCATTCTTCTCATGTCCTTCCTTTATACATTCAAAACACCTAAGGGAAGTAGAGGAAGAAGCACTAGAATTCTTGTTAGAGTTATACCCTCTTATTTCTTACCATTCACAATGAGTGCATCTTCTTCTTCATCTCCTTCACTTGTTTCATCAATTTTTTGAGTGATGAATTTTGATTTTGTTGTAGATTTCAAGACTATGTACTTCCTTTTTCCCTTTTGAAACTCAGCCTCCACTCTTTCTTCTTCTTCAAGGGTGAACTCATGAGTTTCTAGGTTTCCACTGAGTTGTTCCATCCTCATTGTGGTGAGATCATTTGCTTCTTCAATAGTTGTCACCTTTGGTTTGTATTTTGGAGGCAAAGACCTGAGAATTTTGGACACTTGATCTTCTTCACATATATATTTTCCTAATGCACTTAAGCTATTAACAATGGAATAAAATCTTGCATACATTTCACTAATAGATTCATTAGGTTGCATACGAAATTGTTCAAACTTTTGCTTAAGCATATTAATTTTGGTATTTTTGACTTGGGTAGTTCCTTCATGTGTTATGGAGAGTTTATGCCATATATCATAATCTATATCACATGAGGATATTATATTGAATTCACTTATAGAAATAGAACAATATAATATGCTTACCGCTTTGACATTTAATTGAACTTGTTTTACCGTGTTGGGATCCCACGTTGCATATTCAGTTGTGGGAAGCACATAGGGAGTAGACACCATCCTCCATAACTTCAAGCTAAGTCCTTGGAAGTAGAATTGCATTCTTCTTTTCCAGTAGGTGTAGTTGCTTCCATCAAAAGGTGGTGTCTAAGTTACGTGAGTTCCTTCAAGGTTGAGGTTTCTCACCATGTTGTCCCCCATTCTTCAAGACCTATTATGGCTCCTTGAAGACATGCTCTGATACCAATTGAAAGATCTAGAGGGGGGGTTAATAGAGATTTTTGATAATTTAAAGTTAATTAAAACACTCAACCAAAGAAGGAGGAGTAAACAAAGAAGACACTCGTATTTAGAGTGGTTCCAACCTTTGAATTCAAAGGTTGTTAGTCCACTACCCAATTGTTTCCAATTGGGATTTTGAAAGTGATTAATTTTATTACCTCACAAGGATGTTACATAAAATACAATCACCTTCCTTGAAGTAGCTTTATCCTAGAAGTATCCTCAATCCTCCTTGTAGCAACCTTCTTTTAAGTAACTTCAATCACTTGGAGTAGCCTTCTCCTCCTAGAAGTAACTCAACCACCTTGAGATAGCCTTCCTTTGGAAGTAGATCCAACCACCCTTGAAGAAGCATTCATTGAATTAATCTCAAGATCCTCTCAAAGCAGACTTCTCCACCAAGAAGTAGCTTCGCCGGTGCTCCCTCAAGCAGCCTCCATGATATTGGAGTAGCCAAGGAGCAATTACAACTTGTACCTGTGAAGGGGGATTGGAAGAAAGGAATACAACAATGAAGCACAATGCTTTGATCCTCATCAAGAATGAAAATTTCCTATCCACATAGGATGAACGTGGCTATGTGTGGTGGCTAGGAGATTGTAGCTATAGGACACCTTCTATTGCACAAGGAGGAAGACAACAAGGGAATCTTAGCTTGATTGCTATCAATAGTGAATGCTCAAGTGTAAATTCAGTTCTTTAGGTGCCCTAAGACCTCTCCTATTTATAAGAATGATTTGCAAGTGTCTGGGGACATTCTAGGGAGTGTCTATAGTGTTCTTAGTTCTTAACTAGTCATTAGGTGTACATTAGTTGGCTAGAAATTGCTAATTTGTTCGTGCTTGAAAAGAACAATCCATAACCATGCTTGGTCGATGATTTGGTCGACCAAACTGTGTCTCGGTTGAGATTTATTTGACCAACCTTGGGTTTAAGGCAAAAGTATTGCAACGTCTATTTTCAACTCCCAACTACCAACCACTCAGTCTAACGATCACAAGCTTTAGACTGATGTTTACTCGGTCGAGAATATTTTTCGACCGAATATTGTTTTAGAGCACAAATGTGTAAGTTGTTGAACAGTGCTCTTAAGTTCGACCGAGGTGGTTCTCGGTCGACAAGAACTTTGACCAAGTGTGTCTCAGTTGACAAGTTCTTTGACCGAGGGTGTCCCTATTTTAGACTTTTGAATCACCTACTAAGTGTGTATGTGTGTTGGTGACTCTAAATTTGAGGGGAAATCTATCTAAGGGTTATAAGTGGGTAGGGAAGATCTAACACTTGATTTACATGATGTCTAAATACTTGTACATTATATTTTTGGAAAAGTTTTTACATTTGAGTACAATCATGAACATTTATACAATTAAGCATATTTGATCTTCAA
This sequence comes from Alisma plantago-aquatica, assembly GCA_963693085.1. Taxonomy (NCBI): domain Eukaryota; kingdom Viridiplantae; phylum Streptophyta; class Magnoliopsida; order Alismatales; family Alismataceae; genus Alisma; species Alisma plantago-aquatica. The sequence goes on from OY856412.1 coordinate 793,489,522, forward strand.
TTTGCATTTATCTTCATCTTCCCACTAAGTAGGATTTCCTTATTCCCTTGAACCCTAAAATGCTCAAATAACATGATAGATCAACAGGTGTGAAATATTTGTCATCATCAAAACAAACGGTATATAAATGTCCAATTTGGCCAACAAATATTTTTGATATTTTGCAAATTTCAAGTAAGGTAGTGTTTCGGTTTTTGTATGTTGTCTAGGCTGCATTAGGTCTCTAAAGTATTACATGTACATGAAAATTAGGAGTTCAAAAAGTATCAGATTCATTATATTTATCCCAATTCAACATAACTGTCCATTGTAATACCAACTTCTACATATATGAATCTATTGTTAAACTTATTTCAAATGTCATATCTTTTTTTAGTTACCTATTTTCTCAAAAGGTGTAATTACACATTTATTGGGAGAATATATTATTCTTTATTTTTTCATATTTTCAACAACTTTTTTTTTTGAAAATTAGTATTGAGTGTGTCTTTTCCTCTAAGTCCTAATATATTATAACCTATTTTTCTTTATTAAAGGAGATTATACATTTTTATCATGTTAATGACTTAATTCAGGATTAAGGTTTTCCCAAGTAGTAGAGTTTTCTTTGTCCAGGTCGATATGTAACGTGAGGAAACCCCACCACCACCTAAGTGGATTGGGAGTAATTATACTAGAACCTTCACTAAAATCCTTTCTTAGACACCTCCGTCCATTCCACTTACATGGTGATGATTATTATTTTATTCAATTGGTAGAAATTTAGTTTTTTGCCTATGATTCATCATGTTCATAATTATTTTTGTTATTCAATTTGGATTGTCAAATGTGACAATATTCACAGAAATTTGAAGGATTTTATGGTTTATGATAATATTCATTCTAATTTTCTATATTAATTTTATGTGTTGAAACTATATATGGACTTATGTACTGTACCTTTTTTTTCTATACCTATTGTGGTTATGGTGTTGTTTAAAGGGTCATATTGTAAATCTACTCACCTAATTATGAAACACTTGTTTATCAAAAATAATTCTAGTTCTAGATAAGTGCTCTAAAATCCTTGGACTATACAAACTAGGGCTGGTTCTCAACTATTTTCTAAGATTTAACTACTCCATTTGTGTTCCTAACTAACCTATTTTGATGTGACATGGATGAGTGTCAACTGTTTATGGCTCTCATACTCATCTCTAGAATCAAACAACTGACTTCTCCTATGGGATAATAAAGAGAAAGTAGATATCCATATATGGTCCTCAACGTCATTCAAGAATGGAGCAAGGAAGATGTTAATTGTTGATGGATCTGTTACCATTTCATCTGACAACATAGTCTCCAAACCATGAGAAACATAATATGATAATCAAAATTCTTAATAACATCAATAATATGAAACACAATGTTTGTTTCTCATACATAAAATAAAGGAAAAGAAAGAGTACTGTCCACATAAGGGACTACATCATCGTGCTAAGAAAGATAAATGTACCAAGACACACAAAGGGCACCTTGCCATGATCCTAGCTTGATCTTAGTACTCCACAATAGAAGACTTTAGATGAGCAGATCCTTCTGTTCATGCAATATCCTAGAGGGATAACAACCCACGACATGGACTAAGAGAAAAGGGGTCAATAATTGTTGGTAATACATTCTTATATTGAACGATTTGCAAAACATATGTACTAAATATGAATCAAGGTTTTATGAATACTAGGAAGGAGGAATATTTGGTGGACCAACTTTGTCAAAGTATGGATAGCAATATTTTGATGTTTGTATTTCCAGATGAAATTCCCACAAGGCTATGCAAAATGGTTCAAGGTATCAAATTATCAAAATACTTGCAACAATTGATTTTAAATATCAAATTGATCATTGTAATATCATGTCTTTATCTATGACTACAATGCCATGTGTTTAGTCATCTATGAAACAACGACATAGTAGTTTGCTATTTCAACCTATACACGGGGGGACCACAAATCCATTACAACCTGTACGCAGGGTAGCAGGACATACCCAACATCTAAGAGCCAAATCTCTAGAGGGCCAAATCCCATAGGGACCAAAATCTAGGGAGTCAAAACTCCAAGATGAATTTTAGTTCTTAACATAATATTAACAATGTCTAACAATAATGAATTTGGAGTGGTGACCTTTCAAGAGGAAATAATGGCTTATAAAAATATAAGGTTCACCACTTAGCAATCTACATGGAATTCAAGAGGGAAATTAATAACTCAATATGGGAATATATAATCTAGTACCTCAAACTTAAAGCCCTGAAGATTTCTCAGTCACAACAAAGCTCCAGGAGGAAGAATCTACAAAGTAGTATAATGGTTTTATCATTTTGCTTGGAATTAGTTATTCTTTCAACCTTTTCTATTATCTTTACTATCCAAGTTTATAATTTTTTCATGATTCTTTCATTATGTCTCTATCTGGGGTTCGTAGTCAGGTTTAACATATAATACATTTTACCTATTCATCAATCTTATACTATAGGTAAGTACCACATTATGTCATTAATCACTTTGATGTGTTACCTCTCTAGGATTTTAATGTCATTAAAGTCTTCATATAATCCATACAATGTTTATTATATATATCAATATTTAGTTATGGACGAATTCATAGATAGATATATGTTATATATACATATATTTCTAAAACTTGGTCATCATGTATTTGTAAAAATTGATCTACGCCATTTTCATTAAAATGAATACTTTCTTTATAAGTTTTATTTGTATAAGTAGTTGGAAATCAAACTCACTCATATATCATAATACACATTTTTCTCAAATTACTTTTCAATTTGGCACATGAATAGAAGTATTTACTTACTATTGATATAATGGAAAAGAAGTAATATGCTCTCATATAATCTATAATAAGACATAATTCATGATTATATTCACAATTTAAAGCCTTATATAATCATATCTATAAATTACACTCCTCAATAATTTCTTCTATTACTCATTCTAAGAATTGGATTTGACTAATTCATAAGATATATGCAAGATCTAAATGAAACTATTCTTTTAATCAATGTTTGATTTTCTTAGATGTTCCTTCTATATGTTTATAGGTTCCATTATAATGAAATGGAATGATTTAAATAAGGTCCTCATTTAATTTATAGCAAACCAATGAATAATATGAGGGTGATGTCTATTGCAATTTAGTTTACCCTCAATATATTTAGGCTTTGTAATGTAAGAATAATTAGCATTGAACATAATTTTCTATCCATGATAGTATGCATATATGTGTATACTTAAGAACTAGGTAGGTTGATTAGTGTATGTTGTTACATGAATCATCTTCTCACTAATTGATTATCTTCATTGGTTGGTTGCATTATATCTTCATATTACACTATTGGTAAATTATCTAAATAGGAACAACAATAAGGGAGAAACAAACCTATTGCCTGATGGAGTTTGATTGATCCTTTAATGTTTAATCCTTCTCAAGATTTGATGGAAGAATCTTGATCTAAACTCATCAACAAGACCATCCTGTACATGTTGTCGGTGAAGACGAGGGTCGAGGATCAATCATTGTCCTTGCATCTGGTTGTATCATCCATCAGTAGGTCATGAAAGTTTCCTAGTGGGGTGTTTTATAGGTCTGTTGAATATGTAGGTTTGTTATTGAAATAGAATGTCTACTCAAAGAATTTCATCATAGGGATGTCAATGTTACACCAAGTCATGGGGATATATCGAGAAACTAATTTGCAAATATTTCTTCAGAGAAGAGATTCAAGTCACTTAGATAAAAGAAACAAAATTGAAGACTAATTATATCAAGGAATATGATGATTGATAGAAATAGATAAATGAGACTTCATACTGAAGGATAAATTTGTAGATGTACACAAGTATAAAGGAAACTATGAATTATAGCTCAATATAGAATTAAGACCCAAAATCCAATATGTTATAGAGAAACCAAAGTCCCATCTCATATAGGAAAACTCACCATATTTTACCTTTTTAGGGTTGTACTCCTAACCCTAATTTGGTCCACTTCATCAGATCTCATGATTGACCTAACTCATTTAGGTATCTTATCACAAAAAATAGGAAAAAGGAGAGAGATAATGATTTTTCAATATCTTTTCACAATAAAGCAATATGGTTTTGCATGATCACAAACTCTTGATTTAAATGACTTATGATAAACCTCTATTCTATCTATTTTTCGTATCCTCCTTTTCTCACTAAGGCATGAGTTAGTGAGAGAATCAAACTTGTACTGGTGTAAGAACTAGAGCAATGATTAAAGTCACTTTTATGGCTGATATACCGTGAATGGCTCATCAGCACTCCAGGGGAATGAATGATTGGTCAGATATAGGTAACCCCCTTAGACAAGGGCTACCCTTATTCTGATATATCATTTATGCCCACTCCTATTGTTTTACAAATGATCATTTTATTATTTCATCCTTATAAGGAAGAAACCTCTATTCTGACTATATTTCATATCCACCTTTTCTCACTAAGGTACGAGTTAGTGAGAGAATAAAACTTGTACTGGTGTAAGGATTGAAGAAATGATTAGAGTCACTTTTGTGGCTAATATACCTTCAATGGCTCATCAACACTCTAGGGGAATGAATGATCGGTTAGATATAGGTAAGCACCTTGGCAAAGTCTATCCTTATTTTGAAATATCATTTATGCCCACTCTTATTGTTTTATGAATGATCATTTCATTATTTCATCCTTAGAAGTAAGATACATCACATACACTTTCCACTCTCTACATATTTCACCAGTACAACACTGATAAGTCTCACCTTTTTGGTATTTTGTGACAAAAGTGGGGGTCAAAATTAGCTCAAGCCTATAATTTTCACTCTTATAATGAGCCTTGTCTTGATAGGGGCAAACTTTTGACACCCCATATTTTCTCACTTAATGGAATTCATGGTATATGTTAACTATCTAGATAATTATGGACCCCAATCCACATTTTCTCACACTTTCCATATTTATCCTTTTCACCTTTTCCTATAATTTCATGCTATTTAATCCAATCTTTCCATCCACATTTATCTAGTTAGGGGCTTCCTATGTAGATTTTTTCCCCCAAAATTAGGTGAGATTTTCTAAACATTTTCACTTTTGAAATGCTTTTCTAAATAATTACATAGTTAAAAAATTATGAAACAAATATTCTCATTTTTCCAACAGATATTCAATTACCTTTCATTACAAAAATACATACAATTTTGATAATGATGAAGGAAAATCTTGGATTGATGCATTTTCCCTTCCTTTGGTATTTTATTGAATTATTTGCAATCTCCATTGTCTATTTATTCTATATAATTTTCTCCAGAATGTTACTAAAATATCCTAAAAATTAGGAAACCTACTTTATCCTTCCTGGACTTCCCGAGAGATGACAACCATCTTTCATGTGATGTGGTTGATTGGTTGGATCTGTGACGTGTTGCCATGTTCCACCATCACTTCTAAAGTCTTCTATCCAGAGAACCCAAACCCTAAATCTATCCTATAAATAATCCCAGATCCAATGTATTTTAGACTCCTTTTGGCCCACTTAAAGCTAGAGGATCAACTATCTCCCCCTTTATTTCTTGTGTTATTTGTGTTTAGAGGATCCTTCCTTTAACACCATCTGATTTTTGAGCGCCATTAGAGTGTACAATGATAATCATGCATATCTAGACTACTAATATTTAATTATTCTTAACTTCAATTTTTTTCTTGTGAATATATTTAACACAATTGCATATTTTCTTGTCTAACTGAATCATACCGCTATCTTGCAATCTGCTTCATATTGATTCGACTACACAAATAGAGATTGAATCTTGCTTCTATCATATCTCTTTTCAATGTCCTCTCCCTTTTCTTATGCATTGGTCCTAACTGGCTGGAAAGTATCTCCGTTGTGGGATTTCTTTAAGTGATTAAGACCACCCACACCTAAAAGTTAGGACCTTCAGGGAAATGATGGAAAAGCCACAAATATATCAATCCTCAAAGATTTACAAACATGAAAAACACTTTTTTTATCATTTTCTACTATTTTGTTTCTTTTTATTAAATTTGAAGCTATCATATCTCATGAACATTAAGAAACGTGTTCAATACCAGTTTAGTAGAAAATATGTGGTATCTAAACCTTCCCCCACTTGTAGAAAGATCACCAAAATTGATTTTTGGTTATGCTTTCCATCTTTATTATCTATCATAGATTTGGATGCTAGAGTCAATTTGATTTTTTTACCATGGATTCAAAATGTTTATCTTGTTTTTCCTCATTTACGAATTAAATGTGGTGGAGACTCCAATCTTATCTTATTTTATCATCTTTTAAAGTGACCATCAGATTAATTTCCTTAGAAAATTTATGTAAGGAATACACACATATTATTTGGGTAGGGTGCAACAAACACCCTAATGCCTCTTCCCAAGATTTATTGTGAGTGATAACACCCATTCCATCAAAACATGAGATATTATGATATGGGTATAGAGCATGTGACTTTTATTTTCTCATTTGTTTTCCTTTTGAAATAAAATATCATGCATAGGGAAAGAGTGGTAGGAAAATACAAAATGAACATGCAGTTTTCACCATTCCTCGTCTAAAATGAAGGTCAATGTGGTGGCTAACCTTAAAATCAACCACAAGAACACCTGAAAGCCACACCAACTACAACATGAAACCCTCAAAACCAAATGTATGAACAAAGTGATCCAACTTATGTTTATAAATTCAGAAGGGAATGGAATGTCTAAATAACATTTACAACAAGATGCCCATGTATGATAACAAAAATGGTACTTCATATTCATTCATCAATAGGTAAACATTATGACATCCAATATAAATGACCAATATCACCACCTATCTATAAAATTAGCACCTTGTTCATTTTTACAATATAAAAAATATATTTTAATAGAGTCTAAACTACCCAACATGATCTTAGAGTTTTTAGGATAGCTAACTAGATATAAAGTAATTGAACGATTCATGATAATGTAGCTGATTTCTCATCTAAATTTACTGATCAACTTTCTAATAATATGAGAGCACAAGGAAACACAAAGATAACCTTTATCATCAATTACTGGTATGTTTGTCTTTGCAAGAGTAACTCTATGTTTAATTATTCTACACACAATATAGAAAGCACTAAAAATGTATACTTACTACTGTCATATGAGTATCACTATCCTGGGAATGACCACAATGTGAATACCTTAACATTTAACCAGAGCCATTATGGACACATCCTCCATGTGGTTGATTAGAGATTAATGTTGATGCGGTAGTTAAGGGTGACGATATGTCCATTACTTTGATAACTAGGTCACATGATGGTCACTGAATAGGTGAATGGGGGGAAATGATAGTAATATCTTCCGTTCTAATTGCTAAATTGATTGCTACTACATTAGCCCTAGAATCTTGATGGCAATAAGGTTGGATACAAATAATTATAGAACAAGACCACATTACTTGTGTACATGCTATTAATGAAGACTATGACAAAGTTTCCATATTGGCAGCTTGGAAACATGTGATAGTTTATTTACTTTCTCATCAATGTATATTAAAAATCATTAAGGTGAATCGTAGTCAAAATCATTGTGTAGAAAATCTAGAAAAATTGCATCCTAAATCAAATAGTTATGATTATGATTATAGCCAACCACCCCAAACTTTGTATTAGTAATTTTTAAATCACAATTTTTCTAGCGTAGATAACATCACACTCAATGATGTATCTTGTAATAATTTAGATTCATGCATAGGGGAAGAAGGTTGGATTGATGGTCTCATGACTTTTAAAAAGCATAAGAATTATATTCGAGGAAAAGAAACCATATACTAAGTCATGGATACATGTAATTTAAACACCCTTACCAAACCTAACTATACAACTTTACTATATACAACATCCATAAGATAGATATCCACCTTTGTCCACTAGTGTCTTAAGGAAGGTGTCTCCTTAATATTAAAACCATGGGATAGGCATTGAGAAATTAAAAGGGATAGAAAACCATGAGAGTGTGACCAATTTCCTAACAAGAGATAAAACGTCATTTGTATGTTGTATGAGACAGCTTACTATTAAGAATCAACTTCTACAAATCACATTATAACATGCCTGACAATATAAATTAATGGACAAACAATTTTCTCAAGTCACACAAGAGCAGTATAAATAATACAATATGAAAGTGGGAGGTTACTAAAAAAGTAATGCCAAACAGCTTGATTACATTTGTATTAATAACCCTTAGGTAGATGGGATGTACCACCCAAGGTACTGGCTAGTGGTTGTAAAGTCCCCTATCCCACCATAGTGGATATTAGGATTTACTAGTCTCACTAAGATCCCATAACACCTCAGTTACTGAGATTATAAAAAATATGGGATCATCAGCCAATCTACATATGAACATTTGGCCCTTTCTGGCTACATAGATCATGACATTGATCATATCACATAGATAGTATTGTATTTATTTAATCATATCACACACACATATGCATGTCTATCACATTGGTAGGATTTCCATATGCAGGAAAAGTTAAAACCTTCACTACGTTCATACATATGAGTAATTTTACATCACTGAGGTGACCATACCTCATTAAGATCTTGGTAAACCGCCTATACTCAACAATAAAAAAATGAGTACCTTCTCATAACCCCTGAGTTGCTACAAGAATAACTATCTCATTTAGTCAAATTCCAATTATGGGGAAGTTAAATTATTCACATGGCACTACATGTAGTAGTTTCCAATTTGTTAATTAATCATATTTCATAAGATAAGGATGTAAAGTACAAAACCTATCACTATGATATATTACTATTCAATCCCTACTAGCATTAAAACCTTAATTCATAGTCAAAAACTACGAACATAGATTGTATTTCTTAATTTTGACCATACAAGGGCAATATCAAAAATAGGGCTCAAGATCCACATGTTATTACTGGTGTTTCTTCTTATAACAACAAAGAGTCAACATAAAAAATTTCATTTATATATTCCATTGTATGAGCATAATATCGACAAAGTAGTACAAATTGCTAGATCTACTATTTGGGAAGGATACAAATATAATAAAAATTCACAATAACATGATAGTAAAAAGATTCATCATTTTCATATTATAATAACTACACAGTAAGATGGACCATAAACCCAAGGTCCCCATCCAAAACCCCCATAAATTTACTTTTGTAGCTTTTATTACATGTTTTTTTGTGACCATTTAATGGTTTTATGTAGGAATTACACAAATGAGTAATAAAAGTAGGCTAAATCTCATGTAGCAGATGAATTTCATGATATCAAAAAGTGCATGCATGAGGCCTAACTCCAAAATCCTTCAAATATCCCCAAAAGCATACACTTTTACTACCTCTAGCTTCAACTAGTTAAAAGAAGGGGACAAGGAATATCTATAGAGATAAATTTATAGCATAAGCATTAAGAGAACTCGTCCAAGATGGTTTATAAGTGAGGAAAAATGACAAAAGATGATAAGAAGAAGAACTTACTTGGATCCCATCTAAACTCAAACTAGATGATGATTTAGGCTCCAATCCTTCAAATCAAGCTAGTTCTCCAACATGAGCTACACCTTTCTCATTGTCCTCTAGATCTATCAACGTTCTCTTACTCCAAAAAGAACCCAATGATTATTGGTTTGAAGTTTTTGTGTACTTATATGCTAATTAGTGAGAAAATTGTAATTCATCCCAAATTAGGTCATTTTGGGTTCCTTCATTGGTCAACCTGCTAAAACCTATGTCCCAAATCATTACCTTCAACTTTCTAATACACGCTGGACTCCTTTCGATACACATCAGGAAACCACCAGCTTCAAGGGCCTCAATCAACATGGCCTCTGGTAGGCTTCAGGTAACCAACTCAGCACTATGTGACCACATCATCTCGAGTGCAAAGCTAGAAGCGTTCCACCAAAGGCTTGAACACTAAGGTACTTATTTAAGTACACTACTTCAAAATTTGTATGGACAAAATTTTAGCATAGGTTATTTGAAAATTTAAACATATATTTGCACTATGGAAAAGCATGTCTTTTATTCTTAAATAATTTAATATAAATAATGTAATTAGAGAAAACAAAGAAAGATTAAGACAAAACTAGTTACATGGTCTTATAAACACCATATATACATGTAATAAGAAAGTTATCATCATAGGATAATTGGTTTGATTATTTATAGGAAAAGAAAGGGTTTATTTCCCTATTATGACTTCTATGATGATTGAACATGAATGTGAAGAGAAACATTCATCATGATTGGAAGTGGAGAGAGGAAGATAGGAGAGAGGATAATGTATGAGAGGAAGTAGGTAAGTCTTTCTTTTTCTTACTTTCATCTTATCTTATATTTCTCTTTCCCAATTTTTAATATATTGGGGAACATAATGGGAAACCAAAACATGAAAGATACATGAGAGAAAGATAGGAGAGATGAGATTTTATAGAAAAGAATGTTGGAAAGTAGTTCCCACATTTACCTTTCTCTCTTTCTTTTTATTTTTTCCATCTTCTTTAAAAATGGAAAGACAAAGAGAAAATAAATATAGATATAGAGATAAGCGATGGAAAATATAATATAGAAGAGAAAGTAGGAATAAGCATGTCCCGATATTCTTAATTCTTTCTTTCTTGATTTAATTTTGTTTCCCTCTCTATTTTTATTTTTTTTATTTCTTTAATTCTTTAGAAAGAAAACATTAAACAAAGGAGAAAGCAAATATAAATTAAACAACAACCACAAATCAATCTTAAAAGAAAAAACCTAAAAAGCTTATAAATCAATATAGATTAGAAAATCATTCTTTTAAATGGGATTGCCAAATTGTAATGCCCAAGAAATCATCCACATAGGCCAATATGCATTTATAAACTTTGAATAAAATGAAAAAAAAATAGCTAAAACATCGATAATGAAAGGATTTGACACCTTACTTTAAAAAAAAATGATACATGTTACATTAACGGGAATAAAAAACCCAATTTGACTCTACCCAAGGACAGATGAGATGGTAAATTAGTGAATAAATATGATAAAGTCTAAAAAAATGTAAGAAATTGATATGCAATAGGGGAATGAATTAGTCATAAATGTTCAAGAGAGACTTAAAATGGGATGTCGACAATGGGATTGAAATCTAAGGATGTGGTTAATGATGTATTAAGTGATCACTAATGGAACCAATTCACACTTCTATACCATATGAAGAAGGGATCCTAAAATCCTAGACCCCCTTCATATATTATCAGTACCACATCTTCCACATTTCACACTCACATCAAAGTTCATAACAAGTTTCCATCTTTGTTTTGCTATCTTTGCTTCCTCTTTTTAAATCATTCATTGGTATCTATCTAATTCACATTTTCTAGTTTTATACCCATGGTGTTATGGATGTAGGTGGACTCCTTTATCTATAGTGATCCAAAATTTATATAATTTGTCACTTTTATATCAGATACACACACTCACTAGTAATAGAAATGTCCTACTTCAAAATTTTAAGTAAAAATTGGGGAATATATTCTTCTCGTCCCCATTGGGGTCCTAACTAGAGACCTTTATCTTACATACCCACTCTTTTAACCACTTGAGTGCCACTACTTTGGTCCTAGTTCTATTTTGTGTAAACCTGAGATCCTATTTTTATCTTTTCTTAAATAAATATATTATTATAATTTCAACATTCTTTCAAACTTTCTGGCCTTGTCATGACCTTGGTCCAAAATGCATATCAAAAATACCAATTTCTAGACACTTTATTATCTCTCTTTCCCAGGCTCACTGTTTATTTTACTATTGTATTAGACTTTTAAAACACGAAGTGATGAACTCCTTCTCATTATATCGTAACTATTTTCTAAATTTTGTGTCCTCCCATTGCTTTCAGAATTTGATGCCCACTACCTGTTGATAATCTAGACGCTAGAGCAACATCTACCTTAGTAAACCAAGTATCCCTCCCACCCCTACAAATGGACCCTATGTAGTCTTTTGCAAGACATCATGGCAAGTAGTTATTTACTCTTACACCAAGTATTACTTGCTTTTTCTTTTGTGTCACTGATGTTTCCTATGACATATCTATGTTGCATTTCTCTAGTGACACTTTGAGGAAACATTCCATTTGGTGCAAACTATATATTTATTGGCACCGAGAAGTCATACTAAGAATCAAGAGCTCGCCAAAGTTGGAAAACATGTTATTGTTCTTTATTTCTGTACACATGAGTATTGGAATCAAAATTTGAGGTTTGTGATCATTCAACAAATTTCTTTTGATGATTCTTCTTGGATTTATGTATATTTTAAGTACATATGTTTGCTTTGTGTGGCCAACCAACCTTCTCATCCATGGTCTTCTCTATCTTTTTCTTTATGTAGTATCAGGTACTTCTGTTTACACGATTGATTTAGATGAGAAATGTTATTATAGTTCATTGATTGGTCTCACTTTTTCCTACAAAATTGATTGCTTTATTTAAAATCAATGTAGACAAAAAGTTCCTATTATCAATTTGAAGAATAACTATTTCTAATCCAACTCACTCGAGAAGAAGACTACCTAAATGCTCTTATAGTGTACATTAGTCGATGATGGGATCTTACCTCAGTATTTCTCAATAGAAGCCAATCCTTGAACAACTGTGGTCTGGGTGAGAATCCAAAATCTTCCTATCTTTCTCTATCAAAGACAACTTCTAGAAGAGATATGTAATATAATTAGAAAATCTATGAAGGTTGATACAACACTGATCTGAAGAGGAAAGGCAAGTTTGCCTGAATTGGTGTTAAATTGGATACCATGAAGACCATGATTTCAACAATTGTGATTCAGGGTGAGTACTATACATTTGAAGTATGAAAATTTTCCATGCATCTTCTTGTTATGTGGGGGATGGGTCATTTAGATCTTGAATGTAGATTGAGAGTGGAACATGAGATCAAATTGAATGATGGGAAACAAGAGGAGACGGGGATCCCTCCTCAACCTCTAGGTGACTTTTTGAAGAAATGCATGCTAAACCTCTAAAGGAGAAAGACAAAATTTGCAGGGCAAGCCAATAAATATATGATGGAAGGAAGAAATTAGGTCTATATTTGTGTTGCAATGATAATGAAGATGTGTCAGATCTAGAGATAGTGGATGAAAGGATCTCAAGGATTAATCAAGGTAGAGGAAGGAGAATTATAGAAAGTTGAACCAGAACCAGGATCAGAATGACCAGAGATCCCAAAGGGCATTCAGAAATGTGGGAAACAGTAAGAAAATCAACAAGTCTCAAGTGGCCAACATTAAAAGGAAGGGGAAAGAAAAGTTTCATTAATCCTAGAAGATAGTTGATGATAATATGGTTATAATACTAGGCAGTAGGGACTCATTGCTGGAGAACTTTTCCTTCTATTTTGGCACCTCAAATCTGACTCGTGCTAGTGCATTCCCTAGAACACAATTACATTTTAGGGGTAGTTCATGGGTTCAACTCTAAAATTGTAGACACCCAATACCAAAGGGAGTTTGTCAGGAATGGCTCAAGAAAGAGAGGTAAATGCACATCCTAAATCAATGATGGGGAAGAAGATCCTGCGATGGTTAGTGGTGAGGAGGAGAGACCCAACCAAGTCCTTCACTAATGATTTTAGCCTCTTGGAACGTTCATGGAATCTATGGAGATGATGACCAGAATACAATCTGGGACTATATATTTGATATTTGAGTTGTGTTGGATCCTAGAGTGAGTGGCACAAAAGCTAATCATATTTTTCAAAAGATTGGGCTTTGACCACTCATGTACGGTTGAAGCCAATGGTTTTGTTGGTGGCATTTGCTTTCTGTGGAAGGATAGAGTGGAGAAAGTGGAGGTACTGGCTTATCACAAGAAGTTTATCCACTATTTGATTAATAACTCACATTTGGTTACCTATGTTTCTAGTTCATCCAAACTATCCAGATACACTTTCTTTGAAATCAACTCTCTACAATTGCTAACACGGACAATCACTCCTTGTTGGTTGTGGAAGGTTTCAATGCTTTGTTTCAGCTGATGAGAAGTCAGAAGAGAACCTATTACTCTAAATAGTTGCATGGAGTTCTCTCAAGGTCCGATTGACACTGACTTGGAGGATTTGGAGTAGTTGGTCTGAAGATGACTTTCAAAAGGGGTCTCCTTCAAGAGAGGCTTAATCGTGCCACTACTAATGAGAAATGGCTTCATGTCTTCCCTACCACCCATATGGAGGTGCTTTCTAGGGTGAACTCTGACCATTACCCTATCAAGGTAAATACATCCACTACTTCACAAACACAACATTTCCATCTTAAGACCAGTGTTAGTTGGAATACCAGATCTTCCTTTTAGAACTTCTACAATTCTGCTTGGGATAACCTCATGGATTTCTTTGAGGCTCTTAATGGTCTGATGAGGAAAGCAAGTAGTTGGGATAAGGAGGGAAGGAACATAACTAGGAGGTAGGTCATTTGGATTCAACATGATATGAAAATTCTTAAACAAAAAATTAGTATCAATTATTCCAAGGATCTATATGCTCATGTCACTAAACTCTAGATGGACTATATATACCTTCTTCATCTTGAGGAAGTGGAGTGGAGACAAAAGTGAGATGTTATTGGTTGTGAGCTAATGACTTTAGCACTCACTATTTCAAACCTACTGTGAAGGCCAGAATGCAAAGCTACAATATCTAAAAGATTAAAGATTCTAATGGTGTTTGAGTGGATTGTAAAGAGGAATTGAAAAGCTTGATTATGAATTATTTCATGAACTTCTTTTTTGAGGATGGGTTGTTTGATAGAACTGATGTTGTTGTTGCATATATTAGCATTTTTCCAACCATCTGAGTGTATGGAAATTAGGGATGTGGTACTGAGCCTTCTGAGGAAGAGGTGTGTAAAGTGTTCGGAATGTTGAACATTGTGAAGTCTCCAGAGCCTGATGGTGTGGATGCTAGTTTGCTATAGAAGAATTGGAACTGGTTCAAGAAATTGTTATGTTAGATGATTAGAAAGTGTTGTGATGGTCAGAAGATTCAAGTCAAGATTACCAATTTTACACTTGTGCTTATTCTAAAAATCAACAAACATGAAACTTGTCCTCATTTGCAATTGATAGCTCACAACAATATTAGCCTTAATGTGATTTCCAAAATCTTAGTGGAATTGCATTAAACAATTCCTGGCTGATTGGATTTCACCGTAATAGAGAAACTTCTACCTAGAAGGTGATTTACTGATAATATTATGCACGTGCATGAGATTGTCCATTCTATGCAATCTAAATCAAGAGATGATACGATGATGGATGTGAATCTTGACTTATCCACAACTTATTATAAGATGAATTTGCCATTCATCCATGACACTTTGACGAGAATGTGTATACCTGAAAACTTGATCAAGCTGATCATGAATATTATCACTATCTAGAATATCTCAATCACTTGGGGTGGAGAACTTTTGGAGTTGTTTAAAGCTACTAGGGGAGTCTGTTAGGGTGATCCCCTATCCACATATATCTTTGTTACATTTGTGGATAGGTTGAGTCAATCCATTACTATGGAGGAAAGTATGGGGAACTGTAAGTCCATCTATATTACTCAGAATGGTCCTAGATTCACCCATGTCTACTTTACAAACAACTTGATCCTCTTTGAAGAGGTTTCTATCAAGCATGAGAGAGTCGTGTTGTAGTTCTTGAAGAAGTTTGACAAAGCCTTTGGGCAAACACTTATTAAGGACAAATCAACTCTTTTCTTCCCAAGGATTACCTCTTCTCAGGTGAAATGCATCCTCAACAGACGTGCTAGGATCCCTATCATTAAAAACATCAGCAAGCATCAATGTGTGCCCATTCTTCAATCTATGATGAGTGAAGTTGTGTACTTTGATGCCATTATTACCTTTTAAAGAAGGGTCTTCCTGTGGGTTAAGAAATCTCTTTCCTTCATAGGGAGAGTAACCCTCATCTGCTGAGCTCTTAACTCCTCCCCTGTCTACATCATACATACCTCTCATCTGTCGCTAGTTGTATAGGGCCGTATTGATTAGGTGGTGAGGAACTTCCTTTGGAGTGGGGATAATGGAGAGAAAAAGACTAGCTTGGTTTCATGTAACAAGGTTATTACTAGCAAACATGTTGGGGGCCTTGACATCAAGTTAGCTATAATTCTCAATGAGGCCCTTCTTCTTAAATCTTGCGGTGAATATGTCACAGAGAGACTCATTCATTGGAGAACACTTATGTTGCATAAGTATGAAAACCGTAGTGATGATGGCATCTCTTGTGCATCAGGAGTTTGGCATTCATTGCTCATAATAAGTTCACCCCCTATATTTTTGTTGGAAAAACTATCGTGTTGTAGCATCAATCTAGTGTTTAGAGAGATAACTAGGTTATTGTCAAGTCCCCCTATCATCAAACATGGTCTGTAGATTCCATTGAAACTTCATGACTTGAAACACGGCTCGGTGATTAATATTGAAGGTGGTTAGAATGAAGAGTTCTTTAGGTATCGGATTGTTAAAGATGGTCAGGAACTTATCCTAGACATCTTATGTAATCCCCTCTGAGTGCATACATGTGAGAAGAAGCAAACCCTATGTTGTCTAACATAGGTCACTTCTCTTTGAGAAATTTCACAAAACATGATATACATAACATCAAGATGAATGAAACATTATGCATTAATTGGAATATAGATTCATGCAATGTTCTTTGTAGAGAAAACTAATAATGTAAACTATCTCATTTTTGCACTAGTTTCTAATACATAAAGGTAGAAAACATCTAGGGCATAAATCTTCTTTGGAAGCTTGATATTGGATCTTTTAAGGTGGTAGATGTCACTAAGTCTCAAATACTTCTGCTTTGAAGTACTCACTTCAAATTCCTTTGCTCCTTGAACTAGGGACACTAGTAAGCAAAAACATAGAAATACATTAGTAAGCGACACTATACACATTATAAGGAAAGAAAGTATATATAATTGACATGAGAGATAATATTGAGATGTATTTCACTTCAACATTCTTGAGCACATGAATGTTATAAAATGAATAATTGAACAAGAAATATATGCCATATCTATATAATGCTCGCATAAGAGCACATAATGTTGGGAATCCCATGATTGCTAGAAAGCCCATAACAACCTCTTAAGGTCCATAATTATGAGAAACATACAAACTTAATCAATTCCATTTCTTAACTTGAACATTAATCGTTGTCCTTGTCATAATTGCACCAAAGTGCTCATCAAGCATGTTAAGGCTCATCTTAATTCCATCAAAGTTCTCATCAATGCCATAAAGACAAAAAAACATAAGGAGGAACAATAAACAACTTAAGTCGTTATCTTAATCATCCTGGGATTTCACCCTCTTATTCTTGAAATTAATATTTCATGATTTACCTGATTTTTATACAATTCCTTGAGAATTACATGATCATAGAACTAATTTTCTAAGTAAAGGTGACAACCATAACACTTTAATAATATAACAAACAACATGCCATAGAATAATCATGGGCACCATCATCATTATCTCAATTGCATTCATAAACATAAAATTGAAAGCATAATTCATATATTATACATAGAATATAATTAAACTGTAAGGACCCTGACCCACATTTTGGGATAACCCTTTTTTTTGCTTAAGCATGTTGCTTAGATCCTTTCTCTAATCATTTGCGATGTAATTAGGGCATGTTGGAAGCTTTGAAGTTTCTTGTTTCAGCTTTTGTGGATGATGCTAGTGTTTTATTGAGAGGTTTTGGTGCAAATTGCAATTTACCTAGGATAGGGGTTGATGTGCAAGTTTTCCACCTCTAGAGTGTTCCTTCTCTCTCATGACATCATATAGAGGAAAGAGAAAGATATGGCCACCTTGTTTGGACCTTGGCTGTGTGATGGCATCTTTGGTGGTGTTTTGGACAATTTGAGGTGTGTCTTACACCTAGGAGTGTTGTCTCAGGCTTGAGAGCCTTGGAGAGACATTGTATCAGTTTGTGGGCATCTTGAGGGATATCCTATCTATTTTCTGATGACTAGAGGAGCGCCATATTCATTTGTGGTACCTAGGGTTTACCCTTATCAGTTTGTGAAGAGAGTAGATGTGTGTATCAACCTTTGCCATCATAGGTAACCTAGTGGGCGAGACATAGATCTTATCACCTTGTTTCATGGTGTTGCATGTGGTACTTCTTCATGGACAAGTGTCACCAAGGATTATAAGGTGGTGACACCTTCCCCTTGCTCTCTCTTTCATCCCTCTTGTATATATACCTCTTTCTTTCCATGAAAGAGAACCCTTTTGGTTATTCTTGTTTTCCCTCTTTGGTGGATGACCTTGAGCTAGAGGAGCTTCTCCCTTGGAGCTTGGAGGATGAGTCCCATGCTTGTGGTGCTCTCTTCATCCTCTACCCTGGTAAGCCATACTCCTTAGCTTCCTTTCTCTCTTTCTTTCTTCTTCTCAGCCATGGACCTTGGTTACTTTCTTTTCCCTCTCATGCTCTCTTAATCTTGGTTCCATCTTCTCTCTTGGAGGTGTTGTGGTGATCAAGCTTGGAAGATCTTCTTCTACCTTGAGCCCATGAAGCTTGGAGCTTGGTGGTGATCCTTGAGGTGGGTTATAAAACTCTAAACCCTCTTTGTTATTATCACCTTTTATTTACTATCTTATTCTTTGTCCTTGGTTCGTTATCTCTTGCATGCTAGTAGTTTCTTCTTGGTAGATTTGCATTTTGTTTGGGAGGAAGAGTCGTGTTTAGATGCTTCTCATGTGTTGCACTTCTTTTGCCTTGCTTGTAATTCTATTCTAAGGTTGAATATAAGTGGGCCGATATGCATGTTTAGGTTGATATGCTATGGGTGGCTATCACGATCTCTGACACCATTGACCATCACAACTGTGACTGGTCATCACGTCCTTGGGGAGGCCTGGGTCAACATGCCTTGGTAGAGTTTAGGTCATCATGCCTTATGTATAGGTAAACCGATATGAGAACAAACATTATGTGTTGCTTGGAGAAGCATTGCTCGATACCTGCTGATGTCCATCACACCTTGTGATGGTGTTTCTCGATAGGCTACATTGGCTGACACCCTCTCCTTAGGTGTTGCCGCCTGAAACACCTACAACTGTCATGACTTGGTGTTGTGGTTGTGGGAGCGTTGCTTTGATGAGCGCTACGTGTCAGGGTTCTAGTTGTCATGAATTTAGAGAGGGTCGATGCCCTATATCCCCTGACATCCTGTCATGGTGGAAGAATTGCTGAAACTCTAGATAGTCGTTACACCATGCGTTGTTGTTGCCTAATAGAAGGGTTTGGCTGACACCCATTCCTTGAAGTGTCATTGACCGATACACCATCCCTAGATGCCTAAACTGATACACATCCCAAGTGGTAGGCCGATACCTTGGTTGTTCATCCAGTATATGCTTAACTGATACTCTATGTTGTAACCCTAATCGATACCTTGTGATGGTGTTTAATATACATGTTGATGCTAGGGTCACATGTTATGATTTGCTACCCTATGGAGAAGTTGTACAAATGATGTTGAGAGTTATTTTTCTATACCTCATAACATGTTTTATAATTATAATGAGAATCGTGTTTCTTTATTTCATAACACACCTCATAATAATGAAGGAAGTAATGATCTAAGGGTGGTTGTTGATCCAACCTTGTAAACCTTAATTGGGTAGAGGGAGGAACCCTAACCCTAAAATGTAATGTGTATGACATGGATCTTATAAGGTGATATTGTTGATGATGTATTTCTCTCTTTATTACAAGTTTCTAACCATGCATGTAATACTAGTTGATGTACATAGCCAAGTATGAGATATGGTGGTTATGGTCTATTTGAATAAGCCTTATGAGGCACATGTGACATGGTGATATAAAAGGAAAAGGTAAATGTTCTTATGACCTATTGATGGCTTGATGCCTTGCATAAGATGTTTTCCTTAGTGATGAGAGGAGGGGTTGTGAACATAAGATATATTGTCCTTGTGATGGATACATGTTGAAAGATAGGCATGAAATGATGATGTGATGAGATCACACCTTATATGTTTTAGTATGTTTTGGTGATGTGTCATACCCTTATTTATGTAGAATTTGTTTAGAGGTTGTACGTTGTAAATTGATTGATGCTGGAAGATGCTTAAATAACCTAATTAATCAAGTGGAACCTAATCTTGTAGCTTGTCCAGTGTCATAGATCCATTCAATGTCAGTACTTGTTGAATGGTGAAACGAGTTTAACTCAGAACACATATTTTTGAATATGCGGGGTGCAAGTTGAGGTATCTCCTTGTGTCTATGGTAAGTATTTATTTATGGTTTTGTGTCACTATAGCCTTAATATGCCCAAAATAACCCATGTTTCTTATCTTTTAGTAATTTATGTCTTTTCTTAGATAAAGATGCTCAACTAGCCATTTTTGGGACTTGCAGGAACCGAACCTTAAAAGACATCTATTCTCTATGATTTCCTTCCAACACGGTTTTTTAGCAGCTAGACTCCCATCCATCATAACCGCGGTGGACTAAGCATCGCACTATGTGCACCAACTTAGGAGACTGTGGTCCCGCTAACCGACTAACAGGCCCAAGAAACGTTTGATATCTTGGACCCTATTTTTGATGGCCAATCCTTTATCAAGATGCACCCTTGCCAATCAAAAGGGCTCATCGATGCGGGCCCCTCGACCACCAGTAATAGCCCCACCCCCCAGGTGGGTTCATTCCATGATGTCATGACTCGGCCAAGAAGAAGTAACCTCGACTGCGACTGAGGTACATCCTCCTCGACCGCGACCACGACCAAGAAGAAGTAACCTCGACCATGACTGAGGTACATCCTCCTCAACCACAATCGTGATCGCGACCTCGACCGCTACCTTGACCATGACCGCGATCTCAACTGGGACCGCGACCGCAACCTCGACTGCGACTGTGACCACAAAGTTAAGTCAGTGGAGACCTCGACTGCGGTGCTAAGTCAGTGATCTGCGCCTATAAATACACACCCCCCGTGACCTAGAGAGGGGTTCTGACTTGGGGAGTTTTTCCACCTTGTGGTTCCGACCTGGTGAGGTTCCCAGAGCCGTATGGGAGATTCTGGAGGTCTGAGAAGGCCAAAGTGCTTGTTCTACGCCCGTCTCTTCAGCGTGCTTCCATTCCCCACCATCTTCCACCTCTAGTCTTAGATCTCCAAAGGCGGAAGCTAAGGAGAGAGAAGACTGAGGATCCATCTTCTTTGAGAGAAAGAGAACGTCCACACCATCAACTTCCACCCCATCCACCAACCAAGTTGATGTTTGGGGTGGATCTGGAGAGAAAGGAGGCCAAGGAGCCCAGAAAATCAAGGAGGATGACCCAAAAGACGAGATCCGGCCTATATAGAGGCTAGGGAGTGAGATCCACCTCTCCTCTATGGGATAAATCTCTTCTTCTTCTCTTTTCTTCTACTGTTCTCCTTTGTTTCTATACAAATGATGTACTTCCATCTTTGTTCGGTGCCAACTATGCTTGTCCATGGCTAGTTGAGCTCTTTCTTGGCTATGTAGCCCGTTTTGGGCATGTTTATGTACTTTTACCTTAAGGAAGTAGTTTTATTTTAGATCTAGCACATTTTATGTTCTATCTCCTTTTTATGGTTATGATTGATAGTTTGTTTGATATCTTTCTTTCTTGAACTTCTATTTATGCCTATATTGAGAGATTTGTTGTAGAAATAGACAAGAGAAGATAGTTTGAATTGAAATATGAAAGGAGAATGGTTCAAGGTCATCTATTCCTAACGTCCTAGAATATGCTAGACCTGAGAGGGTATCTAGAATATTCTATGATGTTGGTTTGTCATCCTTGATAGAGGTTTCATATCATCGATGGGTTTTAGTCACACTATGCGAGAGCGAGTGGGACGAACCCACATGAATAGGTCCCACAGTATGTGTTATATTTGGATGTAGGTTGCTTGCTGAGGTGTTTGAGGGTTGTCTACGCACAAGAATGGGAACATAGACTACCCAATTTGTGGTTACATAGTCGAGAACTCATTCTCTCTGATTAGTAGAATCCTACAGACTCTGTTTTGTTTTGTTTTCTTAGTTTTGTTTTAATTCGTGACAACCCGCTAGACTAGTTCTAGCTTCTTACTTTTATCGACTATCGTATTGGTTTATCTGACTCAAGAACAAATTCTCAAGCATCCTAAATGTCACCACGTCCCTGTGTTCAACCCCGTTTATCTAGTTCGACCCCGTAATAAAGTTGTGGGGGTCCTTGAAGGTTTTGGGTTATAAATTTAAAAGTTTGATTCCTTTTAGGTCCGCCTCTCCTTCTAGATGTGTGATTCGAGGTCGATCAGTATAGAATGTATATGTCACACAAGATTGGTTGTGAGCCATACATGGAAGAGTGCATATTTGGACTGTAGCTCCATGATATGTACAAAAAGATTGGCTGCATGCCATACCTAGAAGAGTACGACTGTAGTCGTAACTCACTAGCACTGTGACCTATACCAAGGTGGGATAAATCTACACAATGAGCCTATATGTTACTGGAAGCAGTTGACTTATGATGTCACTACATGTTCACTCATACTAATCGAGGAAGGTGAGGTCATAGATTTTGGATCTTCAATTCGACCTTGTATGGCACCAATTTTGACTTATCAAGTGGTTGGTGGGATTTGGGTTGTACGACTCAAATCCTTAGTGCAAGATAAAATGTGAAATCAGCTGTGTAGTATAACTGTATAGGATCAAAATACAGAAACATTGGATGAGGCCTTGCTTGATCTTTATACAGTGTTGTTGATAGGAATTATACATGTTCTTCATATCCCTTTTAAATTATTAAGATGTTTTATAAATTAGATAGTAATTTCTCATCCTGTTAATGATCATTACCTGCTTCAAATAGTTGTAACTTTACTACTGGTTTGTTTATCTTATTTGTGATAATAATAGAGTTGGTGGTGAGTTATTTCTCCCACTGAGATTTTGAATCTCACCTCGTGGCTTTCTCACACCCTTTTTAGATGGACGAGCATGAAGAGGTAGAGATCGTGCAGTGGAGATTGAGCAATAGCAAGAGGAGCAGTAGCTGACAAGGTTGGAAGTACTACTGGATGTCTTTTGTTGATAGAATCCTAGAGACGTCCTTGTACACTCGGGTCTTTGGGATCATTTTGAAGATGTTTCACAAATGTGTCTTCTTTATGTGTCTGGCTTGTATAGATGCTATGCACAAATGTGGTGGAATCATGTATATATGTTTTGGAATAGTTCTTTGGTTACAGGTTGATAGCATGCCTTGTATATGCTTTGAGGCATGAAAGGACTTATATGTAAAGGTTCTTACTATTTAGTAGTTTATGAAATGGTTTTAATTTTAGTGTTTTCGAATAATATGCTTGTTAATCTCTCTTTAACGGTTTTGTTTTGAGTAATCTTGCTTTGTGTGGCTCGGGACATCACAATCAGGTTGGTATCAGAGCTTTAGGTTCATTGAGTCTACACTGACCTAGGATTAGGGCTTGTATATGTTCTAGTGTCCTCCAGTCTGTCTTATAGTCACTTCTATTTATGCAAAAGAAGAAGAAGAAGATAAAAGCTTAAAGATGTATGGAGAACATGAAGAACATGCTGCCGAGAGTAGTGTTGCAACATCAGGTGGTGGTGCAAGGAACCAGGCACGAGAAGATCGGGTGCCTGAAGTCCCCCAGTTTGACCCATCCATGGTTGAAAACCATGCCTTTCAATCTCTTTTTGGGCAGTTTATGGCAAAGAAGACTCATATGGAGGACATGATGCTTGCACCTCAGTCTAGGGCACTGGTTCCCCATACTGAATCTCCAAGCACTGGGAAGACTTTCGAGCGACTTTGTCGTGTTGGAGCTGTTGAGTATGCGGGGATAGCTAACCCGGAAGATGCGGATCTGTGGTTGACTGAGATTGAGAAGGCTTTTAAGATCTTGAGTATCACTGAAGAGGATAAGGTGAATCATGATGTGTATCTCTTGAGAGGAAGTGCTGGCCATTAATGGGCCGTAGAGGAGGAGAATAGACTCAGTGTTATGATTGGTGAGTTTGTTATTTGGTACTTTCCTCAGACATATCTTGATGAGAAGATCAGCTAGTTTGAGAGGATTCGACAAGGATCCATGACAACCAATGAGTATGAAGCAAGATGTATGGAGTTGTTGAGATTTTGTCCTCACATGGCTACCACAGAGGACGAGAGGATTCATCATTTTAAGAAGGGGTTGCACACCGAGTTGTCTACCCCGACTGCTGCTTTGGAGAATCGAGAGAGGTTTTCTGCATTTATGGAGTCTGTTTGAAGGATAGAACAATCTGTGAAAGAGAAGAGAGAGGCAAGTAGCAAGAAGAGATCTATACAGTTTCAAGGGTGGTCGTCAGGAGGTTTTAAGAAGCTGAGGTTATCTGCACCACCAACATCACAAAAGTTTAGTGATTCGGCATAGTGGCCATGAAGTAAGGGTAGAGGTTTTAGTTTTCCACCCACAGGAGCCCAAAGTGTTGCATCAGCATTGGTGACAGGACCACCTAGGCCTTGGTATGAGAACATGACATGTTATAAATGTGGACAAGTTGGCATACCAAACCATTCTATCCAGTGAGGGATGATGAAGTGACCCAACAACCAAGTTAGAGCCAGCAGGGCTTGTAGAGACAACATAACATCAGTGTAGGAGGATGAGGACATGGCCAAGCATCACAGGCTAGATCGTATGCTCAGGGAAGCAGAGGACGAGGGTGATAATAGGAAATGACTAGATTTTATGCTATGAGTTAGCCAGAGGTAGTGGTCAACCCATGAGTGGTGACATGTCAAATGGGGTTATTTCATTCTGATTTGTCTTCTTCTTGCTTTATATCTATTTTGGTTGATCCGAGTGCTACACACTCTTTTATTGCATGTGAAGTGCTTAGTAGTTGTCCTTTGCATATTAGTCATAAGAAGAATAGCTTGTTTCTAGAAACCTCATTGGTCAATTCTGTAGTGTTGTAGAATGTGTGTCCTTCATGTGTTCTATCTTTTTCGGGACACATCATTCAATTGGATCTCATACCACTTAACATGCATGGATTCAATGTGATCCTTAGAATGGATACCCTAGAGAAATATAGAGTGGTCTTAGATTGTAGTTCCAAGAAAGCGACGTTTGTGGATGGTAGTGAGACGTGGATTCTTCCAAGGAGATAGGAAGATTCTTCTAATGTGTCTTGTATCAACTATGGTAGCAAGGAAGCTTTTGAGATAGGGTTTTGAGGTGTTTTTGGCACAAGTGATGGATACTGAGGCAAGGAGTCCTAGTATTCATGAGGTTCTAGTTGATAGAGAGTTCGAGGATGTGTTTCCTAAGGAGTTTCCAGGTGTTCCACCACCTCGATAGATTAATTTTGAGATCAATCTAGTCCCCAACACACAACTGATAGCTCAGACATCGTATAGGATGGCTTCGACATAGATGGAAAATTTGAAGAGACAGTTGTAAGAACTACTTGACAAAGGTTTCATCAGGCCGATTATGTCACCTTGGGGTGCTCCAGTGTTGTTCGTGAAGAAGAAGGATGATCCTATGAGGTTGTGCATTGATTACAAACAGTTGAACAAGGTCACAATAAAGAATAAATACACTTGCCAAGGATAGATGATCTATTTGACCAGTTGTGTGGCACGAAAATATTCTCAAAGATAGATCTGAGATCATGATATCATCAGTTGAGGATCAAGGAGGATGACATACCCAAGTCTTCATTTAGGATGAGGTATGGTCACTATGAGTTTGTGTTTATGATGTTTGGGCTGACCAATGCACCAACAACATTTATGGATTTGATGAGCATGGCATTCTGACTGTTCCTTGATCAGTTTGTGGTGGTCTTTATAGAAGACATCTTGATATACAGTCATGATACTCAGCAACATGAACAACATCTTCGTCAGGCATTGACAATGTTGAGACAACACCAACCCTATGCCAAGTTTAGCAAGTGCGAGTTTTGGTTGAGGGATGTAGCTTTCTTGGGGAATGCCATACCTACCGAAGGAGTACACATAGATCCTAGTAAGGTGGAGTTTGTGACCGCATTCGGAGCAGCCTAAGATGCCAACATAAGTGCACAATTTTCTAGGTTTGGCAGGCTATTACAGGATGTTCATCAAGGACTTCAGTGCTATTGCCTTACCCCTAACTAAGTTAACGAGGAATGATGTGCCACTCATTTGGGATGACATATGTCAAAGTGATTTTCATACGTTGAAGGAGAAATTGATGAGTGTACCAGTTTTGGTGTTGCCTGAGCTAGGAAAAGGATACATCATCTTTTGTGATGTATCCAGGAATGGTTTGGGATGTGTGTTGATGTAGGACAAGCAATTCATTTATTTTTCTTCTCAAAAGCTTAAGAAACATGAGGAGTATTACCCAACCCACGATTTGGAGTTAGCAGTGGTAGTCTGTGCTTTGAAGATTTGGAGGTACTACCTGTATGGAGAGAAGTGTCATATCTTCAAGGATCATAAGAACTTGAAGTACATTTTTTTAGAACAAGATTTGAATATGAGACAACATCATTGGATGGATTTGATCAAAGAATATGACTGCATGATTGATTATCATCCGAGAAAGATGAATGTCATAGCAGATGCGTTGAGCAGGAAGTCTTCATCATCATGCATGGATAATGGTCAATTGAGTTCTTTGATGTGCCAAAAGCGAGACATGTTGGTCTCCTTGCATCAGATTAATGTCAAGTTGAGAGTCTCCTTGTTAGCCGAGTTGTTGGCACATATAAAGGTGAAGCCTACGCTGAGATAGAAAATTAGAGAAGCTCAACAGATAGATACTGTGATACAATATATTAGATCATAGTTCGGCAGTGAGAAGCATGATGGCTTCCATGAGTCAGATGACGGGACAATTTGTTACCATAATGGATAGTGGTTCCTGATGCTTATGGCCTGAGGAAGATGGTGCTAGAGGAGGCTCATTCATCTATGTATTCCATTCATATAGGTAGTACCAAGATGTACCCAATTTGAAGGATATGCATTGGTGGTCAGGCTTGAAGAAAGATGTAGATGAGTTTGTTGCAAGATGTGCATTATGTCAACAAGTTAAAGCTATGCCTTAGAAGCCTATAAGAACATTACAACTGATGCCTATGCCTCTGTGGAAATGGGATCATGTAATTATGCACTTTGTGTTTGGTCTACCTAGGACAACCAAAGGTTATGATTCCATTTGGTGATCATTGATAGGTTGACCAAGTCAGTGCATTTGCTTCCCGTGAAGACAACATTCATAGAAGAGAATCTTATCCAAGTGTATGTTGATGAGATAGTGTGTTTGCACAGTGTTCTAGCTACTATCATGTTTGATAGAGGTCCTCAGTTCACAAGTCGCATTTGGGAGAAATTGCACACAACTTTGGGTACACAGTTGAAGTTCAACACTGCTTTCCACCCACAAATAGATGGTCAATCTGAAAGGACCATTCAAACCTTGGTGGATATATTAAGGGCTTGTTTCCTTTAGTTTTTGGGAAGTTGGGATGTACATCTCAGTTTGATATAGTTCACCTACAACAACATCTATCAGAGTAGTATTAATATGGTACCTTATGAGGCGTTCTATGGGAGATGTTGCAGATCTCCGTTGTGTTGGTATGGGGCAGGTGAGTATCAACTTCTTGGTCCTGAGCTTGTGCAGTAGACAATAGAGAAGATCAAAGTGATATATCAACAGTTGAAAGTAGAAAAAGATAGAAAAAAGTCATACGCAGACAGTCATTATAGACCCTTGGAGTTCCAAGTAGGAGACAAGGTATATCTAAAGGTCTCTCCTTGGAAGGGTGTTCTAAGGTTTTGGGAAAAGGGTAAGTTGGCTCCTAGGTATATGTGACCTTACCCAGTGATAGTGCGCGTTGGGAATGCGGCTTACCAATTGGAGTTGCCACCTGAGTTGCACAGGTTGCATCTAGTGTTTCATGCTAGTATGTTGAGGAAGTGACATATGGATACAGAGTTGGTGTTGCAGCCTATGGAGGTGGAGCTTGATGAGGATGTGACCTGTGTGGAAGGTCTGGTGCTGATCCTTGATCAACAAGTGAAGAAGCTGAAAAGGAAGGACCTTGTGCTTGTGAAGGTTCTTTGGCATCATCGTGGTGTTGAGGAAGCCACGTGGGTGCTTGAAGAAGAGATGAGGAGGAAGTATCCCTCCCTTTTCTCTTAGAATTTTGGGGGCAAAATCCCTATTAGGGGTTTATAATTTGTAAGGGCCCTGACCCACATTTTTGGATAACCCTATTTGTTTAGATTAAGCATGTTGCTTAGCTCCTTGATCTAATCATCTAAGATGTAATTAGGGCATGTTCGAATCTTGGAGTTTCTTGTTTGAGCTTGTGTGGATGATGCTAGTATTTTGTGGAGAGGTTTTGGTAAAAATTCCAATTTACCCAAGTTAGGGGTTGATGTGTAAGTTTTCCACCTCTAGAGTGTTCCTTCTCTCTCTTAACATCATCTAAAGGAAAGAGAAAAATACAGACACCTTGTTTGGACCTTGGTTGTGTGATGTCATCTTTAGTTGTGTTTTGGACACATATTTGAGGTGTTTCTTACACCTAGGAGTGTTGTCTCGGGCTTGAGATCCTTGGAGAGGCCATGTATTGGTCTGTGGGTGTCTTGAGGGACATCCTATTAGTTTGTGGGTGTCTTAAAGGACATCCTATTGGTTTGTGGGTGTCTTGAAGGACATCCTATCAGTTTTGTGGTGTCTAGAGGTGCACCACATCGGTTTGTGGTACCTAGGGTTTACCCTTATCGGTTTGTGAAGAAGGTAGATGTGTGTATCGGCCTTGACCATCATAGGTGACCTAGTGGGCGAGACATATATCTTATCACCTTGTTGCATGGTGCTGCATGTGGCCCTTGTTCATGGACAAGTGTCACCTAGGGTTTTAAGGTGGTGCCACCTTCCCCTTGCTCTCTCTTTCACCCCTCTTGTATATATACATCTTTCTTTCCATGCAAGAGAACCCTTTTGGTTATCCTTTCTTTCCCTCTTTGGTGGACGACCTTGAGCTAGAGGAGTGTCTCCCTTAGAGCTTGGAGGTCGAGTCCGATTCTTGTGGTGATATCTTCATCCTCTACCTTAGTAAGCCATGATCCTTAGCTTCCTTTATCTCTTTCTTTCTTTTTCTCAGCCATGGACCTTGGTTACTTTCTTTTCCCTCTCATGATCTCTTAACCTTGGTTCCATCTTCTATCTTAGAGGTGTTGTGGTGATCAAGCTTGAAAAATCTTCTTCTACCTTGAGCTCGTGAAGCTTGGAGCTTGTTGGTGATCCTTGAGGCTGGTTATATAACACTAAACCCTCTTTGTTATTATCACTATTTATTTACTATCTTGTTCTTTATCCTTGGTTCATTATATCTTGCATGCTAGTAGTTTCTTCTTAGTAGTTTTGCATTCTATTTTGATGGAAGAATCTTTCTTAGATGTTGGTCATGTGTTACACTTCTTTTGCCTTGCTTGTAATGC
Source organism: Alisma plantago-aquatica (assembly GCA_963693085.1). Taxonomy (NCBI): domain Eukaryota; kingdom Viridiplantae; phylum Streptophyta; class Magnoliopsida; order Alismatales; family Alismataceae; genus Alisma; species Alisma plantago-aquatica. Next base: position 793,519,249 of record OY856412.1, read on the forward strand.
CATTCTAAGGTTGAAGATGAGTGGGCCGATATGCATGTTTAGGCCGATATGCTATGGGTGGCCATCATGATCTGTGACACCACTGACCGTTACAACTGTGACTGGTCGTCACATCCTTGGGGAGGCCTGGGTCGACACACCTTGGTAACATTTAGGTCATCATGCATTATGCATGGGTAAACCGATATGAGAACAAACTCTATTCGTTGCTTGGAGAAGCATTGTCCGATACTTGTTGATGTTTGTCACACCTTTTGATGGTGTTTCCAGATAGGCTAGGTTGGCCGACACCCTTTCCTTAGGCGTTGCTACCCGACACACCTACAACTGTCATGACTTGGTGTTGTGGCCGTCGGAGCATTGCTTTGATGAGCGTTGCCCATCAAGGTTCTAACCATCATGACTTGAGAGAGGGTCAATGCCCGATATCCCCTGACAACTCATCATGGTTAAAGCATTGCTCAAACCCTAGAAAGCCATCACACCATGCGTTGTTGTTTCCCGATAGAAGGGGTTGGCCGACACCCTTTCCTTGAAGTATTGTTTCCCGATACATCATCCCTAGATGCCTAAACTGATACACATCCCAAGTGGTAGGCTGATACCTTGGTTGTTCATCCAGAATATGCTTAACCGATACCCTATGGTGTAACCCTAATCGATACCTTGTGATGGTGTTTAAGATATACCATGTTGGTACTAGGATCACATACTGTGATGTGATACCCTATGGATAAGTTGAACAAATGATGTTGAGAGTTATGTTTCTATACCTTATAACATGTTTTATAATTATAATGAGAATCGTGTTTCTTTATTTCATAACACACCTCATAATAATGAAGGAAGTAATGATCTAAGGGTGGTTGTTGATCCAACCTTGTAAACCTTAATCAAGTAAGGGGAGGAACCCTAACTCTAAAAAGTAATGTGTATGACATGAATCTTATAAGGTGATAGTGTTGATGATGTATTTCTCTCTTTATTACAAGTTTCTAACCATGCAGGTAACACCAGTTGATGTACATAGCCAGGTATGAGCTATGGTGGTTATGATTTGTTTGAATAAGCCTTATGTGGCACATGTGACATGGTGATACAGAAGGATAAGGTAAATGGTCTTATGACCTACTAATGACTTGATGCCTTGCATGAGATGTTTTCCTTAGTGATGAGAGGAGGGGTTGTCACCCCAAGATATGTTGTCCTTGTGATGGACACATATTGAAAGATAGGTAGGAAATGATGATGTGACGAGATCACACCTTATAGGTTTTAGTATGTTCTGATGATGTGTCATACCCTTGTTTATGTAGAATTTGTTTACAGGTTGTACTTTGTAACTTGATTGATGATGAAAGATGCTTAAATAACCTAATTAAATAAGTAGAACCTAATCTTGTAGCTTTCCCTATGCCATAGATCCATTCAGTGTCAGTACTTGTTGAATGGTGAAACGAGTTTAACTTGGAATTCATATTGTTGAATATGCGGGGTGCAAGTTGAGGTATCTCCTTGTGTCTAGAATGTATATGTAACACATGATTGACCGTGAGCCATATCTGGAAGAGTGCAACTTTGGACTGCAACTCCATGATAGGTAACATAGGATTGGCTGCATGTCATACCTAGAAGAGTATGGTTGCGGTCGTAACTCACTAGCGTCGTGACCTATACCAAGGTGGGCTAAATATCCACAGCTAGACTATATGTCACTGAAAGTAGTTGACTTATGATGTCACTCCATGTTCACTCATACTGATAGAGGAAGGTGAGGTCGTGGATTCTGACTCTTCCATTCGACCTTGTATGGCACCAATTTCTTCATATCAAGTGGTCAGTGGGATTTGGGTGGTACGACTCAAAACCTTGGGGCAAAATAAAATGCGTAATCAGCCATGTAGTGTAACTGTATAGGATCAAAATATGAAAACATTAGATGAGGCCTTGCATGATCTTTATACAATGTTGTTGATAGGAATTATACATGTTCTTCATATCCCTTTTAACTTATTAAGATGTTTTATAAATTAGATAGTAAGTGCCCTTCTTGTTAATGATCATTACCTGCTTCACATAGATGTAACTTTACTACTGCTTTGTTTATCTTATCTGTGATAATAATAGAGTTGGTGGTGATTTATATCTCCCGCTAAGATTTGAAATCTCACCCCATAGGTTTCCCACACCCTTTCTAGGTGGATGATCACGAAGAGATAGAGATCATGTAGCGAAGGTTGAGTAGCAGCAAGAGGAGCAGTAGCTGACAAGGTTGGAAGTGCTGCTGGACATCTTTTATTGATAGAGTCCTAGAGTCATCCATGTACACTCAGATCTTTGGGAACGTTTTGTGGATGTTTCATGAACGTGTCTTCTTTATGTGGTTGGCTTGTATACCTGTTATGCACAGATGTGGTGGAATCATGTATATATGTTTCAGAACGGTTCTTTGGTTACTGGTTGATAGCATGCCTTGTATATGCTTTGAGGAATGAGAGGACTTATATGTAAAGGTTCGTGCTATTTAGCAATTTTATGAAATGGTTTTAATTTTGGTGTTTTCAGATAATATACTTGTTAATCTCTCTTCCATAGTTTTGTTTTGAGTAATCTCACTTTGTGTGGCATGGGGCGTCACATAAACCAATGAAAATACATATAGTGACAAGACTCACTTACTTGGAGTAATGAAAATCCTTAGATTAGGCCTTTTTACTAATGTTCAAGTCCTAAATCATCTGAAAGTAACATTCATACATCAAAATGTATCTTAAGATGACCTTAAACCCTGATCATAGTTCTCTAGGTAAAACATATATGATTTATATGAATTAGCACTTCAAACCAACAAAATTGAGTTTCTTACACAAATACCTATCTAATGCCTTAATTCATATTTATCTGAAAAAGTATGTATTTATTTTAATTTTTCAAAGTAAGGACCAATTGAAAATTTGACTAATTAAACCTCACCCTTTTCTTTTGGTCATCTAGACCTCACATCATGCCCATTGGCCTTGAGGCCCATGCCCTACCACTCAGCAAATAGGGCAGAATGCCCCTTTTTTCCTCTAGTAGCACATGACACGAGGCACACTCCCCCATTCTACAAGACCAGAATAGAGTCTCGTATGGAAAATCTTTGATGGACTTATCAACTGCCTCACCAACTCCTGATGCGCATGACTAGAATAAATAACATCACATTGTGTTTCTTCACATGTGGATGGTGGTGGATACCCAAGGAATGGTCATCGAAGTGGTCCAAGTCTCTGAGTTGATCCCTAGATGAACAATGCAACTCAAAAAAGTATCTACAATGTATAGACATGAGGCCAATTGACCGGTCATAGAATTGTCTACAAGTGTGAGAAGATGATCCTATTCCTCTTCAAAGGTCTCCATGATCAGAAAAAGTCATGATTGTATGTTTTGTTGTGATAAGGACTGGGTGGAGCAATAACAAGGTAGTTTGTGGGGGTATAGATCTAGGGCAATCTGGTGGAGAAGGGCATCAAGAAAGAATTCCTAGAGGTTCCTTGAACAATGTCAATATGGTATATATAAAGGTGGATGGTTGGGGACGCACAAGGGATCAATGAGTATCAAAATCTATGGATCAAGGAGTCATTCTTTCTCTGGAGTGTTGATGAATGCATATTCATCCTAGTTTTAGCTGCACTATTAGTCTAATTTAGCATTCATATAGCTTTGTTTTCACTAGAATAGCTTTGTTTTGATCTACTTAGGTTTTTATGTTAATTTGTAGGAATTTGATACTTTTATTGACTCCCTTTGTAAGTTTTGAATTCTATTGCTCTGCAATAAGTTAGCCTAGGGGGTCACACTACCCTTTAGTGGGATGGAGTCAAGAGGAGGATGCCTCTTGTGGGGTGTGGGACAGCTCCCCGGGAAAAATGGATTTTAAACACTTTCAGCAGACAGATCGTTACACAAAAATTTTGTCCAAGACCAAAATCGACCTATTGATCGACATGCCAATCGGCATCAAAATCGACCATCAATCAAGGTGTCGACAGTCTTGTTGTCCACCCTACTCGACACACTCAATGCTCGACATCCACATCGACCTCACCGATCGACATCCAAGGGGAATGACACTCAGCTCCATCGATCCACTAGATCGACATTTAGAAGGTCTGTAGTCCCATCTACCTCCAAGATTGATGACAGAAGTCCAAGCATCAGACCCTATCAGTCGATCGTCCCATCAACTGACGGACCCATTGGTCAATACTGATGGAAAGAGGTCGACACCGATAGGGAACGCAAGAGGTTGACAACCATGACCCTATAAATAGACCCCAAATGCAGTCGTACAACTCATCTCAGAATTTTTGGAGATAGAAACACTGAAAGACTACCGTCGAGATCAGAGCAAGGACGAGACCTATCGACCAACCTAGTTCTATCAACCTAGCTTGGCAACGCCTATCGACCTCAAGCATAGATTGACATATCTTTTTCATTTGCAACTCTAGACCGTCGATCTCCCTTCTTGGGCAATCGATCTCTTCCCTGAGTTTCTATTCATCCATATGCTTTCGTTGCAAGCCAGGGTTAGTTATTGAAGGAGAAAGAAGGAAGGAAGTATGTCATCACACACCATGCCGAGCCACTTCTATTTTCATCATGACCATGATGGCATCATCTTCCTCTTCTTATGATATTAATCTCGCCATGTCGAGGGAGTAGTATTTTCACTGGTGTGTGGGGACTAGCCCCACTACCTGTCTCTTGTAGTTTCATTCATGTTCCAACTCTTGTATGAACTCATTTAATTCACAGCCAATCATTTATCACATGTTTTGTGGATTGATCACCCGCTTTACGTGTATTATTATAATCTTTTACTATGAGAACTTCAACGCTTAAGATTTGAATACTTATTAGATTTAGTTGACACCCCAATGAGAACTTCCGAAGAAAACTATTTGAAGTAGTGGATGGAGGATCTATAAGTAATGAGACATCGAGCTTACATGGATATCTACTCATGCAAGTTTTTGATGTCAAAAGGGTAAACTTGCATAACTCCAATTATATCTTCATACAAATTTGGATTTGAATGATAGTGCATATTCGACTAGTGGCGGTGAAACCCAGTTCCACCCTAGTGTTACCATCCCTTGATAACTAGAACCTTAATCTAGCTCTTTTTATTCTTGCAATCTTAGATTAATCAACCCAATATTAACTTTTCTGATAAATACTAGTTCTCTCCAAGTTGCTTTTATTAGATATTTCTTAAAAATGTTGTCCCATGGGATTCGATCCTCAACTATACTATGATAAGATCCGTCTGCTTGTGGGTGGCATTATTGCACTTTGGTTTTGGTAAACTCTAGGAATTATAGGAATTATATTCCTAGTGAATTTTTAGTGCGGTAATATTCCATGTCAAGTGTCCAAGGCATAAAATCCCTTTGGGTTTGGAAAATATCCCCTCAAGAAGGCGTGACAAAGGTTCATGAGGTGTTTATTTATACTAGGATTCACCCATGATGAAGGCAAAGCCTAGGATGTTCTTGGGACTCTATAGTCGTCCCTACCCTAGTAACGACCAAGGGAGATGACTTGTTGGCTCACATGTGAGACAGTCTGACTGAGAGAATGAATTTCCCAAAAAGGCCATGCGTGACACTTAACCAAGGGCTTAATAAAAAGGAAAAACTTGATCTTATGGAAAATATCAAGGTCAATTTTATTTTTAAATCATAAGTGTCATTTTTTTGTCTTTTACTTCTTCAATATCTAATATCTAAAGAAAGTAACATTTATTTGGGGTTCATAAACTTGTATTTATATGTTGAAACTTCATTAAATACTTCTTAAGTAATTATTTTATTGAGAATTGAAATCTAGGTATTTTACAACTCTACGCACCTTACAAAAATGTCATCCTCGAAATTTTCATGCTTCTACCCACCATAGGGTTTTCATGTAGACTTACATCTAGGGCCTCAACCAAATATCATAAGGCTATAGACCAACAAGAAAATATAGTTAATTAATTTCATCTATATTAATGACCTCAACTCCCTCAATAAATTATGAAATTATATTTTTCATATCATTAAATAAAACCTTAATTTGTAATCCTCAACCATAATTAATTTATCATGGTGACATCATCTTCATGTCTTTCTCAAAGTCTAGGGTATCAAAGCTTCACATAAATATACACTTTCTGATATCTACTTGAACCAGGGTTAGATGACTGTACAATTAAGGTCTTTTGCATTACCCATCCTTGTGACATCCCCAGATATGTGTTGATCAGACACCTACCCAACGATTGGATATCTTATCATGCTACTATCCATAAAAATAATGGTGCATGTGTCTCATACCACACACACTAATAAGCCATGAAGAGATGCATAATAGGTCTTATGCTATGACATTTCCTCTAAATTTTCAATTGGCGTGCAAGAACCTCTGAGTAAAAGAGAGGACACATCACATGTGAAAAGTGGGCTAATACATAGAGTCCAAACTAGACAAACATATATCCCCATATTTGATGTGTACTAGAGAGGGGGTGGGTGAATATAGCTACTATAAATCTTATACAATTTTAAAACTAGGGAGGTCAGATTGCAACTTGCTTAAAAGATAATGCAGTAGAAATGTAAAGCAAGTAAGTGGACAATGAAAGAAAACCACAAGAGACACTCGATGTAGAGTGGCTCCATCAAAAGACGTCAGTCCACTTCATGGTTGTTCCTGACCAATATTTGTGACAATAAGCTTTAATTAATGTCGCAAGGAATAATACAAAGTACAATTGTTACCTTCTTCTTTTACGGCCAAGGAAGAGCACTGAATCTTCACCTCTCTTTTACTAGCTTTGAAGAGCACCAAACCTATTCTTTAATGGCTAAGGAAGAGAATTGAACCTTGCCCTCTTATTTAATGGCTAAATAGCACTAAACCTCTTCTTTAACGGCCAAGGAAGAGCACTAAACAATGTTGTTGAATGTTCAATTTGAGAAAGAAAACAATAATTCTCAAAATATACAAATATCAATTCTTCAAAAGATTTATAATATGAAGCTCTTTATGACCGAGTGATGATCAACTTCCACAAGAATAGACAAGTCTATATTTGATGGAGTCTGACACTATTGTTGAGCTATGGTTTAGATATGAAGATAACAATGTAGGATTCAAAACTTAAAGAAAGATAGCATGTAATAAATACACTCAAGTGTGCATCTCAAGTGTTCATAGGCACTCCTAGGAAACACTTTTGAATGGTCAATATAGTTGTTGAGAGCGTTTTGACCAAGATAAATGCTAAACTAGCCGTTAGAAGTCAAAAGACAAGTTTAAAATGACTAGAAAAGTAATTGTAGATTTTGACTGCAGACTGATCTTAATCATAGAAGAGATCGGCCTAAATATTTCATGTAAACCACTATCACAATTTTAGAAAACATGGCAAATAATTTTTCTAATGACACTTATATATCCTAAAGACTTGTTATAAGTTTGAAAAAGGTTTTAGGATAGGATAGGATTAATGATTACTCATTCTTACATCATTCCTAGTAAGTTTCACAAAATGCACATATATAAAGTATATAAATGGTACAACTTGTCCTACATGCATACAAACACATATAATATTGCATAACATTTACATTCGGATCTTATCTGAATTCCTTGATTGACTGAAACACTAAATGCACATTTTAGTAACACAAAAGGAAAATATTTGCATCATTGAAATTAGAGTGTGGCATATCTAAAAAAGCCGAAAATCTCCTCCTTTGTGGTGATGACAAATATTTCCATAAGATGTTAATGAAAGTAGACAATTTAGATCATCATACCTTTAAATTGTTGTAGATAGTCAAAATTATCTTCATGGATTTTTATCCCCCTTTGTCGAAGTCAAAAAGGGGTTATACTTACCAATGATCCCCCTCAAGGAGATACTCCCCCTCAACATGATAGTCATTTTAGAGAGGGAATATATATCCCAAGGAAAAATAAGGATGTACCAATTTGAAATGAGATACATTTTATAGATAAAGAAACCATATTTGATCAAGGAACATTAAAAAGTTATTTAATTACCAATGAAAGGAATGTATGTCCTTCATGATAAAGAGATCTCATTAAGCATAAAATATCAAAAAGGTACTCTAAGTCAATGATAAGGAAAGTTAAGTCCATCTTGATATAGAGATGCCATGAATAACACCAAGTTTCTAGAGATCACAGTGATAAAAAGAATAAAATCAACAATTTTACATTGTTCAAAAACACGAAAACTCATATATATTTGACAGAAATGGAAAGTGAAACATATTTAAGTAGCATACATATAATGATTAACAATATGAATTATGGAAATGCCTTGAACATGCCAATTTTGGACATATTTTCAATAAATTTTGAACATGTCAATTTTGGAAATGCATTCAATGTCTATCAAAACTACTTTGACTAAAGAATACCAGAAGCCACAAATTTTATGTTATTTGAAAAGAATCCAAAGTCATTAATGTATTGTTGAATTCAACAATTTACCATGATGGGAAGTTGTAAAATTTGACAAGCTCTTTTAAAAAAGCTAAGAGTGGTTATAGAAGGGTGGACGATGAGCACAACATATAGAAAGAAATTAATAGTTCTTTATGGCAATTTAGCAACTGTGAACATGTTGCCAAAACATTCCATGGAGCATTGAAAACTTGCCATACGTACTATTTCATTAATAATCTCATCTCATTAAGGATGGTCAAAGACCATTGGTTGACCACAATAAAAATGGCAATGAAATCTTTAGTGGTGGCCAATTTTATTAGAGAAAATATTGGAACCTAAAATAATTTGTTGCAATTTTCAAACAATATGGTGCCAAGCAACGTCGGCTGAAACTTGGACATCTCCACATAATTATTGATTGGACTTCATGCTTCTCTTGCATAATAATTAATGCAACAAAATCTTTCCATCTACAATACAACAATATACATGCAAAGAAATTTATAATTGTGAATCACCAACAATAACAAGCTATCATGGTATTTAATTTCAATAAGGATTCAAGGCAACAAAGTTCTAGTTTTATATTTTTGACCGAACATCTTTGACCGATCTTCTTTGATTGAGTACATGAGAAAATATCATATTTACAATATGTAAAATAAATCATTTTAGAATTAAATAACTAAATAAATATATTACAAATACTAACAACAAGATAGACAAATTAAAACTTACATTTAGTATTTTGGTCAAATTATAATTCGATCTATTTGCCCCTTGAACAAATTGTAATTCGATCTTGACCGAGAGTTAGTCTGCCAACAACTTTTTCCATTATTAACCAATTCAAAGAGAATAATTAAAGTAATATATTCATCAATTATCTCATTTTCTTCTATATTAAGGAATTAACAGTAGCAACTAATTTCTTTTTCTTATACTTTTCAACTTTATATGATTTAAATTCAACAAGTTCATTTTTAGAAAAAGTTGAAGAAGATACATCATTATTACACTTTATGTACTTTATTCTTTATGTTAATCATTTTCGACGATTAGACAAATATGATGAAAATTTTCCTCACTTTCTATAATGCATTCTTCAATATTATTTTCAAAGATTTAATGGTAAATGTAGAATTTAATTCAGAAATAATTTCATGTTTTTCTATGTGAAATAATTCAAGATTATGAGCAAGCACATCGATTTAATGTCATTAAATTGCTTGGTTTCTTCATGAATAATAGAAAACTTCCTGTAAATATCATAAGCGATTTCATAAGAGGTAATGCGATTACATTCATCAATAGGAAGAAAGTAATAAAGCAAGTCTAAGGATCTAACTTTAAGAATAGCATTTCTTACCATACATGTACCCCATTCATCCAAATATGTTGTTGGAGGCACATATGGATGGATGACCATCTTCCAAATATTAGGGCCAACACTTTGAATGCATAATTATGTATCTTGCTTCTAAAGAGTGTAGTTAGATCCATCAATGATAGTCTTGCGGTTGATGTGTGGTTCTATATCTCTTACACCGCATATCCATTTCTTTTGAAAATTTTAACATGATTTTAATGGTTATAAATCTAATTATTAACAATACCAACTTCCTCAACTCTTGAGTCTAAGATGGTTAAATATTTACTCTCATAATTAATGAAATTATGAATATCTAAAAATTATTCATGCATTTTTTTTAAATGATTCCAAAGCCAAGAATCCATTATTGTGTTCAAATTCTCAATTGGGTGTCCTGAATGGGATAATTCGATCAGAATGAGGACAATTATATTTAGTGCTCAAAGTTCAGGATAACTCCATGAAGTGAAATATTTCATGGAAAATTTAGCAAAAGAGGTTTCTATTTGAGAATAATAGCTCATAGTTAAATTTAGTACCAAAGTCTAGTATATTACAACTCTCCACCCCTTAAAGTGATTTCGTACTCAAAATTGAAATGACCATGTTCTAGTCAGATATTATTTCCCACCCCTTAAAAGGATTCAACTAGAAATCTACATGCACATGTCAACTGTGATGCAATATCCTTCACCAACACTAGGTTTCTCCTCTAGGATTTTCTCATTTCTCCATGATTGTGATTTAACCTAAGAAATCATTAATAAAATCCATAAAATTATTTTGTGTACATATATTATTATAAAGAAAATAATTTCTCGACGGGAAACCTTTTTGATGCAGAATTGAAAGATGGCCAAAAATCAATTTGTGAACTAAGTCACAATCACCTCTTATTAACATTCACCATACTAATTACTCCATCCTATTAAGTATTTGACTCAATTTTGTAAATAAGATCCATGTATGACCTAAAGAGTCACTCGAGAGAATTCAATTTATAGAATAGGAAAGAAGGATTTTGTTTTTTACCAATGGGGACTCACAATTTAAAACTTAGGGTTCTAATCAAACTATTCACCTTTCAACTACTAGTTTGTTAAATAGTTGTAACCACATGTTCTCCTTTTTTCTCTGACATCCTAATTTGGGTTGATGATAAAGTCTATGATTTGTGAGTTTTCACAAGCACTAGAAATCACCTTGACTAGGTGGGCATGCAAAGTGAGGAAACCCCACCACCACCAAAGTGGATTTGAAGTAATCATACCAGAATCTTCACTGAACATCCTTCCTTAGAAATATTATATCAATCCATTTACATGGTGATGTTATTAAATTATGTATTAGACAACTCATTTCACCTATGTTTCTATTTCTATCTTACGTGAATATGGATAGCAAGACTAGTGTTGGTTGCAAACTACTTGCATAAGTAATCTAGGTGTACTAGTCATTTAACCCTAACTTCCAACAGACATGCATGAGTGTCAACTATTTATAGCTTTGATACATGTTGTAAAGACCTGATCTTTGTGATCAAATATTTACACAATGTATCAAAAGTATAAACAATATTATTATAATCATGATTTTACATTAGAGTCACAAAATATTTATACAAAAGATTACAAGATTGAAAATAAGAATCGATTCCTAGCTAGTCTCCAACTGAGGATAGGTTCTGCATGTCTCTTCTAGTCCTTCTTTGTATCACCTATCCATGAGTTCCTGGAGGAACAAAACCACACATGGACCCCATGAAGGGAAAATAAAGGTCAACTAGGCTGGTACTAAATCCAATTATTGAGATATTTTAAAAATAATGAGTTATGAGATCAGTTCTAGGTAATATTGCTTGGTGGACTAACAAGAGGATTGTCTAGATTCCATTCTAGTTTCAAAAGGGTACAATAATCAAATAGTAACTAGAGAAAAAAAGAGATTATCAAAATCAATATCAAGATTTCAAAATGAAACGGTTTTTCTCAAAACAAGTATCAAGATATCAAATTATCCAAATTGAAAAGATTTATCTATTGGCACAATCAATCTAATATTTTGTCTCCTCTAATGGCTAGGTGCCTAGTGTTCTCCCCTCTATGAGAAAACGACACTTTTGGGGTAACTAGTAATAGGGGACCTCTAATTGTCCATTATCCACTACACAAGGTTGGGGGATGTGAGACGTTGAGTCTAGTGAGTCAAAAATCTAAGACAATATTTTGATTTTTTGTGGCAATATCAAAACCAACCAATATTTCAATTGTTCAACAATGTTCAACATTCAATTTTGTCACGACGACCTTCAACAAGAGGGAAAGACTAATAACAATTTGATTCACTACTTTTACAAAATTATATGAATGAAATGTAAGAGGGAGATAAATAGTTCAATAATAGAATTGAGGGTTTAGTACCTATTTTGAACCAAGGATTTCCAAATTGAGATGTCCAAAAGATGCCACTTTATTAGGAATCTAGAAATAGAGAATGAATTAGGTTCATTTGAGGTTTCTTGGCTTGGAATCAAGTTTGGTTTACTAGACTTATTTTAGATTAGGTTTCCCCATGTCGAATTACCATTCCATATTTTATCATCAACAATGATTCTAGATTTCCAATTTGGTTATATATAGTCATTTACATACTTAGTTGTTTTATCACATTTTCTATAGATTATATTTTAAAATGTTAATATAATGTATTATTATTTTGTGAGTATGGTCAAGGGTTTCATTTACTAATATAAATTTACTAGGAATATTTGGGGTTTCTAACTGAAATTAGTCGATGCATACTTGATCATATGCTAATACATATATATATATATATATATATATACATATATATATATATATACATATATATATATATATAAAGTATATCAATGTTTATGTAAAGGTGAGTGAGAGGATTTAACTTTATTTAGAGTTCAATCACCCTTCTTATATTCTATCTCTCAGTCATGTTGACAACAATATTAATACATTTATCAATTATCTCTATTATTGGCATACCAACATATACATACGTTAGTGTTAGTCCCTACACTAATATGTATGTTAGGATATTGTGATTAGAATTATCCCTCTATTTCATTTAACTAATTTGTATAACAATAACATACAATAGAGAAGAAGTCCATTAAATTACATTCATTAGTAATGTATATAAACCTATGTAGATATTAGGGTTTGTATTTTAGTATACAATTATCAAACACATTATTTCTAGGATTATACTTCATGCTCGATAAGATCTGAGACCTTTTAATGAATTATAAATATATAGGATCTCATCATGCACATGTACCATCTTTCCTATTGTTGAGGATTCTAGCTAATGGTTCATATTATTTAAACTCGATTTTATCAGTTCCTTGGTCATTTTCTTGATTAATCAACAAAAGCTATGAATTAATTGGACAACAGGAGAGGGGATGCTTACCTTCCATAGTTGAATTCCATGGATTTGTACCTGTGGCAGTCGAGTATATAGATTTTTTGGTCTGAAGCTCATCCTTCATCTTTTGGATCTTTGGTAAAAATGGTTTGTGGGTGCTAGACTATGGCTCAATACGGTAGTAGGTGTTTCCACAGACCGGAAGGGTGGTTGGGGAATCCCCTTTGGTTGTGGCACAGTCGACTTCACAATGCAGTCTTAATAGGTTTACAAGGTAGACTTTCATCATCCATCTTGATGGACTGTGATGAAGCAGTCTATTTTGCCGATGGTCGGTCAGGGTGATCCGACCTGTGGTGATATTAGGCAAGGTGGCAATAGGTCAGGAACTCTATAATGCAATTTGCAAGTCTGGTTGGCAAGTGAGGCAACGTTATGTTCACATGATACTGGTGGTCGAGGCAGATAGTGACCATGTGGGGGAATTGTAGGTGGTGGTGATGGCTAAATTGCGGTCGCAGGGTTGAGTTGGATGGATATCATCTGCGATTCAAAGGGCTACAGTTCCGTTTCCCTTGTGTAGTCTAGTTTTCAGAGAACAAGGCTTAGTGCTGATGTTGCGCCAATGGTGGTGTTGTTGTTGCAGATGGTCATCATGTTGGTAGGTCATTAGCTGCATTTGCTTGTGATGGTGACAAGGCAGAAGGGAGGTCTCTACATGGCCTCTATGGGAACTAGACTTGGAGGTTGAGCAAGGAGAAAGGGATCAAACTATGGTGTTGTAGATCTCATTTGTTGTAGGTCTGTGTCACAAATAGGGTAGTCACATGAGCATATATATTCATGGGAAGGTTCTAGGGTTTTCCTTGGATATGCTGGGTGAAGAGGAGGGGGCAACGCTGGAAATAGAGGAGGAGGCATTGAGATGTGAGGGACTGGGGGTGGCTAAACCTTGTCGGCTGTTTCTCTACTGTGAGATAAGCTTTGCGTAGGGAAGGTCCAGGTTCGGGGTTAGGGATAACTGACATGGGGCCTTGGTCAATTAACCACTTGGCCAAGTAGATTTAATTTTCTTTTATTATCAAGTCTCCATTCCTTTAAAATTCTATATCTCTTACACCTCGTATTTGTTTGTTTTAGAAATTTCAACATGCTTTCAATGGTTATAAATCTAATTATTACCAATACCAACTCTGTCAATTCTTGAGTCTAAGATGGCCAAATATTTGCTCTCACAATTAATGCAATTATGAATATCTAAAAAGTACTAATGTATATTTTTTAAATGATTACAAAACCAAGAATCTATTATTGTGTTCAATTTCTCAAATGTGGGTCCCAAATGGGATAATCTAATCAAAATGAGGACAATTGTATTTTAGTGCTCAAACTTCAGGATAACTCCATCAAGTTAATATTTTGTGGAAAATTTATCAAAATAGGATTCGATTTGAGAATAATAGCTCAAAGTGAAATTTAGTGCCAAAGTCTAGTATGTTACAAGTCTCCATCCCATAAAGTGATTTTGTCCTCAAAATCACCACGACCATGGTCTTGTCAGATATTATTCCCCACCCCTTAAAAGGATTCAATTTGAAATCAAAATATGCATGTCAACTATGATGCAATATCCTTCACCAACACTAGGTTTCACCTCTAGGGTTTTCTCATTTTTCCATGATTGTGACTTAGCCTAAGAAATCGTCGATAGAATCCAAAAAATCATTTTTTGTACATACATTATTATAAAGAAAATAATTTCTTGATGGGAAACCTTTTCTATGCAAAAATGAAAGATTGCCAAAATCAATTTGAGACCTAAGTCACAATCACCTCTTATCAACCTTCACCATACTAATTACTCCATCCTATTAAGTATTTGACTCAATTGTAGAAATAAGATCCATGTATGACCTAAAGAGTCACTAGGGTAACTTCAATCATAGCATAGGGAAGAAGGATATTGTTTTCTACCAATGGGGACTCACAATTTCAAACTTGGATTCTAGTCAAACTGTACCTTTCAACTACTAGTTTGTTCAATAGTTTTAACCACACGTTCCTCTTTTTCTCTGACATCCTAATTTGGGTTGACGATAAAGTCTATGATCTGTGACTTCTCCCAAATAGTATAAATCACCTTGACTGGATCGATATGCAAAGTGAGGAAACCCCACCACCACCAAAGTGGATTGGAGTAATTATACTATAACCTTGGTATGCAAAGTGAGGAAACCCCACCACCACCAAAGTGGATTGGGAGTAATTATACCAGAACCTTCATTGAAAATCCTTCCTTAGACACCTTAGATCAATCCACTTATATGGTGATGTTATTAAATAATGTATTACACAACTCATTTCACCTATGTTTCTATTTCTATCTTAGGTAAATAGGGTTAGCAAGACTAGTGTTGATTGTAAACTACTTGCCTAAGTTTCAAGGTGTACTAGTCATTTAACCCTAACTTCTAGGAGACATGCACGAGTGTCGACTGTTTATAGGTCTGTTACCATGTTGTAAAGACCCGATCTTTATGATCAAATATTTATAAAATGTATCAAAAGTACAAAATCTTTATTACAATCATGCTTCTACATAAGAGTTGCGAAATCTTTATAAAAAAGATTACAAGATTGAAAATAAGAATAAATTCATATCTAATCTCCAATCGAGAATAGCTCCTGCACGTCTCTTCTAGTCCTTCTTTCTATCACCTGTCCATGAGTTCCTGGAGGAACAAAACCATACATGGACCCCATAAAGAGAAAATAAAAGTCAACTAGGCTAGTACTAAATCCAATTATTGAGCTATTTCAAAAATAAAGAGTTATGAGCTCAAATCTAGGTAATATTGCTCGGTGGACTATTACATTAATAAGAGGATTGTCTAGCTACCATTCTAGTTTCAAAATAGTACAATAATTCAAAAGGTAACTAGATCAACAAAAAGATTATCAAAATCAATATCATGATTTCAAAATGAAACACTTTTCCTCAAAACTAATATCAAGATATCAAATTATCTAAAATGAAATGATTTATCCATTGGCACAACCAATATAATATTTTGTCTTCTCCAGTGGCTAGGTGCCTAGTGTTCTCCCCTCTATGAGAGAACAAACTTTCACCTGTGGGGGTTACCAATATTGTAGGACATCTAATTGTCCATCATCTACTACACATGGTTGGGGGATGTGACCCACCTATTCTAGTGAGCCAAATCTCATGGCCAATATTTTGAATTTTTGTGCAAATATCAAAATCAACCAATATTTCAAAACATTCAATTTAGTCGTGGTGACCTTCAATAAGAGGGAAGGCTAATAACAATTTGGTTCCGCACTTCTACAAAATTATATGAATGAAATGCAAGAGGGAGATTACCAATTCAATAATAGAATTGAGGATTTAGTTCCTATTTTGAAATGAGAATTTCTAAATCATGATGTCCAAAAGATGCCAATTTCTCATGAATCTAGAAAGAGAGAATGTATTAGGTTCATTTGAGGTTTGTTGGCTTGGAATCAATTTCATTCTTCTAGACTTATTTTAGATTAGGTTTCCCATGTCAAATTACTATTCCATATTTTACTGTCGACAATGATTCTAGATTTCCAATTAGGTTATATATACTCAATGTTACATACTCAATTGTTTTATCACATTTTCTATAGATTAGATCTTAAAATGTTAATATAATATACTTCTATTTGGTGACTATGGTCAAGGGTGTTCATTTACTAATATACACTTACAAGGAATATCTGGGGTTTCTAATTGAAATTCCTCGATGCATACGTGATCATGTGACATACTTAGAGTTCAAATATGTATATAAGTAGATCAATTTATATGTAAGGCAAGTTAAATGATTTATCTTTATTTATAGTTCAAGCACACTTCTTATATTCTCTCTCTCAATCATACATAAAAGTCTAGAGCTATGTTAGCAACATTATTAATGCATTTATTAATCATCTCCATTATTGGCATACCAACATATACATATGTTAGTGTTAATACCTACACCAATATGCATTTTAGGATATTGTGATTAACTTTATCCCTCTATTTCATTTGACTAGTTTTTATAACAATGACATATAATAGAGAAGGAGTCTATTAAATTACATTGATTGGTAATGTATATAATCTATGTAGATTATTATGGTTTTTATTTGAGTATACAATTATCCACCCATTAGTTCTAGGATTATAGTTCATACTCAAAAAGATCTGAGACCTTTGAATGAATAATAAATCAATAGAATCTCATCATGTACATGTACCATCTTCTAATTGTTAAGGATTCTAGCTAATGGTAAGGATTATTTAAACTCGATTTTATTAGTTCCTTGGCCATTTTCTTGATAATCGACAAAATCTATGAATTAATCAGACAACAGGAGAGGGGATGCTTACCTTCCATAGTTGGATTCCATGGATCTATACTAGTGGCAGCTGAGTATAAAGATTTGTTGGTTCGAAGCTCATTCTTTAGATTTTGGATCTTCATCAAATATGGTTCATTGGTTCTAGACGATGGCTCCATGTGGTAGTAGGCATTTCCACATATTGGAAGGGTGGTTGGGGAACCCCCTACTGTCATGGCATAGCCGACTTCAAGTTGGAGGTGGTTCCCCTTCACAGTG
Source organism: Alisma plantago-aquatica (assembly GCA_963693085.1). Lineage (NCBI taxonomy): Eukaryota > Viridiplantae > Streptophyta > Magnoliopsida > Alismatales > Alismataceae > Alisma > Alisma plantago-aquatica. The sequence continues at coordinate 793,537,205 of OY856412.1, forward strand.
TAGTAAGATTAGGTTTAGAAGGTAGACTTTTGCCATCCATCTCGTTGGACTGTGATGAAGTAGTCTATTTTTCCAAAGGCCAAACATGGTGATCCAACTTATGATGATCTTAGGCTAGGTGGTGGTAGGTTAGGAATGTTACAATGCAATCTACAAGTCTAGTCGGCAAGCAAGGCAACATTATGTCCATAGGCTACTGGTGGTTGAGGTAGATTGTGACCATGTGGGGGGATTGTAGGTGGTGGTGATGACAAAGTTGTGGTGGTAGGGTTGAGTTGTATGGACCGTCATCTGCAGATCAACAGGATATAGTTCCTTATACCTTGTGTAATCTGGTTTTCAGAGAACAAGGACCACGGGTGGTGTTGCGCTAGTTGTGGCGTTTTTGTTGCTGATGGTCGTCCTATTGGTAGGTCATCTGTTGCATCTGCTTGTGACAGTGACAAGGCGGAAGGGAGGTCGCCCTGGGAACCTTAGTCGGAGGTTGGTCAATGAGAAATGGATCAGACTGTGGTGTTGTAGAACTCATTTGCTTCAAGTATGTGCTGCAAATAAGGTAATCATAGGAGCATTTATATATATTTAGTGGGAAGATGCTAGGGTTTTCCTTGGATATATTGGGTGAAAAGGAGGGGGCAGAGATGGAAATTGATGATGCATTGAGATGTGAGGGACTAGAGGTGGCTAAACCACAGAGGCCATTTCTTTGCTGTGAGGTAACACTTGCGTAGGGTAAAACCATGCACGTGGTTAGGGATAACCGGCTACAACCTTGGTCAATTATCTAGTTAACCAATTAGATTTCATTATCTTTTATTATCAAGTCGCCATTCCTTTAAAATTCTATATCTCTTACACCCCATATCCATTTCTTGTAAAAATTTCAACATGCTTTCAATGGTTATAAATCTAATTATTAACAATGCCAACTCCCTCAACTCTTGAGTCTAAGATGGCCAAATATTTACTCCATTAATTAATGCAATTATTAATATCTAAAAATTACTAATGTATTTTTTTAAAATGATTCCAAAGTCAAGAATCTATTACTGTGTTCAATTTCTCAATTGTGGGTCCCAAATGGGATAATTCGATCAAAATGAGGACAACTTGTATTTTAGTGCTCAAAGTTTAGTATCGCTCCATGATGTAAAATATTTCATGGAAAAATTAGCAAAGAGGTTTCAATTTGAGAATAATATCTCAGAGTTAAATTTAGTACCTAAGTCCAGTATATTACAAGAATTCTAGGCTTGGAGAAAGATAATTTGTAATAAAAATTGATCAAGTGTGTATCTTAAGTGTTCATAGGCACTCTTATATATAAAAAACACCTAGGAATGGTCAATATAGATGTTGGGAGTGTTTTCACCAAGATAATTCTAAACTAGACGTTAGAAATCAAAAGACAAGTCCGCAATGGCTAGAAAAATATATGTAAATTTTGACGGCAGACTGATCTCAGTCAATGAAGAGTTCGACCTAAATATTCCATCTAAAACACTAATATATATTTGGAAATATGTCAAAGGAATTTTCTAGTGACACCTATCTATCCTAAATACTTGATATAAGTTTGAAAATGGTTTTAGGATAGTATATGACTAATCATCACTCATTCTTACATCATTCCTAGTAATTTATATAAAATACATTTATACAAAGTATATACATGGCACAATGTGTCCTACAAGCATCCAAACGCATATAATATTGCATACTCTTTATTGTTAGATCTTGTCTAAATTCCTTGATCACTTGGAATACTAAATGCACAATTAGTAACACAAAAGGGAAATATTTACATCTTCAAAATTAGAATGTGGCATATCCAAAAGATTACAACCTTATCTATATATTCTATCTAGTATTCCTAAACCTTGAAATATTAATTTTCCTTGGGTTCCCTCAACTTTACCTGATCCTCATATAACAAGGGTATCTATTCATATACCTTGACTTCATAACTTCATCATATGAATATTTTCCTAGTGGGCGTCTACTCATTTCTCGCGATACCATACTACCCCTACAAGTACATACATGTTAGCAAAACCAAATACTATGTTGTCCATAACTTAGTTCACTTGGCTTGGTGGAATGTCCAAAACATGATATACATATAAACAAGATGGATGAAACACCATGCATTAATTGGAAATATAGATTCATACAATATTCTTTAGAGAGAAAACTTATAATGTAAACTATTTCATATTTTAACTAGAATCTAATACATGAAAGGTAGAAGAAATCTAGGGCATAAATCTTCTTTGGAAACTTTATATTGAATCTTCTAAGGTGTAGATGGCACCCCACTAGACTAAGTCTTGAAAACCTCGACTTTGAAACACTCACTTCTAATTCCACTGCTCCTTGATCTAGGGACATGTCGTCCCACAATCATGAAAATATAGAGACATACATCAGTAAGTGACACTATACACATTATAAGAAAAGAAAGTGCATATAACTGACTTGGGAGAAAATCTTGACATGTATTTGACTAGAGCATTCTTGAGTTCATGAATCTTATAACATGAAGATCGGAACAATAAATACATGCCATCTCTATATAACGCTCACATAAGAGCACACAATGCTACGAAAGCCCATGATTGCTAGGAAAGCCCATAACAACCTCCTAAGGTCTATAATTATGAGAAGTATATAAACTTAATCAAGTTTCATTTATTAACTTGAGAATTAATCATTATCTAAATCTTGCCATCAATGTAAATTATCCTTGTCCAAAATTTACACGAAAGTGCTCATAAGACCGAATAAGGCTCATCTTAGTTGCACCAAAGTGCTTATCAATGCCATAATGGTAAAATATCATAAGGAGGAACAATTTACAACTTAAGTCATTATCTTAATCAGCACAAGATTTCTCCCTCCTATTCTTGAAATTAAAATTTCATGATTTACTTTATTATTTATACAATTCCTTGAACATTACATGATCAATGAGCTAATGTACTCAACAAAGGTGATAATCATACGACATTATGGACATAACCAACAACATCCAATAATATAACCAGAAACATCATCATCATTATCACAATTGCACTCATAAACTTGAAATTGAAAGCATAATTCATAAATCAAACATAGCATACAATTGAACCAATGTACATATGTATAGTGGCATGACCCATTTATTCGAAGCAAAGTAAATCCTTAGGTTAGGCCTTCTTACTCATGTCCAAGTCCTAAATCACTGGAATGAACATCTACACATCAAAATCTATCTTAAGACAACCTTAATCCCTAATCATAGGTTTCTAAGTAAACCAGATCTGGGTTATATGGACTAGCACTTCAAACCAACAAAATTGAGTTCCTTACATATAAACATCTCCAATGGCTTTGTTTTCATTTTTTTCCTGACAAAGTATGTACTGTGATTTTTCAAAGTTAGGACCAATTGAAATTTTGACTGATTAAACCTCACCTTTTTTTGTTGGCCATACCTCACAGCATGCCCACAAGCCTTGCAGCCCACAGCTTGCCACCCAACTGACAAGGCCCAATGACCCTTTCTTCTCCAATAGCGTGATACTGGAGACACACTCCCCTGTTCTGGTGGAACAGAGTCCCATCTTGCAAATCTCCAATGCCCTCGACACCTCCTGATGCATCTGACTGGAATAGAGAGCATCAAACTATGTTCTTCATGTGCGACCAGTGGTGGATACCATCAAGTAAGGGTCATCTAGGTGGTCCTAATCTCTGAGTTGAGCCCTAGATATATGTTGCAAATTTGGAAACTATCTGCAATGCATAGATAGGAGGCCAATTAACTAGTCATAGCAAAATACACAGGTGTGAGGATATGATCCTATTCCTCTTTAAAGGTCCCCATGATAAGAGGAAGTCATGATTGTGTGTGACTCTGTGTTTCTGTGATGGTGATCCGATGGAGCAACAAGGGGATAGTTCGTGGGGCGTATAAATCTAGGACAATCTGAAGGAAGAAGGGCATCATCGGAATGTTCTTGGAGCCTCCTCAAACATTTTTAGTGTGCTATATATAAAGGTGTACAATTGGGGATGCACAACAGATCAAGGAGTTCTTAACTCAGTGAAGAAAGGAGTCAACTTTTGTTTGGAGTGTCCAGGGCACACAATCCTTTGGGATTTGTGAAGGATCCCCTCGAGAAGAAAAGATGAAGGTTCGTGAGGTGTATGTTTATACTGGGATTTTCCCACAAGGGAGGCAAAGTCTAGAGTGTTCTTAGAGCTATAGAGTCCTCCCTGACCTCGCGACGGTCGAGGGAGACTTGTTGGCTCGTGGATGAGACAGATCGACCCAAAGAGCGACTTTCCCTAAAAGGCCATGCATGACACTCAACCAAAAATTGGTATTATCTTAGATTTAAATTCTAATTAAATTGAAGCAACATGAATCATCCAAATATAAAAAATGGTGTTAATGAATTTGACTAACGAATCTAAATTTGGAGCTAGATTTGCGTTTTGAGAATCATGTCAATCTAGATTTTCTTTTTAAGAGAATCACACATTCAGTTATCTAAGGTTATCCAAAAAGGATTCCAGACAAATGAGAAAAGCCACTTATAGTCCTACAAACCTCAAATAATTATTTATTGGGTCCATTATAGACATTATTAAGGCCAATTTTATTTTTAAACATTAATTGCCACTTTATTTGTCTTTTACTTCTTTTTCTTTTCACAATATTTAAAGAAAGCAATCATTTATTTTGGGTTCATTTGAATTGGTGTGTCCATGAACTTGTATTTATTTGTTGAAACTTCATTAAAGATTTTATATGTAATTATTTTAGTGAGTGTTGAATTTTAGGGACGTTACATGTTACCTCCCCAGCCGGATGCAGGTGAAGACGACTTTATTTTCAAAGAGGATGCCAAAGGGATCTTCACTATGAAATATATTTACTCCAAGCTGCGCGCTAACAAAGGACATGATCTGTGTCCAAGGTCGTTGGACAACATTTGGAAATTACAAATCCCGCATAAGATTAAAATTAACGTTTATGTGGATGGCTATGCATAATGGACTCGTGACTAGTCGCAATAGTGAACACTGAAGTTTCACCGATGACCCCTTTGCCCCCGCTATGGTATTCAGTTGGAAACTTTCCTTCATGAGTTCTGTAATTGTAAGCATATAAAAGATGTCTGGAACATACTCTTAAGGTGGAGATGAAACACGTGCCTTCTGGTGCAGCCTCTTCCTCTCAATGGATTTCAATGAATATTCAAAAGAGAATGAGTGAACAATATTGGCAGATCCGATTTGTTTATTGTGTTTGGCAGGTGTGGACGGATCATTGTGAGTTTGTGTTTCAGAATAAAAAATAAACACAGCCAATATCTTTCGTACGATCAGATCGTATGTTGCTATATACCTTCGTGAGTTTAGGGATAAAGGTGGCTATACCTCTCGCGGTTATGAGGGAGACAAGTGGACTCCTCCTTTTGGGAAGGTCCTCCTGAACAAGTGATGCATCTGTCTTTATGAAGTGGGTCTACACTGCAACGAGTTAAGTTCTTCGGTCTGCAGATGGAAGCTGGATCTCTAGGGGTTTCACCAGGCATGCCAATCTTGATGTGCTGGCCATGGACTTGCAGGCATCGTGGATGGCATTAGAGAGTGCAAGGAGGTGAAGGAGGATATCCTGCTTGTCTCTGACTTGCCAGGCGCGCTGCTATCCGGATAATTAAGGAGCTGGTCGATGCTGCGGTTAAATACATTCCCATCTGCACCATGATTAAGAACCTATACTCTCAACTACCCAAAGTGGATCTTATAGTCTGTAATAGAAGGTGATAGAGACGCTGACTGTGCAGCTAAATGGACTGGCAAACAGGCTTTCAGTAAGGAGATTTGGACTCAATGTCCTTTTGTTTTGTTTGCATCGGGGGAGTGCGGGATGAATAAATAGTCTCGTGAGAGGACACGCAGTCACGGCGACGAGCGAAAGGCGACTGATCGTTCTTCCAGTGGACAGACAACTGGCGAAGAAGAAGAAAGGGAGCGATCGATATTGTGCAACTGTTTCGAACGACAGCGAGAGATAAAACATAAATAGCAAAAGAAAGACGAGCGAAAAGTTGTGATGCGGTTGCAAACCGGGACGCCGTTTGGAAGCGCCCAAACGAAGAGGTGCGTCGAATAGATGCGTAAACGTCTCTATTTGGTTCATTGAACCGAGAACAAGGGTCTATCCACTTTCATTCCTCAATTGTACTATGGACAAGGGTCCATATATAAGGAGGAGGGAAGTATCAGCCACAAGCAATATGGGACTAAACATTTGTCTTTTGGTTTGAAATACAACAACAAAGTATAACAAAGAGTATATATACCTATCAGCCAACCATTCAGAGGTTATATGCGATTACGTTATTACGAATCGGAATGAATGCCTGCGGTCAATAGGACCTGAGGGGAAAATGAGTAGGCTTATTGTTGTAAATCGTGGTTGTGAAATCTCAAGCCATGGAATCACCCGGAAGAAGTCAGAACTAAGCAGCTGGATCACTTTTGAATTTCTCAGTTACAGGATCAGTTAATTTCGTCCACGACTCCACGTGAATATATATAGAGGCAATTAAGCCGCTACGTACAGAGAACAAGAGGGGCATGAAGTAGACTGGACTTTGTTTGTTACAATTTTTTAACTTGGGGGCGGTAGTTCGTCAGGGAAGTTGAGCATCTCAACTGGAAAGTCGTCAAAGCAGCTGTCTGAAGTATCAAGGATACTATCGTCCATGATATTCCCACCGCCGCCTATGGGGCCTTCACGATCCTGTTCCACCTTCACAGATGGTGTGTCACCCGAGAAGGGCTCGTCGCAGAGCGGATCCATGCTTACCTCCTGCTTTGTGAAGGATTCCTCGAGAAAGCCGTCCACATCATCGAACTCAAGGCTGAGCGGGTGGTCTTCGGGAACTAGAGGGAGATCCAGCAAGGAATTGGGAAGGTCGTTGAACGGGAACTGGGTTAGCTGCATGTCCAAAAGACAACCATGTCTAAGATCAACAACGTCGGTTTTATGATCCATGGTATCAATGGGTATTAGCTGCTGAGGGTTGTTCAGTTGGGACTCCTCGATCTCCCAGAACTCCGGCGTAGACGTCAAGAAACCACAGTGTTGGTTCACAAGAGGCCTGCTGCTGCTGCATTCTCCTATCGGTGGGTATGGATATTCTGGAATTACAACACATGGAAGTGTAGCCGCCGCATTCTGGGGTATGGAGCACTCCTACAAAATTCGACGGTACAGATGTATAAGGTGACTTGGAAGAAATGCCTTTGAATATATATGCAAGGATAAGACGTTCTACATACCTGATCAAAGATTGATAAGTTGGGGGGAACAATGGGTGCCATCCTTTGCTGCCCATGGCTGTCTGTGCCTCTGTTCTTCTGTTGCTGGCTAGTCCTCTTCTTCTTCTGTGACGCCGGCGCCGGCGGCGGTGCTGTACTCTGCTGAAGCATCCTGGCCAGCCTCTTCTGCCTGGTGCTCCAGAAGTTCTTGACGTCGTTGTCAGTCCTTCCAGGTAAGTAAGTCGCGATTCTGGCCCACTTGTTGCCGAAGCGTGCCTGGAGCTCGATCACGGTCCGTTCCTCTTCTGTTGAGAACTTGCAGCCACTGCGAAAATGAAGCGCATATGAAAGTCGAAAATGCATTGAATCTCGCAATACAAGTATACAACTTTAGAAAGAGCGACAAAATTCATGCCCTAGTGTAATCAAGCAATCAGTCAAGCGGGCGGGAAATCACACGTTCGTATCGCAACAACGGCGACAAATGACAGAGAAAGTGACAAGAATTGTCGGTGCGCGAGGGAACGTGAGTAACTAGAATGCACGTACGTCTTCAGATCGGGCTTGAGTTTGTTAACCCATCGGAGACGGCAGGACTTGCCAGACCTCGGCAGGAGCCCCTGGGTCCGTATACAACTCCAATCGCGCGGCCCGTGCTTGTGGACGTACTCCATCAGTACCTCGTCCTCTTCCGCCGTCCACGGCCCTTTCTTCAGTACCACCGCGGGCGCCGCCGACTCCGCCTTTCCGGCGCCGCTGCTGCGCCGCCCTCGCTCCATTCGTCAACAATGTGCACGAGAGGCAGGAAAGAGGAAAAGACGGAGTATGATTGTGTGGAGATAGAGTGATTGGGAGTGGTGAACAGGAGCGGCGACGTGGTGCTGTCCGGGGCTTAGGCGGGGAACGGCCGATTCAGGCGGAAAGGTGGGACGACGTGGGTAAGAGCGGCGAGGCGGGAGCCATGTCAAGTGGGCCGCGCCTTTGAACGTTTGTGTACGATACTTTTGAAATGTGAGACCCGCTTCCCGTACCGCCATATCTGCCTGACTGCCTCCACAGAGATTTCCAAACATCTACTAGTACAGGCACTCGTTTCCATACTCCGCATTGCTAAATTTTTGCATCTCTCAAGCTCCCTCACAAGAGCTTTATGTGCAAGTCACAAATTTTTTGCTGAATATATACGGACGGGGATAAAATTGCGAAAAAATAGACCTAATATTATTTCTTATAGCCTCCAATATATATTAAAATATTTTTTCATAAAATAAAAAAAATCTAATATCAATAACACGATATATAATCTGTTCAGATGTTCAAGGCATAAACAGTACATTGTTTACCATGTGTCGCTCAAATTATGCAATTACAGGATCAACAATATATTCATTTCTCATTGCCAATTGATTTGTACAGAAAAATGAGAACAAACTTACATTTCTGGTCGACTGAAGGCAGCGAAAAAAAATACATGACACCGTTTAGTGGATATCGTCACAATGGGAAGATAACTTTTTCTACGGTCTAGTCTTATAGTGCAGAGGATATAAGTATAGTATACTAGGTAGTGCCAATTCATTATAAGATTTGAGACTATATTTGCCGTGAAGGAAATTTCAGAAACAAAGAATAAGGAAACTGTTTATTGAGTTTATATAAACAACAAGTGACGGAGAAGAGAAGTTGTGGAATGAAAAGGAAAGAGAATGAAGAGGAAGACCTATCCATATATTTCTTTGTTTTTTTGTATACAATTTAAACTTGGAGAAGAGATGAGAGGAAAGAAACAATAATATGTTTTTTACTAACTTGTTTTTCAATGTCATTTGTTTTGTATAATATTATCAATACATGAGAAGAATACCAATTATATGGAAAATGGAAATAAACTCACATTTTTTATGGTGGAAAGGCATTGGAAAAATAATATGGTACCGTTTAGTGGATATTGTTACATTGAACGACCATGATAATTTTTATACAGTCTAATCTTTTAATGTAGGGATATAAATATAAAGTACTAGGTAGTGCCGGTTTATTTTAAGATCTCAATATAATATTTGGATGAAGGAAAATTCTAGATGAAAAAAGAAGGAAAAAGTTATTGAGTTAGTATGAACAACAAGTGATGGAAAAGGAAAGTTGAGGAATGAAAAGTGAAGAGAAAGACCCATCCATATATTTTTTTTATTTTGATTGTAAAGTAGAAGAAAGGAGGAAAGTAACAAACAAAATATATTTATTATTAACTTTTACTTTACATGTTATCCTTCATTTTCTTTCTCTATTTTATTAAATTATATCTAACAAATGGATTTTCCTTTGTTTTTCTTCTCCTTCATACTCCACACTTCAGATGGTTTTTTCTCCTCTCAGATGGTTTTTACCTCTTTTCAGTCTTCTTCCAATGACCAATTTTATTTTATACAACCTTTTTTTAAAATAATAACTTCCAAAATATATATAAATAGTAAATTATATGACCATCTCTTCTAGGTTAAGCAATTAGAAGATCAAATGTTGGATCGGAGGGCTCTAGAGGGGGTAAATAGAGCAAAAACACTTGCACAAAACAATTAGACCTTCAAATTACTTCAACTAATCTCAATTGTAAATAGTGAATTTGATGACAATCTAAACATGTATAGAAAGAATGAAAGAGATTGAAACAAGTACTTGAACAAGCTATTTTAGAGTGTTTCCACTTTCCAAACTAGGAGAGAGTCAGTCCACTATTTAGAAAGGTCAAGCTCTAGGATTTCTAAACCATGTCTACTTTTTACATTCACTTATAAGAGTTACAACTATGACCTTCCTTTTTTGGGACAAGGATACCCAACTTTTCTTTGAGTTCAAGGGAGTCAATATCCTTACAACCAAGGTTTTACCTATCCAAGAGCTAGTCTTTTACCTCACCAAAGTCTTACCCACTCTTGAAAGCAGCTGGATGCCTTCACCAAGGAAAGCCCTTCTTGCACTGAGTCTTTTGTCTTGAAGGATTTACCTACTCAGCTCATTAGATCTTCTGCCTTGTCGTCCTCCTTCACTTGAAGAAGCTTTGTACACCTTCTTCTATAGCTTGAAGAAGCTTTCACCTTCTCCTTCACTTGGAGAAGCTTTCACCAACTTGATCTTGAAGAAAGGGGTTGGGAAAAGAGAAGCTTTGAGAGATTTACAAGTGTACAATGACGTAGTTCTCTCACATAGATCCTATCACACTCATATGAACAAATTGAAGTGTAATTAAGAGAGAGAAAGGGGTTCAAGTGGACTGGATGCACTCAAATATGGCAAGGATCTTGAATAATATGAAGGAGTAACCTTAGAAGAAACTCCAAGAGATCCTATTTATAGTTGAGGGTGTCTACTAGATGGTGGGAACACTTAGGAATGTTTTCTACTCATTTTGAGGGTTGCAACAAATATAAATTTGAGTTTTATAACCCCCCAACGGTTAGAATCACTTTTCTTGTATTTTCTGTACAATGCATTCGGTCGAGTTTCAATAAAGATAACTCGACCGATCACACTATGCGACAAAGTCAATTTAAACCATCAGTCGAGTTTTTCATGGTGGAAACTCGATCGATCCACTTAAATCAATTTTGGGTAATGCATGGATCGGTCGAGTTATGTGAGTGTGCAAATCGATCGATCAAGTTCATTCTCAATATCCATCAAGGATCGGTCGAGTTTGTAACTTGCCCGATGAACAACCTGTAATGAATTTTGGAAAATGTCTTTTAAGTAATAAAATGTTCGAATTAAGTGTCTCTAATTTTTTTTCATCTTAATTACAAGTCATATCATCAATACAAATGATTACAAAAATAATCTGAGGTGATTTGGAGTGTTTTCCACAAATGTGCATTTGTAAAACTTTTGACTTGAACTAAAACAAGCTAGGGCTTGATTCATTTGATCCTTTTCATGTACCTAATACCTGAAATCAATCTCAAACAAACATATTAGATACATACAAATGGAATGATTAAGTTATTATCAAAATATGAACAATTTGTAACACTTAGGCCAAAACCAACAATATAGTCATTTTTTAATGTCACTTAATTAGTACAATATTTCTAATACATAAGAAGAATACCAATATTATGGAAAATAGGAACAGACTTGCATTTTTAGTGGAGAGAAGAAACTAATAAAATAATATGACACTATTTGGTGGATGTTGTGATATTGGATGACCTAGATAATTTTTGCACAGTCTTATCTTCTAATGTAGAGATATAAATATAATGTACTAGGTCATACCTATTTGTTTTAAGATTTCAATGTAATGTTTGGCATGAGGGAAATTTCTAGATGAAATAAGAAGGAAAAAGTATTGAGTCTGTACAAACAAGAATGTTATGGAGAAGGAAAGATTAGGGGTGTCAAAAAATCAGATTTGGGTCAGTTCTGGGTCAGATAACAACCAGGTTGATATATATTATCTCAACCAACAACTAACCCAAAATCAAAATTTTTACAAGGTGGCATGTCTAGAACTGGACCTGATTTCATAATATAAAATTCAGAATCTAATCTGGCCATATAACTTTGTTAATTACACATGATATGTAGTAATCTATACGTGATAAGAACTTTTTTTTTCTAAATTTGTCAACTTGGATTCAATTCGGATTGAACAAATCACCAGACAGAAACCACCAATCCAGATTGATAAAATTCAAAACCAAAACCAAAATTTTTTAGGTTGGACGGAATTAGGTTCACGGGTTTAGATAAAATTTGACATCCCTGGGAAAGATGAGAAATGAAAAGTGAAGAGAATGAAGAGCAAGATCCATCCATTTATTTATTGGTTTTTTTTTATTGTAACGTTGGAGAAGGAAGGAAACTAATAAAACAAAGATTTTTTTAGTACTTTTTATTTTACATGGCATCCTTCATTTTGTCTCTCTTATTTGATAAAAATTATATCTAACAAATGGATTTTCCTTTCTTTTCCTTCTCCTTCCTACTTTACACATGATTTTTTCTCTTCTTTTTTTTATGTCAAAGACCAATTTTGTTTTATACAACTTTTTTCCTTTTTTTATAGACAACAACTTCCCAAATTTATATAAATAGTGGGGGCAAGGGAGTATCCCAACGGTGCAACATGACAATACGCAACAAGTTCGACTCTGGTTGCTTCCTCGGGGTACAATAATGTCCCACGTTATTGAGCATGCTGTGATGCCCCTAAAATATGCAACTGATTTTGGGGTTTACTATTGTTTGGGTCAGGTCCAATAGTGGCCTTGCCCAAGAGGGGTTCCTCATCATAAAAAAGGTTTATACAAATAGTAAACTGTTTGATCATCTCCTTTGAGGTTAAGCAATTTGAGGATAACAATATAGTCATTTCTCAATGTTACTTAATTACTACAATATTTACATAAGAAGAGTACCAATTATGTGGAAAATAGGAACAAATTCACATTTCGTTGGAGATAAGGCACTAATATAATAAAATGACATCATTTGGTGGATGTTGTTATAGTAGACGATCCAAATAATTTTATACAGTCTAATATTCTAATGTAGCCAATTTATTTTAAGATTTTAATATAACATTTGACACGAAGGAAATTTCCAGATGAAAGAAGAGAAGGGATTTTAAGGAATGAAAGATGAAGTGAATGAGTTCTTTGTGTTTTCATTGTAAAGTTGGAGAAGAGAGGAATGTAAAGAGACAACATATGTTTTTTTATTAACTTCCATTTCACATGTCATCCTGCATTTTCTCAATCTGTTTGATTATAATTTTATCTAACATATAGATTTATGTTCCTTTTTCTACTCCTTCATCCACACTTCAAACAATTTTTCGTCCTCTTTTTTCCATATGCCAAATTTAAATTTTGTTAGACACATTTTCTTTCCTTTTTTTATAGAGAATACGATTGACACAAGTTTATATAAATATAAATAGTAAATTATTTTACCGTGTCTCTTTCAATTTAAGCAATTAGAGGACTAACGATATAGTCATTTTTCATTGTCACTTTATTATTTAGTACAATGCTACCAAAACATAAGAAGAATGCTAATTATATAGAAAATGGGGACAAACTCACATTTTCAGTGGAGAGAAGGCCCCCAAAAAATATTATGAAACCTCTGTGTGGATGTTTCATATTGTAAAACCCAAATAATTTTTTTACATTATAATCTTCTAATTTAGAGGATATAAATATGATGTACTAGGTAGTGCCAATTTATTTTAAAATCATGACACAATGTTTGGCATGAAGGAAACTTCAAGAACAAAGAAGAAGAAAAATATTAATTGAGTTTGCATAAACAACAATAGTTAGAGAATGGAAGTTGAGGAATGAAAAGTGAAGAGAATGAAGAGAAAGATTCATCCATATTTTTATTTTTTTTATTGTAAAGTTGGAGAAGAGAGAAAAGTAAAGAAATAATAAGATGTTTTATTAACTTTCATTTTACATGGCATCCTTCATTTTCTCTCTCTGTTTGATCAAAATTATATCTAACAAACAGATTTCTCTTCCTTTTTCTACTCCTTACTCCACACTTCATATGGGTTTTCCTCCTCTCTTTTTCCTTATGCCATAGATGAATTTTGATTGACACAATTTTTCCCATTTTATAGAGAATAATATTGATACATGTTTATATAAATAGTAAACTATCTTACCTTGCCTCTTTCGGGTTAAGCAATTAGAGGATTAACAATTTAATCATTTTTCATTGTCAATTGATTAGTAAAATGTTACTAATACATGAGAAAAATACTAAACATATAGAAAAAGGGAACAACCTCACATTTTTGATGGAGTAGAGGCACCAAAGAAACAATATGACAAGTCTTTGTGTATGTTGTTACGTTGTAAGACCCAAGTAATTTTTTGCACAATCTAATCTTCAAATTTAGAGGAAATAAGTATCATGTACTGGGTAGTGTCAATTTATTTTATGATCTTGACACAATATTTGGTATGAAGGAATCTTCAATAATAAAGAAGAAGGAAAATATTTATTGAGTTTGCATAAACAACAAGTGACGAACAAGGCAAGTTGAGAAATGCAAAATGAAGAGAAATATCCATCCATATTCTTTATTTTATATTTAAATTTGATGAAGAACATAAAGGAAACAAACAATAATATGTACTTTTTATTGACTTTATTTTACGCTTCATCCTTTACAGTCTCTCTCTATTTGATTAAATTTACATCTAACAAATGGAATTCTCTTTGTTTTTGTGCTCCTTACTTAGGGTTGTCAATGGGTAAGGGTTAACCTATTTACCCTTTACCCATACCTTGTAGGGGAAGGGTAAGGGTAAAGGATTTTCTTACCCTTTACCCGCCTACCCACTACCCTCTAACCCGTTACCTTAGTGGGTAAGGGTAAGGGTAAGCCATTACCCATACCCTCTAACCCACTACCTGCCTGTAATTATATAAAATATATTAAATATATTATCATTGTGTTGCTTAAGTCTAGATATTATTCAATATTATGTAGTCATCAGTTTAGATAATATATGATATTCTTATATAATTCTTATATTGATAACTTAGTGTTTATACAACCCCATTTTAAAGGTGTAAGACACGTGTGTGTAGTAATGAGATTTTTTAGTTTATGCACCATTTTATACTATTTTATGTGGTGATTGATCGACTATGATACAAAATCTTAAGTGGTAAGACACACATATAGATAACACAAAGATTTAATAGTTAATGTACACTAAAATGATATTATATATCAATACATCACAAAAGTTATTACTATGAAAATTTCAAGAAACAAAGATTATCAACACAGATAGATAACACAAAGATTATCTTAAGATCCGAACACAATGTTTGTCAAGAAGGAAACTTCAGGAAAAAAGAAGAGGAAAATATTTATTAAGTTTGTATAAACAACAAGTGATGGAGAAACAAAGTTGAAAAATAAAAAGCAAAGAGAATGTAGAGAAGGATCCATCAGTATATTTCATAATTTTTTATTTTAAAGTTGGAGAAGAAAGGAAATGAAATAAACAATAGTATACTTCTTATTGACTTTTAATTTACATGTCATCCTTCACTCTCTCTCTATTTGATTGAAATTATAGCTAGCAAGTGAATTTCTCTTACTTTTTTTGCTCCTCACTTAACACTTCAGATGGGTTTTCCTCTTTTTTTATGTCAAAAAAATATTTTTTTTGATACAATAGAGAATAAGATTGACAATGTCTTCCCAATTATATATAAATAGTAAATAATTTTAACATGTATCTTTCATCTTAAGAAATTTAAGAATAAATAATATAGTCATTTTTCATTATCACTTTTTTAGACATTATTATCGATACAAAATAAGAACACCATTTGTATGGAAAATGGGAACAAACTCACATTTTCTATGGAGAGAAGGCACCAAAAATAGAATATGACACCGTTTAGTGGATATACTTGTCAAGTCAGCTAGTCGGTCCCCCTACCTCCTCATGTGACTAGTGCGACCATGTCGCCTAGTCTGACACCAAGTTGTATATTTTTTTACACACAAACACACACACACACATATATATATATATAGATATAGAAGAACTAATGTAAGCATGTATCCAAACATGTAATAATCCATATTTGGTAAATGATCTCATAAAACATAATTTTTTTTATCATTGAAGACTAACTAATGTATTCAACAAGTTTAAATTAGAAGAGAAGAGTGACATACCATTATTAAATTTAGATTCTAAATACTTACTACATTTCTAAAACTAAGATAAAAGTTATAGATAAACTGATGTAGTGTACTACAATACTTGTATAGATTAAATTATTTGTTTTGATCATCCATTGAATGATAAAAAACAACAGAAACACACTTCCGTTGACAATGAAACCGCATGAAAAATATCCAAAAAGGCAAAAACTCAATAGACATATCGTTTAGAATTTAAATTAAAACCAAAATGTGTCTAAATCTGTTGAAAATATATTCAAGAAAATGTACTAAAAATCAAATGGCTCTTCTTCATCATTGTAACATACCGAGATTCAGCTATCTTGACTTTAGAAACCCTAATTCCTGAAATAGGATGATAGTGTGCTCGGATAGTTAGATTTAAAAAAAATAGGGTTAGAATTATAACATGGCATGCTTGTTTGTATCCTAATGAACATTTAATGTATATAATATGAGTAACTCATATGATAACCCTAATTGTGAATACATAGGATCCTGACCACAACATGGACCAATAAACTCTAATATTATGATAAGTGAGATATATGGAACCTAACCTGGACATCATACAAGTTGATGATGTATGGAGGAGAGATCACCCCTTACTAAAGTTTAACGAAAAATACACAACATACATCTATTTTGAAAAAAAAAACTTAGATGATGAAGGATGCATGCATAATAATTCCATTTAAATAAGCATGATTTAGATAAAAAAGTGGTAATAGTAGAAGCGGAAAGAAAAGACTAAGTTATTACATGACTTTTGATCCAAGTTCACTCCATGATTTTCATGAAAATAAACTAGAAAGGAAACTACAATATCTAGTAGTAGCAACCTAGACATCTCAACAAAGACTCTTCACCCAGCAAGAGAAGGAAAACAATGTATGTGTCAAATAAGGAACAAGAATGTGAATTTATTAAAAATGTTAAATGAGGGTAAAGAATAACCAAGAAAAAGGAGGGTGAAAAGCATGAAGCACATATCAAATAAGAATCTTTCCATAACAAATAATGATAAATTAGCGTGCATGATTAATAGTATGACTACATTAACTAAGTAGCACTGAGGCACCTAACAAACCTCAACTAATAGGTTAGGGAGAGTAACACATTCCCAAACACCTACAATATATATATATATATATATATATATATATAAGTGGGGAGAGTAAACACATTCCCCTGGGTGACATAACACATGTCCAAACTATGGGTGGTTGTACAGAGGTACACTACATTAGCTAACAAGTCAAACAAATCACCATGCTAAAATAAACAATATGGCAAGGCAAGATTTAACATTAAATAATATAGATATGGAATGTTCGTCATTATCTAAGCAAATAATGAAACAATGTCACCAAAAAGAGAAATAATAGGAATCAAGATTTTAGTCCATGCCTCATTGGGAAATTAGGATTTGGTAAAACATGCCCAACATATAGGGTAAGATGCACATACCTAACCTCAGAGCCCTAGTTAATACTTTTCACCAACTTAGTTGATTCCAAGATCATCTTTTCCTAATTACTAGTTCTTCACATGTGTTAGGGTTTTTATAAAGCATAACGTGTAAAGAAACCCTAATTTTAGACCTTTTTGGAAAACCTCAAATTTTGGACACAAAACAAAACCAATCGAATCCTTATATTTTTGTAATCAAGAAAACATATTTATAATTACTTAATTTGGAGATTATATGAATTCGTTACAATTGTTTTATGATTTTTAGGTAATTTATTAGATCTTCAAAAATCAACCATTGAAAACATGGAAACCATATCTCAAACCATTTTTTATTAGAAATCACATTTTTCTGATTCCAAAACATATTTTTATGGAATTTTTGGACAAGTAGATCAAAAGATATGATATTTACGAATTCAACCAATCAAGAAATTCTAAAAATCCACATAAGCAAAAGAATTTGCGAGAAAGAGGGAGAAAGAGGTAGGACCCACATGACTTGTCCCAATCATTGGGTGATCAAGTCATCAGGTCAAAGGCCAACAAGACTCGTGCTAAAGCAAAGACGAAGTGGTGAAAAGACGTTATTGCCCCTGAGAGAGAAATCAAAGAAAGAAGGAAAGAGGGGGCAAGTTAGGGAATTCACATAGGACATATTCCCCTTCCTCTAGTTCATGCCATGTCTTCCTGAGAAGACTATCATGGCTAGGGAACTATAACACCCCTCCAAGTACATACATGACAATGGAAGCAAACCCTATTTTGTCTATAACATGGGCCACTTGGTTTGGAGGAACATTTCAAAATATGATATGCAATAGCAACAAGATAATTGAAACACCATGCATTAACTCAAAATATAGATTCATACATAGTTTGGCAAAAGGAAATCTACATCAAGTTCATCTAATCTACTTTGATAACAAGTCTATACATAATGTAAAGATATCTAATTCTCTGGATCGTCTTGGTAAAAGGCACTCCACTAGATATTTTCTTCTTGAAGATTCCTTGAGTTATTCCTTGCACTTCTTCCTCCTAAGTTTGCTCCTTACCTGTGGGCATCACACCCCCAACCATGCATAAAAAACCAATGGTAAGTGGAATTGAACACAATTTCTTTTAAATTACTTCTTTTATCTTGATTTATATAAGAATCCTTGGGTTTTGCACTAAAGTGGCTCTACTCTTATGCACCGAAGTGCCTTCTGGATTGCACCGAAGTGCCTCTTGGGTTGCACCTGAGTGCCTCTTCTCTTATGCACCAAAGTGCCTCTTAGTTTTTCCTCAAGGAGCCTCTTGATGAGGATCTTATACAAGTTATCTTTTAACATTATCTTTCTCTTAAAACTCTTAACATTCTCTTAAATTTCTCTTAAATCTTAATATTGACTTTACTCTTAATGTGCATTAAGATGATACCCATAATATTGACAGTAAAAGTATAACATTTGATTCATCTCAAGTTCATTGACATTAAGAAATTGAAATAGATAACACATTCATAACATTCATTGCATAGATTTATAGAAAAAAGCAAACATTACTTATGTCCAATTAGCATGGACCACTTACCTTGCTTGTACTTATATGTGATGATCCTCCTTCCTAGGTTTAGTAAACCCTAATCATGTCCTTGGGGTTGAAAATGCTAAACACCCTGTTCATAATATTCAACATATCAATTTGTATTCCATTCATCACCTAAAAACCTAATTTTAGCAACTTGTGGATTATGAAACTTGAATTAGATCCAAGTTGGTCTTTTATCCAAATAGGTTAGACTTTGACTATTAGTATCATTTAAACATACAATGATCATTAAAACTAAGGAATTAGGGTTTTTATGCATTTAACACATTAAAATTGGTGTTCACCAAAAAAACACATTAAAATTTGTAATTTTAGGTACTTTTAGAATTAGTATAATTAGATCTTGAAACTATTTTTATTAAATTACTGGCATTCTCCTGATCAACTTTCATATATAACTCATCTTAATATGACTTACCAATCAATTACCATAAATATTTTAAGATTTATCTTAACTGGCCAAACAGAGACTGCAACCAAAACTGGGTCTGCACAATGCAGCCACGGTAGAGCCAATCGGCTCGCACTTCACTGGAATCTGGGATCGCCTGGGCTTAAGAGAAAAATAGAGCAAAAGTACAAGATTACCCTTACTTGGTAAAAGTAGATGTGGGGACATAGCTAGCTTTTTGCGTGGGGTTGTCTTCAACCCCAGTTCACGATCTGCAACACAAAGCGAGTTAATCCAAATGTTGACTCTGGGATTCTAGGTCTCCATGCAGTAGGAAAAGGTACTCACATCTCTGTCATGACTTGCTAAAGTTTTTGGTGGTTCCAATTGGTCGGAGGGTGGTCGGAGAAGGGTGGACGAGGGTCTGGCCCTACGGCAGAGATCTAGAGAAAAATCCAGAGGAAACACAAGCTAGTAGACAAATTGGAGGCAGATAAGAGAGCCTGGGATCAAGCATCACCTCACGAAGAGAACTGTGGTGTCGCATGGGATTGTTCCCCCTTATATAGGTCTCAGTCTATGGAGGGTGGTCGGTTAGAAATCACAGTGATTGGGGGATTCTTGTGTAGTGTCCCAAAGGGGATAAAACTAGGGTTTATTCAGTGTAGAATCACCTCATGATCCTCTTAGAACCAGCGTTGGGTGTCGACATAGATCAGGGAGAGAGAAAATTAGGTGAGAAAAGGAGAAAAAATGTACAGTAGTTTCCTAATCTGATCGGGGGAAGGATATGATCGGGAATCGTCTGATCCTAATCCTACGGTCAGTAGATCTAGAAACATATTGAGTGTATAGAACCAAGATTCCTAATTCGATTAATATTGGTGACATTTAAATGCATCAATCAAATAATGCCTCTACTTAATGAAATCTTGTTAAATTCATGTCTTCTTCTCCTTAGTTCCGATTGGTCCCAAATTTTAAAGGAAAGCTTAAAATATTTAAATATATATGTGGGCAAGTTTTAGCAGAAAAATACAAAAGTTAGGTATCCTTGTATTTCCCCTTAAGTAATTGACTTATTTGATTTATTTAAGACATTAACTGTGACGTCCGATTCACAAAAACAAGATTAACTAATGCGGAAGTGATCGTTTACAGTGGAATTACTGAAAATCACTAAAAATTAAAACTTTTTACAAAGATATCCAAACACAGGAGAACTCTTTCAACAAGAACCATAATATTACATTCACATCCTGGTTCACATAGTACATTCTCTGTACCATTTCTTCTCGAGGAATATATATACATCATTTCTTTACTAAAAAGTACAAGTAACAAAATCCTCAAGGCATTCAAGCCAAGATCTCATATCTATTACAAAAACACCATCACAGACTCCTAGGACCTGAGAGTATAGAGACGACACATAGGACTCTATATACACATATACAAGACTTGACAGCCAGTATCTCCACCTGAAGATTTACTGTTGTCCCTGTTGCTGTTGTTGTTGCTGCTCTTCCCTTTTTATGAGGTTTTTGCCTCTACCTCATCCGCGTCCACCTAAAAACGTTGGAATTCCATGGGGGTGAGACAATTATAAAATTGCCCCAGCGAGAGATATAACTCTCTGCTGAAAATATTATTATTGAAGTTTAATAGAAATAAACTGAACAGTGGAATCATATATTTAACAGCAGATGAATCAACATCTATGCAGATTAAAGTAACCTTTCTATTCAAGTATTTAAGCTATAACTTGATTAAGCAGCATGTCTCGTATTCCATACAGACTTGAAGAGCATAAATAACATTTATGTATCTAGAACATGCTAAGCAGAATAACATCAACCAGTGATTCTCGTATTTCAATCTAATGTAAATACGTTACACGGATGACTACATTTTACAAACATTCTTAAGCTTATGCCCTGAGGAGATGAGATATACCGCTCATACTCCAACGAAGCACGATTAAGGAAAGCATCAGTACCACACAAGGTCAATGGGAGAGCCGGATTCCATGACCTCATCTGTCTCGGTCAGTATGAGATTACTTTGACAGAGACTTCATGTGTCAAACTGCAATTAGCTTGCCAAGGTATATTGGCATATTTGCTATAGAGTTATAGCCCGTAGCATATACTCTCTTCAGGGTTATGGCCCGTAGCCAATGCCAGGTATTATATTGAGGAGTTATGGCCCGTAGCCATACTCTTATTGGGGTATGGTCCGAAACCAATCCCGTACATAGGACATAGCCCGTATCCATTCCTATGGGGCATAAGGATATATTTGCCCAATTACCCCCACATATTAAAAAATATGCATTCCGAGTAAAACTCGTTTCACCATTCAGCTAATTCTGACGTTGGTGGATCTGTGGTCAGGGCAACTACATTCTATGGTATCACTTGATTAATTAAGTACATTATCATAGTCTTTTAGCATCAGCCAAGTTTTCAAACATAACTTATTAGGACAAGTGCTACAAAGAAACATGTACTGTTTTCATCAGTTACTTCTCAATCTTTATAAGACATTGGGATGTCAGTCCCTCATTTCAATATTGGGAATTATCATCCCTTAACAATCTCAATACCATAATTATATGGATCTGGGTATTCAAACCATTAGCTCGTCACTGAGCACTATTACCACTTTTTCAGGTAATTATCTCCTTCAAGTCATTTGACCAAGTAAAACATGATACTTGCTACACAAGCATCTCATATGGCACTTGAGGCTCATTAACTCTCTTGTTACCATTTACTAAGCAACAAGGTATATTATGGCACACAAAGCCCAATGAATAATTTCAATGAATAAAGCATCATAGCTCATACCTGGCTATGTTCATCATCTCAGGATACTTGCATGGTTAGCACACATGATAAAAGATATATCAATCATATTTCAGTTCCATGATATTCAAGGGTAACATCACTATTCCCTTACCAGGGTTAGGGTTTCCCATTTCATGTCAATCAGGGTTACTCATTCCCTTTGCACAATTAGGACCAATGATTTATCATTTCATCCAAGATTAGGGTTTCATGCTATATTGTATAACCCAGAATTAGAGTTTCACACATCTTCACCCTATTTTAGAATTAGGGTTTACTATTCACATCACATCACCCTAGATTAGGGTTTATATTCAATAACCCACAATTAGGGTTTACTATTCATCCTAATTAGGGTTTATCATCAAGATACCCTGAATTAGGGTTACTCATGTCATTACCCTAAATTCGTATCACATCATCCTCCTAGTTTAGGGTTTCACTCAAACTTGCCCTAAATTAGGGTTTGAGTTAATTAATCATCTCAATTAGGGTTTTATGATCTCTTTATCAAGGATCATACCCTAATTCTATATCACATCATTTTGAATGTTATAGAGTTAATTGCTACATGATATCATTCATGTATGAATATTTCTCTCTCATCCTACTCAGGATGTCCACTACTCAATTCTTGATTAGATTGAGCCTACTCTTCATTCAATTACATGCTTTTATGATTAGCATGATGTATTGAATCCTTACATCATTATGCATCATTGATTAATCCCACTAAGGGTATACATCATCTAAATATCTCAGGTCTCCTAATAGTTAAATCAATTGCATCTTCAATTACATAAGAAATCCAAAGGAATTGACCAATTGGACCTTCAATCACACTAGGTGATCAATTGGATTTATCAATTGAATCTTCAATTGCATTAGGTATCCCCTTGGATTGTCCATATTGGATCTTTAATGCTTAAGGTATTCAACTAGTTTAACCATATTGGACCTCAAAAAGATTGGATTACTTAGGCCCTAACGATCCTAGTTCTCATATTTTAATTGGTTGAAAACCACTTAAACAAAATACCCTTGAAATCGATTGGACAAGAAAGGTGTTGAAACCGTTTCAACTTTGGGTCTCCAAATGATTTGAGACAGTTTGGTCCAAACCATCTCAAAACCGAATGGACCAAAAAGTCCTTTCAACACTTACATGATTCATGATTTCAATGGATGAACCAATTATCAATTGAATCCCTGATTTCTTTGTCACTTGAACTATTGAATCAAACTTCAATTAGACCATCAATTAGGGTTTTGAACCCAATTGATCTAGGATTTCAACTCAAGAAACCTTCAATTAGGTCTTTGAATCGAGTAGCTATCAATGTTCAACATTGTGGAATTGATTCCATTGTAACTAATGAATCATCATCAAACTTTTGATATGACCAGACCCCAAACGGTCTTAAGGTCATTTGGATGATCTCCAAATGGTCTTGATACCATTTTCCTCATCCTATCCTTGGATTTTGTGAAATTCCATTAGGGTTTAGATCATTGGATTGATCATCAAATCAACACTTAATTGCATTTCAATTTGGTATCTCTGGACCTTCAATTACTCAACTAAACTTAACCCTAGACCTCCAAACGGTCTTGGGTGACCTCCAAACGGTCTTGAGACCGTTTGGACTCAAACACCAAAAAATCTAAATTAACCAAATTGAATTTCAGCACTTAACCCGATTAGGGTTTGTTAATTGATTAACCTTCAACTAATGAACCCCTTGTAATTAATCAATAAAATTTGATGGGTCATCAACCATCAATATTAGCATCAACTTTTCCAAAAGGTCAACCCTGGTCAAGTCTCCCAAACGGTTTGAAACCATTTAGATTCAAATGGTTAGATGAAACTGTTTGCTTTCAAACGGTTTTGGTTGAAACCGAATGAGCAAATTATTGAAAACGAATGAGATACAATTTCTTTGGGAAATGAGTCCAAGATGATTTCATCATCATCTACATTCGTTCTTGAAGGTCTTAGTACTTATGATTTCATGGAATTACCAATTTCAACCAACAATTAATCAAGAAGATAAAGGAATCAACAAAATTGCAAGATTGATAATTGAATAACAATGTAGAGGGGTTCAAGTTACATAACCCGCCTCCAATTGAGCTTCAAAGCTTCAAGCTCACGTCAAAAATGGTGGATACAACTCCTTTCACTACTCCAAGGCTCTTCCTCAAGCTTTGAGTGAAAAGGAATGGTTAGGATTGAAGATGGGATCAAAATAAGAAGAAATCATGCATTTATTTCCAATTTCCACCATGGAATCAAGATGAAAGGAGGTCAAGAAGCTTACCAACAGGTTGGGGGTCGTCCTCCTGATCCTCCAAAGCTTCCTTGGTTATTTGCAAGCAAAGAGAAGAAGTGGGTTCGAAATTACCCCTTTCATTCTATGGATAAATGAGCTTTTATGCAATTTTTATTAAAATTTCAATTAGGAGAGAGAAAGTAGGAATTATCCCTTCCAATTCCTTGCCAATTGCCTCCTATCCTTCCTTAGGAACGAGGATATCATCCTTGCCTCTTTTTCCTCTCAATTATCCATGTTTTAAAGAAAAGCAAATTAAGCACCTTAACCCTTTTTATATTAATATCCATAAGTTAGTGGATATTTCTTTTTCTTATAATAAGGTGAGTGGAGTTTTCACTTCCTTGAGATATTTCGTGGCCTAGAAAAGGAACAAGGGTGTTCAAACTTGAGAAATTCAGACATCTCGTTTTTTGTTGAAGGCCCTTCAATTATTTTATTTGTTTTTACATTAAATTGAAATAAAGTTCCAATTATGCTTAAATCTTGATTATTTTAATATCAAGATTCTCTCTCCTTCAAAGAGATACAAATGAGGCACCCCTCTCATTTTATTTGCTCCACATGATCCAAATAAATAGTAGGGACCATTTTGAAGTGGTAATTTGCATATTGAACCCTAGGCTTTGGGTAAATTGCACATTACTCCAAAACTAGGTTTTAATGCACAAACATTGCTTTATCAGCTCTTTCTTGGTACTCAGGCCACCAAAAGTCATACCTCTGCATCATCTTCATTCTCATGATGCTTCAACACATGAGGAACATATTATCATGAAAAATTTGCAATTTAACCCCTCAACTTGGGTAATTTGGACTTTAGTCCAAAACAAGCAAAACATCATTTCAACATTATTCAAAAAGGACTAAAATTGAAATATAAGTTCCTCTTGAGCCTTAATTACTTTTCAAAAGATAAGAGCAAGCATCTAATCAACTTTATTAAGCAAAAATCCTAGGGTTAAAGCATAACCCAGGTCAGGGATGTTACAAATTATTCATCCCTTACAAGGATTTCGTCCCCGAAATCATCAACGAAAACATTAAGAGAAAAGAGTAGGATATTTCCTCCTCATATCTTCCTCTAGTTCCCATGTAGCTTCTTCAGTGACACGATGGTTCCAGAGGACTTTCACAAGACATATATCTTTCTTTTTCAGCTTTTTGATTCTCCTATCAAGAATCAACACAGGACCTTCAACATATGATATATAATCATTTAGTTCTACCTCCACAGGTTGCAGAACTAACTCTATGTCAGGATGACACTTTCTCAACATGGAGATGTGAAACACTGGGTGCAATCTATGCAACTCAGGTGGTAACTCCAGCTTATAGGCTACCTTTCCTATCCTCTCAATGTTCGGATAAGGCCCCATAAATCTAGGAGCTAACTTCCCCTTTCTTCCAAATCTAAGAACTCCTTTCCAAGGTGATACCTTGAGATATACTTTGTCTCCAACTTGGAATTCTAAAGGTCTTCGCCGTTTGTTGGCGTAAGATTTTTGTCTATCCTGTGCAGTCTTTAACTGTTGTTGTATTACTTTAATCTTCTCAGTTGTCTGCTGCACAAGTTCAGGACCCAAAAGTTGATTTTCTCCTATTTCATACCAACATAAGGGAGATCTACAATGTCTACCATATAAAGCTTCATATGGTGCCATGTCAATACTGTGTTGATAGCTATTATTGTAAGAAAATTCTATCAAGCTCAGGTGTAGATCCCAACTTCCTACACACTGAAGGACACATGCCATAAGCAAGTCCTCCAAGGTTCATATGGTCCTTTCCGATTGTCCATCTGTCTGTGGGTGAAAGGCAGTACTAAACCTTAATTGCATACCCAAAGCTTTATGTAGTCATTCCCAAAAACGACTCATGAACTGGGGGCCTATATCAAAAATGATAATAGCTGGAACCCCGTGCAACCACACTATTTCATCAAAATATAATTGTGCCAACTTCTCAGTAGTGTAGGTTGTTTTGACAGGTAAGAAATGTGTTGTCTTTGTCAACCTATCAACTATCATCCAAATGGAATCATGACCTTTGGTTGTTCTAGGTAAACCAACCACAAAGTCCATGGTCACATGATCCCATTTCCACTGCGGTATAGGCAAAGATTGCATTGTTCCTGTGGGCTTTTGATGTTCAGCTTTAACCTACTGACATACTGGACACCTCATAACAAACTCAGCTACATCTTTCTTCAATCCAGGCCACCAATACACATCTTTTAAGTTACGATACATCTTGGTGCTCCCTGGATGCATAGAATACATTGAAGAATGAGCTTCTTCCAGAACTAACTTTCTCAAGTCATCGACATCGGGTACTACCATCCTACCATGGTAATAGACTACCTGATCCTCTGACTCATGAAAGCCATCCCGTTTCTCACTACCATACTCTGATCTAATCTGCTGAACTACATCATCAATTTGTTGTGCTTCTTTAATCTATTGTCTCAGAGTTGGTTTTATGTGCATCTCACCTAACAACTCGGCTAACAATGATACTTTTAGCTGTACATTGTTTTGCCTCAAGGAGATAAACATATCCCTCTTAGATCACACTAAGGAATTTAACTGTGCTTTATCTAGGGCTGGTGTTGCTAATTTCCTACTTAGTGCATCAGCAACTACATTAGCCTTCCATGTATGATAATCAATTGTACAATGATAGTCTTTGATTAATTCCATCCAGCGGCGTTGTCTCATGTTCAGCTCGTGCTGTGAAAAGATATACTTTAAGTTCTTATGGTCTGTGAAAACCTGGAATGTTTCTCCATAGAGATAATGTCTCCAGATCTTCAAGGCATGGACCATAGCAGCTAGCTCTAGATTGTGTATTGGATAATTCTCCTCGTGTTTCTTAAGCTATCGAGAAGCAAAAGAAATCACTTGTTTATCCTGCATCAACACACATCCTAGACCATTCTTAGATGCATCACAGAAAACTACATACCCCTGTCCCTGCTCAGGTAACACCAACACAGGTGCACTTGTCAATCTTTCTTTCAGCAACTAGAAAGATTGTTGACGCTTGTTATTCCAGACAAAAGGAACCTCTTTCCTGGTCAACTTGGTTAGGGTAAAGCTATAGAACTGAAGTTCTTAATGAACCTCCTGTAATAGCCTGCTAGTCCAAGAAAACTATGAATCTCCATCGGTGTCCTTGGCTATTCCCATTGTAGGATAGATTCTACCTTCTTAGGATCAACACGAATACCTGAAGCAGATATTATGTGTCCAAGAAAAGAAACTTCTAATAACTAGAACTCACATTTGCTAAACTTATCATACAACTTATGCTCTCTTAGCAAAGTTAGAGCCTGACGGAGGTGTTGCTCATGTTGTTGAGCATCTCTACTATATATCAAAATGTCATCTATGAAGACAACTATAAACTGATCAAGAAAAGGTCAAAAGATTCTATTCATGAGTTCCATGAATGCAGTTGATGCATTAGTTAGTCCAAACGACATAACTATGAACTCATAGTCACCATACCTTGTCCTAAAGGAAGATTTAGGTATGTCACTCTCCTTAATACGCAACTGATGGTATCCCGACCTCAGATCTATCTTAGAAAAGACAGTTGCACCACGCAACTGATCAAACAAGTCATCTATCCTTGGAAAAGGATACTTGTTCTTTATGGTTATCTTATTCAACTACCTATAGTCAATGCATAACCGCATCGATCCATCCTTCTTCTTAACAAAGAGGACCGGAGCACCCCATGGTGAAGTACTCGGTCGGATAAAACCTTTCTCAAGCAACTCCTGAAGTTGTCTCTTGAGTTCTTCCATCTCAGTAGGTGCCATCCTATACGGTGTTTGTGCTATTGGTTGCGTGCCCTGGATCAGATTTATCTCAAAATCGATTTCTCGGGGCGGAGGTACACCTGGAAGTTCTTCAGGAAATACATCTTCAAATTCCCTGACAACTGAAACTTCAGAAGGATGAGGGCTCTCCATTGTGGTATCTACCACATGAGCCAAGAATGCTAAGCATCCCTGTCTCATCAACTTCTCAGCTACCATAGATGACACAAGACAAGTTGGAAGAATCTTTCTATCTCCCTGAAAGATCCATGTGTCACTATCATCTGTGAACACAGCTTGCTTGGATTCACAATCTAAGACAACCTTATACTTTTCTAGGGTGTCCATTCCAAGAATTATATCGAAACTGTGCATCTCAAGTGGTATAAGATCCACATGAATGCAATGTTCAGAAAAGATAAGAGTGTAGGGAGAACACACCTCCCGCAACACTGCAGATCCCAACAAAGGTGTTTCTAACTCCAAGCTTTCTGCCCTATGACCAACTATCATATTGCAGTCAAGAATCACTCTTTTAGTGATGAAGGAATGCGTAGCACCCAGATCGATTAAAACAGATACGAAGCAAGATCAAGACATATCGGAATAAAATAGTTTCATCTGACCTGTCACAACTCGTGGATTAACCACTGCCTCAGGCTGATTCATTGCATAGAATCTCTCCATTGCCTACTGTTGGCCCTGTGCTCTATTATTGGATGCAGAAGATCCTGCCTGGGATGCTTTTCCACATCCTCGAGTACCACTACAAAACGTCTTTCTCTGAGAACCTTGTTGACTCTATCTTGGGGGTTGATTCACCATTGTATTCCCCGTTGGGCAATCCCTTGCCAGATGTCCTACTAGTCCACATCGATGACAAGTTCTACTCTCTTGATGTGGTCTAGAGGGTCCAGTTACTGATGTTGATGCCATGCTAGGGGCTCTACTCGGAGGAAAACTACGCCCTCTACCCTTACTTGACGTCCACTGTGTCTGGGTATTAAACCTTTGAGGTGCTGCCGATGCAGAAAATCTTGGTTTCTTGAAACCCTTGGACCTTTGTCCTTGAAACTGTGTGTACTCTTTCTTACTCTTGGTCTGATGCTTCTCAATCACAGACCTTTCTATCTGTCTTACGGAATCCACACAGGTGGCAAACCTCTCCCGGTTCTCTAAGGCAGATACTGGAGTGATCAATTCAGCGTTCAATCCCTTCTTGAAATGTCGTATCCTCTCCTCATCAGTGGATGCCATATGTGGACAAAACTGCAAAAGTTCCATGAACTTTGTGGGCTCCGATCTCCAAAACCACGATATAAACACGATTTAAACTTAGCGGAAGCATTCGATTAGTTGCGGAATATGAAAAATTACTGGAAATTAAAATTTTTGAAACAAGATCTGGAAATTATAAAACTCCTTTTATAAGAAACCAAGTAAACAATTTACATCTCTATTAAACCACTTCTTGAGTAGTTATATACAACATGATTCAAAATCTCAGGAGCCAACACCAAAAATTCAAACCACTGATTCCTAGGACCTGAGAGTACAGAGACGACATAGGACTATCTAACTACATAACTCAGCAGCCAGTATCTCCACCTGAGATTCACTGCTGCCCCTGGTACTGTTGTTGTCGTTGTTGCTCATCCTTAAACGGTCTCCTTCGTCTTCGACGACCACCTAAAAAGAATTAAAATCTACGAAGTGAGACAATATACAAATTGTCCCAGCGAGAGTCATAACTCTCAACTAGAAGCTTTATTATAACATAAATCATACAACAACAGGTTTAATAACAAGTGAAGCAACTTCTACTTAAGCAGCCATGTCTTTAAAGCATATAAAGGACATGTATACAAAATATCTGAACAAATCATTAATGTAAACAATATAACACCAAATATTGTTCCTCGTAGTTAAACCTAAGCAGATATACTACGCGGTTGATTATGTTTTACAAACATTATTATGCCCTGTGGAGATGAGGCATACCACTCATACTCCAACTGATCGCTAAGAAGTCACATCAGTATCATACATAGGTCATTAAAAGAGCCGGATTCTTAAGACCTCATCTTCCTCAGTCAGTTAGAGGATTGTTTGTTAGACATCTGGCAGGACGTCTTTTGTTATAGCTTACCAGGGTAAACTGGTCCTTCGCTATTTTAGAGTTACAGTGGCGTTCTGTACTCTCTTCGTCATCGGAAGATTTCTTGTTTATCTCTCACCGATGCGGTGTTTGTGTTTTCTTTGGGAGACTTGTGATACATCTCACCGTTTGGTTTTGTAGTGAAGGATTGACGGTATCAATTCCTACACTAGGATGTAAGGATTTACGCATCCATTTCCCCCACATACTCAAGAGTATGTGATCCAGGAGTTCCCTTGGGAAAACCTATTTCACCATCATTTGGTCTCTGATAATGATGGATCTATGATCAGGGCTCTACATTTCACTTGATTAGTTAGGTACATTCAGTATTCTTTCAACATCATACATTGTTCTTCAAACAATAACATTGGCATAACAGCTATAAAATGAGAATA
The DNA here is from genome assembly GCA_963693085.1 of Alisma plantago-aquatica. NCBI lineage: Eukaryota > Viridiplantae > Streptophyta > Magnoliopsida > Alismatales > Alismataceae > Alisma > Alisma plantago-aquatica. Next base: position 793,568,292 of record OY856412.1, read on the forward strand.
CTAAATGTAACAAGCCTAACTCTTATCAATCATCATTTCTCAATACATTCATCACAAGTCATCTCTAAAGCATGACCTTGATGGTATTTATGGCTCTCACAACCCATTTAATTCATAGGTTGCCATTGACAAGGCAACAGGATATATCACTATTCATAAAGCTAAAGCATGCTTTCAATGAATATAGTTTCATAATCCATACCTGGATATGATCATCATCTCATGACATCCTGCATGGTTAATTCAACTGATAACAGTAAACAATTCATTCTAGAAGTTACACTTTCAAACTCTTAGAAGAGTCAAGTTCCCCAATATTCATCAATTAGGGTTATTCATTTCCTTTACTTATGATTAGGAATATTGATTCCTCATTTCATACTTCAATCATGAGGATTTATGCTTAAAAGCATAACTGGAAATAGGGTTTCACCCTATACAATTTAAGGTTATTGAAATCTCCTTATCTTATAAGACATCATATTTGGTAACTTGTTCTCAAGGTTTCATACCTAAAAGCATGACACAGGACTAAGGTTAACATACCCTATCCTTCATTGTTAATATTTCCTTTTTGGATTATTAGTCCAATTCTAGTATGCCACTCTACCATCCTTGGAAGCATACCAGGGTATGGTGAGTATTTGCCTTAAATACAACATTTATTGAACATCATAATGATTATCAATTCAAGGTATGAATTCACTTCTCAATCTTATCATGGTGTGAACACATCATACTCATTGATTTGACTATACTTTATTTAAAAGTATTACCTTATAAACATCTCCATAAATTAGGGTTTACTAATCACCTCACATGTCATTACCCTAAAATTAGGGTTTACTATTCACCTCATGGTGAATTGAACTCATAACATCATCATGTATGAGAAACATCATCATTAAAGTTCTTTGATAGATTAAGATTCACTAAACATCATAATTAGGGTTTCCATGATCTCACATAGGTGGATCATACCCTAATCATGCACATTCATGTGTATTGAAGGTATCTTACTTGAGTTTCCACCATAAAAGGGTACTTTCTCTCTCTTAGGATACTTTCTCTCTCTTAGGATACTTTCTCTCTCTTAGGATAATTTCTCTCTCTTACTAGTAGATGGTGATAACACCACTCTAGATTAAGTTGGGTTAAGTTCTCATTGACTAGCATAAGACAAAACATCATTATCATGTGATTAGGGTTTGACTAGAACAAGGTATTACCCAATTAAACCCCTCAAGGGTATTTTAATAATTTACCTCATGCTCACCATCATAGGTCAATTCATTAGTCACTTAGTCCTTTAATGACTTAGGTTACCATTAGGGTTTAGATTGGATCACCATTGAACCAATTACACCACCAATTGATTAAGTACAAACCACCTTGAAAACCTTCAAACGGTTTCAACCTTCAACCACCAAACGGTCTTGAGACCGTTTTCCCTCAAACGGTCTTGAGACCGTTTGGGTGTGTTGACCATTTTGACTTTCAAACCGTTTGAAGCTCATGCGGTTTGAAACTGTTTGATCAAAGTGCCTTGAGATCGATTGGTCCAAACGACCTTGAGATCGTTTGAGCCCAAACGGTCTTGAGACCGTTTGGATCCAAACGGTCTTGAGACTGTTTGGTCCAAATGGGCTCAAACCGTTTGGACCTCCAAAGTGGTTCAAAAGTTACAATTGGTCATGGATATGTATGTTGAACCCCTCAATTAACCAAATCCATGATAACCACTTATAAATTGAGTTAACCAAGATTAGCCTTAATCAATTGGACATCAAATTGACCCTCAATTGAAAGCCAATTAGGGTTGATTCTAATTCAATTAGGGTTTCAAATCGGATGGTCATCAATATTCAACAATGTGAATCAACTCAAGGTTGAACCTATCAAATGACCTCCAATTGGGCCCAAACTTGGCCCAAACGGTCTTGAGATCGTTTGGATGACCTCCAAACGGTCTTGAGACCGTTTGCCCAAAGTTTGACCAAGAACCAAGTCGGTTAGACTAGGATTGAACTCAAATTAGGTCAAAAATCAGTATTTTTATCAATTCATCAACTTAATGCAATTGGACCTTCAAACCATTATATTATCTCAACCCTAGACCTCCAAACGGTCTTGGGTTGTGCCCAAACGGTCTTGAGACCGTTTGGAGGAACCCCCAAATGGTCTTGAGACCGTTTGGGTCCTTCAACCCAAAACTCAACAAGATCTATACTTAGAAAACAGCAATTTGATTATTTCAATAACCCACTGTAATTGGGCCCTCGATTGATCAAATTACCTTAACCCTAGACCTCCAAACGGTCTTGGGTTGAAACCAAACGGTCTTGAGATCGTTTGGATGAGTTCCAAACGGTCTTGAGACCGTTTGCCCATCCATCCTTTGGACTCTAGTGAAAATTCATCAAGGTTTGATCTATTAAGTTGATCATCACATCAATACTTAATTGCAATATGATTTGGTACCTTTGGACCTTCAATTGGTCAACTATACTTGACCCCAGACCTCCAAACGGTCTTGGGGTGACCCCCAAACGGTCTTGAGACCGTTTGGGTGATTCCCAAACGGTCTTGAAACCGTTTGGGCTAATCAACCCAAAATCTCAACTTAACTCATTGGAGATTCAGCACTAATTTCAATTAGGGTTTGCCCTATTAATCATCCTTCAACTCATGACTCGTTTGGAATTAATCCCTCAAATTTGGTGGGTCGTTAATTAACATCATTATGAACAGTAATACCAAACGGTCAACGTTTGGTCAACCATCTTAAACGGTCTTGAGACCGTTTGCCCAAAAAGGGAAAATTAAACAGATTGAAAATCAGAACTTAATTCAATTAGTTTTTCTAATTGATTTGCTTATATCTCACGATTCCTTTGGTGTTAACCTCTCAAATTTTGTGGGTGATTAACCTACATAATTATGAACAAGATTCCCATACGGTCTTCGCTTGGTCAACGGGACCAAACGGTCTTGAAGACCATTTGCCCTCACACGACCCTGAAACCGTTTGCCCACCAAACGGTTTGAAACCGTTTGAACAATTGGTGGAGGTCGTTTGATAAAGTGGAAATCCGTGGATAAGCATAGGAATTAACGCCCTTATCTTCTAACTTAAGAACAGTAGAAGTTCTTCACGATTTTGCTTGCAAGGATGCAAGGGAAGATAGGGAAGAAGAAGAACTAGCAACTATATGCATAGAAAAGATGTATAATCAAAGCATAAAGTTTAGAGTTATAAAACCCGCCTAAAGCTCGCTCCTTGAGCTCCAAGCTTTCGAGCTCCAAGCCTTTAATGGCGTCCTAGAAGCTCCACAGGTCGGCCTAGGTGAATCCTCCAAGGAAAGTTGAGAAGAGATTGCTAGAAAGATAGAGCTAAGTGAGCTAGCCATGAATTTGACCTTGAATTCGAGTTTCATCCAAGAATTTAAGCAAAAGGAAGGATCCAAACCTACCTTGCACTACCTTGGTCGTCCTCCTGAGCTCCAGAGCTAGCCTTGGTCGGTTTGAGCAAGGGGAAAAGAAATGAAAGGGAGAGGGTCGTTCCCTTGCTAAGTGGAAAAGTTATATATATACTTAGGTGAAATTTCAACATAAGGACATATGTTTTCCTCATTTCTCATCGAAGTCCTTCCTTTCTTCCTTGCACGTCCCCACATCTTATTTCTAAGGACAAACTCCTTTTAAGGTCAAGAATTGAAGGCAAAGAGGATCATCCCATCACTAAAGCATACACATAAAAGGGCAATTATACATACACCTTGATTATTCAATCACAAAGGTGTTCTTTATTATATGATTATTCAAATGGAGTGACCTTTTCATCATTCCTCTTCTAAATGATGCTAAAAGTCATACAAGATATTTTAGATGATATATTTTACAAGTTGCACCCCTCAAATTGGGTAAATTGTATTTTACACCAATTTAGGGTTTTCAAGTACAGGGGTTGCTTCCACAGCTGCACCTTGGTGCTCAAGCTTGGGAAATCCCTCAAACCTCATCATATTTATTCTTATGTTGTCTCAACATTAAAGGAACATATAAACATGTGAAATTTGCAAGTTAACCCTTCTGATTGGGCAAATTGCACATAGGTCCATGTATTGCGAACAATACTTCAACATTGGTTTATAAGGGACAGAAATGGAAACATATGTTCCATAGAAACTTTAAGTATATACTAAAGGATAATTTCAACCATCTAATTTCATAATTAGGCAAAACACCTAGGGTTAGCTCGTAACCCAGGTCAGGGGTGTTACAAACTTAGCCTCATACTCGCTAATGTTCATTTGTCCCTGCCTAATCCGTTCAAACTGAGTAATTTTCTCATCCAGAAAAGTCTTGGGAAAGTATCTACTGTTGAATTCTCGTCAAAACTCTTCCTATCCGATCTCAACACCTGGCCCCTTTCCTTCTTCTATGGTCCGCCAGTGACCAACACTCCCTTTAAGGAGATATACAACATGCCTCACCTTCTCATCCTCAGAGATATTAAGGATCCTAAAGGCTTTCTCTAGCTCAGTTAGCCATAAGTCTGCATCAGCTGGATTAGCTATACCAACGTAATCTATGGCCCCAACCCAGCGAAGTCGTTCAAATGTCTTGCCGACTCCCTGTCCTTCATTATGGGTAGGTGCCCTAGGTGTAGGTAATGGCATCCTATCTGTCATATGAGTCATCGCTTCCATACATTGTCCAAACATGGCTTGGAAGGTTGGGTTCCCCATATTCGCTTGATTAAACTGTGGTTTCTCAGGTACAGGCTCGTCCCTATCTTGGTCTCTTGCACCTCCTCCTGGTGCAGCAACGCTGCTTTCAGCAGCATGTTCATCATGTGATCCAGACATCTTTAGTTCTTCTTCTCCTCCTATATGAGCAGAAGACACTATCAGATAACTGGAAGATACTAGAATAGAGTCAACAACCTTAATCCTATGCCTCTATAGACTCAGCGAACCTAGAGCTCTGATACCACTAAACTGTGATGTCTGATTCACAAAAACAAGATTAACTAATGCGGAAGCGATCGTTAACAGCGGAATTACTGAAAATCACTAAAAATTAAAACTTTTTACAAAGAGATCCAAACACAGGAGGACTCTTTCAACAAGAACCATAATATTACATTTACATCATGGTTCACATAGTACATTCTCTATACCATTTCTTCTCGAGGAATATATATACATCATTGCTTTACTAAAAAGCACAAGTAACAAAATCCTCGAGGCATTCAAGACAAGATCTCAGATCTATTATACAAATACTATCACTGACTCCTAGGACCTGAGAGTACAAAGACGACACATATGACTCTATATACACATATACAAGACTTGACAACCAGTATCTCCACCTGAATATTTACTGCTGTCCCTATTGCTGCTGCTGCTGGTCTTCCCTTTTTATGAGGTTTCTGCCTCTACCTCGTCCGCCTCCACCTAAAAATATTGGAATTCCACGGGGGTGAGACAATTATAAAATTGCCCCAGTGAGAGATATAACTCTCTGCCAAAAACATTATTATTGAAGCTTAATAGAAATAAACTGAACAGTGGAATCATATATTTAACATCAGATGAATCAACATCTATGCAGATTAAAGTAACCTTTTTATTCAAGTATTTAAGCTATAACTTGATTAAGCAGCATGTCTCTTATTCCATAAAGACTTGAAGAGCATAAATAACATTTATGTATGTAGAACATGCTAAGCAGAATAACATCAACCAGTGATTCTCGTATTTCAATCTTATGCAAATACGCTACACGGATGATTACATTTTACAAACATTCTTAAGCTTATGCCCTGAGGAGATGAGATATACCGCTCATACTCCAACTAACCATGATTATGTAAAGCATCGGTACCACACAAGGTCAATGGGAGAGATGGATTCCATGACCTCATCTGTCTCGGTCAGTACAAGATTACTTTGGCAGAGACATCATGTGTCAAACTGCAATTAGCTTGCCAAGGTATATTGGCATATTTGCTATAGAGTTATAGCCCGTAACATATACTCTCTTTAGGGTTATGGCCCGTAGCCAATGTCTGGTATTATATTGAGGAGTTATGGCCAGTAGCCATACTCTTATTGGGGTATGGTCCGAAACCAATCCCGTACATAGGACATAGCTCGTAGCCATTCCTATGGGGCATAAGGATATATTTTACCAATTACCCCCACATATTCAAAAATATGCGTTCTGAGTAAAACTCATTTCACCATTCAGCTAATTCTGACGCTGGTGGATCAGTGGTCAGGGCAACTACATTCTATGGTATCACTTGATTAATTAAGTACATTATCATATTCTTTTAGCATCAGCCAAGTTTTCAAACATAACTTATTAGGACAAGTGCTACAAAGAAACATGTACTATTTTCATCAGTTGCTTCTCAATCTTTATAAGACATTGGGATCTCAGTCCCTCATTTCAATACTGGGAATTATCATCCCTTAACAATCTCAATACCATAATTATATGGATCTGGGTATTCAAACCCTTAGCTCATCACTGAGCACTATTACCATTTTTTAGGTAATTATCTCCTTTAAGTCATTTGACCAAGGAAAACATGATACTTGCTACACAAGCATCTCTTTTGGCACTTGAGGCTCATTAACTCTCTTGTTAGAATTTACTAAGCAATAAGGTATATTATGGCACACAAGGCCCAATAAATAATTTCAACGAATAAAGCATCATAGCTCATACCTGGCTATGTTCATCATCTCAGGATACCTGCATGGTTAGCACACATGATAACAGATATATCAATCATATTTTAGTTCCATGATATTCAAGGGTAACATCACTATTCGCTTACCAGGGTTTGGGTTTCCCATTTCATGTCAATCAGGGTTACTCATTCCCTTTGCACAATTAGGACCAATGATTTATCATTTCATCCAAGATTAGGGTTTCATGCTATATAGTATAACCTAGAATTAGAGTTTCACACATCTTCAACCTATTTTAGAATTAGGGTTTACTGTTCTCATCACATCACCCTAGATTAGGGTTTATATTCAATAACCCACAATTAGGGTTTACTATTCATCCTAATTAGGTTTTATCATCAAGATACCCTGAATTAGGATTACTCATGTCATTACCCTAAATTAGTATCACATCATCCTCCTAGTTTAGGGTTTCGCTCAAACTTGCCCTAAATTAGGGTTTGAGTTCATTAATCATCTCAATTAGGGTTTTATGATCTCTTTATCAAGGATCATACCCTAATTGTATATCACATCATTTTGAATGTTATAGAGTTAATTTCTACATGATATCATTCATGTATGAATCTTTCTCTCTCATCCTACTCAGGATGTCCACTACTCAATTCTTGATTAGATTGAGCCTACTCTTCATTCAATTACATGCTTTTATGATTAGCATGATGTATTGAATCCTTACATCATTATGCATCATTGATTAATCCCACTAAGGGTATACATCATCTAAATATCTCAGGTCTCCTAATAGTTAAATCAATTGCATCTTCAATTACATGAGAAATCCAAAGGAATTAACCAATTGGACCTTCAATCACACTAGGTGATCAATTGGATTTATCAATTGAATCTTCAATTGCATTAGGTATCCACTTGGATTGTCCATATTGGATCTTTAATGCTTAAGGTATTCAACTGGTTTAACCATATTGGACCTCAAAAAGATTGGATTACTTAGGCCCTAAAGATCCTAGTTCTCAGATTTTAATTGGTTGAAAACCACTTAAACAAAATACCCTTGAAATCGATTGGACAAGAAAGGTGTTGAAACCGTTTGAACTTTGGGACTCCAAACGGTTTGAGACTATTTGGTCCAAACCATCTGAAAACCGAATGGACCAAAACGTCCTTTCAACACTTACACGATTCATGATTTCAATGGATGAACCAATTATCAATTGAATCCCTGATTTCTTTGTCACTTGAACTATTGAATCAACCTTCAATTAGACCATCAATTAGGGTTTTGAACCCAATTGATCTAGGATTTCAACTCAAGAAACCTTCAATTAGGTCTTTGAATTGAGTAGCTATCAATGTTTAAGATTGTGGAATTGATTCCATTGTAACTAATGAATCATCATCAAACTTTTGATATGACCAGACCCCAAATGGTCTTGAGGTCGTTTGGATGATCTCCAAACAGTATTGAGACCGTTTTCCTCACCCCATCCTTGTATTTTGTGAAATTCCATTAGGGTTTAGATCATTGGATTGATCATCAAATCAACACGTAATTGCATTTCAATTTGGTATCTCTGGACCTTCAATTACTCAACTAAACTTAACCCTAGACCTACAAACGGTCTTGGGTGACCTCCAAACGGTATTGAGACCATTTCGGTGACCTCCAAACGGTCTTGAGACCGTTTGGACTCAAACACCCAAAAATCTAAATTAACCAAATTGAATTTCAGCACTTAACCTGATTAGGGTTTGTTAATTGATTAACCTTCAACTAATGAACCCTTTGTAATTAATCAATCAAATTTGATGGGTCATAAACCATCAACATTAGCATCAAATTTTCCAAACAGTCAACCCTGGTCAAGTCTCCCAAATGGTTTGAAACCGTTTAGCTTCAAACGGTTTGATGAAACTATTTGCTTTCAAACGGTTTTGGTTGAAATCGAATGAGCAAATTATTGAAATCGAATGAGATACAAGTTCTTTGGGAAATGAGTCCAAGATGATGTAATCATCATCTACCTTCGTTCCTAAAGGTCTCAGTACTTCTGATTTTATGGAATTACCAATTTCAACCAACAATTAATCAAGAAGATAAAGGAATCAACGAAATTGCAAGATTGAAAATTGAATAACAATGTAGAGGGGTTCAAGTTATATAACCCGCCTCCAATTGAGATTCAAAGCTCGAATCTCACGTCAACAATGGTGGATGAAACTCCTTTCACTACTCCAAGGCTTATCCTCAAGCTTTGAGTGGAAAGGAATGGTTAGGATTGAAGATGGGATCAGAATAAGAAGAAATCATGCATTTATTTCCAATTTCCACCATGGAATCAAGGTGAAAGGAGGTCAAGAAGCTTACCAACAGGTTGTGGGTCTTCCTCCTGATCCTCCAAAGCTTCCTTGGTTGTTTTTCAAACAAAGAGAAGAAGTGAGTTCGAAATTACCCCTTTCATTCTATGGATAAATGAGCTTTTATGCAATTTTTATTAAAAATTCAATTAGGAGAGAGAAAGTAGGAATTATCCCTTCCAATTCCTTGACACTTGCCTCCTCTCCTTCCTTAGGAACGAGGCTATCATCCTTTCCTCTTTTTCCTCTCAATTATCCATGTTTTAAAGAAAAGCAAATTAAGCACCTTAACCCTTTTTATATTAATATCCATAAGTTAGTGGATATTTCTTTTTCTTATAATAAGGTGAGTGGAGTTTTCACTTCCTTGAGATATTTCGTGGCCTATAAAAGGAACAAGGGTGTTCACACTTGAGAAAATTCAGCCATCTCGTTTTTGGTTAAAGTCCCTTCAATTATTTTATTTATTTTTACATTAAATTGAAATGAAGTTCCAATTATGCTTAAATCATGATTATTTTAATATCAAGATTCTCTCTCCTTCAAAGAGATACAAATGAGGCACCCCTATCATTTTCTTTGCTTCACATGATCCCAAGAAACCGTAGGAACCATTTTGAAGTGGTAATTTTCATATTGAACCCTAGGTTTTGGGTAAATTGCACATTACCCCAAAACTAGGTTTTAATGCACAAACATTGCTTTATCAGCTCTTTCTTGGTACTGAGGCCACCACAAGCCATACCTCTGCATCATCTTCATTCTCATGATGCTTCAACACATGAGGAACATATTATCATGCACAATTTGCAATTTAACCCCTCAACTTGGGTAATTTGCACTTTAGTCCAAAACAAGCAAAACATCATTTCAACATTATTCAAAAAGGACTAAAATTGAAATATAAGTTCCTCTTGAGCCTTAATTACTTTTCAAAAGATAAGAGAAAGCATCTAATCAACTTTATTAAGAAAAAAACCTAGGGTTAAAGCATAACCCAGGTCAGGGATGTTACAAATTATTCATCCCTTACAAGGATTTCGTCCCCAAAATCATCAACGAAAAAATTAAGAGAAAAGAGTAGGGTATTTCCTCTTCATCTCTTCCTCTAGTTCCCATGTAGCTTCTTCAAAGCCATAGTGGTTCCAGAGGACTTTCACAAGACATATATCTTTCTTTTTCAGCCTTTTGATTCTCCTATCAAGAATCAACACAGGTCCTTCAACATAAGATATATCATCATTTAGTTCTACCTCCACAGGTTGCAGAACTAACTCTGTGTCAGGATGACACTTTCTCAACATGGAGATGTGAAACACTGGGTGCAATCTATGCAACTCAGGTGGTATTTCCAGCTTATAGGCTACCTTTCCTATCCTCTCAATGATCGGATAAGGCCCCATAAATCTAGGAGCTAACTTCCCCTTTCTTCCAAATCTAAGAACTCCTTTCCAAGGTGAGACCTTGAGATATACTTTGTCTCCAACTTGGAATTTTAAAGGTCTTCACCATTTGTCAGCGTAAGATTTCTGTCTATCATGTGCAGTCTTTAACTGTTGTTGTATTACTTTAATCTTCTCAGTTGTCTGCTGCACAAGTTCAGGACCCAAAATTTGATTTTCTCCTATTTCATACCAACATAAAGGAGATCTACAACGTCTACCATATAAAGCTTCATATGGTGCCATGTCAATACTGTACTGATAGCTATTATTGTAAGCAAATTCTATCAAGCTCAGGTGTAGATCCCAACTTCCTACAAACTAAAGGACACATGCCTTAAGCAAGTCCTCTAAGGTTTGTATGGTCCTTTCCGGTTGTCCATTTTTATGTGGGTGAAATGTAGTACTAAACCTTAATTACGTACCTAAAGCTTTATGTAGTCATTCCCAAAAATGACTCATGATCTGGGGGCCTCTATCAGAAATGATAATAGCTGGAACCCCGTGCAACCACACTATTTCATCAACATATAACTGTGCCAACTTCTCAGGAGTGTAGGTTGTTTTGATAGGTAAGAAATGTGCTATCTTTGTCAAGCTATCAACTATCACCCAAATTGAATCATGACCTTTGGTTGTTCTAGGTAAACCAACCACAAAGTCTATGGTCACATGATCCCATTTCCACTGCGGTATAGGCAAAGATTGCATTGTTCCTGTGGGCTTTTGATGTTCAGCTTTAACCTGCTGACATATTGGACACCTCATAACAAACTCAGCTACATCTTTCTTCAATCCAGGCCACCAATAAAAGAAATATGCAACATAAGGCATCTAAATTTCATTATTATTATGTGGATAGGAATTTACTATTACTTTACTCCTCATATTATCATATTATACTTAGGGTTAAGAAACCAACTCATAACTATATCTAGGGCATGACGTTCTAAAATTAGTTGTTGATGACAATCTATTTTAGGTCTCTTGTATTGCCCATATTTTTGACATCCCCGGGTAGGTGTTGACTAGGAACATACCCAACTATGAGAGATCCTATTATGCTACCCTTCACCAACCTAATAGTACACATGTCACATACCACACATACTATTATGAAGGGGAAAGATGCACAATAAGTATAATGCCAATGACATCCCTCTACATTCCTCACATGGTGTGCACCAACCAATGAGATAAGAGAGGATATGCCATTAGCTAATATTAGGTCAATACCTAAGATATAAACTAGATTTACACCTATCCCTAATATATATTTCTACTATACGATGAAAACTCTTGTTGTCTTAGGGTTGGATTCTCTTCCTTGGAGTCTTTTCCTATACCTTAATCTCATATCTTCATTATAGGGTAACCATGTGAATCATATTTTCCTAGTTCCCATTTACCAAATCGCTCTAATACCATATTGTAACACCCCTCCAAGTATATACATGACAGTGGAAGCAAACCCTATGTTGTCCATAATGTGGGCCACTTGGCTTGGAGGAACATTACAAAATATGATATGCAATAGCAACAAGATAATTGAAACACCATGCATTAACTCAAAATATATATTCATACATAGTTTGGCAAAAGGAAATCTACATCAAGTTTATCTAATCTACTTTGATAACAAGACTATATATAATGTAAAGATATCTAATTCTCTGGATCATCTTGGTAAAAGGCACCCCACTAGGTCTTTTCTTCTTGAAGATTCCTTGAGTTATTTCTTGCACTTATTCCTCCTAAGATTTCTACTTACCTTCTAGCATCGCGCCCCCAGCCATGCATAAAACCACTGGTAAGTGGAATTGAACATATTATAATTTAAAGGAAACATGTAAACTGAAAATAAAGTCTGAACATTAAACATTGAAAAAGGGACACAATTTCTTTTAAATTACTTCTTTTATCTTGACTTATTTAAGAATCCTCACGTTTTTCACCGAAGTGCCTCTTCTTTTATGCACCAAAGTGCCTTTTGGATTGCACCAAAGTGCCTCTTCTTTTATGCACCAAAGTGCCTCATAGTTTAGCTCTGAGGAGCCTCTTGATGAGGATCTTATACAAGTTATCTTTTAACATTGTCTTTCTCTTAAAACTCTTAACTTTCTCTTAAACTTCTCTTAAATCTTAATGTGCATGAAGATGATACCCATAATATGGACAGTAAAAGAATACCATTCAATTCATCTCAAAATCATTGACTTTAAGCAATTGAAATAGAGAAAACATTCATAAGATTCATTGCATACATTTATACATATAAGCAAACATTACTTATGTTCAATTAGCATGGACCACTTACCTTTCTTGTACTTAGATGAGATCTGATCTTTTTTCCTAGGTTTAGTAAACCCTAATCACATCCTTGGGGTTGAAAACCCTAAACACCCTATTCATAGTATTCAACATATCAATTTGTATTCCATTCATCACCTAAAACCCTAATTTTAGCAACTTGTGAATTATTAAACTTGAATTAGATCCAAGATGATATTTTTATCCCAATAGGTTAGACTTTGACTATTAGGATCATTTAAACATACCATGATCATTGAAACTAAGAAACTAATGTTTTATGCATTTAACACATTAAAATTGGTAACTTTAGGTACTTTTAGGATTATAAGTATAATTAGATCTTGAAATTATTTTATATTAAATTCCTTGCATTCTCTTGATCAACTTTCATATATAACTCATCTTAATTTGACTTACCAATCAATTACCATAAAATTTTCAAGATTTATCTTAACTAGACACTCAAAGACTGCCAACAAGGCCGGGTCCACACCACGCAACCACAGAAGAGGCAATCGGCTTGCGCTTAACTGGCATTCGGGCCCGCCTGGGATTAAGCAAAAAACAAAGTGAAAGTACAAGATTACCCTTACTTGGTAAAAGTAGATGCAGGGACATAGCTGGCTTTTCGCTTGGGTTGTCTTCAACCTCCAGTTCATGATCTACAACACAAAGTAAGTCAATCCAAACATTGATTCTAGGATTCTGGGTCTCCATGCAGTAGGCAAAGGTACTCACACCTCTTCCAGGACTCATCGAAGTTGTTGGTGGTTCCAATTGGTCAGAGGATGGTCAGAGAAGGGTGGACGAGGGTTTGGCCCTGCATCAGAGATCCAGAGAAAAAGCCAGAGGAAATGCAGGCTAGCAGACAAATTGGAGGCAGATAAGAGAGCTTGGGATCGTGCATCACCTTGTGAATAGAACTGTGGCGTCGCATGGGATTGTTCCCCCTTATATAGGTCTTTGTCAATGGAGGGTGGCCGACGAGCAGTCAGAGTGATTGGGGAATTCTTATGTAGCATCCCAAAGTGGGTAAAACTAGGGTTGATTCGGTGCAGAATCACCTCATGATCCTCCTGGAATTGGCGTTGGGTGTCGACATAGATCAAGGAGAGAGAAAATTAGGCGAGAAAAGGAGAAACAATGTATACTAGTTTCCTAATCTGATCGGGGGAAGGAGATGACCGGGAATCGTCTAATCCTACAGTTAGTAGATCAGGTGACATATCGAGTGGCCAGGACCAAGATTCCTAATTCGATTAATATTGGTGACATTTAAATGCATCAATCAATTAATGCCTCTACTTTATGAAATCTTGTTAAATTTATATCTTCTTCTCCTTCATTCCGATTGGTCCCAAATTTTAAAGGAAATCTTAAAATATTCAAATATATCTATGGGAAAAATACAAAAGTTAGATATCCTTTTCTTACCCCTTAAGTAATTGACTTATTTGATTTATTTAAGACATTAATCAACTTCTTTTCCCATCGAAACTTGGCAAGAAATCTTATTTAAGTGTATATTTATCTTGGGTGAAAGTTAGGGTCAAAATATGCCCATTGGTTATTCTCAACCTACCTTTTCTACAAATTTCTACACAAATCCTTATTAATCAATTTACTTGAACTTTAATGCATTAATTGATTAGATATTGTGAAAAAGGTTTCCTTTGAGATCCATTGAGTCAAAATTTGAGATCAAACTTATTGTCCACTTGAAAATTATATCATCTTCCCTTTTGTGCCTTTTTGAGTAACTTCTTTGGAGGAGAGAGAACAGAAACTGACATTTATATCTTTGAGTTATTTGTAACACATAATGTATATATAAAAGACAAAAAGTATTTTGAGTCCTAATTTACTCTTCTTACTTCATTATCTCTTAAGAAATTTCATTTCATGGTATTTTTACATTTAGACCCCCAACTTTATCTATTTAAGAAAAACCACAATTTAAAGTTTAAATTATTCTTGAAGTTTTGGGATGTTATAGGAACAATTGGGCAAAACTTCATTTTGTAACAATACGAGAAACTACGAGCAGAGAAAGAAAGACGAAAGTATAGAGAACTTACTACTAAGAGCTATTGAGCCTAGGAGACGAGAAGAAGGAGAACTACTCGCCGCAAACTGAGATCCAAAACATGCTCACCGGAGGCAACACACATGAGCACGGAAGCAATTAGAACTAGGGGAGGTTCATGAAATAGATGAGGAAGACCAGAGTTGTGGTATATATAAGTGGGGATCAAAGAAACAGTGAGTACATAAGTCAACTGAAATCCTTATTGTGTAAGAATTGGTCATTTCCAATTTCTTCATGAAATGACATGAATAATGGATCATTAGATGTGGAATTCAATATAGAAACTATGGGCGAAGAAATCTCAAACAAAGATGGAGAAACGAGGGAGAAACCCAAGAAATAAAAAATCGCATATGGCTGTCTGTTGTCTTTTCTAACTTGAGCTAGAAGACGACATGTGCGATGTTGGATTGTGATTCCAACGGACCAGATTGAGGTGCTTTGTGTGACATTTAATTGAAATCCAAATATGATTTGGAATAAAGTGACATATTAATTATTTCTCTTTTTCTCTCACCTCAATTGAGGGTATAAACAAACTCCAAATCAAAAGAAATTTGACACCTAGCCTATTTGGACATGTAGAATCTGAATTTGGAATCAATTTTCAATATTTGAGGACTCTAAGTATTTTATTTAATTCTTTTAAAGTAATTCATATTTTCTCTTTCCTAATGCATTAGAGACTCTAGAATTACCCAATTTTGGTGAAATTTCACCCTCAAGCAAACTAAAACATATGGAACACAAATTTGCCAATAGTTTTATCCCTTAAAGTTATTTATCAAATTATTTAATATTTTGGGCATTATTTATACTTTGTCTCTCCTAAACTATACATGAACATTAATGATGATCCAAATTGCATGAAAATTTATTGATACATTGATTTTAATGTATAGATTACGAATTTGAGATTTGTTGCTACTTTTGGACTCATTAAATGATTTATTTCATATTTTGGAGAAAATTCACCTTTTGTTTTCTAAATGAAATAGATATAATTATTATTATTAAAAAATTGTGGAACTTGGCCTCCAAGCCAGATCAAATCCATAGAATTTGAAATTGAAGTTATTTTTATCCAATGAGTCTTCATTTATGAATTTTGTCCCCTTTACATATTATTATCATTATTTATCACATTAAATCATTTAATGCCACATTATCCTATTTAAGGTTGTTCTATTTATTCCTTTTTCTCATTCTTGATCCCAAAAGGCTAAGGAATGTTCTAGAACAAAATTATTCCAAAACTTTATCATTGAAGTGGAAATTTTGCATCTTAGACCCTGATTGAAAACATGAATTGAGGTAATTGTGCATAAACCCATATATTGGCATGAATAGAGATGAAATATACTCCAATCGACTAATAATTCCACAAATTCAACATCAGGGATAAAAAGGATATTAAAAGTTAGGGAAAAGGGCTAGATTTAGAATATAACTAGATTTCAGTTCATTACAGCACTCCACCCCTTAAAAGGAGTTCATCCCTAAAATCTCACACAAAGAGGGAAGCGTGAGTACATAGTATTTCATCTCTAAGCTCCCATGTTATTTCTTCTGAACCATGATACTTCTACAAGACTTTTACTATCTCGATCTCCTTATTCTTTAACTACTTAACACGGGAGTAAAGAATCTTCACATGGAACTCCTCGTAGGTCAAGTTCTCATGAATCCCCAAAGGTTCTATTGTAAGTACATGAGAAGGGTTTTTTACATACTTCTTTAGCACATATACATGGAACACATTATGGATCTTGTCATAGGAAGGGGAAAGAGCTAAACGATATGCACTTTCTCCAACCCTATTAAATATCTCAAATGGTCCAACATATCAGGGACTAAGCTTGCCTTCAACTTTAGATTGTGCAATAGAGTGTATAGGATTGATCTTTAGAAACACATAGTCACCCACCAAGAAACTTACATCAGACACTTTCTTATCTGCATACATCTTCTGTCAATCTTGTGCAACTTTGAACCTTCTCTATCATCATCTACATATCATTAGTCTTCACCAAAGCATGTTCTCCCACATCATCCCAGTGTAATGGAGAACGACAAGGTCTTCCATATATAGCTTCATAAGGAGGCATACGAATTCTATCTTGATAGCTATTGTTGTAAGAAAACTCAGCCAAAGGTAGATACGTATCCCATGCACCTCCCCAGTCCATAACACAAGCACAAAGGAAATTTTCCAGAATTTACACTTTCCTCTCTGATTGATCATCAGTTAGTGAATGATAAGCTATACTGAAATGTATGTCAGTCCATATTCCTTCTTCAATCTGACTCCACAAATGAGATGTAAACTTTGGGTCATGATCAGATACTATCACTTTAGGAACACCTTGTAGATGAATGATCCAATCCACATACAAGTGAGCTATATCATCAACCTTATAAGTGTATTTGAAAGGCAAGAAGTGGGAAGACTTCATAAGCTGATCAATCACTACACACACAACATCATAAACTTTCCTGGACTTAGGGAAACCAGTGACAAAGTCCATAGTAATCTTCTTCCATTTTCATTTGGGAATCTCAAGCGGGTGAAGAACACCAATAGGTCATTGATTCTCTATCTTAACTTGCTGATAGGTCAAACACTTTGCCATGAACATAGTGATATCCTTCTTCATATTCTTCCACCAGAAACTTCATTGTAGGTCCTTATAGATCTTGGTCTTCCCACAGTGGATAGTGTACTTAGACGCATGAGCTTCACTCAGAACTTTCTATCATAGATCACTAACTTTAGGAATCCATAACTGTTGTCGAAAACAGACTGCACCGTCCACTCCAATTGAGAAGTCAAATTGCATTTTCTCTACTAAGGCCTTCATCTCCTCAAGCTCAAAAATTTCTAACTGGGCTGTAATGAATTTTGAGATCCAAGTTGGTGTAATGGATAAGCTGGCCATATGAACACACAAATTCTTGGCAACTTCTTCATCCATCACATCAATAGGCTATGGTTGCCAAGAAGAAACATATTCCAGATTCTTCCACATAGAACAACTCATAGAAAGATAGGCTACATTTTTCTTTTGACTCAAGGCATCAACAACTATGTTTGCTTTACCGAGATGATAAGTGATGGTAAGGCATAGTCCTTGAGGTACTTCATCCATCTTCTCTATCTCATGTTCAAATCTTTCTAAATCAAAAGGTACCTCACATTTTTATGATCACAAAAGACTTCAAACTTAACTCCATACAGATAGTTTCTCCAGATCTTTAGGGCATGAATGATGGTAGCTAGCTCCAAATCATGCTTAGGCCAATTTTATTTATTCAGTTTCAAATGACGCGACACATAGGTGATAATACTACCTTCTTACATCAATACACACCCTAATCCATACTTGGAAGCATCAATATAAATGACATAGGGTTTGCCTTAAATAGGTAACACAAGAACATGAGAAAATGTTAAACACTCTTTCAAACTTTGGAAACTATCCTTACATTCTAGTGTCCATAAACATGACTTCTTTTCAGGTGAAATTAATAAGAGGGAGAGCTAACTTGGAGAATCTCTTGATAAACCTTTGATAGTAACCTGCTAAACTAAGGAAACTACATATCTCATATGGACTCTTTGGAGCTTTCCACTTGGTTACAACTTCTATCTTTATATGATCAATGATAATGTGTCTGGCAGAAATAACATGACTCAAAAGCATCACTTCCTTTATCTAGAAATCACAGTTTGAGAACTTAGCATAAATTTGGTTTTCTCTTAGTGTGTTAATCACGATCTGTAGATATTCGCAATGTTGTTCCTCATACTCGAAATAGACCAACACATCATCTATAAAAACCACTACAAATTGATCGGGGTAAGGACGGAACACTTGATTCATCAGGTCCATGATAGTAATAGGGGAATTAGTCAAACTGAAAGGCATGACTAGGAACTCATAATGCCCATATCGAGTCTTGAAAGCTGTCTTCAGGACATCCTCATCTTTCACATGCATCTGATAATAGCCATTTCATAAATCCAACTTTGAAAACACAGTGGCTGACTTAAGATGGTCGAACAAATCATTGATGTGTGGCAAAGAATAACAATTCTCTACCGTCACTTGATTAATTTTATGATAATCCATGCACATCCATAATGATATGTCCTTCTTCTTCATGAACAAGGGGCTCCCCAAGGAGAAATACTGGGGAGAATGAAACCCATGTCAAGAAGCTCCTACAGCTGCTTCTTAAGCTCGACGAGTTCAGCAGGTTCCAAGTGATAAGGTGGCTTTGAGATAGGTGAAGTTCTGGGTGCAAGTTTGATGGAAAAATCCACCTCATGAGTTGGCAACAACTTGGGAGACTCCTCCAGAAACACGTCAGGAAAATCCTTCACCACATCTATATGATCTAGAGAAGGGGGTGTGGCATCAAGAATGATAAAAGCTAAATACCATCTACACCCTTGTGAAACAAGCTTTTCGGTTTTGATAGTAGAAATGATGAATTGCCGATCCTCTCACTTCCTACCCTTGATACACAACCTCTCTCCATCAAGATTTAACAAGCACTTTTGACTCCTGATAGAACAATATTACCTTATACTTCTTCAACCCATCCATCCCCAAGATAACATCAAAAGTAATAATATTGAGAAGGATAAAGTCTGAAGGAAACATCTTCCCTGAGATACAAAGGTCTAAGGTTGGGAGTTTGAGATAAGAAGAGAAGATTCTACCACTAGGGGTTTTAACATCTAGGGCATGATCCTTGTATTCTAATTCTATCTCTAGCATTAAAGAAAGATGAGTTGATATGAAGGTATTTGATGATCCATAATCAAAAAGTGCCTTTATAGGATGCATATTAATATGTAAAGTACCTTAAATAACGTCATTATCCTCTCCATATTCTTCATAATTTAAAGTGAACACTCTTCCATTCCACCTTTCCACAGCTGGTCGACATCCTTGCTAGTTCTAGTTGTTATTCCTTAGAGGTAGATTCTGTCACTATTGCGGCTGTTGAGTTGGCTGCTGAGTTGGAAGTTGTCCACACTGAAGCTTAGGACAATTTGGTCAAATATGTATAGCTTGGCCGCACTCATGACAGATAGGTGTAGGTCAATCATCTCTATGAGGAAGGGCATTGCATGCATGGCACTTCCTAGGTGGATGAGATTGGGAAAAACAATTGCATCTTTCACATCCCTGGTTTCTACCTGAGTTCTTCCACTTGTTGTTGTTGTGTCCGGATAATGAAAATATGGGGTAGGACTCTACCACAAGCACCTTGTACACCATTTGTTGAAAAGTAAGAGGTAATTGGGGAACAAGATTGCATCCTACACTATAGCTGAGTCCTTCTAAATAAAGGTTCAATCTTTGTTCTGCTCTGAGATCGACAACATAACACTCTAAGAGCAGGAAACATTGAATGTATTAAAAAAACACTCATGCTTCCCTATCACAGGCTATAAAACTCAGCCGCCTTCCTTTTTAGATAAACATGGCAAATGTACTTTGAAACGACTTGAGGAACTTCTCCCAGGTCATGCTCATGATGTCTCAGGTACAAGCCATACCATTCCACCAGATATGTGCTAGCCCCTCCAGTACATACGTCGTGAAGAGAACCTTCTGATGTGGAGGACATGCCATGCCCTCAAAAGTACACTCCAGAGCAAACACCTAGTTGACAAACTTATCCACCAAGTTTAGCTCACTCTCTCCCTTGAAGTATGGTGGTTGCATTTTGATGAAGTCCATCAAGGCGAGCTCCTTAGGCTTGCTAGCATTAGCTGTTGCAGTAGAGAGTTGTCCCACCAAGGTAGTCGAGAGTAGCTAGCGCAACATGGTCAACTCTTACTCCAGGGTCAGAATCGGTGTGCCCACAGGAGTAGGGGTTATCATTTTGTTATGAAGAGTCACTGGGGTGTCTAGATTGTTGGTGTTTCTAGAGGAGGCTCCCTTGGAAATGTTGTTCATGTCCCCAAACAAATCACCCCTATTGAAAGATAAAGGCACAACATAAGATTTCTAGGAGTACTCGAAAGAGATATCTAAGGCTACTATTGCTTATAGGTATGCTATTTCATATAGTCAATATCAGATCAGGCCAGGAAGGTATTCTGCAAATCTAGGAGTCCTCGTAAACTAAGATAGTGGTGTGAAGGAAAATCTTACCAGCCCTTGAACCCTGATCCTTTATAGACACTCTAACTTTCAACTATGCCCTAATAGCTACCTAACATGCTCTGATACCATGTTGTAAGGAAGCGAGATCACCCCTTACTAAAATTTAATAGAAAATACACAACATCCATCTATTTTGAAATAACTTAGATAATGAAGGATGCATGCATAATAATTCCATTTAAATAAGATGATTTAGATACAAAAATGTCAACAGTAGCAGTAGAAAGAAAAAACTAAAATTTTACATGAATTTTGATTCAAGTTCACTACATGGGTTTTGTGAAACATAAACTAGAAAGGAAACTACAAGATCTAGCAGTATCAACCTAGACATCTCAACAAAGTTTCTTGAATCTACTCTGGGGTTGGCTCTTCTTGATCTTGTTCCACTCCTTGTCCTAGCCCTGGGTGGTTGGGATCACCCAACCAGAGAAGAAAAGCACAGTATGTGTCAAATAAGGAACAAGAACAAGAATATAGTAACAATGTTAAATAAGGGTAAGGAATAACCAAGAAATAAGGAGGGTCAAAAATATGAGGCACATATCAAATAAGAATCTTATAATAATAGATAATAATAAAGAAGCATGCATGATTAATAGTATGACTATGTTAACTAAGGCGGAGGCTCCTACCAGACCTCAACCAATAGGTGAGGGAGAGTAACACATTCCCAAACACCTACAATATATATATAAAAGTAGGGAGAGTAAAAACATTCCCCTAGGCAAAATAACACATGCCCAAACTATTGGTGGTTGTAAAGAAGTTCACTGAATTAGCTAACAAGTCAACCAAATCAACATGCTAAAAGAGATAATATGGCAGGGCAACATTTAACATCAAATAATAGAGTTATGGCATGAGGATCAAAACCGAAGCAAATAATGAAAGAATTGAACCAAAAAGAGCAATAATAGGAATCAAGATTTTAGTCCATGCCTCATTGGGAAATTAAGGTTTGGTAAAACATGCCCAACATATAGGGTAAGATGCACATACCTCAACTCAGAGGCCTAGTTAACAATTTTCACCAACTTCATTGATTCCAAGATCACCTTTTAATTATAAGTTATTCACATGTATTAGGGTTTTATAAAGCATAATGTGTAAAGAAACACTAATTTTATACCTTTTTGGAAAACCTCAGATTTTGGACACAAAACCCAACCAATTGATTCCTTATGTTTTATGATCAAGAAAACATATTTATTTACTTAATTTGGACATTATATGAATTAGTTATAGATTTTTACGACTTTTTATATTATTTATTAGATATTCAAACTTCAACCATTGAAAACATGGAAATCAAACTCTCAAATTGTTTTTTATTAGAAAACCCACATTTTTACGATTGCAAAACATATTGTAATGAAATTTTTGGACTACAAATTTGACTAATAAGGAAATCCGAAAAATCCACATTAGCAAAAAAAATCATGAGAAAGATGGAGAAAGAGGTCGGGCCCACATGTCTTGGCCCAATCACAGGTAGCCAAGTCAGTCGGTCAAAGGCCAACGAGACTCACACTAAAGTAGAGAGGAAGTGGTGAAAAGACATTATTGATCCTAAGTGAGAAATGAAAGAAAGAAGGAAAGTGGGGCAACTTAGGGAATTCCCAAGGGGACATCTTCCCCTTCCTCTAGCCCAAGACATGGCTTCCTGATCAATCAGCTGTGACTAGGGAACAATTGGGCAAAACTTTGTTTCATAACGATATGAGAACTAAGAGTAGAGAAAGAAAGACAAAGGTCTAGAGAACTTACTACTAAGTGCTATTGTGCTGACGAGACAAGAAGGAGCACTACTCGCCGCAAGCTTAGGTCCAAAACATGGTCAACAACAACAACACATATGAGCACAAAAGAAATTGGAACGAGAGGAGGTTCACAAAATAGCCAAGGAAGACCAGAGTTGTGGTATATATATGTGGGGATCCAAGAAATAGAGAGTATGTAAGTCGACCGAGACCTTGTTACGCAAGAATTAGGTGTTTCCCAATTTTTTGACAAAATGGCTCAAGTAATGGATCATTGGATGCAAAATTTGATATAAAAATTGTGGACGAAGAAATCTCGAGCAAAGATGGAGAAACGAGGGAGAAATCTGAAAAACAAAAAGTCGCATATGGCTGCCTCTTACCTTTCCCGACTTGAGCTAGAAGATGATCCACAAGTTATAGGATCACAAATCCAATGACTCTAGATCAAGGCACTTCACGTGACATTTAATTAAAATCGAAATATGATTTGGAATAAAGTGACATATTAATTATCTCTATTTGTCTCTCTCCTCAATTGAGGGTATAAAAAAGTCCAAATTAAATGAAATTTGACATCGTGTCTATATTGGACATGCAGAATCCGAATATCACATTAATTTTTACTTTTGAGGACTTTGAGTATTTTATTTAATTATTTAAAAGTAATTCATACTTTTTCTTTCCTAATGCATTAGAGACTTCTACAATTACCCAATTTTGGTGAAACTTCATGCGTAATCAAACTAGAACATATGGAACACGAATTTTCCATTAATTTTATCCTTTGAAGTTATTTATCACATTATTTAATATTTTGAGCTTTAATTATACTTTCTCTCTCCTAATCTACTCATGAACATTAAAGATTATCCAAATTGCATGAAAATTTACACATAGGATAATTTAATGTATAAATTACAAATTTGAGATTTGTTTCCACTTTTGGAGTCACTAAATGATTTTTATCATATTTTGGAGAAAAATGAAATAGAAATAGTTATTATTATCCCAAAATTGTGAAATTTGGCCTCCAAGCCAAATCAAATTCAGATAATTTGAATCTGAAGTTATTTTTATCCAATGAGTCTTCCTTTATGAATTTTATCTCCTTTACACATTATTATCACTATTTGTCACATTAAATCATTTAATGCCACATTATCCTATTTAAGGCTATTCTATCCTTTTTCTCATTCTTTCTCCCAAAAGTCTAAGGGATGTTCTAGAACAAAATTCTAACAATATATCACTTAAGTGGAAATTTTGCATCTTACCCCTGATTCAAAACACTAACTGAGGTAATTGTGCATAAACCCATATATTGGCATGAATATAGATCAATATACTCCAATCCATTAATAATTCCATAAATTCAACATCAAACACAAAAAGGATAGGAAACCTTAGGCAAAAGGGCTAGATTAAGAATATACCTAGATTTCAATTCGTTAAAGATGAGGTGCGTGTGATATATGATGATGTGTCGTTGGTAATATTCATGATACATTATTGGCATTAGGTGTCATAATCAGATAACATGCATCGATTACACATAGATCGTACATAATCACCTAATCATGGATTGATACGCAAATCAATTCATCAATATGTAGTATGCTTCACCTTGTTCACTAATATACATCTAATGTAACGTTATTATATGTACATACTCAGACTTTGTTGAACTATATTGTTTCCTATGTTCTGGGTGATGTTCCCTTCCACCCAGGTGTAGGTACATTAGAAGACATGGATGCAGGAAGATCATATATAGCAGTATTGGACCTAAGAATAGTTGGAATGGTCTGGTTTCCATCTATAATAGGTCTTGCATTTGATTAGATTTATTAGATGTATACCTTTAACTTTGTTATGTCACCTTTTAGGTGAGGAGCAATTTTATAATGATACATTTTGCAACTTTGTAATTGTTTTGTTTCTGCTGCTTATAAACTTCATGCTCTGATATGTATATTGTAACATCCCTGACCTGGGTTATGCTTAAACCTAGATGTTTTACTTAATAAAGTTGATTATATGCTTTCTCTTATCTCTTAAAAAGTAATTAAGGCTCAAGAGGAACTAATATTTCAATTTTAGTCCTTTTTTAATAATGTTGAAATAATGTTTTACTTGTGTTGGACTAAAATGCAAATTACCCAAGTTGAGGGGTTAAATTGCAAATTGTGTATGGAAAAATGTTCCTCATATGTTGAAGAATCATAGGAGTGAGTATGATGCAGTTGTATGGCTTTTACAAACCTAAATAACAAGAAAGAGCATGTTGAGCAATGTTTGTGCATTAAAACCTAGTTTTGGTGTAATGTGTAATTTACCCAAAACCTAGGGTTCATTATGCAAAATTCCACTTCAAGAGGGTCCCTCATGATTCTGGGAATCATTTAGAGAAAATAATTTGAGAGGGGCGCCTCATTTGAATCATTTTGGAAGAGAGAGAATCTTGATATTAAAATAATCAAGATTTAAGCATAAGTGGAGCTTTACTTCAAATTAATGCAAAAATAAATGTGTTAATCGAAGTGCCTTCAACCAAAATGGTAATGGTTGAAAATTAGGTAAGGTTGGACGAACATGTGCCTTGCAAAGGCAATTGAAATATCTACGTGAGTGGAGAACCCACTCACATTATTATAAGAAAAAGAAATATCCACTCACTTATGGATATTATTATAATATGATTTAAGGTGCTTAGTTTGTTTTCCCTTAAATCGTGGGTAATTGAGAGGAATATGAGGCAAGGAAGATAGCCTCGTATCTAAGGAAGGGAAGGGAGCAAGTGGCAAGGAAATGGAGGAGATAATCCCTACTTTCTCTCTCTTAAATGAATTTTCAATAAAAATTCATATATATGCTCCTTTATCCATGAGTTGAAAGGGTAATTTCGAAACCACTTTCACTTCTTTCTTGCAAAAACGACCAAGGGAGCTTTGAGCAATAGGAGGACGACCCCCAACCTGTTGGTAAGCTTCTTGACCTTCTTTCACCTTGATTCCATGGTACAAATCAAAAATCAATGCATGCTTTCTTCTTATCTCCATTCCATCTTCAATTCTAGCCATTCCTTTTCACTCAAAGCTTAAGGACGAGCTTGGGATAGTGAAAGGTGTTTCTTTTACCATTAAAGACGTGGAGGTTGAAGCTTGGAAGATCAATTGAAGGCGGGTTATATAACTTGAACCCTTGAACTTCGTTATTGATTCCATATCTTTAACAATTATTGATTCCTTCTTTATTCCTGAAATTTTATTTGAATGATTGTTGTAATCACCATGAAAATCACAGAAAGCTTTGTGGGTTTATAGCTTGATGATGATGGCATCATCATAAGCACACACCTCCACAAATATCTTTTGCAAATAGTTTTGTAACCTTTGCCCAAACGGTTTCATCAAACTGTTTGGAGACCAAACAGTTTGCAAATCGTTTGGAGGTTTGGATCCCAAACCGATTGGATGGGTTGACCGTTTGGATGGTTTGACTATTTGAGGTCAGGACCCTAGTATATGTTGGGTGATGATCCAATGGATCCAATTGATTGATTCTATATATAGACAATCCCCCAATTAGAAACCCTAATCAGGTTGAGTGCTGAAATCCTAAATTGATTGATTTAATTTTTGGGTTGACTAGACCAAATGATCTCAAGACCGTTTTGAGGTCATGTAAGACCGTTTGTAAGCCTATGGTTGAGTATGATTGGATGGTTGAAGATCTAGCGACTTCAAATTGAAATACAATCGATGGCTCAATTGATGATTGAATCAATGATGCAAACCCTAACTGAATGTCATAGATTTCAATGGTGGATTGAGTCAAATGGTCTCAAGACCGTTTGGAGGTCATACAAACGACCTCAAGACCGTTTGAGGTCAGGTCATGACATAGATAAGTGGTTATTCAATGATTTCAATCAAATTAGTTCCACAATGTCAACCATTGATGGTTCCTTGATTTCAAAACCCTAAGTGATGGATTCTTGATTATAAACCCTAGTTCAATTGGGTTCAAAACCCTAATTGAAGGTCCAATTGAAGGGTGATTCAATGGTTCAATTGAAGAATAAATCAGTGGTTCAATTGATAGATGGTTCAATGATTGAAATCCTAAATTGACCAAGTGATGGAAGACTTTTTTGGTCCATTCGGTTTTGAGAGAGTTGGGACCAAACGGTCTTAAGACCGTTTGAGTCCAAACATTCTCAAGAATGTTTGGGATCAAACAGTCTCAAGAATGTTTGGGACCAAACGGTCTCAAACCGTTTGGAGACCCAAGTTCATTCAGTTTCAATATGTTTTTGTCTAAACGGTTTCAAGCACCAACCTTGCTAAATGGTTTCAAACCGTTTGAACTTAATTGGTCAAGACAATTTGAGGTCTAAGTGACCAAGACCATTTGGGGTCTAAGTGACCAAGACTTTTTGAGGTTCAAAATGGTTAAACCATTTGGACACCTAATATGATTAAAGGCCAGTTAGCTACTTGATTGATAATGATGTAGATTAAAGGTGATCATAATGGTTAACCCTAACTGTGTGTACTTAAATGAAGAGCTGACCTAGATCAATCTTGGAGTACTTAACATCCTAGAGAGGATGAGAGAGAGAGAAAGAGAGAGAGGAATTCTTACATAATTAAGCCCTAATTCTCTCATTATGAATAAATATGTAATCAGGGTTTGATCCATAATAATGATATCATGAAACCCTCATTGAAAAGATTAATGAGCCTTGACCCAAATTTAGGGCAAGGCTATGTGAAACCCTAAATTAGGGTGAATCTAGGTGAAACCCTAATTGAGGGAGATGTCAAGTGAAATCCTAATTTCAGGTAATACTATGTGAAACCCTGATATAGAAGGATGTTATGTGAAACTCTAATGAAGAGTGATATTAGGTGAAATCCATATATATGGGAGATGATATGTGAACCTCAATTTATAAATATGGAAAATCCTATTCCTAATAATGGAATAGTGATTAATGTATTGACAAATGTAACACCTATAGAGGTTGATAATGGATATCCTTATATCAATAGTTCCTAACTAAAGGATGAGTCCATATCATTGGCAATGGACTCAAGGGAAAACGAGTGCTAGCAAGCGCATGTCATGTGAAGAAGATGGCTCCATACAGGTTACACCATTTACTTTGAAAGGGAATAAAACTGCTCGTGAACTCGCTGGTTTTCAGGTTCTTTTGGCTTCAAATTTTGGCTAAAATTTGTTTGTATATTCTAAATAGTAAGAATGCTGATGTTGAGGGTCTATCTCAACACATGGGTATCCTTAAGAGTGATCTTCCTGCTACTTACTTGGGAGTGCCTCTTTTTTCGGGCAGGTTGACAAAAAAGCTTTGCTACCCTTTGATTGATAAGCTGAAAAATAGAATGGATTCCTAGAAATACAAATCCCTTTCCCTTTCTGGAAGAGTTGAGCTCGTGAGATCCACTTTATCCTCTATTGTCCAGTTTTGGGCTAGTATTTTTCCTCTCCCTTGCAGCATTAATGTTGATATTGATAAGATGTGCAGGAAGTTCATTTGGGGCGATGCGGATGGTGAGTCCCATATCCACTTAAAAGCTTGGGATAAAGTGTGCAAACCTAAAAAAGAAGGAGGGCTCAACCTAAGGAAAATGTCTGAGATCTATAAAGCTGGCCTTATTCTAAATTTCTAGAGTGTGGTGTCTATGAAGGAATCTGTTTGGGTTCGTTGGATTCATGGGAAATATCTGTTGAAGAAAACTATTTGGAAAGCTGGTTGTTCATCTAATTATTCTTGGTTTTGGAACAAAATTCTCACTATCAAAGATGAGATCAAACATGAGGTTATATTCATCTTAGGTAAAGGTGACAAGTTCACTATATGGAATGATCCTTAGCTCAAGGGTCATCTTTATCTGGAAGAATTTTGCGATTCCTATTCTTATTTGAGCTTGGGAAAACCAAAGATGGCTCGGTTGGAGTCTATTATTCTTGATGGCAAATGGAATATTCCGGACAACAGAAGGTGTTCTGGCTTAAATAATTTCCTGATCTCTAACTACTATCCTAATACTAATGAAGATATTATCTTGTTGTCAAATGAAAAGGAGGTTAATCTGAATAAGGCCTGGGACCTCTGCAGAAACAGGGCAGAATCTGTTAATTGGGCGAATTGGGTGTGGAAGCAAAAACATCCTATGAGATTCAAATTGCATGCTTGGAAACTTCTTTCTGATTGTCTGCCTACTATGGATTTTCTCAGAAATAGGGGTATGTACATCACTTCCTATTGTTTCTTATGTAAGAATCATGGAGAAGATGTTAATCATCTGTTCTTTAAATGTGAGTTCACTCAAAGGATATGGAGTCTTGCTGTTACAAAGCTTGGTATTCCTAGAATCCCTATTTTGCTGCTGGATGTTTTGGATTGGAATAGCTACCATTTGAAAGGGGAGTGCCTTACCATTCTCTATCATATAAGGAGTTATAGGAACAACATTACCTTTAAAGACCTGGTTCCTAACCATACTTCTTGCTGGAACCATATTTTCTGTGATTATAGTTCTTTGTATAGATAGTTTGCTGTTTTGTTTAGTTCTTTCTGGTTGAACTTGGATTTGGTCACATTGACCTATCCTCTTTTGGACTGTTCTCGGATGTGGTTCCTGGGCCCATCCTTTTTCTAACCTTCAATAAAAAGGAGCAACACACTTGGGTGACCAAAAAAAAATAAGTGACTTATGACCAATACATTACATGATAAAGGTGATGAACTGGTGCATAAAGTATTAGGATGAGGAATACCCTAATACAAGCTAAGTGGAAGAACTCAAGTAAGATAAAGGTGATGAGGGAAGTGATACATCAAGATATGATAGATATCACATCCAACACCTCAAGACTGATATACCTTGATGTGTTTTAAATCCAATATATTTAGATAAGTGGCACATGATGTGTGTCATGTCAATTGTTACATTGAGATGTAATGCACTTTGATAAGTGTAGGCTAACATTCCTTATGAAAAGGTTAATCCAAACCAATAAACTATGATGCAATCATATTCTGGTAAAGATGAGAGAGAAACTCATACTTTGTGTTGATAATTCATTTAATGATGAATGATGAGAATAAATAAGTATGATTGAATACTTATGTTATTCATATTGATTCCTAGTTGTGTGAAGCAATGAAATAGGACTTAATCATTAATAATATGATCTTGAGAACCTATATAGTTATTTATGGAAAACCCTAATCCAGGGTAATGGTGTGTAAA
Source organism: Alisma plantago-aquatica (assembly GCA_963693085.1). Classification (NCBI taxonomy): domain Eukaryota; kingdom Viridiplantae; phylum Streptophyta; class Magnoliopsida; order Alismatales; family Alismataceae; genus Alisma; species Alisma plantago-aquatica. Next base: position 793,598,465 of record OY856412.1, read on the forward strand.
TCCCTAATATAGGATGATGAATGCGATACAAAACCCTAATCCAGGGTGATGTTATGTAATGTTACAGTAAACCCTAAATTGGGTAAAAGGACATGATGAACCCTAATCTGATGTGAATAGTGCATCCTAACCCTAAATTGGGCAATAGGATATAATAAACCCTAATACAGGGTAATGTTATGTGAAACCCTAATACAGGGTGATGCTATGTGAAGTCTTAACACAAAGTAATCCTATGTGAAGCTCAAATACAGATTGATGAGTTATGAATGTAATAAGAAAACCCTTGTATTGCATGGTACTGATATATGATTGTTATCATGAGTACTAATCATGCAGGTATGTTGAGATGATGAGCATAGCCAGGTAGGGGCTATGATGCTCTATATATTGAAAATGTTTTATTGGACTTATAAGCCTTCATATGCTTTGTTTCTCAGTGAGAGGTAATCTAAAAATTAATTAGCCCTATGTGCCATATGATGTTTTAATTATTGAAATTGTTTATGGGCTTCATAAGCCATAATATGCCTTGTTGCCTATTAAGGGGTAACAAGAGGTGTTATGAGCTTTGTGAACTATGTGGAATGCTTTGTGTTGCAAGAATCATAATATCCTTGGTCAGATGACCAGAAGGTATTAAGTTACCTAATAAGTGGTAACAAGTATTCTGTGATGAGTTAAGGGTTCGAATACCCATATTCTATAATCATGATGATGGACTTGTTAAGAAATAGAAATGTACATGATGAGATGAGGGATTAAGATCCCAATACTTTGTTAAAAGAATATGGCTACAAGCCATGACTCCACAAAGACAATGCCAAGCATTAGCTATGTGATATAAGCCTGAAGAGAGTATATGTTGTTGTTATAACTCTATAGTGAATAAATGTGATACATGTTCTTCATATTCCTTCATGGATAAGTGACATTCTGCTCTATCAGGTTATAGCTGCAATGCTTTAGATAAGAATAATGTTCAAATCTGTTAGACAATGAATTAACTGTTGTTAAACAAATTACAATTCCTCTGTTCAGATTTATCTTACTAAACTGTAATAATAATGTTTCTGGCGAAGAGTTATATCTCTCGCTGGGGCAATTTACAATTGTCTCACCCCCGTGGGAACCACATTTTTAGGTGGACGCGGATGAGGAGGTAGGAATCCTTCAGTAGGTGAAGGATAACAACAGTAGCAGCAGGGATAGCAGTGAATTCTCAGGTGGAGACACTGGCTGATATGCCTTGTATAGATGTACATAGAGTCCTATGTGTCGTCTCTATACTCTCAGGTCCTCAGAGTAATAGTTAGTGCTTTAGAGATTTTGGCTCAGTGCCTCGAGATTTTATACTGCCTGTGTTAAGTTTAACAGTGCATTTGATGCTTGTAATTCTCAGAAAAAGATGATACATGTCATGTACTTGTAAACTAGTGTGTAATTAAATTACTTCAGTTCTTTGTGAAAGAGTTTTTCCTATGTGTGGACCTATCTGTAAAATGGTTTTAATTTTTAGTGATTTTCGATAATCTGCTGCTTAGTGAACGCTTCCGCTTAAGTAAATCTTATTTTTATGATGGGTGTGTCACATATACCATTTAAGAAATGATTGAAATTCATGATTTCCTTCTTATTTGGAATTGGATGGACTTATTTTTAATTCACTATAGAGTGGATCCCCTATCAGTTCCCACTCCTTACAAAATGGTATTAGAGCCGATTTGCCTCCAGTAGGTGGGCCCACATGGGCATGTGTCGTGCCAATCTTAAGTCGTACGGTCCAGGCAAGTTGGAAAGGGCTATCCACTAAGATGAAATGGATCTGCCATTGCATTGGTAGCCGTGGATGGGAGATGGGTGTCCATGGAACATTCTGGGTCTGCAATGAAATGGGAAAGACATTATGAGGCCGTTATAACGAACCAAAACCTAGCCTCTTGACCCAATATTACGCCTTAGAGGATAGAAAGTTTGATTCTTTGGACTTAGACAAACAAGGATGAAGATAAACCTAATAGTAGTTTATTGTAACCCTAATATGTTAATGAATGAATAAATCACCCTAACATAAATGCATGAAAAAATTATGACCCAATGCTCTCATAATAATCTATAGTCCAAAATAATATGTCATATGAGATGATTTTGATTAATGTATGATGTTAAGAAAAATAATATGCATAGAAGAGATAGGTGTCCATAATTGAGGATATTGATATATAATTCCAATAAATAAGGAATTTATAGTTTTAATGAGTTAAAGGATAAACATAAAGTATTTCATGCATAATAATAATATATTACCATTTTGGTTGTAATGTGATGGTATAGGACACAATTGGAAGAATGATAATAATAATGTTGAAATAATATGATAACTAAAATAATGATGGGTCACATATATTAATTATGCATTAATTATGAAGGTAAATCTTAAAAGTAAAATTTAATGTGAAATTCGTGTTCCTTGGGTCCCAATTAACTTGGGAGTCAAGTTTCACCTTATTTGCATAATACTATTCATCCTAATTTATTTTAGAAAAAAAATATGAGTAATTCTCCAAAATAGCAAATAAAGAGTTAAATGACTCCAAAAGTGAAAACAAATCTCAAATTCATAATGTACATGATAAAATTTACCTATGTGTGAATTTTCATCTAATTTGGATAATGTTTAGTGTTCAAGTGTAGTTTAGGAGAGATCGTGAAATTAATGGCCAACTCATGTTCCATATGCTTAATTTACTTGAGGGTGAAGTTTCACATTAATTGGATAAATCTATATGCCTTTAATACATTAGGAAAGAGAAAATATGTTTTGCTTTAAAAGAATTAAATAAAATAGCAAATGTCATCAAAAGGGAAAATGAAAGCCAAAATCGGATTTTACATGCCTTAATTAGCTTCTGCATGATTTCATTTAATTTGGAGTTCGTTTTCACTCTCAATCAAGGAGAGAGAAAAAGAGAAATAATTGAATAGATAACTTTATTCCAAATCAAATTTGGTTGCGCATCAATGTCACACGGACCCCCAACCTTATCCAATACATTTTTTTTCATTTGGATGTTGATTGGATGCACCCTCTCACTCTCCTCTTTTGGGTTTTTCTCGTGACACAATCTGTTGGATTTTGATCCAATACCCTAGGTGTCATCTCCTACCTTGAACAGGAGAGAACCTTGCGAAGTGTACAGTAGTGTCAACTTTGCTAGTGGTTTTTTGAGGATATCTTCCTCTTTTCTCAACCTATTTCTGGGATTTTTGGTGCAATGGAACCAAGAGAGGAATCTACACACAATGAACCCTGGTTTCCTCACAATTTTCCCAATTTTGATTTTTCAACCTCTCTTTCCCCCAACCCGTAGGCACACCTTCACCTTCTCGTGTATGCATCTAAGCAATCTGCATCCACCGCCTAGTTTCAAGAAGATTTCATCCAACCCCAATTCGGCGCAAAAAATCATGCATCATCACCAAAAGATGATGTTACCCACCACTACACCTTGCCTTGTCGACGAAACCTCTCTTCGTTGCTACCCAATTGATTAAGGGGAAGAGTTCATTGAGGTACCTTCTTCAATCATGGTTCATCAATTTGGTTTTAAAATCACCCCTCACGATTTCCCCTATCTTAGCATGGTCTGGTGGGTTGCTACTCGCAACCATGGTACCTGTGCTGCGAAGGGGATGAATCCCTGACTTATTGTTACTAGTCTATCCCTCGTATCCTCTTTTGTTTTTTTCCACCCAGGGGAAAAATGGTCATTTTGCGTTTGGTTATCACCTCTTTCACATTTAAGATTTGCACACTATTGGTAGTGGGTCTAGCCTAGTTGGTGAACCTCGATAGGGACAACTTGGATCAGTGATTTGACCTGATAAAGTGAGACACATGGATTTTTGCAATTTTGTGATTGGTCAGATTTATAAAATTAGTAATGAATTCTCTAATTAATCAAAAATTACAAATAAATAGTCGTTGGATTCAGAAAAATATTATTTATCTAATGATCTCAATTTTATCACCTAATTCTAAATTAATTAATATATGGATTTTAATGGATTTTCCTACTTGGTTATTATTTGAAAAAATCATAACTAATAATCTACAACTCAGAAAAATAAAATAGTTATGAATTCATAAAAATATAATCTACAATATGGCATGGTTTTGATAACCTAATACATAGATAATAAAAAGGTGATTTTTAGGGTTTATGACATTAATATAAACCTAACCCTAGTTCCATATACATGCATAATAGGTTCTTTGGAAACCTAGACTTGGATCTAGAACTGAATTTTGAATTGAATAGACTCTGAAGTGAGGTATAACACTACTATAGAATGGGTATACAACATTTTGTATTTTAGATTTATAGCTTCAGTTCTTGATCGACGTCTAAGTGGGTGACACTAAAAACAAGCACATTTTTTGTCGATCAACTTATCTATTGGTGTTGCTTTCATCGTTAGTTAGTGGTTACAGTCAAACCAACAACATAAAATGTAGTAACTTCTGAAATACTAGTTTCTCTAGCACATATCATGACAGTTATTGTCATTTCACCGACATTAAAAGTCTATGTAGTCGGGTTTTTTTATAAATAACCGACGGGAAATGTATACGTTTTATTTTTTACAACACATCTATAGACTTGCTGTCCATGCTTGCAAATACCTTCCTAGAGACAATGTACTTCATAGATAAAAGTTCTAAAGAACACATGCTCTCTATAAGCATCACTGCTTAACAACATGATGCAAACCTGCAAGAAAAACAATCATATATACAAAACATGTACAAACATGCCAACATACTTCAACATTTTTTCAAATATGCATCACAATCCACATTCCAGTCAAACTCTTCCAAAAAATCATGTGACATTTCTTCAATTCACATTTAAAATACACATCGTAGTCAAACTCTTCCAAAAATCTAACATAATTGTAATAGACTTACATAATATTGCAGGTAGAAAAAAGATGTCTAATTCTATTACATAATTGCATTAGACCTTACATAATATTACAAAAAACCTTAGTGCAGGGTTGTATGAGCCAGGGACACTATTCAAAGATCTAATGGCTATACTTCAGGATATAGTCATCTCTTATGATGGTACAATCAGGCACAAGTGCAACAATTCTATTGTGCAGACACAATAGAATTGTTGCACATGTGTACTATCAGACACATGTGTAACAATTCTATTGTTCAGTTTGAATATGATTTAGATGTTGAATCTATGTGCATAACTATGAATCTTCTTTAATAGTATTAAAGAAGATTCATAGTTCTGCACATAGATGCAATATCTACAACATATTCAAACTGTACAATAGAATTGCTACACATGTGCATGATAGTACCATCATAAGAGATGCCTATATCCTGAAGTATAGCCATTAGATATTTGAACAGTGTCCCTGGTCATACAACCCCTGCAGAAGTCATCATACTCTTCCCATAAGACCATAAAGTCTTCTTCAACGTCCTCTTCATGAGTAACATCTGTGGCCTCTTTGATCTTAGAGCACGACATCGACATCTATAAAATAAAAATTTTCTACATAAAAATAAATACAAGTTTGAGCACATGATAATAATGAATTAAAGATGACAATAGTGAACAGAAGTCTAATTTCATTATCATCATCAATCATCATAATCATCATTATCGTGATGAGAAGAAAGACAAAATTGATGATTAATCCATGCTACTTGCTATCATAATTTTTTCAAATACCAACTAATATCACTCACCATATCATTGTGGTCCAATATTTATGGCAGGACCGTCCTGTCTTTCTTTAGATGTTGAAGGAGTGAATGTCTTTTTCTGCCGCTTTGGAATGGGTGTTACATATTCAAAATCTGGCAACGATCCAATATTTATGGTAGGATATGATGACTGTTTGTCTTCTGGCTCCTCTAAGAAATCATCTTTTGACTCCTCTAAGGAATGTCTACCGATAGAAAGTCAGGTGTCCATTTATCTCCAAAATAAAATTGGAACTCCCACACATACTCCTCATATTCTTCATCGATAGAAAACAAACTACGACAATAATTATTACTTGGGGCGATAGCAGTATGGAGATAACGTGATGGTGCAATGGAGTCTTGGATCAAGAGTTTGGTGATGGATCACTACATCAACATCTACAAAATAACATGTTTAACATAATAAATAAGCTAGAGATTGAGGGGAAAAGATGTGCATGCAATCACCATCAAAATCAACACCAAAAGGTGCACAAATTAGTGGATTAATTTTCACTGTATCATTGTGTAATCATCATCATCATCGTATTTATCATCAAATTATCATCATCATCATATTTATCATCAAATCATCATCATCATCATCATCATCATCATCATCACCACCACCATCACCATCATCACCATCATCATGTATGATGATGGTGGTGGTGGTGATGATGATGATGATTGACGACGACGACGATGATGATGATGATTGATGATGATTGATTCATCATCATCATCATCATCATCTACAAAATAAAATATTTTACATAATAAATAAGCTAGAGATTGAGGGAAATAGATGTGCACACAATCAGCATCAAAATCAGCTCCAAAAGGTTCACAAATTAGTGGATTAATTTTCCCTGTATCATTGTGTAATAATAATAATAATAATAATCATAATCATTGTAACACCCGGGCCCACTTCCCAAGGCTATAGTAGAGTTTCAAGAATGACGACTGGCCCCACAGACCACCACTAGCCTTAACTACACACTTTTTCCTCACTCATGCGCAAGCCAGGATAAACTTCCCAACTGGTCACCCATCCTAGTACTACTCCAAGATGAGCACACTTAACTATGGAGTTATTTAGTGATTGGCTCCATGAAGAGGAGGTGCACCTTGGTGAGATGGGTAATCTAATCATTCCTTATAAGATCATTTTATCTGAGGCCTCAAATTATGGGATGTTACAATCTCCTCCACTTAGACTCTTGGCATCCTTGTTAAGACTCAACTATATGGCCTACCCCATTTCAGTGCAGACCTAGAATGGCTCATGGACACCCAAATCCTGATCACATAATACCAGCACAAGGGTGGCTAGATCACTAGGGATAGCCTTTTCCAACTTGCCTAGGCCATACGACTCAAGACTGGCATGCCACATGCCCATGTGGGCCCCACCTACTAGAGGGGTTATGGGAATGATACCATTTGTAACACCCGGGCCCACTTCCGAAGGTTATAGTAGAGTTTCAGGAATGACGACTGGCCCCACAAACCACCACTAGCCTTAACTGTGCACTTTGTCCTCTTCACGCGCAAGCCAGGATAAACTTCCCAACTGGTCACCCATCCTAGTACTACTCCAAGTTGAGCATGCTTCACTATGGAGTTATTTAGTGACGGGCTCCCTAAAAAGGAGGTGCACCTTGGTGATATGGGTAGTCCAATCATTCCTTATAAGATCATTTTATCTAGGGCCAAAAATCCTGGGATGTTACAATCATCATCATCATCTACAAAATTAAATGTTCAACATAATAATAAGCTAGATATTGAGGGAAAATTACATGCACACAATGACCAACAAAATCAACACCAAGATGTACACAAATTAGTGGATGAATTTTCACTATATCATTGTGTAATCATCATCTTCATCATCAATCATTGTAATCAAATCATCATCACCACCATCACCATCACCATCATAATCATCATCATCATCACCATCATCATGTATGATGATGATGGTGATGATGATTATGATGATTGATGATGATGATGACAGTGATAATGATGATGACGACGACGACGACGATGATGATGATGATGATGATGATGATGATGATGATGATGATGATGATGATGATGATGATGATGATGATGATGATGATGATGATGATGATGATGATGATGATGATGATGATGATGATGATGATGATGATGATGATGATGATGATGATGATGATGATGATGATGATGATGATGATGATGATGATGATGATGATGATGATGATGATGATGATGATGATGATGATGATGATGATGATGATGATGATGATGATGATGATGATGATGATGATGATGATGATGATGATGATGATGATGATGATGATGATGATGATGATGATGATGATGATGATGATGATGATGATGATGATGATGATGATGATGATGATGATGATGATGATGATGATGATGATGATGATGATGATGATGATGATGATGGTGGTGGTGGTGGTGGTGGTGGTGATTGATGATGATGGTGATGATGATGGTGGTGGTGGTGGTGGGGATGATGATGGGTGATGATGATGATGATGATGATGATGGTGATGATGATGATGATGATGGTGGTGGTGGTGGTGGTGGTGGTGGTGATTGATGATGATGGTGATGATGATGGTGGTGGTGGTGGTGGGGATGATGATGGGTGATGATGATGATAATGGTATGATGATGATGATTGATGATGATGGTGATGATGATGAGGATGATTGATGATGATGATGATGATGATTGATGATGATGATGATGATGATGATGATGATGATGATGATGATGATGATGATGGTGATGATGATGATGATGGTGGTGGTGGTGGTGGTGGTGGTGGTGATTGATGATGATGGTGATGATGATGGTGGTGGTGGTGGTGGGGATGATGATGGGTGATGATGATGATGATGATGATGATGATGATGGTGATGATGATGATGGTGGTGGTGGTGGTGGTGGTGGTGGTGGTGATTGATGATGATGGTGATGATGATGGTGGTGGTGGTGGTGGGGATGATGATGGGTGATGATGATGATAATGGTATGATGATGATGATTGATGATGATGGTGATGATGATGAGGATGATTGATGATGATGTTGATGATGATTGATCATCATCATCATCATCGTCGTCATCATCATCATCACCATCACCATCACCATCACCATCACCATCACCATCACCATCACCATCACCACTCACCATCACCATCACCATCACCATCACCATAGCCAGGTCGATCATCTAGACTTGGTCTTAGTCCCGGTGACAACCCTTTAGCTTTTTCTATAAAACCTAGATGCCTTGAATCATGATGGGTGGTGGTGGTGGTGATTGATGGGTGATGATGATGATGATGATGGTGGTGGTGGTGGTGGTGGTGGTGGTGATTGATGATGATGGTGATGATGATGGTGGTGGTGGTGGTGGGGATGATTAATAGGGTTTGTCGTGTTCCTTGTCATATTGTGATTAGTCCATGTGGTGTTGGACCCTGGGCTTCCTGTCACCGATCTTGGGGATCTACAGATGCTTTTAATGAATTGTCAACCTAGAGGTTGCAATGCTTTGGAAATTAATATGTCGATGGTCTCTGTCTTGAAGTTAATCATCCTAAAGGTTGATGGTATTCTATAATAGTTCAACTTTATGGGTCTTTGTTGACCTTGGATCCATCAATATTTACAAAAATCTTGGATCCATTGATATTTATGTCGAGCTTGGATCCATAAATCTTTATGTATATGACCCTCTTAGAGCATAAGCTTGACATAATGATATAACAATCCCTTGATAAGGGATCATTGGTCAACCTAGGAGGTTTATGGTCGATATTGTTGTCATAAATATTAATCAACCTTGGAGGTAGGTTGTTGATCTTCATGGTTTTGAGTTCAATTCCTTCATTTTTTAAGATAATTTTGAAAGAATAAAGTATTTAGTGACTAAATGTAAAGTGAAGGAATTTGTGATCTCTAATCACTTAAACAAATGATTTTATATCATGGAAGAGTTACAAAATATGTGTAAAACTTAGGTTATCAACTCCTACAAACTTAGAATTTAGCGTGTTCTCAAGCTATTAGAATCTTTGTGTGAGACAAAAATGAGTAGGGTGATAATATTGATATCTTCTAAGTTTGTTTTTGGTATTTCTAAATCAAAGAGTTTGGTCAATGTTGCAACTTTCCATTATGGTCAATTGTTGATTAGAAATATATTAATGACTTTGGATGCTTTCCAAATAACATAAAATTTTTGGCTTTTGGTATTCTTTGGTAAATTTTTTTGATAGACATTGAATGTATTGTTCAAATTCATGGACAATATGTCCACAATAAAAAAGTTAGGTACATTGCCATTATTCATATTGTTAATCTTTTTCTAGGTGCCTCGTTCACGTTCCACTTAAATATGTTGTAACTCCCATTGTGGTCATATATATTAATGACTTTCCATGCTTTCCAAATAATGTAAAATTGTTGGTTGATTTCCTTTAATAACCATGACCACCTTGATAGTAATATTGTTTAGTGGACATAAATAAATTTGTGTTGAGGTGTCTACAAGCCAAAAACTATATTTATTGAGCATGTAAATTTAGAAAAGAGACATGATTTAGGTTCATTTTGTGAAACTGGATCTGGGGCGGGACCCGTCGTAGGATGTATAAGTAAACTCAATTGGTTGTAAGTAATCACATTTTGTACATTAAAAAATTAAAGGACAAAAAGCACATTTGGTGGTATTATACAAAATGAGGTTAAGCATATATCATTTTTATATACATGTGCCTTTAATAGCCATGTATACTAAGCATGTACAAGTAATCTCATTTGGTTTCAAGTATTTTCATTTTGTGTGACGGGTTGTCACATTTGGTGGTATTTGAGCTTTAGGTTCACTAAGTCTACATGGACATGAGAAGGATGTTGTGTATGTTCTTACATATCCAAAATATCTAACCATGGTTTATAAATTATGGTATATGTCTAAGGAATGTGAGGAACATACTAAGAGTAGTTATGTGGCACTTGGAGATGGCAATATGAAATGGGTACCAGAGGGAAGATTGCCTGAGATGGGGCCAGAGCAGCCCGTCTTGCCTCCTTTTGACCCTACGACCGTAGAAGATCATGTAACATCCCCCAAGTACAAACCATAAACAACATCACAGAAGCATGGACCATAAAAATCACACTCAAGAAAATGCACAGACAACATATATCATTCATTGCAATAATAAAAACAACTTTACACATGATATAAATACATTGATTCTAATACATATTCTTTTCACCAATCATATAACAAGGAAAAATAATGCATGATATATCTTGTAAACTAGTTAAACCTCCTTGGATCTTACAGATTCTACCCCACAAGGTCTTGAACTCATATGTAGATCCTTGAGCTAGTCATTGCACATCAAATGGATTTATCCTCTATAGTTGGTCCTTACCTGCAAGCATTGCAACCCTATCCACACATTCAAAAAAACAATTTTATGTGGTGGGTTTTCAATAAAATATATGAACATAATATAACATAAAGCTTAAAAACTGATATGAACTTGCATATACATTATTTATGGGTTAAGATGCATTCTTAACTTGATTAAGCTTTTTTAGAGAACCTACTTAATGAACCTTATTCAATCAGATCTCACAACACACACGAGGTGTGAAGGCTTTTAAACACACTAAAAGTTAACACAATTGGGCTTGAACCCAGTAATCATAAACATCATGTAACAAACTGAAACTGAACATGCATCTGAACACATTGAAAGTGAACATGATTTGGCTTGAACCCAATAAAGTGAATGGGGATCATGAGGCACCAGCCTTCCATAAACAATTTCATAAGTAGGGCCTAATCATTAATTCTGAATCTAATATGATCTTATCTTATCTTACTTGAGTTTTTTACCCATAGTTGCAATATTGATCTTAAACATAGAGATATATATTAATTTAGCATATTGATCTTAACATGAATCTTAATGTAGTAAAACTTCATCAGATGTGCATATATAAATACCTCTTAAACATAAAGGTGTACACATGATAACATATGTAATACGAACATTAACCATGATTAAGCAAGCAACACTATATGAATGCAGTATACCAAAACCCAAGGCATGGACCACTTACCTAATTAAGTAGGAACCATTGTTCCTAGATCCCTGATCTCAAGACTTTAGTTTTCCTTGTCATTAAAACCCAAATCCTAATTATTAACTCATAAACTCTAATTAGGTCACATCTTAAAACTTCTTGAACACATGGCCAAAACATAACCTTTTACATATCACATTAGCTACATCTTTGAAAGTAGATCAAATCCATATTAACTTTACCCTACTGGGACTTTAATTGATTGCTATGATTCATAAAAGGTAGTAACATTATTTGAGTAAATCAAAAAATTGATTACCTTATTTGGTAGCTGGACTTGGGGTGGGATCCCTCTTAGGCATGATCTCCTTGACCCACTACATTATTCCCCTATCCTCCAACATTCCTTCTATGCATAAGACTATCCATGACATCTCCACCATCATCACGTTCCATGAATCCTCCTGCCATGATCAGACTCCTTATTTCAAGGCAAAATAGTGACCTCTCCACCAATGCCCTAAGAAAAATGGGTCCATGGTCCCATAGTTGAGGGTTGCTCAAGTGTTGAAACCCATTAAGGTTCATCATTGCTGCCTTCTTAGGGGAATGAGGGACTATATATGCAACCATCATATGGGACTGGTGGCTTCATAGCTTACAACTATCGGGGTGTCTACTAGGGATCTAGCACATCCCTTGTGCCTTGCTATCAAGACTAGAGATGCTCCCTGAGGCCTCTACAATGTATGGTCATCTCTGACCTTTTCCCTGACTGTAGGCACCTTGTGCTGATACTTCTCTACAAACCTACCACTGGACGAAAAATACACTAGTTCATCCTCCTCTGAAGATTTCTAGATGAAAAGTAAAACACCCATAGGGTGTTCTGTAAGTTGATTTGGTGCAACCCTATGTCATGCATGGATGGACCTAGGGAGTTTTCTCTTTGCTTTCCTTCTTCTCACCATGAATCTATGTTAGGGATATACCCAATCCCACCTCCTAGGTCGTCTTAGTTGACATTAACCTTCTCTAAGGCCATTACCAGTCATGGGTCTAGGAACCCTCTTTATAGAATCTCTTGATACCCCCCTTCTGGTGCATCAGATCTCTAGTGAGGCATCTGTCTTCAAGCTACAAGGTGTGATGGTATTCTTCTCTGAGTATAGGAGAAGAGCGCGATGCTTCCAAACTGCCACAATCTCACTGATCTAGTTTGGAGGTTCCTTGTGATACACCACCTCTACGTGCCTCTCTTAGATTCTCTCCTCTTAATTCAAAATGGAGACTGGAGGTTGAGTTGTGTCCCTCCCTTCCTGGATCATCTATATCATTGTTAGTTAAGGAGAAGGGACGATAATAATCATCCCTTTGTATCAAAATAGAGCCCCTTTCACATCTTGTATCCTCTCTTGGATCATTAAAGAAGAACAAAATTGTACTAGGGGATGATGGTCCATCCTCTCCTATTGTGTAAATCCTTCCAATGGGTTTATATCCTCCACTTTTTGTGGGTATCAAGAGGGAGTCCTCACACGTCATGGAGTCCTAATACCAGTAGGATAGACCAAATTGGGATAGTCCTTATCAACTCCAAAATAAGCACATGTTGAAAAGGAATTTAAAGCTATCAGGTCTTTAAGATCCACGTGCAATGACTGTTTTTTTCATCTCATATCTCCAAGGTTTTGAATATGATGTATACCCATACAAGGTATTCAAAAGTCCGCTAAGTTTATGTGTACTGAAGAAATTGATATATCATCACTTCACTCTCTATAGGGTGCATACACTCAACCATCCTTATATGTATGAATATCCAACTACCATTTTCCTTAATGGCTTCCGAAAATAGAGTCTAATCATTATATACCCGTCTGTAAGGGTAACATACTCGACCATAAGATAAGTTCAACAAGTTTCCAAAATACCTCAAGATATTCCCAAGTATATCTCATTATCTTTTCTCACCCATTCTGATCTGTAGGTTTTAGTGACATAAGCATGTACTCAGAAATCAATATGGCCACTCAACTATTTTCAAAAGGTAGCTACTAACAGAATTTCACCTATGTGATTTAATGACTTGATCCTTATCCTTACGTAAGACCCTTGACCTTGCTTTTTGGTTGAACATAATTTCTTAGCATAATTAGATGCTTAAAAACTTAATCAAACATGTGATGTGCTTTGATATCATGTGACAAATGTATGTTTCAAGTTTGTTCTAGTTTGGACATTGTTTGAGTAAGTTATGCATATATGTGCTTGTTTTGGAATTAATTGCAATTTTACCATATCTAGGGTTTTTCTTTCAATTTTTCACATGCTTGTTGTTCCTCACATGTTTTCACATCATATTTTATATGGTTGTGCTTTGGTGTGCCTTGTTACACCTTGGTTTGAGTGGTGGCATCTTGTGTTGAAATTAGGGTTTAAATGGATGCCATAAGTCAATATTTGACCTTGAGTGTTGGGTACCTAGTTTGGCGATCACAAGCTCTTTTATGGTCCTAAGTTTTGGTAGTCTATGACTTTCTCTTGGGCCATCTAGGGTTAGCAGTCGATGAGGTTTCTGACTCATCTTGGTCACCAAAATCTAGGGTTGGCGGTCGATGAGATTTCTGACCACTTTGGTCTCCAACATCTTGGCTTAGTGGTTGCTACATTTTTCTGGATCACCTTGGTTGATGAGTTTTCTTCATCGGATTTCTTGGTTTGTGTTTGACTAGTTTCATGTGTGGGATTCTTGCATGGATGATATGTGTGGAGCATGGACACATGGCATGCTTGGCTAGACACCTCTCCTTTCCTCTCTCTCACCTTGAACCCTATATATACCTCCCTCCTCTCATGAAACCAAACCCTTTGAACCCTCTTTCTCTATTCTTGCTTTTGGAGCCCGTCCCCTCTTGTTTGGTGGTGAAGGGGAGCTAACAGTTTAATAAGGAGGTGGATCTACTTGTATGTTGGCCTAGGGTTTGGATCTGCCCTTCTTGAGGCCGTTTGGTGATTCCTTGGTTTGCTTCTTGGTCTTGTTAAGTGAGATTCCCCTTCCTTTCGTTGTTTTTTTCCTTGCTATCCTATCTATCCCACCTTTTTTTCTTGACCAAATCCATGGTGTTCTATGGTAGAACTTGAGTCTGAGCTTAAAGAACATCTTCTTTCTTGCTTCCTTGACCTAGGGTTTGGTTCCTTGTTGGAGAAAGAAGCTAGGTTAGCTAAGAGAAGTGCTCAAGATAGGGTTTCTACCTTTATTCTTCAAGCTAGCTTGCTGTTTGGAGTTGCTTCATCATATCTAAGGCAAGTTAAATAACTTTCTCCCTGATTATTGCTTACTTTCCCCTTGCATGTATACAATCTTTCCCTAAAATATTGTTCCAATTAGGAAGATGATGTCCTAACCTAGGGTTTGTGTTGTATGGTGGTTCTTGAGTAGTTATCCTCTTAGATGAACCCTAAATCGTGTGCACAATTTTCTTGATGGTAGTGGTCACCATAGACCTTGTTTTTATGCTAACAATGATGGATTTTCTCTCTCAAAAGATTGTTTGTTTCTAGGGTTTCAAGCTGATTTTCCTCCTTGTATTTGAACCTAATAGTTTGGTTTTAGTTCAGTTTTGCTTGACCTCCCTTGTGCCAACTTATGGAATTGACTTTGTTTCTATCTTGTAACCCATGATTGGTCGTCTAGGATTTTGAATCCATGTTAGGTCACCATGGTTCTGGTATCTATTTGGTTGATGAGGTTGGTATCACCATGATGGTCACTAAGATTTACACCTATCTGATGGTCACCAAGGATGTATAACTTATGTGCTCGCTAAGACTTTTGATGTTAGTTGTCACCAAGAATGGTGATTACAATTTGTTGTCAAGTTTTTTTTCCTTTGATGGTCACTGAAAATGCTAACCCTAGTGGTCGACCAGGTCCTCTAATCTAGGTGTTTGTCAAGGATCTGCAATCCTAGCAGTCTCCAAGGACCTCTGACCCTAGTGGTCGATGAATTTTTAGGTTCATGTGGGTCTTTATATTCTCTGACCTAGTGGTGTCTATGACACCTAACCCTAGAGGTTGATGAGGTTCTCAGACCTAGGTGGTCACCAAGGATCTCCCATCCTAGCAATTGCCAAGGACCTCTGACCCTAATGATCTATGAAGTTTCTAGTTCATGTGGGTTGCTATATTCTGTGACATAGTGGTTGCTAAGGCACCTAACCCTAGAAGTCGCTAAGGTACCTCTAACATATATGGTCTCGATGTTTCCCTATCCTTGTGGTTGATAGAATTCTTAGCTCTATGGTCAATGGTGACCTTTGATCTAATTGCATTCATGATTGATGGAGATGATAGGAATCAGGGTTTACCTTTAATTGCTATTTTGGAACCCTAATTCACCTTCCTTTCTAAACCTAACCCTAATGAAGTAATGATCATGCTTAGCTTCCTTGAGTGATTAATATGTTGATGGAGTACTTTCTCACTCTATGTTGATGTAAACCTAATTTACTATCTTATGAACATCATATCTCTTAAATGTATTGTTGTATCAATCATATAGTCTCATATATGGTGATGTTATGATGAGCCTTGATGAGGCATAGAAAGATAATGATGTCCTTATAGGGAATGATGTGATGGCCTTAATGACCTTTGGGCATGGTTGAGCCCTTAGTGAGGTGTTATCCTCTTCGTGATGTGACAAGGATTTGTATCCTGTGATGGTGTGATGATGAGTATGATCTCATGTATGGCAATGAAATATTACCATGTGATGATGTGATAAGCTTTATGCTCCATACATTTTATATCTTCTGAAGTTGCAATTTAACCATGATTCTGTAGAACTCTTTTAACGTTTGTATGTAACTTGATTGATGTAGTTAAAATATACCCAATTGGCATTAACTAAACAAGTGAAACCCTAATCATGTAATACCCTATGCCATATATCCATTCCAGCGTTAGGACTTAATGGATTGTGAAATGAGTATTCCTAAGGGAAACTCAGAGTACATATTGTTGAGCATGTAGGGTGCATGAGACTATGTATCTTAGTCATCTTGATCCCAAGGTTATGGAGGATGGTTGTAGTCATACCTTGACAGGAGAACAACTACAGTCATATCTCAGGTTTTTGTATATATGATGAGATAGAGGACAACTATGGTTGTACCTCGATAGGATTTTGTATACCATGTTTACTAGTGTTCTAACCTATATACCAAGGGAAGACTAGGCTATTTTTTAGTTGGACTATATATGTCATTGAGGAAACTTGTACTGACTAAGGGCGGATGAGATGTTAGGAGCCCAACTCTCCTAGATCTTGTATGGCACTAATTTTGACTTAGCAGTGGTCAGTTGGAGTGTGAGTGGTATACCTCTAACTCCTCCTGTCTTAATAAAAGATGTAACACAGACATGTAGTATATCTGCTTAGCATTAAACATGATTTACATTAGTTGATAACTCTTTCCTTTTTTCTAATATTGCTTAGTTGTTATGTAATGTGTAAGAGAAATTAATTATCTAGTAGATGATAGTCTTACCTATTTCTATGCCTATCTATTTAACTGACTTAACGTATTTAATAAGCTCAATCTAATAAACCTACTTAGTTAGTTGAATCTTATTAATTTGTTTAATCTGCTTATTCTATTTAATAATATAACTTGTTGTAATCAATAACCATTGGTTGAGAATTATATCTCTCGTTGGGATGTTGGTCACACCTCGTGGGTCACCACATCTATTTTGGTGGTCATAAGTGACATGGAAAGGATCGTAGTGCTGAAGAAGAGCATCTTGGAGAGCACTAGAAGTGAAAGATTGGTTAGTGTTTGTGTGTCCTAGAGTCATCCATGTACTCTCAGGTTCGGGTAGAGGATATTTTGTAGATGATCTATATAACAAATCAAGTTTTGGCGATGTGCCTATGTTTGTATGTGACATGTATATGTCGAACATCCCTTTTGCATACAGGTTGTGGATGATGCCACTGGACATACATGTAAATACCTAAAATGGTATGTAGTGAGAAGTTTTTGGACCTTTATGTAATGCTTCTGAGCATGATAGTAATGTTGAAATCACTTTTAATTTATCCACTTTTCAGGTAATGTGGTGAATTAGTAGATGATCACATATTTTGTTTTGAGTAGTCTCATTTAGTCTGACAGGGTGTCACACCTTATTTACCACTCACCACATGCTAAGACTGGCTCTAGATAATCATTTGTGGTCTCTCATTTCATAAAAAACATATTATTACCCCATTTCCCTATTTTGAGGCCTAAAAATCTTAATTCATCATGCTCTAGGGTTTTGGATGATCACAACGTCTATTGATCCATGAAAACTCCATTGGGTTGTGAAATCATAAATGTGATGATGTTACAATTCTACCCACCTTAATTAAATTTCATACTCAAAATTGTATACGACTACCCAACTTAGGGTTTTCCTTATTACTCAGTCTTATCTTCACTAACTTGGCTCATACTACTTAATACATGCGTCAAAATATCTTCTCATATAACTAACAAGAAGCATTATTTGTTTCATTGTACTTATATTGTTCGTAATTCCTTAGATAAAAATATGCGGTGTTTATTAGAAGCATTTCTTATCATTCAACTTTTGTGTATCCTGAATCAAAAATTTAAGTATCATATAAAACATTAATGTTTGTATTTTCTATCAAAAACACCATCTTACTATTGTAGCTAAAATCCTCTCTTAATCAAGGAATTTGTATACACTAGTCATTAACATTTCTTCCTCTTTTCATCATATAATACACCGACTTAGGTCAAGATAATGACCTTTTAGTGTAGTTAGAAACCCATAGTCCTAATTATTTCATAGGTGGTAGAATCCTTCACTATCATGTTATGTGTTGACAATTATCATAAGATCATGGTGGATTTTATAACTTATCTTTCTCTTTGGAAGATAAGATAGTTATTTAAGACTATTAGGAAAGGTTCTTCTTTGTAAACTTAAAAATACGTGTCAACTGCTATCTCATGATTTATTGCTATTGGCATGATCTTATTATTTACAATTAGTGAGTCAAAAAAAGTGATTTCTCCACATAAACATGTACTGAAGTTCTCATTTCTCCGAAAATCTCATCGCACTCAAGTGTTCATTACACCTACATGCTCATTGCACCTAAGTGTGTATTAACCATGGATAATCACTAAATTAATGTTATTTTAATAGCATTACTTCAAATAACTTTATTCATCTTACCATGGTGCCCTTATCTAGATAAGCCCAAGGTACTTGTAGTTATATTCTTACCATATAACCATTATAACCCTAGTATTACTAAATGGAACATAGAGAAAATCACCTTTTCTAGGGTCTACCTTATATCAAATTCATGTAGAACATCATATTATTATGATCCTAGACCATTGATCCAAAACAAACAGCATAAATTATATCACCACATATAATGTATTACAAATTAAAACAACATTGCTCATGTGTAACCTTAAAGGTATTATGGATACTCTTAGTCATCATCATACTATCCCATTACAAACATAAACTCTAAGCACAACATGGTTCTTATTTTCCTCTAATACCTTCAAATAAAAATAAAACATGATTCAACTTATGACAAATGTTCTTCCTTTAAACTAGAAATTCAGCCTTATAGAGGGTTCCCTAATCTTTATCATGCCTACTAAGAAAATATTTGAGTTACCTCAAATTATTAAACCCGTAAGACAACATGGATGATACCTACTCCTTAAAAGTATGTGTCTAAATCATTGTGATGGTTTATATTCCTTCACTTCTCATTCTTAAAATAAAACTTCCACTTAAGCTCTGATTGCACTACTACAGAACACGCCTTTGGCATCGGTTGTTTAACCCCCTTTGGCGACGGTTTTCAAGCGACGCCTATGTGGGCGCCGCTAAAGGTCGAACTCTTCGGCGTCGGTTTTCTAACCGACACCTATATGATATATAGGCGTCGGTTATATATAGTTGGCCGACGTCTATAGGGTTCACGCCACAAAAAAGAGCACCACCTAGGACACTTTCTGCATCGGTTAACAACTGAACAACCGACGCCGTACTCCCAAACGACACGGTGAAGCACGACCGTGCTTCGCTGCACGGCCGTGTTTAGTACTATAGGCGTCGGTTTTATACGAATAAGCGACGCATTTTCCACCACGGCCGTGCTTTCCTGCACGGTCGAGTTGTTTGTCATATTAGGTGTCAGTTTTTATCCAATAACCGACGCTGTAGGCCTTTGATGACGGTGTTCTATAAATAACTGACGCCTATACTTTTTTTTATCAGTTTGCAGGCCTGCTGTGGTTGGTCAGCAGGATGAGAACCTGCAGTTCAATTTTCTGAACTGCTGGTTTACGACATCCATTGATATCAGCCTACAAACAGGCCACAAACCTACAAAATCAACAAATATTTTTTCACACAAGTAGATACATTCAGACATCAATTCAATTCTCACATTCACACATGTAGAAACATTCAAATACATGTAGAAACATTCAGACATGTATAAACATTCAGAAATATTCATTTACAAAATATCATTCAACATCGCTATCAGCATCCCAATTATATCTTACAATCACCACTGCTTGTATGGCTTTTGCCCATTCTTCTCTTACTTCATTTAATACTTCCATCGTATATGGAGCATGTACATTTTTAAGCGTTTACCTATAGTGTGGTCAGTTTTAAGCATCTACAAAGAGAATGATGTATATATATAAGTAATAATATAAAAATAAGATTGATATATTTCATACTAACTAATGAGACTATATATAATACCTCATGTATGGTATTAATATCCAATGCGGCATGTCGGATAATCATATGCATTAATCGAATCACATAGTATGTGCATGCCCAGTCGTTGTCTTGTGTAGCACACTATAAATTGAAACATACAAAATATTAAAAAATACAACTAAGCACAGTTCACATAAATAATATATACATTGGAGTCGGGAACTTACTTTTACATTCTCCCAAATTATTGGCTGGTTCTTTCTCCTTGGGACATTTCCTCCAGCATTTTTGAATGCATTTAAACCCCTACATGTTAATGTAACATAGTAAATTGCATAATTAAATAGTAATGTAATAACATATGTTAACGGATATAAAAATGAAATATTTCTCACCAGAATAATGGTATTCTCAATGTGTGTCCAATTTTAGTGTTCAATGTACTTCCCGCGGGATCTAGATAATAAACAGTGAACGTCCCGGGGACAATAACTAGTAACTCCCAATGTCTAGCGCTATAGGTAAAAAAGTTAAAAATTAATAACTCAAAATGCACAATAAAATGGAATTTTCTTAAGTCCAAATTATAAATAAAGTAAACTTACTTGACATTGAATGGAGCTATTATTATCGTCTTCTTTTGCTGACCGAAAATTGTAAAAGCATCTATACAGTATTGTTGAACACTATCATGGTCTTTAGCTACCATACTAATCAATGATGGAATCAAAAATCCCACATGATCAAATGCAAATTGTTTGCATTGATCTTCGACTAAGTAGATGCAAAACATGTATTACGTATGCATTAATATATAAGAAACCAGATCACCAGATCTTACACAAGGTATATGGATGTATAAACAAGATCTCACCTTATCCATGTCTCTATCATGTATGTATTCAGCCAATCATACATAAATAGCTCAATAATATCTTGTATAAATAAAGAGCTATTGTATGATTGACCTGCATAATCTGCTTCTAAAGAAACAATTATAGGGCAATGTATATTATGTGCCCGTAGCCAACATACCATTCCCCTACAAGCAGGACCTAACGGCTATTTTAGGTCAGTTGGAACCCAACTTGGTAATGCAGGAAGTGGAGGTGGAGGCCTAGGTGCTCCAGGTGTCTTCTTTTTAACCTGTATATATAATTTCAGATCAGTTGACCTCATATATACACATTAACAATCTAAAGTAATGTAAATTTATCTTACAATTTCAGTAGTGTAGACGACATCTGCTTTGGGCCACAATATCACCCCGCCTTCTGCCTCACCAAGTGTATCAATATCTAGGTGGGCATATGGCAATGCAGCTTCCCTCCAATCGGGAAATACACATATCGGGCTCACACGAACGTAGCCCTGCGGCATTGGAGTCCCATGAAACGTTGCCCCAGGAAGGGACTGGTAAGCCTGCGCCTCTGCAACAACATAGTCTTGCATTCTTAAGCGGCATGGCTTCAATGCCTACAAATTTACGTAAAGAATGTTATACATATATACATATCATCTTGAAAACATATCATCTTGAAAAGACTAGCTACAATGTCATAAACAATACTTACAGCAGACATGCTCGGCGATGGGTCTCCAGGATTACTCGCAGTCTGTGCATCAGGAGAAGAGTGGGTCGCCATAGGCTGATTGGAAGCCTGAGATGCCTGCCACCGCACTATTTCTTCCTTGACCTTCTCAGCAACTATATCATTGACCTTCTTAGCAACTATATCCTCTACTCTCTTATTCTCCTATACATGGATAAAAGAAACATTAGCTTCTTATTATTGAATTCCCTTTTGCAGTAACATTCTAAAAAAATAATAGGTTACCTCTTCTTGCGAAAGTCCCGCTCTGGGTTTGTGCTGGGATGGCCCAAAGAATGCTTTGATGCCCACACCAGCGCCTGCACCCCTAACACGTCCAGGATGCTCTGGGTTACCCAGAGCAACTGTCAATTCATCCCTTGTGCCCTGAGGGATGAACGTGCCTTGTTTCCTCTTCTCGTGCAGCTCCCGCTAATCACCATCAATAGAGATTGGTAAGTTAACAACACAAATAATCAATATTCAAACGATTTCTCTAAGAGTTGTATTTTACCATTTTCGCAGCCGCCTCAGCAGTTACGGGCTTCTTTATTTCACCCTTCTTGTTTTGCCTCCCAGCTATCCAGATATCATGGCGAGGCATGGGTGTGGCAGACTCCTGAGTAGCCGCAGACTCCGCCTGTAGTCTTTGGCGAACGCTTGCATAGCCCTTTGGACCCATAGTGTGGTCATGCACATTCAGTGCACGCCTTGCTTTTTGCACGTCACTGAGGGCCTAGTTAGTATGCACATTAATGATTTGGTTAGTAGCACTAAATGTTAATCTTGAATAGGTGAATACAACGTATATTAATTAAATTGGGGGTGACGCCTAATACCTTGAATTCTTCAGATTTTCTTGAAGCAACAAAATTGTCCCAATCTTCTTTGTCCAAGAAGTTCCACTGCTCAAGGGCTGACTTCTTCTTCTTATCACCATCTTTTATGTATTCTCTATTCAGATTTGTCCTATAGTTCCTAAGCATCTTTCCAGCGCATTGCATCACACTTTTACGATGCAGTTTCTCATCCAATGCAAACAGATTCTGTAAAATAGAATTCTTATTAACTAGTATCCAAAAATAGAATTGCAAATAATATAATTTGTAATCTACATAATAGAATTGCAAATAATAATAACTCACGCATAAATCCTTCCATATCAAGTCTTTCTTCCCCTGAGGAACTTTATGCCAATTATCATACTTAACACCACAATGGCTTCGAGTGACACACCCAAGATAGTTTACAAAATTATTGCGGTTCACTCCAATTGCATTTCCTCCATTATCAAACTCAACAACCAATTTGGATCCACTGCCACTCAGCGCTATTAACTTCTTCAACAGAGTGATGCCCCTTTTCTTGTTAAGTGTTTGGTGCTGCGCATCAAGTTGCTCCAGTGCTTCAGTGGGTACATGTGCATCATCAACCTAAAATTTGACAAAAATAAACACACTGAATTACCCCAATATAGAAATATAGGATATATGACATAACTAGAAGATAATGAATTTTATAGAAATACAGGATATGTTTTTAGAACTTACATTGGTATCCTCTCCATGCTCGTCATGGATAGCATGCTCATCATGGACTTCGTGCTCATCATGGACATCATGCTCATCATGGTCAGCCATCTAAAAATGTCATTAAAAAGGCAAACATTTAGCATTTGTATTAACTAGAAAAAGGCAAACATTTAGCATTTGTATTAACTAGAAGATAATGAAAAATCAAATCTGAAAATGATATTGATATTAAAAAAGAAAACATTTAGCTTCAATAAAAAAATATAAACATACATGTCTCTAAAATTGTGATCTTTTATCAATTAACAATCCTTCATTGTGATCTCCGCGCACATATAAGTAATCATTAGCTTCAATATTTTGTGGAGTTGGCAACCCAACTGAGAATGGACTGGAGTCATCATACTTATCATAGTACTCTTCTTCATCTATAGTATCTTCAATGAACTGTCTTTTACCATGAAGAACAACCGACCATTTATCATTTGCAGGATCATCGATATAGAATATTTGTTTCGCCTGTGATGCCAATATGAATGGTTCACCCTTCTCACCAATCTTTTCAAAGTTCACCAAAGTGAAACCCAATTCATCCACTATAACTCCTTTGGTGTTATCAACCCAATTACATTTAAAGAGCGGAATTCTGAAATCTATGTAGTCAAACTCCCATATGTCTTCAATGACACCGTAATATGACATTTTAGCTTCACGTGGACTCTTATCCTTTGCACTTGCAAAATACATAGTCGACGCTTGAAGAGTGACCCCACTGTTTTGGATGACACTCTTATCATCTTGGCGCTTTGTGTAATATGTGGACCCATTAATGTCAAACCCTTCATAAGACATAACATTCGGTTTTGGTTTAAAGGCGAGACATTTGATAGTTTCTGTAATATCATTTGGTGTTTGAGATAGTTGATGTAAGACTTTATCTTCAAACCACTTAGTAAAAGTCTTATTATGCTCTCTAGCAAGCCACATTGAACTTGCTCGAGGATGTTGTCTCTTTGATGAAATCGGTATGTTCCTCGATATAAACACTCACTTTGTCCATGTTGTGTAAAATATACAAGTGAGCTTGTTCCAACTGCTCACGGCTGATTACTTTCACCCGTGATCCCAAAATTCCTTTGCCCTCCTCAATATTCTTGTCATTAACAGGAGTGTTATTACCACTTAGAAAGTCATTGCAAAAATCCATAACCTCTCTCGCCACATAACCTTCAATAATACTCCCTTCAGGCCGATAACAGTTTCGAACATCACCTTTAAAAACGATCATGTATCGTTCAAAGGGATACATCCAATGCAAGAAAACTGGTCCCAACATTTTCACTTCCCTAGTCAAGTGGACAACAAGATGTACCATGATATCAAAGAACGAAGGAGGGAAATACATCTCAAGCTGACATAGGGTAACAACCACTTCTCTTTGCAAATTATCGAGAGTATCAGGGTCAATAACTTTGTTGCATAGACTGTTGAAAAAGAAACAAAGTCTAGTGATTGCAAACCTTACATGCTTCGGCAATATAGATCGAATTGCCACGGGCAATATTTGTTGCATTAGAGTGTGACAATCATGAGATTTAAGACCTATCAACTTCAGATCTTTCATTGATACCAATCTATGGATGTTGGATGAGTAACCATGTGGCACCTTAACATTTACCAAGCATTCACAAAAAGCTTTCTTCTCCTTTCTAGACAACGTGTAACAAGCGGGAGGTAAGTATGTTCTTTTATTACCCATTTCACGTAATTCTGTTAATTCTGACCTTATTCCCATTTCACGTAGGTCCAGTATGGATTTTATCCCATCTTTAGTCTTACCTGGTATATTTAACAGAGTACCAATGATGCTATCACATACATTTTTCTCAACGTGCATTACATCGATACAATGCCTGACTGTCAAAGAACTCCAATAAGGAAGATCCCAAAATATTGTCTTCTTCTTGAATGAAGAATTGTCACTCCATGTGGCCATACTACATTGTGATTTCTTACCAAATTCATTGACAATGGCTTTTACTCTTTCATAAACAACATCCCCTGGTATAGGTTTAGGTGCACTCCATTCATCATTCCATCCATTGAATGCTTTGCGCTTCCTACGATACGGATGGAATTTTGAAAGAAACCTTCAATGACCAAGATATACAGTCTTGCCGCCATGTTTTAGTCTTATTGAATCAGTGTTTTTTTCACATATAGGACACGCTTTAGCTCCTTTTACACTATATCCAGACAAATTCCCATATGCTGGAAAGTCATTAATAGTACAAAACAACATAGCGTGCAAATGAAATGTCTCTCTTCCTGAAGCATCATAGATCATCACACCTTCAGCCCAAAGTTTCTTTAAGTCATCAATCAGAGGTTCAAGATAAACATCAATATCATTTCCGGGTTGTTTAGGGCCCGATATCAACAACGACAGCATAACGTACTTATTTTTCATACACGGCCAGGGAGGAAGATTGTATATAACAAGCATGACTAGACAAGTGCTATGTTGGCTGCTCAATGTCCCGTACGGATTCATCCCATCTGTACAAAGCCCAAGTCTTAGATTCCTATCTTCTTCACCAAATTTGGGGTACAATAGATCAATCTTCTTCCACTGTGGGGAATCAGACGCATGTCATAGGATCCCATCATTATTTTTCTTAACATCTGCATGCCACCTCAAATTCTTCACATCTTTCAGATTTGCAAACAAGCATTGAAACCGTGATATTATAGGTAGATACCACAACACCTTGGCAGGAGAACCAGTTTTGGACTCCCCCAAAGTCATCAATTTATACCGTGACGCACCACATTTTGGAAAATCTTTCAAATCTACATAGTCCTTTTGAAATAATACACAATCATTTGGGCATGCGTGTATCTTCTTGGCCTCCATTCCCATTGGGCACAACATTTTCTTTACCCGGTATGTTGAGATTGGCATCTCGTTTCCTTCAGGAAGCATTTCTTTCAACAAAGTCAACAATGAAGTGAAGCTTTTGTTGCTCCATCTATTGTTAGCTTTCAACTTATACAATCTCAACACAGCGCTAAGCTTCGTAAACTTAGCACAGCCTGTGTATAACGGTATCTCAGCATCATGCACAATGTTTCTAAATATAGGAGGTGGATCGGTGTGCTCTACCCTACAACTATCCAGCATCGCATCAACGATGTCTACTGGAACTAGTTCGTTCACATCTACGTCATCGAAGGCAATTTCTTCTTCCACTCAAGCACTGCTATCGACATCTACTGGTTTCGAGTTTGAAATCTCTCCATGCCATTGCCATTCTGTATAGCCTTGTACAATCCCGTTGCACATGACATGACTTTTGATTTCCTCACCAGTGTTGACTTTCAAGTTGTTACCGCAATGCCTACATGGACAGTAGAACCTATCTGTAGGTTTTTTCCTATGTTGCTCGGCAAATCTAACAAACTGATCAAGACCAGATATAAACTCTGGGGTGCAGCAATTGCGAATGGACATCCATGATCTATCCATTCTATGATCAAAGAGAAAACAAGTATATATTAGGATTGGGGTATACACTTACATCCTATCCAAGATTTACTCCAACAAACACATGTGATGTCATTCTTATATATAATAAATGTGTACCACCTATCTCATCCTTGAACACCTAATCTCACTTAGGATGTAAGTGTATAATGTGTATTGGGTTTTCGAGAAAATTTCGGTAGCATTTCCCCATTTTTTCTCTAAGTACATATAGTCCCAAACCGGAGACTATCCAAGATTTACTCCTAATGAGTAAATCTTGGACGGGTTTCTAGGCCAACAAACATAATAATAGATATCTACAATGAAGTCGGAGTCCATACAAACAGTATGTAATTTAGTGATTGTTCATTCTAATTTATACCAATGTACAAGTAATATAAAGAACAATGATTGTTCACTTTCTAGGCCAACAAACACATGTGATGTCATTCTTATATATAATAAATGTGTACCACCTATCCCATCCTTGAACACCTAATCTCACTAGTAAGTGTATAATGTGTATTTGGTTTTCAAGAAAATTTCGGCAGCATTTCCCCGCTGTTCTCTAAGTATATATGTACTTAGAGAACAAACGAGGAAATGCTACCGAAATTTTCTCAAAAACCCAATACACATTATACACTTACATCCTAAGTGAGATTAGGTGTTCAAGAACAATCCCAAACCGGGGACTATCCAAGATTTACTCCTAATGAGTAAATCTTGGACGGGTTTCTAGGCCAACAAACACAATAATAGATATGTACATGTTAGGGTTTCATCACAATTGATGTTAGGGTTTCATCAATGTTAGGGTTTAATCAAATCAAATTAGGATGCTAGAATGGACAAGTTTAAATCTTATTTCAACATGCATTAAAATTTACTGAATTAGGTCAAGCATTAGGATTAGAAGCACAAATATATGCAAGCAAAAGATTTGTTCGTATCCTAGAATTTACATAAAGCATTACATATAGATTTGTTCATATCCTTACCAACAGCAAACACGGCCGTGGTTGTGTTGGCCTACCACGGCCATGCTGGGCAGCACGGTCGTGGTAGGCCAACATAGCCACGGCTGTGTTTGCTGCATGTAGGTAAAAAGCTAGGGAGAAAGGCTACGACTAATACCTGGAGAGTAGACCGAAGCTAGGCGGCGCGGCGGGCGTGAGCGGGGAGGAAGGAGCGGGCGGCGCCGGTGACGTAGGACGAAGCTAGGGTGGCGGAGACGCAGGAGCAACAGAGCAGGTGGTGGGCGGCGGCAGCGACGCAGAGCAGCAGCACCCTCGGCGGTGACGACGAGGCAAGGCGAGGAAGCACAGGCAGCGTCGATGACGGCGAGAACCAGCAGGCAGCTAGCGGGCGATCGAGTAGCAGCTAGCGGGCGATGAAAATAATGAAATAGGTACCGGTGTGATCGATCGTGGGTCTATTAAGTTCGTAAAGGAGTCAGTTATTAAATACAAATGACACCTAAAGTCTTCGGCGTCGGTTGATAGTAAAACACCGACGCCCAACTAGACAACCTTTACCCTAAATTTTTTGGCGGGAACCATTATCAGCGTCGGTTATCGAAGGATAACCGACACTGAAAGTGGGATTTTTCACGCAATTTTCATTTTAAATAGGTGTCGGTGAATTGTTAAAAAACCGACGCTGTAGGTGACCTAAAATGTTTTCGCACGAAAATTGGATTTCACCGGCGATTTTAGGCGTCGGTCTGTTATAACCAGCCGACGCTGAATACAAAGCGGTACCCATGTCTGGCTGGTCTTTGAATATAGATGTCAGTTTGCATAAATAACCGACGTCTAATATTATAGGCGTCGATTTTCCTAAATAACCGACGCCCAGAATAGTGACACTAAACGTTGTTTCTGTAGTAGTGTTGGTTTGTCATAACTGGCCCAGAAAAATTATGAACTGGAGTTCCTTAAGTAGTTTTTCATTATTGGTTTAAAATAAGTGTTGGAATTTGAGTTATGTGACTTCTGGTGAATTACAAATTTACATATAAAACACAATTCCTAAGTTCCCTCTTAAAAAGAGCAGAAAATAAGTTCCAGGACAACTAACAACATTTATTATATAATTATATTCTTCATAGTGACATAGGTAAAATATTTATGACTAGAAATATTAACTATGTGGATATAGTTTGTTTCTAAAATCACAACATAATATGACAAATTATTATAATCACACTATGTAAAACATTTTATAATATAACCACCATTGTAGTGTGATAAACAAAATGAAAAATATGAACATCATAAAAACACTACACCATATGAAACAATGTGATTTACTTAATATATTTTTTATTATTCATGTTTAAACAATGTGATGTGAAAATTAATAATTATCTATAACCATGCATGTATAATATAGTGCAATTTTCCTAAACAATAATATGAAAAATAATACTCTACATTGTGTTAAACAATCATGAACCAAAACTTATATTTACAAGCACATGAAATACGGAAATTATCACAATATTTTGTACATACAAAGTGAAACAAAAATACTGTGATGTGATTTTAATCATAATATTTTTATTAAAATTATAGTTTTACCATAATAAAATATTCTTTAAAGGAAAAGAATATGCATTGTAACTACTTTATGATGTTAGTATAATTTAAGAATATTATGTTTTTTCATAAATATGATTCTTTTTTCTGTCTTTTCCATCCTTATTTATATTACACAGAGATAGTTAATAATTTTGAATGATTTCCATATTTACATTTACAACAAATCAATCACATGGAAGTGAATGAAACTCAAGTTCTGAAACTAAACTAGTGTTCCCAAAAAATGAGTTCCATGAAGCTTATTACTTAAACCAAACCAATTGGAGCCTTACAAACACTAACATCATGAAACATCTTTGATAATGACTCATTAGCTATATTTCTCATTACATAATCTTTACATGAATTATATGTATGGAAATCTACACATGTAATTGATTTGATCTGATACACAACATTGTGCACATAAACATAGGTTGGTCCCCATCATGTGATGTGAGACACCTTAACGATAAGTTTCTATATCTCTACTACATGATGTTGAGGGCTACAAAGACTGAGTCCCACCACGTAGTTCAATATAAAAAAGCTAGAGTCAATTCCTACATACAATATTCTTCATTTATTTAGACTTTAAAATTTCCATCAACATAAGCATTTAAGCTCATAAAACATGTTGTAGATGCGTGCTACACCTATCTTATATCAAAATTTAAATATGTACACAGACATGTTCATTTTGTTAAAAATATTCTTTTACCTTATAGGTTAATTACCTTAACACATTCCATGATACAAACACACCTACTTTCATAAGTAGGAAACATAATATTGTTTGAACTTAAATTGACCACTATCTTGGGACTTTCATAACCCGTAATACACCATAAGCCTCCATACACAAGAGCACTAGGTATTTGTGACACACCGATCACAAAAACATGATTAACTTAAGTGGAAGGATTCGTTAGCAGCAGATTAACAAAAATCACTAAAAATTAAAACCATTTTACAGAGAGGTCCACACATAGGAAAACTCTTTCACAAAGAATTGAAGTAATTTAATTACATACTAGTTCACAAGTACATGTCCTGTATCATCTTTTGTTGAGAATTACAACCATCAACTACCCTGTTAAACTAAACACAGGCAGTATAAAATCTCGAGGCACTGAACCAAAATCTCGAAAGCACTAACTACTAATCCAAGGACCTGAGAGTACAGAGACGACACATATAACTCTATGTACATTTATACAAGGCATATCAGCCAGTGTCTCCACCTGAGAATTCACTACTGTCCCTGTTGTTGCTATTGTTGACCTTCACCTACTGAGGGATTCTTGCCTCGTCATCCGCATCCATCTAAAAAATGTGATTCCCACGGGGGTGAGACAATTGTAAATTGTCCCAGTGAGAGATATATCTCTCTGCTAGAAACATTATTATTGCAGTTTAATAGGATAAACCTGGACAAAGGAATCATAATTGTTTAACAACAGTTATTTCATTATCTAACAGATTGGAACATTATTCTCATCTAAAGAATTGCAGCTATAACTTGATAGTGCAGCATGTCACTTATCCATGAAGGAATATGAAGAACATGTATAACATTTATTCACTATAGAGTTATAACCGCAGCATATACTCTCTTCAGGCTTAGATCACATATCTAATGCCTGGCATTGTCTTTGTGGAGTCATGGCATGTAGCCATATTCTTTTAACAAAGTATTGGGATCTTAATCCCTCATCTCATCATGTACATTTCCATTTCTTATCAAGTCCATCATCATGATTATAGAATATGGGTATTTGAACCCTTAACTCATCATAGAATACTTTTTACCACTTATTGGGTAACTTAATACCTTCAGGTCATCTGACCAAGGATATTATGATTCTTGCTACACAAAGCATTCCACATAGTTCACAAAGCTCATAACACCTCTTGTTACCCCTTAATAGGCAACAAGGCATATTATGGCTTATGAAGACCATAAACAATTTCAATAATTAAAACATCATATGGCACACAGGGCTCATTAATTTTTAGATTACCTCTCACTAAGCAACAAAGCATATGAAGGCTTATAAGGCCTATAAAATATTTTCAATATACAGAGCATCATAGCCCCTACCTGGCTATGCTGATCATCTCAACATACCTGCATGATTAGTACTCATGATAACAATCATATACCAGTACCATGCAATACAAGGGTTTTCTTATTACATTCATAACTCATCAATCTTTATTTGAGCTTCACATAGGATTACTCTGTGTTAAGACTTCACATATCATCGGTGAGGCATAGCTCAGGTGGTGTGGCTCGCAAGGCCTATGTGAGAGGTCACGGGTACGACTCCTGGCTATGGCCTCAGAAATGATTTGCCCATAGCGTCAGCCGGCCAATGATGCTACTAGTTGGGGCCACCCTTATGGGCGGGTCAGGGTCCCCGAGAGTTTACGCCGCCTGCGGGGGTCACAAAAGCGGCGCTCGTGCGGGGGTGGTTCTCTCGCAAATAAAAAAAGACTTCACATATCATCACCCTGTATTAGGGTTTCACATAGAATTACCCTGTATTAGGGTTTATTATATCCTATTGCCCAATTTAGGGTTAGGATGCACTATTCACATGAGATTAGGGTTTATCATGTCCTTTTACCCAATTTAGGGTTTACTGTAACATTACATAACATCACCCTGGATTAGGGTTTTGTATCACATTCATCATCCTATATTAGGGATTTATACATCATTACCCTGGATTAGGGTTTTCCATAAATAACCATATCGGTTCTCAAGATCATATTATTAATGATCAAGTCCTATTTCATTGCTTCACACAGCTAGGAATCAATATGAATAACATAAGTATTCAATCATACTTATTTATTCTCATCATTCATCATTAAATGAATTATCAACACAAAGTATGAGTTCCTCTCTCATGTTTACCAGAATATGATTGCATCATAGTTTATTGGTTTGGATTAACCTTTTCATAAGGCATGTTAGCCTACACTTATAAAAGTGCATTACATCTCAATGTAACAATTGACATGACACACTTCATGTACCACCTATCTAAATATATTGGATTTAAAACACATCAAGGTATATCAGTCTTGAGGTGTTGGATGTGATATCTATCATATCTTGATGTATCACTTCCTTCATCACCTTTATCTTACTTGAGTTCTTCCACTTAGCTTGTATTAGGGTATTCCTCATCCTAATACTTTATGCACCAGTTCATCACCTTTATCATGTAATGTATTGGTCATAAGTCACTCATTTAGAATATAAAACCATTGCCAATGATATGGACTCATCCTAGAGTTAGGAACTATTGATATAAGGATATCCATTATCAACCTCTCTAGGTGTTACATTTGTCAATACATTAATCACTATTCCATTATTAGGAATAGGATTTTCCATATTTATAAATTGAGGTTCACATAGCATCTCCCATATATATGGATTTCACCTAATATCACTCTTCATTAGAGTTTCACATAACATCCTTCTATATCAGGGTTTCACATAGTATTACCTGAAATTAGGATTTCACTTGACATCTCCCTCAATTAAGGTTTCACTTAGATTCGCCCTAATTTAGGGTTTCACATAGCCTTGCCCTAAATTTGGGTCAAGGCTCATTAATCTTTTCAATGAGGGTTTCATGATTTCATTACTATGGATCAAACCCTGATTACATATTTATTCATAATGAGAGAATTAGGGATTAATTATGTGAGCATTCCTCTCTCTCTTTCTCTCTCTCATCCTATCTAGGATGTTAAGTACTCCAAGATTGATCTAGGTTAGCTCTTCATTTAAGTACACATAGTTAGGGTTAACCATTATGATCACCTTTAATCTACATCATTATCAATCAAGTAGTTAACAGACCTTTAATCATATTAGGTGTCCAAATGGTTTAACCATTTTGAACCTCAAAAATTCTTGGTCACTTAGACCCCAAATGGTCTTGGTCACTTAGACCTCAAACGGTCTTGACCAAATAAGTTCAAACGGTTTGAAACTGTTTAGCAAGGTTGGTGCTTGAAACTATTTAGACAAAAACATATTGAAACTGAATGAACTTAGGTCTCCAAACAGTTTGAGACCGTTTGGTCGCAAATGTTCTTGAGACTGTTTGATCCTAAATGGTATTGAGAATGTTTGGACTAAAATGGTCTTAAGACCGTTTGGTCCCAACTCTCTCAAAACTGAATGGACCAAAAGGGTCTTCCATCACTTAGTCAATTTAGGATTTCAATCATTGAACCATCTATAATTGAACCACTGATTTATTCTTCAATTGAACCATTGAATCACCCTTCAATTGGAACTTCAATTAGGGTTTTGAACCCAATTGAACTAGGGTTTATAATCAAGAATCCATCACTTAGGGTTTTGAAATCAAGGAACCATCAATGGTTGACATTGTGGAACTAATTCGATTGCAATCATTGAATAACCACTTAGCTATGTCATGACCTGACTCAAACGGTCTTGAGGTCATTTGGATGACCTCCAAATGGTCTTGAGACCATTTGACTCAATCCACCATTGAAATCTATGACATTCAGTTAGGGTTTGCATCATTGATTCAATCATCAATTGAGCCATCGATTGTATTTCAATTTGAAGTCACTAGATCTTCAATCATCCAATCATACTCAACCATAGGCTTCCAAACGGTCTTAGATGACCTCCAAACGGTCTTGAGACCATTTGGGTGACCTCCAAATGGTCTTGAGACCGTTTGGGCTAGTCAATCCAAAAATTAAATCAATCAATTTAGGATTTCAGCACTCAACCCGATTAGGGTTTCTAATTGGAGGATTGTCTATATATAGAATCAATCAATTGGATCCATTGTATCATCATCCAAAATATACTAGGGTCCTGACCTCAAATGGTCAACCCATCCAAACGGTCAACCCATCCAATCAGTTTGGGATCCAAACCTCCAAACAGTTTGCAAACCGCTTGGTCTCCAAACGGTTTGATGAAACTGTTAGGGCCAAGGTTACAAAACCATTTACAAAAGATATTCGTGGAGGTGTGTGCTTATGATGATGTCATCATGATCAAGCTATAAACCCAGAATCTTGCTGTGATTTTCATGGTGATTGCAACAATCATTCAAATAAAATTTCGGGAATAAAGAAGGAATCAATAATTATTAAAGATATGGAATCAATAACAAAGTTCAAGGGTTCAAGTTATATAACCCACCTTCAATTGAGCTTCAAATCTTCAACCTCCACTTCTTTAATGGTGAAAGCAATACCTTCCACTATCCCAAGCTCGTCCTTAAGCTTTGAGTAAAAAGGAATGGCTAGAATTGAATATGGAATGGAGATAAGAAGAAATCATGCATTGATTTTTGATTTCTACCATGGAATCAAGGTGAACGAAGGTCAAGAAGCTTACCAACAGGTTGGGGGTCGTCCTCCTATTTCTCCAAACTCCCTTGGTCGTTTTTGCAAGCAAGAAGTGAAAGTGGTTTCGAAATTGCCCTTTCAACTCATGGGTAAAGGAGCATATATATGAATTTTATTGAAAATTCATTTAAGAGAGAGAAAGTAGGGATTATCTCGTCCATTTCCTTGCCACTTGCTCCCTTCCCATCCTTGGATATGAGGCTATATCCTTTGCCTCTTATTCCTCTCAATTATCCATGATTTAAAAGAAAACCAAAATAAGCACCTTAAATCATATTAAAATAATATCCATAAGTGAGTGGATATTTCTTTTTGTTTTCTTAATGTGAGTGGGTTCTCCACTCACGTAGATATTTCCATTGCCTTTTCAAGGCACATGCTCGTCCAAACTTATCTAATTTTCAACCATTACCATTTTGTTTGAAGGCACTTTGATTAACACATTTATTTTTGCATTAATTTGAAGTAAAGTTCCAATTATACTTAAATCTTGATTATTTTAATATCAAGATTCTCTCTCTTCCAAAATGATTCAAATGAGGTGCCCCTCTCAAATTATTTTCTCTACATGATGACAAAAATCATGAGGGACCCTCTTGAAGTGGCATTTTGCATATTGAACCCTAGGTTTTGGGTAAATTGCACATTACACCAAAACTAGGTTTTAATGCACAAACATTGCTCAACATGCTCTTTCTTGTTATTCAGGCTTGTAGAAGCCATACAAATGCATCATACTTACTCCTATGATGCTTCAACATATGAGGAACATTTTGCCATATACAATTTGCAATTTAACCCCTCAACTTGGCTAATTTGTACTTTAGTCCAAAACAAATAAACATTATTTCAACATTATTCGTAAAGGACTAAAATTGAAATATAAGTTCCTCTTGAGCCTTAATTACTTTTCAAGAGATAAGAGAAAGCATATAATCAACTTTATTAGGTAAGACATCTAGGTTTAAGCATAACCTAGGTCAGGGATGTTACAAATTATAAACCCCTAACAAGGATTTCGTCCCTAAAATCCCAGGAAAAGGAGAGACAGATCTTACTCATATAAATGTCATGGAGATACCATGGATCTGTAATACACACAAATTTCTTCCACACAGGGTTATTTTAAAGAAATATTTTTAGCTTAATAAACTTTTCCACCAATTACAATTGTTCCTTCCATTAGTTCAATCTTATCAATGTTTATGTTTATGCAGAGCATAAACCCCTAACACATGATGTCCATGTTATTTGATGTAACTAGATTGATTTCACAGTTGGCCAATATAGATAACCAACATAAATCATCTATTGTTTCTCATATACTAGAATCCTTACTTTGGTATTCATCATATGTGTTGAGGACACATCTCATCCTTATCATATTCATTTCTCTATTGTTACCACCAAGGTTACACATGGACAAGGTATTTCTTTTATTTTAGGACATTGCTTGTTCCATATATCATTATCTTGGAACCAAAGTCCAAAGCAAACTGATACTTTTCTAAGTATCTATCAACAAATTATTTCTAATCGATGTACATCAAATCTCATAATACTTACTTGATTGCCATGTTAATGAAAGGAAGAAACATAAAGGAACATACCCCTATCATAACCCAAGGTTGTTTATCAAAGGGGAAACATATATATATATATATATATATATATATATATATATAACAGAGGTAATCCACTCAGCAATCCTTTATTTGTTTGGGAAAATTCACTTAGCAATTCCTATGTAATTGAGAAAGTTTACTTAGAAATTCCTTATTAGTTGGGAAAGTTCACTTAGCACTTCCTCATTAGTTGGGAAAGTTCACTTAGCACTTCCTCATTAGTTGGGAAAGTTCACTTAGCACTTCCTCATTAGTTGGGAAAGTTCACTTAGCACTTCCTCATTAGTTGGGAAATTTTACTTAGCACTTCCTCATTAGTTGGGAAAGTTCACTTAGCACTTCCTCATTAGTTGGGAAAGTTCACTTAACACTTCCTCATTAGTTGGGAAAGTTCACTTAGCACTTCCTCATTAGTTGGGAAAGTTCACTTAGAACTTCCTCATTAGTTGGGAAAGTTCACTTAGCACTTCCTCATTAGTTGGGAAAGTTCACTTAGCACTTCCTCATTAGTTGGGAAAGTTCACTTAGCACTTCCTCATTAGTCGGGAAAGTTCACTTAGCACTTCCTCATTAGTCGGGAAAGTTCACTTAGAACTTCCTCATTAGTCGGGAAAGTTCACTTAGCAATCCTATGTTATTGGAAAAGTTCACTTAGCAATCCCTATGTTATTTGGGAAAGTTCACTGAGCAATCCCTATACAATTGGAAAAGCTCACTTAGCAATTCCTATGTATTTGGGAAAGTTCACTAAGCAAATATATATATAATTTCATTATACTCACTAGATTGTTTCAGAATGACTACTTGATCAGAGTAATCAGAAAGATAACAATCTAAGAATTCCATACTTGCCTTATCTCCAATAATCATATACATGGCCAGGGTATATAAGTATCGAGATTAGGTAGTATGCACTTTATTCCTTATCATGTTCCTCACTTTTCATATCATTATAGACACATGGTTTTTCATTCCTGGATTTTCTTCAGGCATCACTTCTATGTCTCATCTTTTATCACACATATAAGAGAGATTATAAACCATTTTAAGGAATACTGAGTAAAATGTAAATTCTCATCTTCCTTGTGTCCTTAAAGGACTAGTCAAAGGAAGTTAAAAAACAACTACTTTCTCATTTTGAAC
Organism: Alisma plantago-aquatica; assembly: GCA_963693085.1. Lineage (NCBI taxonomy): Eukaryota > Viridiplantae > Streptophyta > Magnoliopsida > Alismatales > Alismataceae > Alisma > Alisma plantago-aquatica. The sequence goes on from OY856412.1 coordinate 793,636,620, forward strand.
ACATAGAATCATGGAATGAAATATCAGAATGAATCTATTTCATCTGACATGTCACAACCCGAGGGTTGACTATTGCATCAGATTGATTCGTTGCATAGAACCTCGCAGTTGCTTGTTGTTGACCCTATGCTTGATTGTTAGGTGTTGATGAACCAGCTTGGGACGCTCGTCCACGTCCTCTATTGTTACTAGAAAACGGTCTCCTTTGTGAGCCTTGCTGACTCTGCCTTGGAGGTAGAGTCACCATTGAATTCCCGTCTGGACAATCCTTTGCTAGATGTCTCAGTTGTCTACATTGGTAACAGACCCTGGTCACAAAATAGGGTCTGTGAGATCCACTCACCAATGTTGATGCTATTCCATGGGCTCTACTTAGAGCAATATGACGGTCCCTACCCCTACTTGACATCCATTGCGTCTGGGTATGGAATCTCGATGGTGCTTCCGATGTAGAAAATCTCGGCTTCTTAAAACTTTCAGATCCTTGTCCTTGAAACTGAGTGTACACCTTCTTACCATTGGTCTGTCGTTTCTCAATTTCAGACCTTTCTATCCTCCTTACCAACTCCACGAAGGTGGCAAACCTCTCCCTGTTGTCTAAAGAAGACACATGAGTGGTTAGTTCGGTGTTCAACCCCTTCTCAAAATGTCGAATTCTTTCCTCATCATTAACCGCCATATGCGGACAAAACCGCAATAGCTCCATGAACTTAGCTTCATACTCGCTAATGTTCATCAGTCCTTGTCTTATCCTCTCAAATTGAGAGATCTTCTCATCTAGATACGTCTTTGGGAAGTATCTACTGATGAATTCTCATCAGAATACCTCCCATCCAATTTCTTCACCTGGCCTCTTATCTTCTTCTATAATCCACCAGTGACCACCACTCCCTTTTAGGAGGTACACAACATGTTTTACCTTCTCAGATTCAGGTATATCAAGGATCCTGAAAGCCTTCTCCAGCTCCATCAGCCACAAATCAGCATCTGCTGGATCAGTTGTACCAACATAATCTATGGCTCCAATCCGGCAAAGTCCCTCAAAAGTCTTGCCGAGTCCATATGCCTCATTGTGGGCTGGTGCCCTAGGTGCAGGTGGTGGCATCCTATCCGCCATATGCATCATAGTCGCCATAAACTGCCCGAACAAGGTATGGAAAGCTGGATTTTCTAATGCAACTTGATCAAGATGAGGAATCTCAGGTACGGTTTCCTCCCTAGCTTGATCCCTTGCACCTTTTCTTGGTGCAGCAACACTACTCTCAGCAGCGTGTTCATCATGTGATCCAGACATCTTCAAGTTATTCTTCTCCTATATGAGTAGAAGACACTATCAGATAAATTAGAAGACACTAGAACAGACTCAACAACCTTAATCCCATGTCTCTGTAGACTCAGTGAACCTAGAGCTCTGATACCACCAAATTGTGACACACCGATCACAAAAACATGATTTACTTAAGCGGAAGCATTCGTTTGCAGCGGATTACTGAAAATCACTAAAAATTAAAACCATTTTACAGAAAGGTCCATACATAGGAAAACTCTTTCACAAAGAACTAAAGTAATTTAATTGCATACTAGTTCACAAGTACATGTCATGTATCATCTTTTGTTGAGAATTACAAGCATCAACTGCCCTGTTAAACTAAACACAGGCAGTATAAAATCTCGAGGCACTAAGCCAAAATCTCAAAAGCACTAACTACTACTCTGAGGACATGAGAGTATAGAGACGACACATAGGACTCTATGTACATCTATACAAGGCATATCAGCTAGTGTCTCCACCTGAGAATTGACTACTGTCCCTGTTGTTGCTAACCTTCACCTACTGAGGGATTCCTGCCTCCTCGTCCGTGTCCACCTAAAAAATGTGATTCCCACGGGGGTGAGACAATTGTAAATTGTCCCAGCGAGAGATATAACTCTCTGCTAGAAACATTATTATTGCAATTTAATAGGATAAACCTGGACAGAGGAATCATAATTGTTTAACAACAGTTATTTCATTATCTAACGGATTGGAACATTATTCTCATCTAAAGAATTGCAGTTATAACTTGATAGAGCAATATGTCACTTATCCATGAAGGAATATGAAGAACATGTATAACATTTATTCACTATAGAGTTATAACCGTAGCATATACTCTCTTCAAGCTTAGATCACATAGACAATGCATGGCATTGTCTTTGTGGAGTCATGGCTTGTAGCCATATTCTTTTAACAAAGTATTGGGATCTTAATCCCTCATCTCATCATGTACATTTCCATTTCTTATCAAGTCCATCATCATGATTATAGAATATGGGTATTCGAACCCTTAACTCATCATAGAATACTTGTTACCACTTATTAGGTAACTCAATACCTTTAGGTCATCTGACCAAGGATATTATGATTCTTGCTACACAAAGCATTCCACATAGTTCACAAAGCTCATACACCTCTTCTTACCCCTTAATAGGCAATAAGTCATATTATGGCTTATGAAGCCCATAAACAATTTCATTAATTAAAGCATCATATGGCACACAGGGCTCATTAATTTTTAGATTACCTCTCACTAAGCAACAAAGCATAGGAAGCCTTATATGGCCTATAATGCATTTTCAATATATAGAGCATCATAGCCCCTACCTGGCTATGCTCATCATCTCAACATACCTTCATGATTAGTACTCATGATAACAATCATATATCAGTACCATGCAATACACGAGTTTTCTTATTACATTCATAACTCATAAATATTTATTTGAGCTTCAAAAGGATTACTCTATGTTAAGACTTCAAATAGCATCACCCTGTATTAGGGTTTCACATAGCATTACCATGTATTAAGGTTTATTATATCCCACTGCCCAATTTAGGGTTAGGATGCACTATTCACATCAGATTAGGGTTTATCATGTCCTTTTACCCAATTTAGGGTTTACTGTAACATTACATAACATCACCATGGATTAGGGTTTTGTATCACATTCATCATCCTATATTAGGGATTTACACATCATTACCCTGGATTAGGGTTTTCCATAAATAACCATATAGGTTCTCAAGATCATATTATTAATGATCAAGTCCTATTTCATTGCTTCACACAGCTAGGAATCAATATGAATAACATAAGTATTCAATCATACTTATTTATTCTCATCATTCATCATTAAATGAATTATCAACACAAAGTATGAGTTTCTCTCTCATCTTTACCAGAATATGATTGCATCATAGTTTATTGGTTTGGATTAACCTTTTCATAAGGCATGTTAGCCTATACTTATCAAAGTGCATTACATCTCAATGTAACAATTGACATGACACACTTCATGTGCCACCTATCTAAATATATTGGATTTAAAACACATTAAGGTATATCAGTCTTGAGGTGTTGGATGTGATATCTATCATATCTTGATGTATCACTTCCCTCATCACCTTTATTTTACTTGAGTTCTTCCACTTAGCTTGTATTAGGGTATTCCTCATCCTAATACTTTATGCACCAGTTCATCACCATTATCATGTAATGTATTGGTCATAAGTCACTTATTTAGAATATACAACCATTGCCAATGATATGGACTCATCCTTGAGTTAGGAACTATTGATATAAGGATATCCATTATCAACCTATCTAGGTGTTACATTTTTCAATACATTAATCACTATTCCATTATTAGGAATAGGATTTTCCATATTTATAAATTGTGGTTCACATATCATCTATCATATATATGGATTTCACCTAATATCACTCTTCATTAGAGTTTCACATAACATACTTCTATATCAGGGTTTCACATAGTATTACCTAAAATTAGGATTTCACTTGACATCTCCCTCAATTAGGGTTTCACCTAGATTCACCCTAATTTAGGGTTTCACATAGCCTTGCCCTAAATTTGGGTCAAGGATCATTAATCTTTTCAATGAGGGTTTCATGATCTCATTATTATGGATCAAACCCTGATTACATATTTATTCATAATGAGAGAATTAGGGCTTAATTATGTAAGCATTCCTCTCTGTCTTTCTCTCTCTCTCATCCTCTCTAGGATGTTAAGTACTCCAAGATTGATCTAGGTCAACTCTTCATTTAAGTACACACAGTTAGGGTTAACCATTATGACCACCTTTAATCTACATCATTATCAATCAAGTAGCTAACTGACCTTTAATCATATTAGGTGTCCAAATGGTTTAACCATTTTGAACCTCAAAAAGTCTTGGTCCCTTAGACCCCAAACGGTCTTGGTCACTTAGACCTCAAACGGTCTTGACCAAATAAGTTCAAATGGTTTGAAACCGTTTAGCAAGGTTGGTGCTTGAAACTGTTTAGACAAAAACATATTGAAACCAAATGAACTTGGGTCTCCAAACGGTTTGAGACCATTTGGTCCCAAACATTCTTGAGACCGTTTGATCCCAAATGGTCTTGAGAACGTTTGGACTCAAACGGTCTTAAGACCGTTTGGTCCCAACTCTCTCAAAACCGAATGGACCAAAAGGGTCTTCCATCACTGAGTCAATTTAGGATTTCAATCATTGAACCATCTATCAATTGAACCACTGATTTGTTCTTCAATTGAACCATTGAATCACCCTTCAATTGGACCTTCAATTAGGGTTTTGAATCCATCACTTAGGGTTTTGAAATCAAGGAACCATTAATGGTTGACATTGTGGAACTAATTCGATTGCAATCATTGAATAACCACTTAGCTATGTCATGACCTGACCTCAAATGGTCTTGAGGTCGTTTGGATGACCTCCAAACGGTCTTGAGACCATTTGACTCAATCCACCATTGAAATCTATGACATTCAGTTAGGGTTTGCATCATTGATTCAATCATCAATTGTGCCATCGATTGTATTTCAATTTGAAGTCACTATATCTTCAACCATCCAATCATACTCAACCATAGGCTTCCAAACGGTCTTAGATGACCTCCAAATGGTCTTGAGACCATTTGGGTGACCTCAAAACAGTCTTGAGACCGTTTGGGCTAGTCAACCCAAAAATTAAATCAATCAATTTAGGATTTCAGCACTCAACCCAATTAGGGTTTCTAATTGGAGGATTGTCTATTTATAGAATCAATCAATTGGATCCATTGGATCATCATCCAACATATACTAGGGTCGTGACCTCAAACGGTCAGCCCATCCAAACGATCAACCCATCCAATCAGTTTGGGATCCAAACCTCCAAACGGTTTGCAAACCGTTTGGTCTCCAAATGATTTGATGAAACCGTTTGGGCCAAGGTTACAAAACCATTTGCAAAAGATATTTGTGGAGGTGTGTGCTTATGATGATGTCATCATCATCAAGCTATAAACCCACGAAGCTTGTTGTGATTTTCATGGTGATTGCAACAATCATTCAAATAAAATTTCGGGAATATAGAAGGAATCAATAATTGTTAAAGATATGGAATCAATAACAAAGTTCAAGGGTTCAAGTTATATAACTTGCCTTCAATTGAGCTTCAAAGCTTCAACCTTTGTTATTGATTCCATATCTTTATCAATTATTGATTCCTTCTTTATTTCTGAAATTTTATTTGGTTGATTGATTAAATCACCATGAAAATTACAGCAAGCTTCATGGGTTTATAGCTTGATGATGATGACATCATCATAAGCACACACCTCCACAAATATCTGTTGCAAACAGTTTTGTAACCTTGGCCCAAACGGTTTCATCAAACCGTTTGGAGACCAAACGGTTTGCAAACCGTTTGGAGGTTTGGATCCCAAACTGATTGGATGGGTTGACCGTTTGGATGGGTTGACTGTTTGAGGTCAGGACCCTAGTACATGTTGGATGATGATCCAATGGATCCAATTGATTGATTCTATATATAGACAATCCTCCAATTAGAAACCCTAATCGGGTTGAGTGCTGAATTCTCTATTGATTGAGTTAATTTTTGGGTTGACTAGTCCAAACGGTCTCAAGACCGTTTGGAGGTCACCCAAACGGTCTCAAGACCGTTTGAAGGTCAAGCAAGACCGTTTGGAATTCTATGATGAAGTATGATTGGATGGTTGAAGATCCAGTGATATCAAATAGAAATACAATCAATAGCTAAATTGATGATTGATTCAATGATGCAAACCCTAATTGATTTTCACAAATTTCAATAATGGTTTGAGTCAAATGGTCTCAAAACCGTTTGGAGGTCATCCAAACGACCTCAAGACCGTTTAAGGTTAGGTCATGACATAGATAAGTGGTTATTCAATGATTGCAATCGAATTAGTTCCACAATGTCAACAATTGATGGTTCCTTGATTTCAAAACCCTAAGTGATGGATTCTTGATTATAAACCCTAGTTCAATTGGGTTCAAAACCCTAATTGAAGGTCCAATTTAAGGGTGATTCAATGGTTCAATTGAAGAATAAATCAGTGGTTCAATTTATAGATGGTTCAATGATTGAAATCCTAAATTGACTAAGTGATGGAAGATCCTTTTGGTTTATTCGGTTTTGAGAGAGTTGGGACCAAACGGTCTTAGGACCGTTTGAGTCCAAACATTCTCAAGACCGTTTGGGATCAAACGTTCTCAAGAACATTTGGGACCAAATGGTCTCAAACTGTTTGGAGACCCAAGTTCATTCGGTTTCAATATGTTTTTGTCTAAATGGTTTCAAGCACCAACCTTGCTAAACGGTTTCAAACCGTTTGAACTTAATTGGTCAAGACTGTTTGAGGTCTGAGGGACCAAGACCGTTTGGGGTCTAAGTGACCAAGACTTTTAGAGGTTCAAAATGGTCAAACCATTTGGACACCTAATATTATTAAAGGTCGGTTAGCTACTTGATTGATAATGATGTAGATTAAAGGTGATCATAATGGTTAACCCTAACTGTGTGTACTTAAATGAAGAGCTGACCTAGATCAATCTTGGAGTACTTAACATCCTAGAGAGGATGAGAGAGAGAGAAAGAGAGAGAGGAATGCTTACATAATTAAGCCCTAATTCTCTCATTATGAATAAATATGTAATCAAGGTTTGATCCATAATAATGAGATCATGAAACCCTCATTGAAAAGATTAATGAGCCTTGACCCAAATTTAGGGAAAAGCTGTGTGAAACCCTAAATTAGGGTGAATCTAGGTGAAACCCTAATTGAGGGAGATGTCAAGTGAAATCCTAATTTTAGGTAATACTATGTGAAACCCTAATATAGAAGGATGTTATGTGAAACTCTAATGAAGAGTGATATTAGGTGAAATCCATATATATGGGAGATGTTATGAGAACCTCAATTTATAAATATGGAAAATCCTATTCCTAATAATGGAATGGTGATTAATGTATTGACAAATGTAACACCTAGAGAGGTTGATAATGAATATCCTTATATCAATAGTTCCTAACTCAAGGATGAGTCCATATCATTGGCATATACATCAAGATATGATAGATATCACATCCAACACCTCAAGACTGATATACCTTGATGTGTTTTAAATCCAATATATTTGGATGAGTGACACATGAAGTGTGTCATGTCAATTGTTACATTGAGATGTAATGCACTTTGATAAGTGTAGGCTAACATGCCTTATGAAAAGGTTAATCCAAACCAATAAACTATGTTGCAATCATATTCTGGTAAAGATGAGAGAGAAACTCATACTTTGTGTTGATAATTCATTTAATGATGAATGATGAGAATAAATAAGTATGATTGAATACTTATGTTATCCATATTGATTCCTAGCTGTGTGAAGCAATGAAATAGGACTTGATCATTAATAATATGATCTTGCAAACCTATATGGTTATTTATGGAAAACCCTAATCCAGGGTGATGTTATGAAATGTTCAATAAACCCTAAATTGGGTAAAAGGACATGATGAACCCTAATCTGATGTGAATAGTGCATCCTAACCCTAAATTGGGCAATTTGATATAATAAACCCTAATACAGGGTAATGCTATGTGAAACCCTAATATAGGGTAATGCTATGTGAAACCCAAATACAGGGTGATACTATGTGAAGTCTTAACACAGAGTAATCCTATGTGAAGCTCAAATACAAATTGATGAGTTATGAATGTTAGAAGAAAACCCTTGTATTGCATGGTACTGATATATAATTGTCATCATGAGTACTAATCATGCAGGTATGTTGAGAAGATGAGCTTAACCAGGTATGGGCTATGATGCTCTATATATTGAAAATGTTTTATAGGCCTTCGAATCCTTCATATGCTTTGATGCTCAGTGAGAAGTAATTTGAAAATTTATGAGCCCTGTGTGCCATATGATGTTTTAATTATTGAAATTTAATACCCACCTTAGGGTTTCCTTTGCCAATGACTTATGGTCACCTTCTCAATCCCGAGCTTGGTGCCTGGTGGTCACCACCCATGGTGCCCACTAGTCATGCAATATCATAGGCCACCTTCTCATTCCCGATCTTGGTGCCTGGTTCACCACTCAAGGTGTCCATTGGTCTACCCATCTGGGCCTGACCTTTGGCATCATCCATCAGGGTGGCATGTAGGTGCGAGAATACATACTTCTATTATTAATGTGATAATCATAGTGACTTTATGATTTGCAAGTATGAACATTCAAACTGATAATTTGCATTCAATGTGATTAACCATCCAGAAAATCCTCGAGAAACTAAGGCGGTTATTCATAATTAACCACATACCTAATCTGACGATTTGAACAGAATTATCCATGCAAATAAGAATCCAAGCAAGCAAGCATTTTCAACAAGATCCTGAAATAATCACGTAATTCCCTTTATATTATTCAAGTCATCAAGATCCATTAAACCTAGCTCGCTTCCTAGGGTTTCACTTTTAGGGTTTCTATTGCAATTAGGGTTTCCCTTCATCTTTTACTATTTCAAACCCTAATTTTATACCATTACTCATTAACCCTTATTATTTTATCTATTCTTCAACATTAAGGTTATCTTAACGACATATAGCCCTATTCTCAGATTTAATGGCACCATTAACCATCAATTAATTTCATTAAGATTCGTTTACATCAAAGCTATTATTTTTATCCTTTTTAATCCATGACAAATTCATTACACTCGTTTATCATCAATTTGTAGTTCATTATGCTCTAATACTCATATGAACATTATTTATCATTAATTCTACCTTTTATTCATGAGAAAACCCTAATTACTACATTTAGGGTATTTATCCACAAATTAGGAACTTTAATGCTCGAAATATCTTATAGTCATGAAAACTCAGTTCTATACATGAAATCGAGTAATTAAAGCCATTAGTAATCCTAATTACCAACATTAGGGTTTCAAGGCCCATTAAAGCTTATTTATACACATGAAACTCTAAATTAAGTTAATTACGTGCAAAATTCATCTTTTTCGATCTTATTGTATCTCTTTATTATTAACAGGGTAATATCAACCTTAATCATCAATTAAACCCTACTAATCACTTTAATCATATCAAAATAGGGTTCTTTAATCATTATTACATCTAAAGCTAATAACTTCCATTACTTTTCGAATTGAACAAGGAATCAGGCTTCAATTATATTTTTATTGCATTCTACGCATTCTCCTGATCAATTTTCATATTTTGTACATTTCCATCAGAGCTACCAAGCTTTAGATATGAATTTAGAAAAGATTTACCTTTTTGTACCAATAGAAGATCGCCATGTCACCAACCCATGCAATGTTGGCGCGGCTTGCTTTCTTTGGAAACATAATTAAAAGATGCTTCTGCCCCTCACTTAAACAGTCAGCGCTTCATACCCCGAAAGGTATATCCGTCCAACGACCCCTTGGTCATCACCTACCTCACGACGAACTAACCCCGCACGACCTGTAGCGCGTCGAAGGTCTGTCCTCCCCTCCTCTGGGCTCGGGGGTGGCCGTCCATGGCCGCCCCGACTCCGCTGTACCCTGGTGCCCTCGGGGCACCATTGAAACGCGGTTGAAGATTGCGGTTATTGGCTTGATCTTTCCCGCAACTACTGTTGCGTCTTGCTGTAGTTTGCGGTAGTTCTACAGCCATACGACAGAGGTCGTCCGAAGGCCAGGGTAGGGTTGGATAGCCGATCCTCCTGGAATCACCGCGGATGCTTCTTGCCTTCAACATGACCTCACTACAACCCTCCGTGCTCTAGGAAGCACTACACCTTCTTGGTTAGGGTTTGAAGGTGAAAACAAAGAAGAAGAAGAAGAAGAGGATGTGGGTTTCTCTCTCTTGGCCTTGAACAGGGCTTTACCCCTTTATATAGGGTGGTATCCACGCCCAAATTGCTTGCCCACAAAGCAATCATGGCTACTCCTTATAGGAAAGGGATTTCCTTATTTTACAAGTATCCTTCTCTCTTTCTTTGTGTACTTTGTTCATTAGATCTTAGGAATTCGAAATTCCTCTCAACTAATCTCTTTATTTCTTGCTTTTCAATCCATAGGCACGAAATCCTATTTTCCTTTAATAGAAATTACCTTCTTTCTAGCAATACCACATAATCCATTAATAATATATTACATTATTCTCTTATTTTCTTTTATAGGTATTTTCTCTTTCCTCTTTATTCATTGAGACTCCTTGGATCCCAAGAAACTCTAATAATTCGAAATCCTTTTTATTGGATACTCATTATCCTTCTAGATGCATCTAAAATGCATTATTCTTCATTATTCCTCATTATCTTGTTTATTTCTTATTAAAATATCTCTTTTTGAGGTTCTCTCTTTATTTCTCTTTTATTTTCCTCATTGGTATCCCTTTTATCATTATAAATCCTTGGGATACGAAATTCCACTAAGGATAACTCAATTATACCTATTTTCACTTATTTACCACCTTTTATCATTGTTTTCAATTTATTTTCTTAATAAAGAAATATCTAATTGATCTTTTCTTTTCTTATTGCTTTATCTTTGCAATTTTGGACTCCTTGGGACCCAAGGAACCCATGTGGCACGAAATCCACCTTGGATTTCATTCTTTTGCCTTCGAAAGGTTTCCACATCTCTCTTTTCTCAAAAACTCAATTATTCATTTATTAATTGGATTTCCTTGTTATTGGGCCCAATATCCAATAAAGCCCACAACACAATCATCAAGGCTATTGTAAACAAAATCCATTTATTCAAAACAAATTATATCATTATTCGTTCCAATATCTTTAATATGAGAAATTACATTTCTCACCAAATGAACCCAAAATTGGGGTTGTAACATCCTTCCCCTCTTACAAGAATTTTGTCCTCAAAATTCCATCAAGCAAATAAACAGTTTAGGATAAGCTTTTCATACATCCATCAGGGCTCCCATGTGGCTTCACCCTTTCCATGGTGCTTCCTAAGAACCTTCATCATCTCATAATCTTCCATCTGAGTTCTTTCTTACCTTGGTATATCGTACCCTCATAGGTGACTCAGGACATTTCAGCCTCTCAAAAGCTGAATAGGTTCAGGGCTCGGCACATGGCTTGGGTACCTCACATAGTGCTCTAGATCAGACTCATGGAACACATTACACATCATGTTATCCTAAGGGGCAAGGCTAAACACAACCATCTCCATCAATCCATCTCAAATGGACCCATATATCGGGGACTCAGCTTTCTTAGTTGTAGCTTAGAGGGGTCGGATTTTCACATCACCTTTTCTCCCACAGTGAATTGCATGTCAGTCTACTTTGCATCAGTTCGTGACTCATGTCACCACTGGGCTCTCTCTCAGCCATTGCACAATCAAAGCGACTTCATCTGCACACACTGTGGTTCTTTTCTGACCTTCGCGAGACCCCTTTCACCAACATCATCTTAATGAAGTGGTGACCGACACAACCTCCTTCTATAACTTCTTGCATCTTGATAAAGGCTATGGTGGTTAACATCACATCTTAAGAATTGTCTCTTTGTATCACCCTGAACAAGCACACTTGCTCTCATCAGACCCTCTAGTCTGGATCATACTGTCCATTAGTTAGGGGTGATAGGCGGTACTGACACTGAGTTCTTCATGTATCTACTTCCACCTTATGGAAGTGAACCTTTAGGTCATACTCAAGAACTTTTGAACTCATATCAGAATCTATCTCTTGACAATACTCCTTTCTTTCTCATGTTATTTAGGTAAGGCGATCTACCATAACCCATATTGCATCTTGACCTTCTGGGTCAAAGGGAGACTTACCACAACATCCATAGTGATGAACTCCCATTCCCTCTCAGTGACTCTTTTATCCTCTATAACGATACACTGGGTTACTGGTGTTCGTCCTTCACCTCCTGGCTTGCATGGCCACATGCTACATGCAATTTTGTTTTAAGCATCCAGAGTGCTACCATCACTTACTATCTTTGTAGTACTAAGGCTTATCATGACCTCCTGTATTGTTATGATTCCTCAAGCTTGATACCTCGGAAACCCTAAACCACTCTCAAGAGGGTTTTATTACCTTCCTATCCAAAGAAGTGTATCTGAGGTTCTATCACCATCCTTTTACTACATCCAGGACGAAACTGGATAACCAAACAACCATTAACTTGTTCAACATATCTTATTACATCCAAGTGTTAGCCAAAACACATCTTCTTTCCAAACTTAGGGTTAGCTAAACAACCTCAACTTCTTCTAGCCTCTAACTAAACTAGGCAGCTAGATCTCAATCAGAGCATTCATTACCACTTCTTATCCTTAAGTGTTAGGTAACATACACCTCCATGTATTATACTTATCATCTCATCTCAAACTCTAAGTCTATCTTCATCAAGAAGCTCTGATCTCATCCTCACTGTGATCTAACTCGACCTTGGTTAACTTGCAAATTCCACATAGCTCCTAATAAAACACCCTCATATGCTGACTACACTACTTCTCTTAGTGTTTTCAAACCATCCATGTATCATTCACTTCACCAGGGTATGTTATCCTTTTTGTAGCAACGTCTCAACTCACACCATCCTTATCCTTGGCGTGTGGCACGCGTACTGTCCTATCTCTCACTCCCATAACAAGAGGAAATAAGCATTTGGCTGCAGTCCAAATACAAAGTTCTTCCTGTTCCAAGAGTAGAGATGGTACATCCCACCTTGCCAGTACACCTTTAAACCTGAGTTGAACATGCAACTTATGTCTCTACATCACAAACATCATGATATAAACATTTCTTCCAAGGAAAACTAGTCTCAAACCTACTTGGTCCAAACACAATCCTTGTTCGTCTCCTCTAGGTCTATAGGGTGCCGACACTTTTGGGGTCATCCCTCTTACTTATGCATCCAGAGAGTGCCCTACTCATCTGCCCTTTGGGTCCCATGAGTTCATGAAGGTGATCAATCTCCTAACCCATGGCCCTCGGACAATGATAGTTGTTACCTCCCGACCCTATGGTCATGTGCAACTAGGGAATTAGGCAACTCCTTCTTCCATCGATCTTATCCCTAACTGACCCTAGGATAGACTTAGGATTCTATTATAGTACATGTCCAACACAGAACCTTACCCAATCCTTCATCATCTCTCTCTACATACATGACCGACTCTCATCCCTTCATAGGGGTTATGGAAACCTGCCTACCTTGGTCAGGCCCCATACCGGTTACCTTCATGGTAACACATCCACATGCACTTAGAGATGGTTATCTATGGGTCTACAGGTTCATTCTCATACCATGTACTTTTCACTTAGCTTCTCAAGATCCTACGAGACCACTTTAGGTTTCTACAAACCCACAAATGGGTACACACCTTACCAAAGGGTCCCTCTCCCAGGATGGGAGGAAACTACAACTCTTGACAATAAGGTCACAAACATCCTTAGGGTTCATATTCACATGAGCATGCTTAACCCAGCAGCTACTAGGGCACAAGTAGACCACCTATTAAACCATGCTAGGTCATACTTGTTCTCTTTCCTCAACATTAGATCAACTTAGTCGTGAAGGGTTCATCAAACATACCCTTAACTTAAGGGGTTTCCTTTACCTATACACATGAGGAGTACCATGCTCGAAACTATAGAGACTCAAATCTCATCATGAGCATCAGATACACTACTTCCCCTCTTAGGCCTAGGAACCCTAGGTTCTCCTTTGGATATCCAACTGCATGCTCAATCTCTTAACCACAAATCAAACATGTCCAAGGTATGTCATGTACTCCCATGATCCATTTATATGAGTAATACCTCAGAGTCGAGTCCTCCTCAAGGACATTCAACTAGGTATAAAACCTCACAACAGGTTACTTAACCCTCCTCAGGGTCTAAGACACTCTTTATCTCATCCAGCATGTAGTTACTTATACCATAGGTACCAGAAGCATCATCCTCTTTCCAAGGTTTGTTTCCTCTAAAGATAACCAAGATATCATCAGCTTCCAGGGGTCACGCATAAGGCAACCACTATTATCCCCTTAGGTCACATCATCCTCAACTCCCCACTATTCCTCATATCTTGGGGTTTTTAGGCTTCCAACCTCCTTGCTGGGTTCTTGATTTCTCTCTCTAGAGCTAACTCCACATCCAGCCATACTACTAGAGGTGCTCTCTCCATGAAGGCTCATGCTCACAAGCATACCCCTATGTGGGTGAAGCCTATGCTCAACACATGTTTGGCTCAAGGTCATCCATATCTCTTTATGCTTATCTCATAAGCCATCCATCGTGCACTTCTGGCCAGGGTTTCAACCTACTACCATACCACTGACGTACTCTGGGTGCATGCTATACCCTACTTCCACAAGCCCATAGGGTTCTATAGGTTCTTCTCTAACCTCATCCATGAAGGAGCTATCCTTTGCTCAAACATGCACGACCCTTTCCAGGGTTGGGTCGTCAAAGGTACTTGGTCATCTAACCTCTCATGGATCGTGTGGCATCCCAAGGTGTGTCCATCCAAACACCCAGTCAACCATGGCATCTAACTTCCATGTCATCTCTCTTTCTAACCTCCACTTAGGGTTAAGGTTAACATCATCCTTATAGGATTTGCTAGGCCTCTACTTTAATGGAGATCTCTACCTCCATGACTCACTCTCTCTCTACTCGTCCTCCTACCAAGGAGGTCTATCCTAGGATCTCTCCTGAGGGCAATGACAACTCGTGTCATACGACCTAAGCATGTATCTATTCCTTTATGCTTACTCTATTAAGCTTAAGTCCATGACATCTTACTTACATGCTTTTTATTAATTTGGTGGAGGATTCCTTAATCCTTATCAACCTTACCCACACCTCAAGAGGGTGAGGAGAAGAGAGAAAACCCTAATCCTTAAGGTCCTTAACAGAATTTGAGTTGAGAAGGGATGAACAAGATGAGAGAGTCCTAAAGGTATCTTATTTCAAATCATACCCTAAGACTTTGGCCAGGCAGTCACACGGATCCGGGAGTCCTCGTATTCCGACTAGCAGTGTGGATGAAAATATTGCCAGCCCCCGGACGTGATCCTTTTCTAGACACCTTAGTCTTTCGGAAAATCTTCTAATAACTCCCTTGGCTTTTACAAAATTTGTAAATTTTAATAATTATTAAAGATTAATTGAGGAACCTATGCTCTGATACCAATTGTAATGACCCCGTCTCCCGGTAACCCCCAATTAAGGGAAACCCGAAGATCATAGCCGTTATTCAATTAACAGGATCAAAGGTTCGACAAATAATCAATAATTATTATGAAATTCTACTAACTAACAGGAATTTGGTATAAAATTAAAACTTTGCTTACCTTTAAAAACTTTGGAAATCTATCTATCCCGAGCTTGAATTATTCTATCTAATCCTCCTTGCACTTTATTTCTTATTTCCACAATGTGTCACTTTAATGTTTGTTCTTTCAATTGTTGTTCCTAAAACGCCGACAAACAAAACGTCAGTCAGTTTATCGAAATATACTGGTATGTGGGAACAATCGAAAACTTGCAAATATGGCTAACAATTTAATAATCACAATCAAATTAATTAACAAGCCAATTTACACTTTTCGGTATGACATTCTCCACTGCTTTTGCCCTAACCCTGGCATACCCACCTTAGGGTTTCCTTTGCCAATGACTTAAGGCCACCTTCTCAATCCCGATCTTGGTGCTTGGGGGTCACCACCCATGGTGCCCACTAGTCATGCAAAATCATAGGCCACCTTCTCTTTTCCGAGCTTGATGCCTGGGGTCACCACTCAAGGTGTCCATTGGTCTACCCATCTGGGCCTGACCTTTGGCATCATCCATCAGGGTGGCATGTAGGTGCGAGAATACATACTTCTATTATTAATGTGATAATCATAGTGACTTTATGATTTGCAAGTATGAACATCCAAACTGATAATTTGCATTCAATGTGATTAACCATCCAGAAAATCCTCGAGAAACTAAGGCGGTTATTCATAATTAACCACATACCTGATCTGACAATTTGAACAGAAATATCCATGCAAATAAGAATCCAAGCAAGCAAGAATTTTCAACAAGATCCTAAAATAATCACGTAATTCCCTTTTTATTATTCAAGTCATCAAGATCCATTAAACCTAGCTCGCTTCCTAGGGTTTCACTTTTAGGGTTTTACTATTTCAAACCCTAATTTTATACCATTACTCATAAACCCTTATTATTTTATCTATTCTTCAACATTAAGGTTATCTTAACGACATATAACCCTATTCTCAGATTTAATGGCACCATTAACCATCAATTAATTTCCTTAAGTTTCTTTTACATCAAAGCTACTATTTTTATCCTTTTTAATCCATGACAAATTCATTACACTCGTTTATCATCAATTTGTAGTTCATTATGCTCTAATACTCATATGAACATTATTTATCATTAATTCTACCTTTTATTCATGAGAAAACCCTAATTACTACATTTAGGGTATTTATCCACAAATTAGGAACTTTAATGCTCGAAATAGCTTATAGTCATGAAAACGTGGTTCTATACATGAAATTGAGTAATTAAATCCATTAGTAATCCTAATTACCAACAATAGGGTTTCAAGTCCCATTAAAGCTTATTTATACACATGAAACTCTAAATTAAGTTAATTACGTGCAAAATTCATCTTTTTCGATCTTACTATATCTCTTTATTATTAACAGGGTAATATCAAACTTAATCATCAATTAAACCCTACTAATCACTTTAATCATATGAAAATAGGGTTCTTTAATCATTATTACATCTAAAGCTAATAACTTCCTTTACTTTTTGAATTGAACAAGGAATCAGGCTTCAATTATATTTTTATTGCATTCAAAGCATTCTCCTGATCAATTTTCATATTTTGTACATTTCCATCGGAGCTACCAATCTTTAGATATGAATTTAGCAAAGATTTACCTTTTTGGACCAATAGCAGATCGCCACGTCACCAACCCATGCAACGTTGGCGCGGATTGCTTTCTTTGGAAACATAATTAAAAGACACTTCTGCCTTTCACTTAAATAGTCAGCGCTTCATACCCCGGAGGGTATATCCATCCAACGACCCCTTGGTCATCACCTACCTCGTGACGACCTAACCCCACGTGACATGTAGCATGTTGGAGGTCTGTCCTCCCCTCCTCTGGGCTCAAGGGTGGCCGTCCATGGCTGCCCCGACTCCGCTGTACCCCGACGCCCTCGGGGCACCACTGAAACACGGCCGAAGATGGCAGTTATTGGCTTGATCTTTCCCGCAACTACTGCTGCGGCTTGCTGCAGTTTGCGGTAGTTCTGCAGCCATATGAAGGAGGTCGTGCAAAGGCCAGGGTAGGGTTGGATAGCTGATCCTCCTGGAATCTCCGTGAATGCTTCTTGCCTTCAACATGACCTCACTACAACCCTCCGTGCTCTAGGAAGCACTACATCTTCTTGGTTAGGGTTTGAAGGTGAAAACAAAGAAGAACAAGAAGAAGAAGAACAAGAAGAAGAAGAAGAAGAGGAGGAGGAGGAGGATGTGGGTTTCTCTCTCTGGGCCTCGACCAGGGCTTTACCCCTTTATATAGGGTGGTATCCACGCCCAGATTGCTTGCCCACAAAGCAATCACGGATACTCCTTATAGGAAAGGGATTTCCTTATTTTACAAGTATCCTTCTCTCTTTATTTGTGTACTTTGTTCATTATATCTTCGGAATTCAAAATTCCTCTCACCGAATCTCTTTATTTCTTGCTTTTCAATCCATAGGCACGAAATCCTATTTTCCTTTCATAGAAATTACTTTCTTTCTAGCAATACCACATAATCCATTAATAATATATTACATTATTCTCTTATTTTTTTTATAGGTATTTTCTCTTTCCTCTTTATTCATTGAGACTCCTTGGATCCCAAGAAACTCTAATAATTCGAAATCCTTTTTATTGGATACTCATTATCCTTCTAGATGCATCTAAAATGCATTATTCTTCATTATTCCTCATTATCTTGTTTATTTCTTATTAAAATATCTCTTTTTGAGGTTCTCTCTTTATTTCTCTTTTATTTTCCTCATTGGTATCCCTTTTATCATTAGAAATCCTTGGGATACGAAATTCCACTAAGGATAACTCAATTATACCTCTTTTCACTTATTTACCACCTTTTATCATTGTTTTCAATTTCTTTTCTTAATAAAGAAATATCTAATTGATCTTTTCTTTTCTTATTGATTTATCTTTGCAATTCTGGACTCCTTGGGACCCAAGGAACCCATGTGGCACGAAATCCACCTTGGATTGCATTCTTTTGCCTTCCAAAGGTTTCCACATCTCTCTTTTCTCAAAAACTCAATTATTCATTTATTAATAGGATTTCCTTGTTATTGGGCCCAATAGCCAATAAAGCCCACAACACAATCATCAAGGCTATTGTAAACAAAATCCATTTATTCAAAACAAATTATATCATTATTCATTCCAATATCTTTAATATGAGAAATTACATTTCTCACCAAATGAACCCAAAATTGGGGTTGTAACAACTTTGGTGTAGATGGTGACTTTAGGATCTGAATAATGATTGCGACTTTCTCATATCACTAATTGTAGCAGATGAAGAAAACTACAATCTTACCCAAGATGTGGAGTCTTGTTTTCTAACTGAGTAAATATTAAGGCTGTTGGTATGTATTCCCTTAGAGCCAATCATATCATAATTGGAATGGCATACATCATGATTGATTTGATAAATATCAATGGCAAGCTTCTAATTTATTCTAGCTCAATCGATTATGAGATAAATGATGGAGAAGAATGAATGTATAAAGAATGCAATACTCAATGACATATGTATTCAAGTTGAGGACCTAAACAATGAGATCATACATATGCTAAGAGTATGTACATTCTTGTTATGTCCCTAGTTGGATGTCATTGTGGAAGGTTGATAGAGAAACAATGACACATCAAGACTAGAGTGTGTTTTGGTTGATGATAGTGTCTCATTAGTCATGATATATGATATCCAACCAAGAACATAGATACATGTTAGAAAATAGTATATCAGACAGACCCACCATGAGAGTGACAGGTGGAACCATGACATGATAGTCAGAATCATTTCTCATAGTGATGGTGGTGATTGTGATTCTTAGACCTAAAATCACTGTACTCGTCGAATGTGATTGGGTACACTTTGACACCATCAAACACATTCCTGAAACATGGGTTATCATAACTGTTATGATTGGGTGGCTTTGACGCATGAGATAGACTATGAGTGATAAATATGGGATTTGTCCCTCCTAAGGGAGTATGATTTCCAGTCTACTTGATAAGTGAGACTGAGAAAGGGATGTGCATGCACATGTGAATCAATATATGATATTGATGTCACACATATCTCAGATAGTCTG
The DNA here is from genome assembly GCA_963693085.1 of Alisma plantago-aquatica. Classification (NCBI taxonomy): domain Eukaryota; kingdom Viridiplantae; phylum Streptophyta; class Magnoliopsida; order Alismatales; family Alismataceae; genus Alisma; species Alisma plantago-aquatica. Next base: position 793,656,437 of record OY856412.1, read on the forward strand.
CTCTAGTTCAAGAAACATGAATGAACGTTGAAAGGATGACAACTCCATGCCTCGAGTTCATTCAGGATATCAGAGACAAAGAGTTATACATTCACTAGAACACCAATCACAGACTATAGGATTGAAAGTTGTTCTCCAACTTTCCTTTTAACTTGGGTAGCACTGATGTGTGACTAGGCATCGCTCTTTGCTTATGATGTCATAAGCTAGTTATGGACATTCACTACCAATGTAAAATGGGACCTATAGGGTCACACACAAAGGATTAACCTGGAAGAGGAGTTTATCCATGAATGATGTTTGGATTGATTACTAAAGTGTTTAGGTACTCAATCAAATAATCAATCAATAGACCTGACTCAGAATCATCAAGTTTAAGTGTTGAACCAAATGATTAGAGTGTCGGATTGATTGAGAACTGAATTGACTGTGTTCTATACAATCTGGACCGCCAACCGACCTGTTCACTAGGTGAACAGATTGGCTCATGATCAGTGAGATTGGTTCACTCTGGTGAACCGATCGGTTCACTTGTACCAAACGAGTAGTGTTGGGTTTACACAATTTGTGAGAATTTTTTTTTGTTTCACTTGTTCAATTCGATTGGGACAATATTTAATATTTGTGTTAATTAGAAACAAATAAGGAAAGTCACTTGCAGGCAGGTTTGTGAAGTGAAATAACTGATTTGCTGGATGAACCGATCGGCTCACACTCCTAATCGACTAGTTCACTAGTGAACCGATCAGCTCACACTCCCAATCGACAAGTTCGCAGTGTAAATTGTTCATGGAAATTACAGACCCTTCTACTCCCGCACAAACTGGGAACCTTGACCCTACCCTCTACTATAAATAGAGGGGTACATGGGGTTTCTCCAGAGACACAACTTAGAACATTAGTTTCTCTATAAAGTTGTTGTCTTCTCTAGTTGTGGTAACTAAGAGAGACCAAGCAAGTTCTACCCATCCAGGGAGAAACATCAAGGGAAAGACAAATGTAGAAAAGCAACTGGTGGTGGGAGAATGTGTCGGTGACTAGTACACTGACAGAAGGGGACAACTCCTTGTAGTCTGTCCTTCAGGACGACTAGAGTTTCTGATAGTCCATGTGGACTATCTATAGTGGCAGGAGACTTCTTCCACTCAGAAGGATGATAACCAACCATAGTTCGGGTCAAGACCAGAAGCTGCACATATGCCATTGAAGATAGGTGGTTGAAGACCGCACTTGCTATGAGGTGTAGTCACTGAGCAAGCCTCAGGACCAAGTATATCTCGCTAAAACCATCCTTCCTATTACATAGATATTGATGCGATCTTCTGGTTATGGGTTTATGGTCAAGTAATTTTTTTTATTTCCACTACCTACTCAGACCACGTAAAACCCAACAGTGGTATCAAAGCCACATCAATACTCTATGTTTTGGGATAATCGATATGATCAGATTTTGGTTTTACTGTCTTTTATTTATTGCATACAATGTGAATATTTAAATGACTAATGTGAATATTCTATTAATGCCACATGATCCCAAATTAATATATACATATATGATATGGTATATATATGCAATCGATATGTGTCACCCTAAAATGGTTTTGATGGTGGATGTGTAGGATGGTTATGGCCTTTAAACCCTATGTGCATGTGTGTGGTTGGTTATGGTTGTTTGCATCTCAGTTTGTGCACTGAGCCCTCTTCTTCTATTAAATGTAACTCAAGATAACTCAAGATTCTCTTCTACCCTTGCTCCCCTTGAATGTAACTCGAGGTTTCACAAAGATTATGTAAAATATGATTAGCTTTATTTCTTATTATGATGAAGACTGAAGATAACCTCTTGATGGAACGAGACAACCGACTGAGGAGCAGTTGGTGGACCAACGAGAAGCCCAGATGACCAGACAAGCTGGCTATCTGGAGGAGCCAGACGATCGGCTGGAGGAGACCAACTGACTGGCCAAGAGGTGAGTCGACCAATTCAAAGGTTGAACTAGTCAACCTGGATTGGCAAGCACAAATCTTCAATAATAACAGGTTGCATGTGATGAACACCTTAGATGACTGTAGTTCCTTGTGGCTCCAAGGAAGTACAATAGGATGGCCATAGTCATCACTTTATCATTATTGTATGTTTTCATTTGTGGGATATAACATGTATATGATATATATTATATATGTGGTGATTGGATACATATATGCATATATAAGCATATTAAAACCCCTCAACAAACATATGAAATTGAATATGCCTTCTAAAAGGAACACACATGAAAAGATTGATCGACTAAGTGTAGGCATTCCCTAGCGTGGTGCACCGTCTATCTCGTGGAAGTGTGATAGTGAATATGTGGGTCTGCCATAACAGGATGCATATTCATTGTGTTGGCTTTTGGGTTGGACTTAACAAGGTGACCTTGAATGGATCAAGCACCTTGAGGCATAAAGAGGAACATGGAAAGGAGTTGCTCATGTCATCTATCCAAGAATTACATATGATGCAATTGGTAAATGTGATCTGCCTTAATAATTGATTATGGACGCTGGTGTTGGCCAGGTAATAACTCAATTATTTTGGATCTTGGCTCACTAGAAAGTTGTATGCTGTAATCTTCCAAATTAACGGTGAGGACTATTTGTTTGATCAAAATAGTGGGAGCGATAATTGATTAAAGACCTAATTAATATGATCAAATCAAATCAAATCAAATCAAAAGAGTTTTGGACTAAAATTGCAAATATCCTTTTTGTAGAATAAATGGCTACCAACAACAATCACTTTTCATTGTGATCGGTCCTTGAGAAGGACAAGCTAAATGGGAACAACTTCCACGACTGATTTAGGACATTGAGAATTGTTCTCACTCAAGAGAGAAATATCTATGTCCTAGATACACCAGAGCCATAAGAACCCGCTCCCACCACACCAAAGGCTGAAAGGGATGCTTACAAGAAGCATACTGAGGATTCCATTGATGTGAAGTGCTTGATGTTGTGCTCAATGAACTATGAGTTGCAGAGACAACATGAGAACATGGATATCATTGAGATGGTTCAACATCTCAAGAACATGTATCAAGACCAAGCATGAAAAGAGAGATATGATGTCTCCAAGGCATTGTTCAAGTGCATCATGATAGAAGGAGATCCAGTAGGCTCTCACACACTCAAGATGAGTGGGTATGCAGAGAACCTAACTCAATTGGGATTCCCTCAGAGCCAAGAGTTGGCTACTAATCTAATACTACAATTGTTGCCAGAATCCTACAGTCAGTTTGTGATGAACTACAACATGAAAAACTTTGATAGGTCACTGACAGAGTTGTTGGGCATGTAGAGGACAATTGAGACACAGATGAAGAAAGACAAACCCAAATGTATGATGATGATCAATAGAGAGAAGGGAAAGTCTAAAGGCAAGGGCAAGGGCAAATCAAATAAAGGTTCTGATGCTAGCCAATAGCCCAAGTCATCTTCAACTCTCAAAGCCAAGGGAGGGGTGAACAAGGGAGGCAAATGTCACCATTGTCATGAGCCAGGACATTGGAAGAGAAATTTCCCTCTCTACATAGAGGAACTAAATAAGAAGAAGGAGGAGATGGAAGTCTCCACCTCAGGTATCATGAAATAAACTTAAAATGCTTCTTTATCTTAAGTATATGATACCAAGACATAGATCTAACATATATGATGTGCAGGATCTAAAAAGAAGTTATGGCCTTCATGAAAGGACCAAGAAGGAACACTCATCAACATTGGATCAAGTGTTGCTTCCATAGATACAAATACCTTTTAGTTTATTTCACCCCAAATGGCATGTAATAGAGTTATGAACTGCTATTTCATTTTTCCAATAAATAGAAATATTTTTTATTTCTGCATCTTGTAATGACAATGATGTCTATCAATAGAATTCATGTTTCAATTTCAAAGATATGATCTTTTATGAAAATGCCTTATTTATCTTGTGGTACTTGGTATGCATGAGATAAAATAATAATTCCTAAAAGTTATTGATGACTCAAACAATAAATTAGCATTACCATCTAAACAAATGAATGAGAAATTCATGTTAGGTTCCATGTTGATGGATAAACTAGACTCTCTTGGTTGATGAACCATTAAGAGATATGAACGTCTTATTTATTGGGCATGATGACAAGTCAATCTTCACTAGATTTAGTAGGAGAATGACTATTCTATTAGGTATAATACATATTGATGTATATACATACCTATTGGAGTAAATTCTAATACTTTAGATATGGTATTTAATGAAATACCAATATGAATATCTTGAAATGTTCAAGAATATCATAAATGACGAACGAACTTGGTAAAAGTATTAACTCTTTGATATGATCATTGAGTGAGAAACTTAAACCAAATGTTTGAGGAACTTGTGAGTAACTATGATAGTGTATCATAGAGAACTCATGATTAAGGCATAATGATGTATAAATCAAAGAAGGAATCATACTCTAAATAGTAAGAGTACGATCATCAAAAAAAATAATTAATCTTCTAGAATTCTTCTAAAGAACATGCCTTGCACTAAATAAACGTACAAAAGGAGATTAAGAATAACAAATGTTGTAGAATCTCAAATTCCTTATGTAACATATACACCTCATATATCTAGTAGAAAACACCTTAAGCTTGATGGATAATAATATCCTACAAACTCAAAGGTGATTAGTTGGTCATATGGTGATGAGCCAATAATATTCACCTAGATGATGTTGAGAAACCAGATTTTGAGTTATGGCTTGAAGCCATAAAATCCAAAATGACTTACATGTGAATCAAATATGGTATGACCTTAATGGTAGGACTTATAGGGATAAAACCCATAAGTGCAATTGGGTCTTAGGAGTTAAGACTGACATGGATGACATTTGAAGAGCTGATTGATTGAGATAAATTCAAGTGAGTTCACAGTGTTGAACCTGATGATTTTATTTAACCAATTGCAGTGGCTATAGATAGGCCCTAAAGGATCATGCTTGCTATTGGAACTTAAAGACTATGAAATTTGGCATATAGATATTAAAACCGCATTCCTAGTAGGAATAACATGAGGTTGTGTATGTGACACAACCTGAAGGGTTTTATATTTTCGTTAATGCAAATGCAGTATATAAGTTAAAGTTTAATCAATATGATTGATTAAAGACAAGCACCTCAGAACTGGAGTCTTTAATTTGATTACATAGTCAAAAGGTTTGAATGATATATCAAAATAAAGAAAGGATTTTTTATTACAAAGATTTAGTGGGAGCATATTCATATTCCACAAGATGATGAGGAATGAAACGTTTTAAGAATAAAAACTGGTGTGGAAATAACTTCTTTAAAGTAATCAAGACAAATGTCCTATGTGATAGGAATAGAGACCTATAGAGATAGTTATCGCAAGTCTCTTGACCTATTAAAGAGAGAGCATACATTGGCAGTCTGTACTAAAGGGTTCAGTGGGAGAAAACTTGTCCATATTACACGGAGTTAGTCTCTCAGATGCCTAGTATCCCAAATTCTTACGAAGAATAGGAACACATAGATTGATGACTTATGCATTCACAATTAGATCTATCATGTATGTAATCATCCCATTATCTTATATGTATCGGACATGACAATAATATATATATATATATATATATATGCATTCATCTTCTTGTAAGTATTGGACATGACAATTTTCTATGCTCAGCCAGTTATCTCATATGTATTGGACATGACGAGTGGATGTTTGTCTACTTCCAGTGAGATTCACTGGAATACCATGAAGAACTTATTTAATTACTTATGAAGTATTAAAGGATTAGTTCTATGGTAATAAAAAGAAGAGTTGAGTGTAAATTAGTTACATTGATGCAAGCTTCCGAAATGATAGAAAAATGATCGCAAAATATAAAAGTGAATGTGTTGATAAATGGAAATGTTCCGAGTTAAACTAAAAGGCTATTTAATTTTAAAAGGAATGTTGAGGATCCTTGTGTTATGAACAATAGAGGATACTATACGGATCTAGAATTTCATACAGATGAACTTATAGATATTCCAACCATTGATGACAAAGTAGAAATACTAAGTCAAACTATGGAGCTAATTGTTAGGAAATAAATATCAGATAGAATATTAAGGCAACTCCATCTCATACGAAATGTCATACAACTAGGAGATGCGAAACATGCAATTAATTGACTAAAGCAAAATGTTGCTAACTCACTGGATTAGAACTAGCACAATAGAAACATGTCAGACATGTTTAGAGATAGCTAAGATTATGATTTGAAGGTGATTGGCTCTAAGTGCAAGTGAGAGTCCGTTGGTATGTATGCCTTGAGAGCCAATCATACGATGATTGGATTGGCATACATCATGATTGATTTGATAAATATCAATGTCAAGCTTCCAATTTATTCTAGCTCAATCAATTAAGAGATAAATTATGGAGAAGAATGAATGTCTAAAGAATGACAATACTCAGTGACATATGTCTTCAAGTTGAGGACTTGAACAATGAGATCATACATATACTAAGAGTATGTACATTCTTGTTATGTCCCTAGTCGGATGTCATTGTGGAAGGTTAATAGACAACAATGACACATCGAGACTAGAGTGTGTGTTGGTTGATGATAGTGTCTCATTAGTCATGGTATATGATGTCAAACCAAGCACATATATACATGTTAGAGAATAGTGTATCGGATAGACCCACCATAAGAGTGACACATGGAACCATGACATTGGTAGTCAGAATTATCTCTCATAGTGATGGTGGTGATTGTGATTCTTAGACCTAAAATCACTGCACTCGTCGAATGTGATTGGGTACACTTTGACATCATCAAACGTAGTCTTGAAACATGGGTTATCATAACTGTGATGATTGGGTGGCTTTGACGCATGAGATAGACTATGAGTGATAGATATGGGATTTGTCCCTCCTAAGGGAGTATGATGTCCATGCCACTTGATAAGTGAGACTGAGAAAGGCATGCGCATGCACATGTGAATCGATATATGATATTGATGCCACACATATCTATGACAGTCTTCTCTAGTTCAAGAAACATGAATGAACATTGAAAGGATGACAACTGCATGCCTTGAGTTCATGCAGGATATCAGAGACAAAGGAATTATACATTCACTGGAACACCAATCATAGACTATAGGATTAAAAGTTGCTCTCCAAATTTCCTTTTCACTTGGGTAGCATTGATGTGTGACTAGGTACCGCTCTTTACTTGTGATGTCATAAGCTAGTTATGGACATTCACTACCAATGTGAAATGGGACCTATAGGGTCACACACAAAGGATTAGCCTAGAATGGGAGTTAATCCATGAATGATGTTTGGATTGATAACTAAAGTGTTTAGGTACTCAATCAAACATTCAATCAATAGACTTGACTCAGAATCATTAAGTTCAAGTGTTGGACCAAATGATTATAGTGTCAGATTTATTGAGAACTGAATTGACTGTGTTCTGCACAATCTGGACCACCAACCGACCGGTTCACTGGGTGAACCGATCGGCTCATGGTCAGTGAGATGACTGATTCACTCTGGTTAACTGATCGGTTCACTTGGACCAAACGAGTAGTGTTGGGTTGGGTGAACCGATCATTTGGTGGTCAGTTAGATGACTGATTCACTCTGGTGAACCAATCGGTTCACTCTGGTGAACCGATCGGTTCACTTGGACAAAACGAGTAGTGTTGGGTTTTCCCAATTTGTGAGAAATTTTTTTCGTTTCACTTGTTCAATTCGATTGGGACAAGAATTAATATTTGTGTTAATTAGAAATAAATAAGGAAAGTCAATTATAGGTAGGTCTGGGAAGTGAAATGATCGGTTCACTGGGTGAAGTGATCGGCTCACACTCCCAACCGATCGGCTCACTAGTGAACTGATTGGCTCACACTCTCAAATGATTGGTTCATTTATAAAATGACCGGTTTGCCTGTCAAGGTGTAAATTGTTCATAGAAATTCTAGGCCCTTCTACTCCCACAGAGAATGGGAACCCTGACTGTGTCCTCTACTATAAATAGATGGGTACATGGGGCTTCTCCAGAGACACAACTCAGAACATCAGTTACTTTGCAAAGTTGTTGTCCTCTCTAGTTGTGGTAACTGGGAGAGCCCAAGTAAGTTCTACTCATTCAAGGAGGAACAATAAGGGAAAGACAACTATAGAAAAGCAACTGGTGGTGGGAGAGTGTATCAGTGACTAGTACATCGATAGAAGGAGACAACTCCTAGTCCATCCTTCAGGACAACTAGAGTTCTCGGTAGTCCGTGTGTACTATCTATATAGGCGAGAGACTTTTACCACTCAGGAGGATGACAAACAACCGCAGTTCGGGTCAAGACCAAGAGTTGTAGAGATGTCGTCAAAGACAGGAGGTTGGAAACCACACTTGCTGTGAGGTATAGTCACCGAGCAAGCTTTCAGACCAGGTATATCTCGCTAAAACCATCCTTCCAATTATATAGATATTGATGCGATTTGCTGGTTATGGATTTATGGTTAAGTATTTTTTTTTGTTTTTATTTTTTCTGCCTACTCAGACCACATAAAACCCAACAAAGGCACCATCCAACAATAGGGCATTTCTACTGAAAAAATGTAGTGTGTTTCTCTAGGATGGATTAGAGAGACATATACAATAAGTTCTAAAAGATATGTACTATTTAGTTTTCATATTCCATGGCCATTATCATTCTACTTATTTGGATGATGGTATTCATTACCATTCTTTCTTTAGTTACAACAACACTGAAATTTTAGGGAAAGTTTTCAGGCAAGTAAGTATGAAATGCCATCTAAATCGGGGGTCTAACTGTTATTATATGAAGGTATGCATTTATCCTTATAAACAACAAACTTATTATCACTTAGCCAATTATCATTTTGTGTGGCACACTTTGAGAATCTTGTCAAGAAGTCACTCATATATAAAACAAGCAAAGGTAAGCATAATATATTCATAATGTTTGTTTACTATTAATTTACAAAACGTTCATATAATATTTTCACCATAATGTCCAAATAGCATGTCCATATTCATCCTTTGAGTAATTAATCATAGTTACTTTGTTCACATTTTCAAAAAATTCGTGAGCCATTGGCTAAAATATGAAGCTCAAGATAAGAAATCATTTCTATATTTGGGACCGAACCATACTGATAAAAGAGAACGCCTGACTATCTATCATATTTTTAATATGATGTTAAAGAACATCTGTACAAAAAGACATATACCTTACATTATGTAAACTTCACATTTTTTGTGGTGATCCTTTATGTAAGACACAAAATGTGGGCAATATTAGTCTTACCAGTAAGTGTCTAACAATCCAAGGAGAACATATAGAAAATTATAACTTAAACAAGATATTATAGACTTTTTATATTTTCCCACTATTTTATACATATTTATGTCTTTGAGTTATATTAGACGCCCCCTAAATGTTGAATTCCTAGTCCATCCCCCTACCCACTGCCCCACTCTACTACCTGTACATTGGAGCATATTTTTACATCCATTGAGAGTTCACGATTATGAGCTATCAATAAAACCATATTTTGTATTTTCCTATGTTATCAAAGTATGTCATCATATCTGTGTAAATATACACATGTTCTTTTGTAAAAGGTGAGGGTTTGTTTTTGTGCATTATTAGTTGTATACATGTTTTGGTCTTACTATATGACTTGCATGTACATGCCTATACCTGCTAGTGGTGATAGATAGTCTTTCAGAGTGTGGAAGAATCTATGCAAACACTAGAGCATTTCCAATGGCTTGTACAATGTTGATAACAATGGTTTGATCAACCTACAAATCACACCATCGATCGACACCGATCAACATGGGATGTTTCCTGGACAACTTGTCTTACCATGTTTCAAAGTGGAGCACCACTTCGTACAGGGAAATCCTCAACAAATTACCTACCAAATATAGGATACTCTGATGGGGCATACAAGTTGATCCTCTCTGTATCCTCTGCCTCACTGAAGATGAGAGCCAAGACCATCTCTTTATCAATTGTAAGTACTAAAGACACATTTTGTCTATCATCTATTTGAAGAACACTTGGGGACCAATGAGTTGTGTGAACCTTCTTGACACAGTGGAGTGGATGTTTCTCAAGATTAAGGACAGAGTACATATATGCTATGGGGGCATCTGTCTCACCAACTTTTGTTTTTTGGGGTATGGCAAGAAAGAAACAATATGGTTCATGGAAAATATTGTAACAATGAGTATGATTTGATTACTGAGATTGACAATGGCATTGCTAAGGTGCTTCTAGCCAAAAATGGGTTAGCCTATGGCTTGTCTAACCTTGATAAAATGTATTGGGGTTTTATTGTTAGTTACCTGTGTATAATTTTTTCACGTGACCCTAATCATGTTTTTTATAGCCTCACTATACCTCTTTGCAAATACATTTACCTATTTTCTAAACATGTCTAATTTAAAATTTGATAAATTGAGACAAATACATTTATTAATATAGTTGAATTATGTAATATTTTGGTCAATATTCATAAATAAAGAGTATGCATCAACACACATATATGATAGTGTATGTTTAAATAATAATTGATGTTGAGTGGAAAGTAAAAATATTTGGTTGGCTAATTGAAAGTGTACTAGTCATGTTCTATTTATTTATATTTTAACAACTTCACATATTTATCTTTGTGGTTGAATAATAGAATGATTTCATATAAATGGGTGCAACTCAGATTGAACCATGATAATGTTAAAATAGTTTGACTTAGAACAAAATTAAAATGTACACCTTATTTTTTCAAGACTAAAGACAATTTATTTTATTATCCTTGATATAGATTTTTAATAAATCAAAACAATATTTTTATCCATAATAATCTTATTATTTGTGAAATAATTACCATATAGTAACCATCTTAGAAGAAGAGCCAGTTTGGTGGCCCCATCCTAAAAATATAAACCACAAATCCCCCCTAGCTAGGTGCACACTAGGGGGCACTTATACAATAAGCCAAGTTGTGTTATAAGATCACTTATATTATGTATAGTAAAAGTAAGCTCGACCCTTGATCTCTTGGTCAGGGGGCATGTTCATTCACCACATGAGCTACTGCTTCTTGGCTGTTGTAATTCTATTTTTATTGTTAGTAAAGACTACCATAAGACAAATTTTATATTATTTTCTTTATAAATTTCGATGAATACATAGTTTTTCTATCTTTTATTATCCTTTAGTAAATAATGTTTTATAAGTAGAATCAATATAATCTTTTTTAATACATACTATGGATAAAAGGGACTGTTAGAATTATTGTCATTTAGTTTATTATGTCATTTGGGCCTACTTGTCTTGGCCTATTAGGTTTAACTTCGCTTCTCTTGTACTTGCCTACTTTCCTATGTATATAGGGGAGCAGATTGCCTTCTACGAATAAGAAAATATCCTATTTTCCTTATATCTTATTTTTCAAACATGATATCAGAGCATCAAGCATAGCCTAGGAAGAAAAAGAGAGAACCTCCACCCATAGATGGCCTTCGTCTCATCTTGGGTTGGTCTCCAGCCAGACATTATCCCCACCTCCATAGTCATCTTGTCTTTTCTTCTTTAGTGAAAATCTAGCCTTTTTTCTAGGTATCCCCTTCCCTACCATCATCAACCAATGCTTCTCCCAAGTAATGTGTAATTGTTCTTTCCCCAAATTTCCTCCCTAAGAAACAAATTTGTCTTGTGCGACATCGGTGGGACTGAGATCCAAACTAACCTTTCCATGTACTCGCAGATCCAGTCCATGTACTTGTCCTAGAGGTCCATCATATCCATCTCTTGGGCTCCCCTAAAGAAGAAGCAACCACATCAAGTCTGGTCTTACCATACGCGACATGCATCTAGAGAAGAACCCCAACTCCACTCATAACCTCACTATATCACAACTGGAGGAGACCAATAATCCACCGCCTTTGTCATTGGTTTAGTCTAGGCTATGTAACTCCTGGATGAGACCAATAATCCACCGCCTTTGTCATTGGTTTAGTCTAGGCTATGTAACTCCTGGATGAGACCATTAATTTAGATATCTGGATTAATAAATCCTCAAGGAGTCAACGGCAAGGTAGAAGATCAATTGTGCTTCCAAATTGTCCCTTCTGGTGATGCAAGCCTCGTAAATGTCCATACACAATGCTAATCTTACTTGTTAAGACAAGCAACTTTTTTTAGCAGATGAAATTTCATGGTTAGAGGTTCTGAAATCAACGCCACAATGATTTTGGTTTTCCTAACACCGTCAATTTCCATATGCATTCCGCTCGCGGTAGGCTATTAGTTTTCAAAAAGTGTGCCAGCCTTTCATTTATAATTATTCTTGATGAAATGGTCTTAAATTTACACAAATTTTATGATTGCCCACTTGCATACTATGCTTATAACTAATTGGATCTTGTCTTTAACTTGATGTGTCGGGCATCAAATATCTATTTATTTTTCAATTTGGATTTGTCTAATTGAGTCATTTAGCACATTGACTCACATTATCTTTTAAATCAATGGAATATTAGAAATTAGAAGACTCAATGCTAGTTTATAAAGCACACAAAAAAGTAGTAGTGTGCATTTCCCCCCTTTTCTCTCCTTTCTCTTTGACAATTTTCATTCCCCATACACTCATCATGTGTGCATCTTTCCATGTAAAGGGTATTGTCGCTTTTCCACACCAAGATCACTTCACAGTTGGTGTGTATGGGAGAAATACATGAGAGAAAGAGTATGAAGAGAAAAAGTATGAGAGAGATAATATTTATCATTTTAGACTATTTATATTTTCATGGAGCTTCTTATTCTTCAACACATTTGTCTTTCTGATGTCTTTGTGGCTCTTCATTCCCATTAGGCATTGTGCTTCAAGTGCATCATTGGCTTTTCATTCCCAATGCCACTGTTCTTCTTCGTGACACTATATGCACACATGTTGACTATATGTGTTTCATTCCCGTTAGCTACCACTTTCATGTGTTGAAGGATCTCAATTGCATCATTAGACTTAAGCTTTTTGCATTCTTATTGCATTATGTATGTCAGGATAGAGCTTGTTGTGTTTATTCTAGCCTCTAGTTCTCTCTGGTGTTAATGATATTTCAGTTGATCATTCTCACTGCATCTCATGAGAAGGATGGTTGCTTCTTCACATCAAACTTTCTAGTAGCTCTTTAATTTCTAGGCTGCAAATTACGTATATGCAAGGTTGATGATTCATCCATATTTTATCTTTACCGAGCTATTTTATTGATGACTTCTTGAAGATGCGTCTATTAAAATGGTTGTTCTAGTGACATACTTGGGCTTTCCTTGTTGGTATCATTCATTCCCACAAGCCCCCAAGAGTCACACTCTTGTTGGATTCAGTTTGTAGTCATCACACAACATTATATATGTGTTTGAAGATACCTTTACCACTACATTGTTGTATGTGTTGATTGTGGTTATTCGAATCCACATTCCTTTTTCAGAATGTGCATAGTCGTGATGTCTTGATCGTCTACTTTAGATTGATGGTGATGTTCTTAATTCAATATGTACTTAATTAGATCTTCGACAAAGCTCAAGTATTTTCAACTTACAAAATGAAGCTCAAATGGTGGTGACATTAAATTATTTTTAGAGAGTCATATTTAAAGGGGAGAGAAAATCTTATATGGGTAGCAATATGTTTATTCTCATTTTTTCATCCAAGATGGGTAGGTTCACTCTTACTCCATCTTAAGGGGGAGTGTTAGAATTATTATTATTTAGTTTATGATGTCATATGGGCTTACTTGTCTTGGCACACTAGGTTTAAGCTTGTTTCCCTTATACCTTTCTCCTTTTTTATATATAGGAGAGGAGACTACCTTCTATCAATAAGAAAATATCATATTTGCCTCCAATCTCATTTTTCCACAAGGATGTTCTAAACTTATACTACAAACAGTACACATTTTTTGTTGAGTTATGCAATCTATGAGTTTCTTGTTTAATATTTAGGAATTATCTATTTTGGCTATAGTAGAAATAACTATCGTGTATCAAACATATATATTTCCTATTTCATTCTCTCATATTAGTTATATATTTTCATGATAATTTCCAAATAGAGTAATTATTAATTATAAAAGTCTATTTTTTCCACACATTGTATACTGCATATCCGATATTAAATATGACTAACAAATTATTTGAAGAAAATCATTGCACAAAAATTATTGTTAACTTGTCACCATTATATAATAAGGGTGCATTTGGTGTGCCGTTCCAGCACCAGCAAGGAAAATAATTTTGATTGGATGTTTTAGCTGACGTTTGTTATATACTTTAAAATATAAATAAGATACCGTACAGACTAATTAATTGAATAATCTTCACATAACAGGATGTTTAGAATCCTTGCGGTAGGAAACAAACAAAGTTATCTACCATGGACATCAATTTCCCTATAAGTCCTTCTAACCGAATCACATTTTTTTTACGCTTATCACCGGCCCTATTTATTTTGAGAAACGTTCAGCCTTTACGTCCTTGACCTCTACGTCCTTGAGGATGATTGTGCTCCATCCATAAGCCAGCCACCTCCGAGCTATTCTTTGAGTGCCCTGGGCAACATATTAATGCAAATTTGGTTTCTGAAATACATTTATTTTGGTAGGCTTTGTGGCTGTAGTTTGTAGCTGACTATTAGTTCTGATGATACTCATTAATGTTCTGACGACTGAACTATTAATGTGAGGTTGTTTTCCATTACAAATTTTTTTAATCTGTACTTAGCAATGTTTACCTATTAATTATTGCATATGCAACGTTTGTTATGTGTGATAATGATTTACAGTTCTTAAGCTATTAACTGCGATTGTCAATTTTGCTTTTACGTAAACTCTCTTCCACCATCCAGCAGCTCAGCTATTCATTGGCATAGACAGATATATACATTTTAACTCAAGTAATTGACTAATGATTCAATTATATGGTGTTTGTGTTCCAATCATCTTGTTCACACTCTTCCTCATGGACTGGATTTTACTTCTTGTTACATTATTGCAGAAAAAAGTGAGAAGGTAGAAAGACAATTACCCAAGTTGCACTTTAAAGACACATACATCTATTTGTAAGTGTCTATTTTATACTTGTTATTGTATATAAATACTACCTGAAAATTTTTGTTGATACCATCAAAAGACACGTGTATTTAATATCTAATTTAGATTGATGCATTACTTTTTTTTGAAAAGTAGATCATTTAGATTGATGCATTACGTTTTCTAATTTAGGTTTATGCATTACGTTTCCTGATATGTATTACATTCATTAGTTTAAAAAAATGATTGGTGTATTATTTTTTTATAAGATTAGTACTAGTTCATTTATGTGTATGTGTGTATTTCATATGAACTGAAGTAGATACATATGCAGAATGTAAATGGAAGGCATACATTTCCATATGTAGAAAAATAGGAGGTTTTTCTCACATGAAATTATTCTTAGTCTATAGTCAATGTTAGAAATATATCTCACATTATCAAGAAGATTGTGTATCTAATTACACATGTAGAAAGATAGGAATCTCTTCTCACAAAAGATTATTCTTGGTCTATAGTCATTGTTCAAAAACATACACCACATTATCAAAAATATCATGCATCTAATATAATTACATTAAATGTTCATAGATTTTTAGTTGTTTTTCTAAATTATTCTTATTTTATGTTAGATATGGCATCTGAATATCATAAGGTAAAATCTAAATAAGGGGACAAAGGTAAAAATCCCAGTGGTGCACAAAGATATACATAGATACTTGTAACTTCAAAATTATTTAGGGAATTGTGTATCGAACAAATTACCAAAGGCAATGGTAGTGGGTTAACATTGTCAATATTAGCTTGGGATGAGATATAAGGGAAGTTTGAAAAAGAGATGAAACACAGACTGAGTAAAAGTCAACCCAAAAAAAACGGAACGACATGCACAAAGACTATAAAGAGTGGATTTCACTAAAAAACAAAGAAATGATCTCATATGGTAGGCAAAATTAAATACTATAATTGTAGACGATGACCAATAGAAAGATTATTCAAAGGTATGTGACTAATACATCACTAGAAAAATTCAAAACAATTAAATACCTACCATATTTATATATAATTGCAGACACATCCACATGCAAAGGTAGGCATCACCGGTTGGACAAAGAGGAAGAGTATGATCTACTATTTGGAGGAACGGTTGGTACTAAAGAACATATTTTTTTTATCCTTCTACAAAATCTACAACGGGTTCCATTACGAGCTTCCAAAATATTGATGAGTCTATTGGTTTGGAGGGCCACAATTTATTCACTGACTTTTTTCCATGCTGATGATGATAGGGGTACCACAACAACCTGGAATGATCATATTGATGTTTTTGAAGATGTCTCAACACCTCAATAGGAACACAGACGGAAAAGATAATTAGGGACTGGTCATGAGCTTGTTAGATCTTTAAGTTTGGTGGTTAATGAATTTCATGAGACTCAAAAAATTGAAAAAGATGCAAGGAAAAAGGATCATGAAGAAGATGATGAAGAAATTTGAAAATCTCATGCCATGATCAATAACAACTCAGGAATACATGAAAAAAACATTTGAAGTATTTTTCAATGTCCCAAATTATGATTGGTGATAAATGTTTGTCGATATTTAAAACTATAGAATAGGAGGATAAGTTAGAGTGGATAGAGTTTGAATACAATAGAACATACCCCTACTGGTTCCAATTTCAATGGAGTAGTTGTAGTTAAACTTTTCATTCTGGTGTGTTGTTTTTATTTTCTGCATCACATGATAATAATTCATATACATATTTTTACCCATTGAATGTATTTGATTGATTTAGAAACATTTTTATCCATCAAAATTTCATGGAATCCATGCCTTTTCCTTGATTGTTTCACATTGTAACATCCCAAATTTCTAAAATGTATAATTCATTGAGCAGAAGCATATCTTATTGTGAAAGTCAAAAAATGATAATCATTGCATGCAAATTAAATTTGATAAACCAACATAGGATATGTTGCTTAGTTGTTCATATCTCAAACTCATAACATAAAGCTCACGCCTAACCTAAATTATGTGTCTATAAGCATAAAGGAAAATTTAAACTATTGATAATTGGTACCCTACCAGGTCTGGTCTTAGAATTCCTTGAGATCCTTCTTCAGCTGGTCCTTGATGTTGGTCCTTTCCTATGAGCGTCACACCCCCATCCATGCATAAATTAGTTTGTAAGTGGAATTGAACATATTATAAAACTGAAATAACATATACTTTGAAAATAAAACATTTAACATTGTGAAAATAAACTTTGCATTTTATCATTGTCTTTTATCTGACTTATATAAGAATCTGCAAGTTTTGCACCAAAGTGCTTCTTCTCTTTGCACTGAAGTGCCTCTTGAATTGTACCAAGGTTCTCTATATGATATGAAATCTCATGATCTATAATGGAGTACATTGTATGCTAGGAAAGCCCATGATTTGTACCGAAGTACACTGTATGCTAGGAAATAGCACGACGAGGATCTTATATAAGGTTCATTCATTATATTTTCTCTTACTCTTGAATACTCTTTAATCTTGCTCTTAATCATGAACATGATGTAATATGATGATTCTTGAAAATAAATAGTAAAAGGGATTTCATTAGTCCGGCCATAGTAGCCCGGGTGGTAAGAGCTCGGTAAGTCCCAATGAAGGACCCGGGTTCGAACCTCACTGAAGGCACTTTGCGAATGGAAATCCATGCTGATTAGGCACGAGAGGGGGGTGACCTGACCACACCCTCTCATGCCTCAAGAGTTTACCATGTTGGGCTCACCCAGGGTGGGTTCTCTCAGTCACAAAAAAAGGGATTTCATTTATCCATTAACTTTTAACTTGAATCAATAAAACTATGTCATGCATAATACATTCACATAATAACATGTACATTGTACATAGTAACATATAAACATCCAATAATAATGTTCAAAGTGTATGGACCACTTACAAAAATTGGAGAAACTCCTAAATATTCTCTTCATATTCAGGGAACCTGAATTACCCTATTAAATTAACTAACATGCATTAATAGTCATTATCCAACCTAATGTTAGGGTTTCATGACTTTTTAACAAATCAGGAAAATATGGATGTGAAAAGGGATTCAAAACTACCATATTATTGTCCCTTGTTTGAAAACCTTTCCAAAGCATATTTTTACATAATTTTCTGATGTACAGTTAATTAGTTATGAACTTTCAACTACTGGACAATAAAAGAGCTCATTAAATACACCTTTATATGAATAATCCAGGAGATAGGGCCCTTGCCTAGCTGGACCAATAGGAGTCGGCACCTAGACACCGTCTCCCCAATGCAAATCCCACGATAAACATATCGTCAAGGTGACAAAAAACCAATTATACCCATGAGGGCATAATATTGGAAAAACAATCATACAGGGGCAAAATGGGTAGAACATCGCCATGTTTCTTATCCTTTTGATTTAGCAAAAAACACGACTAGAAGGAAGTGATCGAAGAACCAAACTGATATTTTGGAGTCTCTTGGTGGAAACTTTGGTGCCAGTCACCCTCCTTAACCCTGACCGAACTCGGCGAGCCCCATAGTGGGCATTGCGGTGGTCGGAAGCTCTTGCAATGGCTTTCGCATGGATGGTGGGGGAAGCAGGTCCAAAGTCACAGGTGAAGAAGATGAGATTGATCCTCGTTGTTTAAGAGTAGTAGGTATGATTTCTTTAATCACCAGAGAAATTCAAGATGAGGAAAAATAGACGGAAACAAGCTTTGAACGACAAAAAGCTAGCATTGCTTCCCAGGGGAGTCGCAAATAGGAAAAGGGGCAACAACTCAATGCCTCACCTGGGGTCAAATTGGAGACCGATAGAGATTCAAGGTGTCGTGTGGATGTGATCATAGGAGTTGGGGCATTGCAAGGGTCTACCTACGGTGAAGGATCCAGAACCTGACCCCCCAATGCAGGTTGACAGCAAAGGTCCACGGTTTCCAATCCAGTGAATTAAGATAGGTTGGGGTTGTCACAGGGCATTTGAGAGGTTTAGGGAATTCATGGATGTCCTTTGATGCTTCCCTATGGTTTAGCTTTATAGGGTAGGGTCTGATGGTGACTTCTATGGATAGAAGAAGTGGAGTCATGGTGAAATTGGGAAAACTACAGGCCAACGATAACCATGGCACCAAACCCTATCAAACCAGGATGGCTCGATTCAGGACGGTTAGGCGATTGTACTGGAAAAGTAATTTTTTGTGAGGGTGCGAGATGAGAACAAGAGGCCATGAGACTCACGGATCTCCAGAGTCCAGCTTTCCCATGACTCGGGTGAAGGTGACACATCTCTGGGTTGAGAAACGAGGAGTCTGATCTAGACTCTAACACAAGGGCCACACTAAAAATGTGACACATGCACTTGAAAAGAAAGGCATGAGACCAAAGTCGAGATATATTAGGATTAGGTTTATTCATGTATTAAAGTGCTTTTCTTGCAACCAAAATTGGAGTACCTAGGAGAGTTAAAAGTTGACCAAAATTGGTATATTACATAATTTTAGTGCAAGGATTATGAAAATCAAGTTAGTTTTTAGTTTTGAGATTCCCTATTATTTATTATCTCCTTTCTAAGTTAAACCTTCATTTAATTATCCAAGACTTTATAAAAATAGTTGGAGGTTGATATTTTGTGTACAACCTTATATTATTGAATCAAGTTACCACAAAAATTGTTGGGTCAAATAATAATTACTAAAAGGATCAATTTTACTTTTAACCCATATGTATCATTAATTTACTAATTAGGATTACATTTGATGAAATTGACTTTCAATTAACTTGATAATGAAAATTTATCTTTAAACGTGATTTGTCCATTATGATTGAGTCCCTAAGTTTCAATGGATTTTATATAGCATTAAAATTTGAAACTTGAAATTAGGGTTTTCTAAATTAGGCTTATTTACGTTAAAAAATTAGGTGTTACAATTATGCCCACCTTAAATGAATTTCATCCTAGAAATTCTACTAGTCTGCCCACCTTATGGTTTTCCTTATTCTTAACATGAAAATCCTAATATTTTATAATTATCATGAAATTTTATACATACTTACGTCTAGGGAAAGACTAATCACAACTATAGTCCAAGAAAAGGTACCAAAGGGACTTCATAAGTAAATCATACCTTGCTCATTCTCCTCGTCTTCATCATCATGCACCATGGTGAAGATCCTAGCTTATCATTTTTCCCTAGGCTCTTGGCTGACTTGGGAATCTTTCTTCTATAGGAGCTTGGTGCAGTTGGATCTGATATGCTCAACCCCACCATAGTAGTAACAGACTCCAATTCTATATCTGCATTCTTCTATATGATATCATTACATTTGGTGCACTAAGTCTTTGCATGAGGGTTAGGAGCAGGTTCCTCTTGTACTTTTCTCTTCTTGTCATTATGGCACTTGTACTCTTTCTTACTTCTTGAGGATCCTCCATTCTTCCAGGATGGTCCTCCAACTCTAGGGAAGACTCGAGTGCCTCCTTCACTGTCTTGATGCCACGTCTAGTCAAAGCATAGCCCAAATCAGGCTTCAGGCCACACATGAACTTCTTTGCCAAACATGTCTCATCTAGACCATACTAATACTTCTGCAGCATACAAAACTTCATTGTGTACTGGCTCATAGCCGAGTCATATAGCCTCAGGCACTTGAACTCCATCTCCTTCTTCTCGATCATAGCTTCTGAGATGTAATGGTTCCGAAAGGAAATGGTGAACTCCTCCCACATCAATGTCTCAACATTAGGTCCTCGAGCATTGGGGAAGTTCTCCCACCAAGTGCGGGCTTCACTCTTCAACATGTGTGTCCCAAAACAAACTTTAGAAGGTTGGGGACATACAAAATCATGGAAATAGTGCTCGACATTGAGTATCTACTCTTCAGCACGACCAACTACATCGGTCTCAACTTTTCAAGAGATGGTTTTTGGCTTAATCTTCAAGAAGTCCACTTGGGTCAACTCCTTGTTCCTCATTTGATGTGGTCTTTGGTGTTGACCAGTCAGGGCATCAGTAAGATCCTTGATGGGCACTTCTAGAGGAGCATTAGGATTACCATTAGGGTTAGCCCCTCCAGAAGCACTATGATCACTTCCCCCATTAGAAGAGCTTTCCTCTCCATTTACGTGCTCCTTACCTTCATCAAATTTCCTCTTGGGAGACATCTACAAAAGGGAACATAAACTATATGATATTTTGAGAAAAACATAGTGGCCAACTATATTTATTCACTCTAAAACCATATTGTAACATCCCAATTTTCTAAAACATAGAATTCATTGAGCGAAAGCATATGTTATTAGGAATGTCATAAAATGATAATCATTGAATAAAAATAAAGTTTGATAAACCAGCGCATGATACATTGCATAGTTTCTCATATCTCAAACTCATAACATAAAACTCACACCTACCCTATAACACATGTCTCATAAGCATAAAGGAAAATTTAAACTATTTATAATTGGCACCCCACCAGGTCTGGTCTTAGACGACCTTGAGCTCCTTCTTCATATGGTCCTTAGATGGCTTTATCCTTGACATTGCTCCTTTCCTACGGGCGTCGCTCCCCCAGCCATGCATAAAATAATTTGTAAGTGGAACTGAACATATTATCAAACTAAAATAACATATACTTTGAAAAGAAAACATTTAACATCTTGAAAATAAACTTTACATTTTATCATTGTATTTTATCTGTTTTGTATAAGAATCCTCAAGTTTTGCACCAAAGTGTCTCTTCTCTTTACACTAAAGTGCCTCTTGAGTTGCACTGAAGTGATCTATATTCTAGGAAAGCCCATGATTTGTATCGGAGTACACTATATGCTAGGAAAGCCCATGATTTGTACCAAAATACATTGTATGCTAGGAAAGCCCATGACGAGGATCTTATATAAGGTTCATTCATTATCTTTTCTCTTACTCTAGAATACTCTTTACTCTTGCTCTTCGATATGAATATGATGTAATATGATGATTCTTGAAAATAAATAGTAAAAGGGATTTCATTTATCCATTAACATTTAACTTGAATCAATAAAACTATAGCATGCATAATACATTCACATAATAACATGTACATTGTACATAGTAACATATAAACATCCAATAATAATGTTCAAAGTTCATGGACCACTTACAAAGATTGGAGCAACTCCTAAATAGTCTCTTCATGTTCAGGTAACCCAAATTACCCTGTTAAATTAATTAACATGCATTAATAGTCATTATCAAACCTAATGTTAGGGTTTCATGACTTTTGAACAAATTAGGAAAATTTGAATGTGAAAAGGGATTCAAAACCACCATATTATTGTTCCTTGTTTGAAAACCTTTCCAAAGTATTTTTTTTACATAATTTTTTGATGTACGGTTAATTATTTATGAATTTTCAACTACTAGCCAATCAAAAAGCTCGTTAAATACACATGTATATGAATTATACTAGAGATGGGGCCCTTGCCATTATGGCCCAATAGGAGATGACACCTGACAACCATATCCCCAATGTGAATCTCGTAGTCAATATACGGTCAAGGTTACAAAAAACATATTATGCCCATGAGGGCGTAATTCTATAAAAATGATCATACAGGGGCAAAATGGGTAGAACATCATCCCTCTTCTTCTCCTTTAAATTCAGTGAAGAAAACAACTACAAGGACATGATTGTATAAGAAAATAGATATTATGGAGTCTCTCGGTGGAAACAATGGTTCTAGGTACCCTTCTCAACCCTAACCGAACTCGGCAAGCCCCATAGTTGGCATTGCGGTGGTCGAAAGCTCCTGCAATGGCTTCCGCTATGGGTGGTGGGGGAAGCAAGTCCAAAGTCACAAGAGAGGAAGACGATATCAATCCTCATTGCTTAAGAGAAGTAGGTATGCATTTGTTGATCTCTAGAGAATTTTAGGATGAGGAAAAATGGATGAAAATGAGGTTTGAATGGCAAAAAGCTAGCATTGCTTCCTAGGGCAGTCATAAACAGGAAAAGGGGGGACAACTCAATGCCTCACATGGGGTCAAATTGGAGACTGAGAGAGCTTCAAGTTGTCATATGGATGTGAGCGCAAGCGTTGGGACATTGCAAAGGTCTGCACACGGTGGAGGCTCTAGAAACCACCCCCAAAATGTAGGTCGACAACAAAGTTCTGAGGTTTCCAAGCTTGCAAATTGAGATAGGTTGGGGATATCATAGAGCATTTGAGGGGGTTCAGAGGATTCATTGATGTACTGTGATGCTTCATTGTGCTTAGATTTATAGGGTAGGGTCTGGTGGTGACTACGGCGAAGAGGAGAAGTGGAGTCACGGTGAAACTGGTAAAACTACAGGCCAACGATAACCATGACATGAAGCCCTGTCAAACTAGGATGGCTCGATCCAGGAAGGTTAGGTGATTGTGCTGGAAAAGTAAATCAATGCGAGGGTTTAAGATGAGAACAAGAGGCCATGAGGCTTGCGGCTCTCCAGAGTCCAACTCGCCCAGGACTTAGGCGAAGGAGACACATCTCTAGGTTTGGAAATAGAGATCCCAATCTTAACTCTAACACAAGGGTCATGTTGGAAAAAAACATGACACGTGTGCTTGAAAAGAAATGCATGAGACCAAAGTCAAGATAGATCAGGATTAAGTTTATGCATGTATTAAAGAGATTTTCCTGCAATCAAAATAGGAGTATCTAGGATAGTTAAAACTTAACCAAATTTGGTATGTTACCTAATTTTGCTACAAGGATTCTGATAATCAAGTTATTTTTAAGTTTCAAGATTCCCTACTATTTGTTATCTCCTTTCTAAGTTAAACCTTTATTTAATTATCCAAGACTTTCTAAAAATAGTTAGATGATGATATATTGTATAAATCCTTATATTATTGAATCAAGTTACCACAAAATTTTTTGGGTCAAATAATAATTATTAAAAGGATTGATTTCACTTCTAACTCCTATGTATCATTAGTTTATTAATTAGGGTTACATTTGATGAAATTGAGTTTCAATTAACTTGATAATGAAAATTTATCTTTAAACATGATTTTTCCATTATAATTTGGTCTTTTAGTTTCAATGGATTTTAGATGAAACATCAAGATTTGAAATTTGAATTTAGGGTTTTCAAAATTAGGATTATTTATATAAAAAATTGGGTGTTATACACATACATATATAGCCATACTCTTAGTTATATTTTAATTTTCTACATTTTGAAAATTGTAGCTAAATGAGCATTCATAAATTATATTCTGGTTTTTATTTTTTGACTCCCCATTGACACAAAGCAAGATTACCCAAAACCAAAATGTAGAATTATGAACTAACAACCACATTACTATAGAACATAGTAAATTAAAACCAATCTCAGATAAACATCTTAAGAGGAAACATATACACCAAGGTTCACAAACTGTTCCACCTATATCACATATATCATACATCATACCATACAAGTATTCACATCACAATACAATGGTTGTAACATACTAGATCTTAAACCCTACCCTAGAACTTTGACCTTATGGATAAGCCAAACAAGGTTGAGGTTAGATGTAAAAGATGTTTAGTATATCCCTAATGAGCTAATGTATGTATATATCACCCTAATGTAACCTAATGTTCTCACATTATTCTTAAAATATGTCACATGAAGTAATGAAGTAATCAGATAAAATTCCGTGAAAATAATCACACATAACTCTTTTGGTGATAATATTAAGTTTTTGAATAAACAATAGTGATAATAATGAAATAATATGAAAATAATGGCCACAAATATTAAAGGTGATATAACTCATTAAAATAAATCCCAAAAGTGGAATTTAAGTTAAGAATCGTGTTCCTTGGGTCCCAATTTCCTTGGGAGTCAAGTTTCACATTATTCACATAATAATAATTAATTTACTTTTTTGGGAAAGAGAAGATATGAGTTTTCCCCAAAATATCAAATGAAATATTAATGACTCCAAAAGAGGAAAATAATATTGGATTCGTAATCTACATAATAAATATAGCATTTGGGTGAATTTTAATCCAATTTGGGAGATGTCTGATTAAAAGATGAAATTAGGAGAGAGAAAGTGTGTAGAACCTTCAAAATATTAAATAAATATAAAAACATCTCCAACATGTAATATTAATGGCAAATTCGTATCCAACACATTAAATATGACTTGTGGGTGAAGTTTCATAAAATTTGGAGAATCTTAAACTCATTAATGCATAAGGAAAGAGACAATAGGATTTGGTTTATTAAACACATTGAAAGTTCTCAAAAGGTAAATCTGATTGTATAATCGAATCTACATGCCTTAGTTAGTCCCAGTGCAAAATTTCATCCAATTTGGTATTTGTTTGCACACTCAAAAGATGAAAGACAAAAAGAGGAATAAATACATTCACACTTTATTCCAATTCAATTGAGGATTGGATTTATTGTCACACGGGTGATTTTATTTTCAATTTTATGCACGAGCATTGTGGACCATCAAATTCTTGATCAAACGGCCCTCATGTCATCTACCTCACGTGGTCGGACTTTTACAGTGCCATCGTGGATAATGATTCTTCGAATTCAATTTTCTCAGTCATCACTCAATGAAATAGATTGATTCTTTTGCCATTAGATTCCAAATCAAAATCCACACCCATTAATTCCTTACTTGTTGCCTCTTTTCATTGAGAATCCTAGTTTTCCCCCAGTTCTCAATCTCCATGCTCTTTGGCCCCAAATCCTCCTCACTTCGCCCCTCATCCTCACCTATATATATACATACCCCAATCTTTCCTAACACCCATGCGACGATCCTCTTCGCTCAATTTCTCAAGTTCTCACATCTTTGCTTGTTGGTGCTTAGTTTTTGGGTTAGACTTTGCGGCGAGCTTTGCTCCCTCTCCTCAATGTCTTGGTCTGAGTTGATCGGTTCATCAGGTTCGTGGACTCTCCCTCTTTCTTTCTATGTTCTTGGTTTTGCAAACAATTGATGTTTGTGGAAATGCCCAAAGTCCCCTATTCTAGCCTGCTACTCGAAGCAGCCATGGTGTCAGATGGTGCTGGGTGCAATCCCCCATGGTTATATATCGTTTTGCCCCCATTCTTCTCTTCTTTCTTTCTATTCTCTTTAGGGGTATAACGGTCTTTCCCCAATCTTTTCTTTGCTTAACCAGTTGGTGACTGGTAGTGGGGCCCCGTGACTTGGCCAGAGTTCATTGGGCTAAGTCATGAGGGCCTAGCCCCTCTCTTTCCATCTCTTTCTCACTTATTTGGCATTTCATGATTTTGTGATTGGTAAATTTTAGAAAATTCATAACTAATTATCTACTAATCCAAAAATTACAAATAAATAGTCATTGGATTTATAAAAATAAGAGCTATCTAATGGTGTTGATTTTGTTTCCTAAATCAAATGTTGAAATATGTGATTTTAATGAATTTACCTAAAAAGTTAATAACTTGTAAAATTCATAACTAAATATATATAAGTCAAAAAATATAATAAAATATGTTTTAGATTAAAAAAAAGGAAACCTAAAATATGGCATGGTTTTGATAACCTAAATCACATACAAATAAAAAGGTAATTTCTAGGGTTTGAATAATCAATGTGGTATAAACCTAAAATCTACATATATGCTTAATAGGTTCTTTAGAGGCCTATACTTGGATCTAGAAGTGACTTGGATTTGCATTGAATATGAAGTGAGGTATGTTTTCATCTTCTATTATTCACATTGAGAAATTAACCAATTTTTATCTTTCTTTTGGTTTGATGGACATTAGCCTACACAATATCTTATTCTTTTGGAAAATATGCTGCATGTGAAGTATCTTATTTGAACTGATCTTGTGATCATATTTGGACTTTATCTTGGTCTCTTTCTTATACATTTTTCATGTTGGAACAATAATTGATGATATGTGATATCTCTTGCCACATGGTGGATGTTTATGTTGACCATTAGTATGATGGCAACTTTTGTTTAATCTGACTATACCTTTTTACTTGCCTCTCTATTAAACATGCTATGTGAATCAATAGCACTAGAGTAGTGTAATTGAATTGGTTTTTGGGAAGTATGCTCCTTTTATTATTGGGATGGAAGTGGTGGTTCCCCATACCCAGGTTTCAAGTTTGTGAGGCTTGGCCCATGTTATATATTTGGGAGTTTGACAGTACATCATTCTCTATTAGGTTTCAAGTTTGTGAGGCTTCACCACCTTTGTATTTATATTCTTCTAGTGGTATGTTTATCTCACATGCATGTAGGATGGTGTTTAAGGGTGTGTGCCCTAATTCCTTATATGTTCTAGTATGGCACGATTTTATTTGTTTTGTTATGGCAAGTATCTCTTTCATTGTTGTTCTTTTCTTTTATGCCCCTTTTGGGTAGTTCTTATCTTTTCTATGGGAATCTTTTTTTTCTTTATTCTATAAATTTCTCAATTTTCCTATTTAGTATGCACATACCATCTTTTGTTGATGTTTCCCTTTCTTCTCCTTTTTGTGGGGTATGCTTCCATCCCTAGGTTTAGAACAAGGAGAGGATAAGCAAGGTGGACTTGGACAACAACCTTTGTAGCTGAGATTTTGGGAGACTTGAAAGAGGTGGTTAGATGATCCTCAACTAGATCCTTGTTTGTGTTCCTTTGACTAACCCATGTGTGGTGTAGTGATGTATCTGATATCAAGCTTTGTAATAGTTAGATATATTTCTCATACGTAGCTATTTTTTGTGTTATGATACATACATGTTGAATGAATCAATTATCATCCCTTTGGTGAAAAATTTTATGTGGTGTTTGGTTCCATGGATGTTGCCTTTTTTATTTATTGTAGGGAGTGGTTCCCCTCTGGGATCCCACTCCTTACAATGGCCATATGTATCAGAACATGAAATTTATTACAAGGATAACATGTTCACATATACACAAGCTATACATGTACAACCATGGCATACTTCTAAAAAACCTCATATTGATGTACAACATCTACACAACTCCCCGAAGGACTGAGAGTACATGGATGGCACATAGGACTCTACTAAAAGACACTAGCAACATATCCAACCATCCAAAAAGATCTCCTTGCTTGTCTTCCTCAACCACACAGTCTCTTCCACCTAAAAGATGTAGAAACCCACAGTGTGAGACCAACATCCCAGCGAGAGATATAACTCTCCGCCAACAATTATAGTTAACACAGATAGATTATAACAAATTAAGAAATTAGCCCAGATTCATTTAAATGAACAAGTAAAACTAATAACATAGATTAAGCAGATTAAACAACTACAATTGATCAGTAGAACATCATATACTTTTAGAAGGAATATGAAGAACATGTATAACCGTTACCATCTAAACAGTATAAGAAACAATGCAAAGGGTAACATACAATGTGATACGTGTTTAACCCCAAGAAAATATACTTCACAGATGTATTACGTCTTTTATTATGCCATGTGAAGATGAGGTATACCACTCAAACTCCAAATGACCACTGCTAAGTCCAAATTAGTGCCATACAAGATCTAGGAGAGCCAGACTCATATAATCTCCCACACCCTCAGTCATTCTAAGTCTACCATAGTGACCTATAGAGTCCAAGTGCAAAACAACCTAGTCTGCCTTGGTATATATGCACGACACTAATAAGCAGGGTATACAAACCCAATCATCTGAGGTACAACTAAAACTGTCCTCTATTACATCATATACTGAGATACGATCGCAACTATTCTCTTGCCAAGGCATGACCCCAGTCATCCTCCATAACCTATAATTGTGGATACAAGGATATACCCTCAACTTGCACTCCCACATATTCAATAATATGCGCTTCACATTTCCCTTAAGAATTACTTGTTTCACCATCTAGCAAGTACTGATGCTAAAGATGGATCTATGGCTCAGGGAAACTATATGATATGGGTTTCACTTGATTAGTTAGTGCCAATTGGGTATCTTTTAATGCATCAATAAAGTTACAATGTACAAACTCTAAATAGATTCTATAAAGATAAAGGTAGATTGCAATATCATAAGATATAAATAATATTAAGCATAAAGCTGATCACATCATCACATGAAACTATGTCACTACTGTACACAAGACTATCCCCATTATTAAACTGTCATGGGATATCATTCCCTCATCACATCACTAAAGTATATCACCTCAAATTAGGCACTTAGCCTCAACCAAGGTCACAAAAACCAGTCACATCATTATTATCTTACCATGCCTCTTCAAGGTTCATATTTATCACCTTGTGTGATATTAGAGATACCATAGCAATCACAAGCTATGACGTTCATTCAACCTACAACATTAGGGTTACACAAGTAGGAGAGAGAAAAAACTTCATTATATGCTAACCACTCAATTAAGTAAGCATTAATCACCATGTACTCAAACATTAGGTTTAGGGTTTCTCATAGATAACATATTAGGGTTTCCAAATAGGTGTTAACATCAATTCTAAATATCCTTACTTCTCACATCCTTAGAACATGTAAGTCAACCATTATGATGAAAAGGTAGTCACACAACATAAACATGTGTCTAGGAACCACCATCAATCGAAGGGGACCTAAGTCCCAAATTGTTACAACCCCAATTTTTGGGTTCATTTGGTGAGAAATGTAATTTCTCATATTAAAGATATTTGAACAAATAATGATATAAATTGTTTTGAATAAATTTCATATACCATTTCCTTTTTGGTTGCTTGTGAGCTTTGTTGGCTATTGTACTCAATTATAAGAAAAAGAAAAATAAAAGAAAAAGGAAATTATCTAATAAAAGGAATATGTAAGGAAGGGATAAAGAAATAAGAGAAATAAACAAATGAATATTTTCCCAAGATGGGATTTCATGCCTTTAAGGTTCCTTGAGGTCCAAGGAATCCAAGATGATAATTTAATAGCAAAGGAAAGAGAAAATATGTGATAAATATACTTAATTGAGTAATATTTTGCACCTAAAGAAAAGGCACGTTTGCTTTTAAACAATGAGCCCAAATTTGGTAGAGAGGTAGATAAAGTCATTATTAACTTTCCCTCAAAATTTGGTATCAATCAGACACTTGGTTTGGGAGTTAAGGATTTTTACAAAATCCCCTAAAGTGTTGTGATTATCATCAATGCCACGTTTTTTCAATTTATTTGGATATTGTAGGGACAACGCTAGCCATCGGATCAAGATCTGATGCCAGCTGTGCGTCTCCTACCTTGAGTCCGAATAGGAAAGGGAGCCGCGCAACAGAGGGATATTTCCCTTGATGTTTCCTCGTAGATCTGACCATATGCAAACATGGAAAGCTATTGTTTGAGTTCGTGAGATGATTCTGCACCCAACCCACCTGGGTTTGGGTGGTTTTATTCATTCTAGAAGTTTTGCCCAATTGGGCCAAGAGCTAGGGGCGGCGGTGACATTGGGAAACCCTAAAGAGAGCCCTATGTCCTATAAATAGGACCCCCTTCAACTCGGGCAAACCCCCACGAGCTCGACCGGCCCCTTCCCTAGTCTCCTAGTGCCCTAACCTAACGAGAGAACCTTGCTCCGGTGAGCCCTTAGCCACGGCACCGCCGCAAGGCTTCTGCTGAATCAGGCGAGGAAGAAGGAGTGGTTGTCGTTCGATCAGAGACCATGATGGACCAAAGAGAGAATCAACAGCCCTGGTTTCTTCACGACCTCAGTAAGTCTGTAAGTGGGTGCTAGTTGTGAGAGTCGTGCGATCATGTGTCATCAAAGAAGACCAATGATCTGACGGTTGACAATTTTCCAGAAAAACTCAGGTAACTCGCATCTCTGAGCAATATTCAGGAAAAGTATTGAAACTTGTATAAATCGCTAAAAATAGATCCTTTGGCCGGAAAATACAAATAAGTAGTGATTTTTTATCAGAAAAATACAAGGAATGCAATAAAAATGTAATTGAATCCTAATTCTGCTTTCAATTCAAAAAGTATATAAAGATGCTATCTTTAATGGTTTATCTATTGAAAGAACCCTGATCTTTATTGATTAATATTTTGGAAGGGCTATATGGATGTTTAAAGTCGATCTTAACCTGTTGTTAATAAAAAGGACACAGTAAATCTAAAAGGATGGTCTTTGCATATAATTGGTTTAATTTAGGGTTCCATGTGCATAAATGAGCATTAATGGGCCTTGAAACCCTAATATTAGTAATTATGATTTATAATGGCTTTAATTGTTTAAATTCATGAATAAAGACGAAATATGATGGTTCTAAACTATTTTGAGTATAAAGGTTTCTAATTGTGGATAAATACCTTTAGTGTATAAATTAGGGTTTTCTAATGAATAAAGGTAGAATTAATGACAATTAGAATTCATATGTGAATTAGGCCATAAGGAACTATGAATTGATGATAATGGAGCATAATGATCTTGTCATGGAATAAAAGGGATTAAAAAATGTAAAAGAGGCTTAATGGACTTAGTTGACGATTAATTGTGTTGTTTCTGAAATTAAGGTTATATGTTGTTAAAGGATAACCTTAATAACTTTTAGGAAGGATAGATGAGAAATTAGGGTTTAAAAGAGTAAAAAAAACCCTTATTGCAAAGTAAAACCTAAAAGAGGTAGAAATCCTAAAAAGGAATAGAAACCTTAAGTATAAAGATGTTTTGAATATATTTTGATAAAAAGGAATTGGATGTGATTTCAGGATTCTTGTACTTGCTTGATTGGATTTCCCTTCTTGGATGATTCTATCTCAAATATGCCTGACATGTATGTGGTTACGCTTATGAATATCTCGAGTTAGTTTTCTGAGGTTTTCTGAAGTTTTCATCGATGACTTGAAATAAACTGTTGGATGACTTTAGTTCATGCAAACTATAATGTGGCTATGACTAACACATAAGATATGTGCCTACCAGCTCAGATCATGGTCCCCTCTGTGGCTTAATAGTTGACCTAGTACATGGCTACCTATGGGGTAGGTCCATCAGGTCATTGGATGACTTAGTACATGGCTACCAATGGGGTAGGTCCATCAAGTCACATTGAGTTAGATATTGGGCTACCTTCGGGTAGTGTCATGTGACTCTATTACCCTATGTATTGTCTACCTATAAGGTAGGACCATGGGGGTAAGAATCTACCTAAAAGAGAGGTAGCATACAAATCCACTACAGGGATAACACAGAGTTAGGGGATAGGTAAGGATTGAGTAGTATGTCTTAAAATGTAATCTTGGTTGTTAAATGATTAATTGCATGATTACATTGTTAACATAGTTGCACATTATTTGTTTCCCCCACATACCAGCTTCTGCTTACCGACGTTTTGTTTGTCGGCGTTTTAGGTACAAGTGAAAAGAATAAACAGTAAAGTGGCATATGTGGAATTAAATGAGAATTAAAGTGCAAAGGAGGATTAGTTAGATTAGTATCTGTGTGGATACAAGTTTAGAAATCCCAGTTTTCAAAAGGTATGCAAAGTTTTTATTTTTACCATATTTCAGTATAGTTGGTAGAATTTAATAATTGTTATTGATTATTTGTCGAACCTTTGATCTTGTTAATCAAGATAATGGCTCTGACCTTCTGGTCTCCTTTAATTGGGAGTTACTGGGAGGCAGGGTCGTTACATTTGGTATCAGAGCCAAGGTTCCTCACTTAATCTTTAATAATTATTAAATTTTACAAATTCTGTAGAACCCAAGGAAGTTATTAGAGGATTATCCGAAAGATAGAGGTGTCTAGAAAAAGATCACGACCAGGGGTTCACAATATTTTCCTCCGCACCGCTAGTCGGAATACGAGGACTCCCGGATCCGTGTGTCTGCCTGGCCAAAGTCTTAGGGTATGATTTGAAATAAGATACCTTTAGGATTCTCTCATCTTGTTCATCCCCTCTCAACTCAAATGCTATTAAGGACCTTAAGGATTAGGGTTTTCTCTCTTTTCCTTACCCTCTTGAGGTATGGGTAAGGTTGATAAGGATTAAGGAATCCTCCACCAAATTAATGAAAAGCATGTAAATAAGATGTCATGGACATAAGCTTAATAGAATAAGCTAAACTAAAGAATAGATACATGCTTAGGTCGTATGACATAAGTTGTCATGCCCTCAGGAGAGACCTGAGGCTAGACCTTCTTGTAAGGAGGATAAGTAAGAGAGAGTTAGTCCTGGGAGTATAGACCTCTATAAATAGAGACATGTCATCATACTCTAAGGATGATGTTAACCCTAACCCTAAGTGAAGGTTAGAGAGAGATGACATGATGAGTTAGATGTCATGATAAACCAGGTGTGTGGGCATGCCTTTGGATGCCATATGAGCCATGAGAGGTTGGATGTCCTAGTACCCTTGGCAACTCAACCCTGTGAAGGGTCGTGCACGTTAGAGCGAAGGATAGATCATTCTTTGATGAGGTTAGAGAAGAACATATGGAAACCCTATGAGCTTATATGAGCATGGAATAGTAGGCACCCAGAGTACGTTAGTAGTGAGAGCAATAGGTTGAAACCCTGGCTAGGAGAGTATGAAGGATAGCTTATGAGAAAAGCATATAGAGCTATGGATATCCTTGATCAAACATAAGCTTCATCGGGTAGGGGTATGCTTGTGAGCTTGATCCTTCAAAAAAAGAGGACCTCTGATAGTAAGGTTGGTTGTAGGGTTGGCTCTAGAGAGAGAGAACATGACTCATACAGGAAGGTTGAAAGCCTAGACTCCGAGATATGAGAAAAAGTGGGGAGTTGAGGATGATGCGGCCTAAGTGGATGATAGTGGTTGCCTCATGCTTGATCCCTGGAGGTTGGTGGTGTCTTGATTTCCTTTAGAGAAACCAAACCCTAGAGAGAGGATGAGGCTTCTGGTACCTATGTGCTTCACCTTCAGAGACAGGAAGAAGAGTTCCTTAGACCTGGAGAGGTTTAGTAACAGGTTGTGAGGCCTTGTACCTTGTTGGTTGTCCTTGAGGAGGACTCAACTCTGAAGTGTTTCTCGAGTAGAAGGATGACAGGAAGTGCATGTCATTCCTTATACATGCTTGATTCGTGGTTAAAAGTTGAACAGGCAGTTGGACACCCAAAAGTGAATCTAGGGTTCCTAGGCCTAAGAGGGGAAGTGGTGTACCTGATGCTCATGAAGGGATTTGAGTTTCTATGGTTTCAAGCATGGTACTCCTTATGTTCAGAGGAAAGGGAAACCCCCTTAAGTTTAAGGTATGTTTGATGATCCCCTCACAGATAAGTTGATGACATAGGAAGGTATGATCTTGATTCATTGTTGAAGAAAGAGAACAAGTATGACCTAACATGGTTTAGTAGGTGGTCTGCTTGTGCCTTAGTAGCTTGCTAGGGTTAAGCATGCTAGACCTAAGCACGTTTGTGACCTGGTTGTCAAGATGTAGTTCCTCCCATCCTGGGAGAGAGACCCTCTTGTAGGGTGTATACCAGTCTTGGTGGTTTTAAAGTAACCTAAAGAGGTCTCATTGGATCTTGAGAAGCTAAGTGAAAAGTACATGGTATGAGAATGAACCTATAGACCCGTAGATAACCATCTCTAAGTGCATGTGGATGTGTTACCATGGATGTAACCGGTATGGGGCCTGACCAAGGTAGGTAGGTCACCATGACCCCTATGAAAGGATGAAAGTTATCCCTTGAATGCAAAGAGAGATGATGAAGGCTTGGGTAAGGTTCTAAGTTGGACATGTTCTATAATAGAATCCTAAGTCTATCCTATGTTTAGGTAGGGATAAGTAGGAGTTTCCTAATTCCCTAGTTGCACATGACCATAGGGTCGGGAGGTAACAACTATCATTGTCTGAGGGCCATGGGTTAGGAGATTGATCACCTTCATGAACTCATGGGACCCAAAGGGCAGATGAGTAGTGCACTCTCTAGATGCATGAGGGAAGAGGGATGACCCCAAAAGTGTCGACACCCTATAGACCTAGAGGAGATGACAAAGGATTGTGTGTGGACCCAAGTAGGTTCGAGACCAGTTTTCCCATGGAAGTAACCTTGATATCGAGATGATTGTGATGTAGAGACATATGTGGCATGTTTCAACTTGGATTTAAAGGTGTACCGGCAAGGTGGGATGTACCATCTCTCCTCTTGGAACAGGAAGAACTATGTATTTGGACTACAGCCAAATGATTATTTCCTCTTGTTATGGGAGTGAGAGATAGGACAGTACACATGCCATACACCAAGGATAACAGACGATGTGGGTTGGAACGTTGCTACGAGGTATGAGGATAGAGATGATAACGTGCCCTTGTGGAGTGTATGATACATGGATAGGTACAAATGATAAGAGTATTAAGGTAATCATCTGGGGAGAATGTTTTATCATGAGCTATGTGGAATTTACAAGATATGCGAGGTTGAGCTTGATAATCATGAGAATGAGCCCAGAGTTCTCTTGATGAAGATAGATTTAGAGCTGAGATAAGATAATAAGTGGAATACATGAAGGTGTATGTCATCAACATTACCTAATACGTAAGGATGTGAAGTGGTAATAGATTCTCTGGTTGAGATATAGCTGCCTAGTACGGCTAGAGGCTAGGAGAGGTTGTTAGGATAACCCTAAGTTTGAAAAAGGTGATGTGTTTGGCTAACATTCAGATGTAACGAGATCTGTTGAACAAATTAGTAGTTGTTTGGTTAGCCAGCCTAGACCCTGATGCAATGAAAGGATGGTGGAAGTACCTCAGATGCACTTCTTTGGAAAAGAAGGTGATAAAACCCTGATGAGGGTGGTTTAGGGTTTTTGAGGAATTGATCCTAAGGAATTATGACAATATGGGAGATCGTGATTTAAGATTACCATATACCATGGTACTACCAAGATAATAAGTGACAGTAGTACTTTGGATGCCTAAGATGAAGTTGCATGGGGTATGTTGCCATTCAAGCCAGGAGGTGAAAGACGAACACCAATAACCCAATGTATTGACATAGAGGATAAAGATTCCCTAAGAGGGAATGGGAGTTCATCACTATGGATGTTGTAAGTCTCCCCTAGACCAAGGAAGGACAGGATGCAATATGGGTTATGGTAGATCATTGTACCTAGATGACATGAGAAAGAAAGAGTAATGTCAAGGGACAGATCGGGTTGAACTACATATGAGAGAGATGGTTCAACTACACCATGAGGTGAGTTTAAAAGTTCTTGAGTATAACCTAAAGATTCACTTCCATGAGGTGGAAGTAGGTACATGAAGAACTCGATGTTAGTATAGTTTATCACCCCTAACTAAAGATTAGTATGATCCAGACTAGGG
Source organism: Alisma plantago-aquatica (assembly GCA_963693085.1). NCBI lineage: Eukaryota > Viridiplantae > Streptophyta > Magnoliopsida > Alismatales > Alismataceae > Alisma > Alisma plantago-aquatica. Next base: position 793,692,908 of record OY856412.1, read on the forward strand.
TCTGATGAGAGCATATGTGCTCATTCAGGGTGATACATAGAGATAGTTTGTTTCCTTTGTAAGATGTGAAGATAACCACCAAATCCAGTATCGGGACATAAAGAAGCTCTGTAAAGGAGGTTGTGTCGGTCACCACTTCATTAAGATGATGTTGGTGAATGGACCTCGCAAACGTCAGAAAAGGACCATAGTGTGTGTAGATGAAGTCTCTTTGATCATGCAATGGCTGAAAGGTGCCCAGGGACGACATGAGTCGTAAGATGATACAAAGTAGACTGACATGCAGTTCACTGTGGGGGAATATGTGATGTGAAAATATGACCCCTCTAAGATATAACTGAGAAATCAGAGTCCCCAATACATGGGTCCTTTCGAGATGGATTGGTGGAGAAGGTTATGTTTGACCGGACCCCTCAGGATAGAGTCATGTGTGATGAGTTCCATGTGTCCAATTTAGATCACTATGTGAGGTACCCAAGCCATGTGCTGAGCAATGAACCTAGTGAGCCCCAAGGGAGGCTGAAATGACCTGAGTCACCTGTGCAGTTTATAGAAGCCTGGGTGAAAGAACTCAGAGAAAAGAATATGTGATGATAAAGGATCTTTGGAAGTGCCATGGGTAGGGTAAAGCCACATAGGGTCCAATGATGGACATGGAAAAGGCTTATCCTAAATTGTTTATTTGCTTGATAGAATTTTGAGGACTAAATTCCTATAAGAGGGGAAGGATCTTACAACCCCAATTTTTGGGTTCATTTGGTGAGAAATGTAATTTCTCATTTTAAAGATATTTGAACAAATAATGATATAAATTGTTTTGAATAAATTTCATATACCATATCCTTTTTGGTTGCTTGTGAGCTTTGTTGGCTATTGTACCCAATTATAAGAAAAAGAAAAATGAAAGAAAAAGGAAATCATCTAATAAAAGGAATATGTAAGGAAAGGATAAATAAATAAGAGAAATAAACAAAGGAATATTTTCCCAAGATGAGATTTCATGCCTTTAAGGTTCCTTGACGTCAAAGGAATCCAAGATGATAATTTAATAGCAAAGGAAAGAGAAAATAGGTGAGAAATATACTTAATTGAGTAATATTTTTCACCTAAAGAAAAGGCACGTTTTCTTTTATAAAATGAGCCCAAATTTGGCAGAGAGGTATATAAAATCATTATTAACTTTCCCTCAAAATTTGGGATTAATCGAACACTCGGTTTGGGAGTTAAGGATTTTTACAAAATCCCCTAAACTGTTGTGATTATCATCAATGTCACGTTTTTTCGATTTATTTGGATATTGTAGGGATGACGCCAGCTCTGCGTTTCCTACCTTGAGTCCAAACTAGAAAGGGAGCCGCGCAATAGAGGGATATTTTCCTCGATGTTTCCTCATAGATCTGACCATATGCAAACATGGAAAGTTGTTGTTTGAGTTCATGAGATGATTATGCACCCAACCCACCTGGGTTTGGGTGGTTTCGTTCATTCTAGAAGTTTTGCCCAATTGGGCCAAGAGCCAGGGGCGGTAGTGACATTGGGAAACCCTAAAGAGAGCCCTATGTCCTATAAATAGGACCCCCTTCAACTCGGGCAGACCCCCACGAGATCGACCGGCCCCTTTCCCTAGTCTCCTAGTGCCCTAACCTGATGAGAGCACCTTGCTCCGGTGAGCCCTCAGCTGCGGCACCGTCGCAAGGCTTCTACTGAATCAGGCGAGGAAGAAGGAGTGGTCGTTGTTCGATCAGAGACCATGATGGACCAAAGAGAGAATCAACGACCCTGGTTTCTTCACGACCTCAGTAAGTCTGTAAGTGGGTGCTAGTTGTGAGAGCCGTGCGATTGTGTGTGATCAAAGAAGACCAGTGATCTGATGGTTGACAATTTTCCAGAAAAACTCAGGTAACTCGCCTCTCTGAGTAATATTCAGAAAAAGTATTAAAACTTGTATAAATCGCTAAAAATAGATCCTTTGGCCGAAAAATACAAATAAGTAGTGTTTTTTTATTAGAAAAATACAAGGAATGCAATAAAAATGTAATTGAAGCCTAATTCTGCTTTCAATTCAAAAAGTATATAAAGATGCTATCTTTAATGGTTTATCTATTGAAAGAACCTTGATCTTTATTGATTAATGTTTTGGAAGGGTTATATGGATGTTTAAAGTTGATCTTAACCTGTTGTTAAAAAAAGGACAAAATAAATCTAAAAGGATGGTCTTTGCATATAATTAGTTTAATTTAGGGTTCCATGTGGATAAATGAGCATTAATGGGCCTTGAAACCCTAATATTAGTAATTATGATTTATAATGGCTTTAATTGTTTAAATTCATGAATAAAAATGAAATATGATGGTTCTAAACTATTTTGAGTATAAAGGTTTCTAATTGTGGATAAATACCTTTAGTGTAGAAATTAGGGTTTTCTAATGAATAAAGGTAGAATTAATGACAATTAGAAATCATATGTGAATTAGGCCATAATGAACTAAGAATTGATGATAATTGAGCATAATGATCTTGTCATGGAATAAAAGGGATAAAAATGGTAGCTTTAATGTAAAAGAGGCTTAATGGACTTAGTTGATGATTAATTGTGTTGTTTCTGAAATTAAGGTTATATGTTGTTAAAGGATAACCTTAATATCTTTCAGGAAGGATAGATGAGAAATTAGGGTTTAAAAGAGTAAAAAAACCCTAATTGCAAAGTAAACCCTAAAAGAGGTAGAAATCCTAAAAAGGAATAGAAACCCTAAGTAGAAAGATGTTTTGAATAGATTTTGATAAAAAAAGAATTGGATTTGATTTCAGGATTCTTGTACTTGCTTGATTGGATTTCCCTTCTTGGATGATTCTATCTCAAATCTGCCTGACAGGTATGTGGTTATGCTTATGAATATCTCGAGTTAGTTTTCTGAGGTTTTCCGAAGTTTTCATCGATGACTTGAAATAAACTGTTGGATGACTTTAGTTCATGCAAACTATAATGTGGCTATGACTAACACATAAGATATGTGCCTACCAACTCAGATCATGGTCCCCTCTATGGCTTAATAGTTGACCTAGTACATGGCTACCTATGGGGTAGGTCCATCAGGTCATTGGATGACTTAGTACATGGCTACCAATGGGGTAGGTCCATCAAGTCACATTGAGTTAGATATTGGGCTACCTTCGGGTAGTGCCATGCGACTCTATTACCCTATGCATTGGCTACCTGTAAGGTAGGACCATGGGGGTAAGAATCTACCTAAAAGAGAGGTAGCATACAAATCCACTACAGGGATAGCACAGAGTTAGGGGATAGGTAAGGATTGAGTAGTATGGCTTAAAACATAATCTTGGTTGTTAAATGATTAATTGCATGATTACATTGTTAACATAGTTGCACATTATTTGTTTCCCCCACATACCAGCTTCTGCTGACTAACATTTTGTTTGTCGGCATTTTCGGTACAAGTGAAAAGAACAAACAGTAAAGTGACATATGTGGAATTAAATGAGAATTAAAGTGCAAAGGAGGATTAGTTAGATTAGTATCTGTGTGGATAGAAGTTTAGAAATCCCAATTTTCAAAAGGTATGCAAAGTTTTTATTTTTACCATATTTCAGTATAGTTGGTAGAATTTAATAATTGTTATTGATTATTTGTCGAACCTTTGATCCTATTAATTAGGATAATGGTTGTGACCTTCTGGTCTCCTTTAATTGGGGGTTATCGGGAGGTGGGGTCGTTGCACAAATCTATGTGATCGAAGAGAAGACATTCACATGGTCGAAGACCATCACTAAAGAAAACAACTGAAGATACAACCATCACTCCTTCAATCAAAGGGAACACAAGACACCTTTAATCGAAGAGAAACACAAACATAACACCTAGGTAGAAGAGGACAAAAGAACACTCAGGTCAAAGGGAAACTAGGTCATGCAAATGCAGAGAACAAAGACAACCTCATCGACTGAAGAATAAGGGTGACCGGCCTAAATCACACGTCCAAAATGTTGTAGATCTAGAGTAGTCAAACTTTTAAGATAGTAACCCAACACTCAAGCCCCTGCCACTATTATACAGGGTCTGACGTAGTAATCAGGGTCAAACAATAGGGACAAGGTTAGCAGGTTTTAAGCACACAGGGTCTCACACTCATATACTCCAGATATCAAATGGGTTAAAAGGGTTGTTCCCTAAGGAATGATGGTGCTCATACCAAAATCAAGAAAAATAAAATAAAGAAAGAAAAATAACAACAAGAGAAAATAAGGACAAATGGTAGGTAATCAAGATATGGAAGGGAACTTAGACTGGGTTTCACCTACTAAGGTCTCTCACCAACATGCAAAACTCTCTCCCCCTTGTACATACTCCTATCAAGACTACAAATGTAAGGCCCCTAAACTTACTTAGTGAGTTGAACAAGCTTGATTATCATAATTGAATTCTTATAAATCTAATATAATATTGTGATATGCTTTGAAATCATAATACAAGCTTAAGTTTCAAATTTGGTCCAATTTGGACACTATTTTAGCAAGTTATGCACATTTTGGACTTTTATGCAATTTACCCAATTGAGAGATTTTCTTTGCAATTTATCACTTGCATTATGATCCTTGGATGTTCTATCATCATTCTTGAGTTTATTAATACATGGGGCGTCTATTTAAACCTTGGTTTGAAGGGGTTTGCTCCAAGGGTATTTTAGGGTTTTTCCTCTTCACAGATGAACTACCTTTAGTAGCTATCAACTAAGGAATTATGTAATTGGCTGGGAATTTTGACAAAGGAAATCTAAGCAGGTCTAGAGGGATGGTGGGATATCTTCTTGTGTATGTGCTTATATATTCTTAATAATTTAAAGCCATGGACACTTGGATATATACTAGAATTTCAACTTTTTCTTTTTCTTTATATTAAAGTGTCATATACTTATCCACAAGCACCAAAATGAGCCATTTACTCTCCACCACCTCTCTCCTTCTCCCAACCTCGCTCTCCCTCTATTAATCTGCGAATTTTTCTATGCAAGGAAGAAGAAATTAGGGATCTTCTTGGAGAAATGCTCTAAGGTTGAAATTGATTTCATTTTAGGGTTGAAAAAGCTTCCTTCTAGTGATCTTGACCTAAAAGTGTAAGAATTTCCTTCTTTCCTCCGTATATTTCTTTGTTATCCTTCCTCCTAGATTTCTCCAGGTTGGAACCTTGTTGTTCCATGGTAGAAATTGCTCTAAAACTTTAAAACCCTACGTTTCTTGCTCCTTATGCTTAGGGTTTGCTCATTTAATGAAGAAAGGTGCTAGATGGACGAATTCATAGTTTAGTTTTGGATTTTCTACCCTACCTACTCGAGATTTATTCTATGTGGGGTTTCATATTCTCGTTTGAGGCAATTTCTATAACTTTCTCCACGTTTATTTCTTACCATAAGCTTTCTAGATCATGTTCTTGCTTGAAAATGATGATCCATGTACTAAAAAGCTATGCTTGATTTGGATTTCGATTTTTATAATGTTCCCTATTCTGATTTTAGTTATATATGAACCTGTGATCATGTGTATGTTATTAATAAGGTATAATATGAGTTGCGTCAGGTTGGTTTGACAACCTATGGTGCTAAGCACCTATCAACCAATGGCCAATTTTAGGGTTTTAAGCTGATTTCTTCTATAAACCCATGACTCGATGATGGAACCATTGCAAAAACCCTATGGTGTTGTCTTCACAACAATTGATGGTTGTGATCAAGGGTGTCAAATGATGGTGACAACCTATGGTCACCCCGTTAATCGGGTTTTGAATCAATTAGAAGTTTAATGATCAACCATTAAGTACCCTACTGATGTTATCAATCAATGTTGACATTAGCTTGATATTTGATGTTGATTAATGAATATAGTGTTGATCTAACAACCTATGGTGACTTATTAGTCACTAATGATGGCGGATCAGGTCTCTACAACCTATGGTGAGTTTAGCATTGTATTGTAGTATCAATTAAGCCTTAAACCAATGGTTTCTTGGGTCACTTGATGCAATGGTCAAACCTATACTGTAATTGATGGTTTTAACATATGAACTTGACCCAATGGTCGAGGTCTACTATTTATTCCTCCATTAAGGTGGAATGATGGCTAATGTAATATATTAGTCCTACTAATGTTATTTATATGGTTTACTTTATATGATCAACTTAAAGAGCTTACTTGTTGACAATGGATGGCTTGTTTTAAATGAACAATCGATTGTGAGATTTACCCTACTCTCAGTGGAACTTTTTGTGTTGATTATCAAGGGATGTCTAGGGTTAGATGGTGACTTTTTATAGAACACAAATCAAGGACTTCATAGGTGGTTTATCCAATGTGTTTACTTATGTAAACAACCAATGGTCTTACCTTTTAAACATCCAATGGTTTTGGGTGACATTGTGGTATAGTGATATGGGTTGAATGATGATGGAATAAATGGAGGGTTAACCTTAATAAGGTATTATTACCTATTCACTCATATGAATAGAAAGGATGATAACCATATTGTGTTGATATGTAACCCTAATAATGTATAACTTGTTATACCTAGCTTTAATATAACTAAATGATGGTAATTGGGTATTAATAGTCTTTCAATGACTAATACAATCATGGAGACTTTGTTATAGTTGTCGAAACTTTAGTATGCTATAACATGATGGTTACATCTTGATTTATGTGTGGGTTTATACTTGAGAATAGTATGGAATGTGATAGTGATGCTTCACCTTATGCATCCATGATTCTATGCGGATGTCGTGAGTTAGGGTTTGGGTATAAGTGTTGATTAGTAACATTGATATAATTTATCATGTTGAATCTGACTCTAATGCAAATGGATAAAGATGAGTATTCATGTTTAACATTCTTATATGATGAAATGATGGTGGAATAACCTTCGTAACATGATCATAACCTTGGTATGTTAATTGGTGGTTATCATAGCCACATGGTTGATACTTTCTTATGTTAAACATGTGCATTATGAATATGATGCGAGTTAATCATATCTAGATTACTTGCATGTTGATGTAATAAAGGAATGTTCTTAATGTTAATATAACCCTGCTATGATTGTTTATGAATATCTCTTAACTCATAAATGCAATATTGTGTTGATTCAGTGTATTATATGTAAGTGATGTTGTTGAGCCTTATTATAAGGCATGCAAAGATAATGATGATCTTGCAGGGAATAATATGATGGTATTAATTACCTTTGGGCATGGTTGAGCCCTGAATGAGGTGTAATCCTCTTATGTTGGTAAGGGTTGATACCCTATGATATTGTGAAAAGGATTTATATCTTGTGATAATATGATGACTAGTGTAGTCTCATGAATGGAAAGTGAATAGTACCATGTGATGATGAGATGAGAAATTATGTTTCATATGTTTTATATCTTTTCAAGTTTTGATATTTTTATGATTGCTAGAAGTAAATAAGGGTTTGTATGTCCACTTTTTTGATGCAGCCTTAATTCACCCAATTGGCATAACTAATCAAGTGCAACTCTAATCATGTAGTTCCATGTGTCATAGAACCATCTTCAGTGCCAGAACTTACTAGATGGTGAAACGAGTATTCCTAAGGGAAACTCAGAGTGCATACTATTGAGTATGCGGGGGTGGCAGGTTGAGGATATATCCTTATCATCCACAATGCAAATTGTGGAGGTTGTCTATGGCCATGCCTCATACATCTGATGTGATTGAGAACGGCTGCGGTCGTGTCTCGGTAATTATAACATGATGTGATTAGAGGACAACTATGGTTGTACCTCAGTGATTGGGTTTGAATACCCTAGTTTCTAGTGTTGTGACCTGTACCAATGTCGGACTAGTAGTTATCAGCTTGACTATATGTCATTGTGGTGGCAGCTTTAACTGATATGTCACTACCTTTTTACTGGTACTAACCGAGGGGAAGAGATCTTAGGATACCGACACTCCTAGATCTTGTACGAAACTGAATATCCCTTCGTAGGGGTCGATTGGACTTTGAATGGTACGATTCAAATTCCCCAAGGAATAATAAAAGATGTAATACAGCCGTATAGCATATCTGTTTAGGGTTATACACGATGCTTCACATTGGATGATAACCCTTGTTTGTTATCTTTACATAAAGATGATGCTTAGTGCAGTTAAGAGATAGTAGATATGCTTATATTGTGGATATGCTTAATATTGTAGATGCATACATACAGTAGTCATGCTTATGTTGATAACTATACTGCTACTACTGATTATAATCATGATGCTAGCTATCTCATGTTGTTAGTTATGCTTAGCATGCTAGCCATGCCTTTGTAACTAGAGATGCATATATTGCTGATCATGCTTATCCAGAAAGTTTTCCTAATGTTGTTAGCTCTTCTTATAATGTTGATATGTTCAACCAATAGACATGCTCATATTGTTAGCTATGCTATGTTACTAGACTTGCTTATGATGCTAGATATGCATATGCTATTGAATTGCTTATATTATCAACAAGATAAAGGATGATAGTCTGGCTAATGATGATAGTTATTATCTTCTCCCTTGTGCATTTTGTTAATCATCAGTGTTTCTGAGCTTATTTGTTATATTTGATTAATTTTCTTAACTGTTTAATTACTTAAAAATGTTGTAATCAATAAACATTGTTGGAGGTTATATCTCTTGCTGGGATTGGGTCTCACACTTGTGGTTCGCCACAATTTTTTTAGGTTATCAGAAGTGACGAAAACAAACATGTGGCAGCAAAGAGGAGCTATAGTAATGAATATTTGATAAAGTTAATTAGATGTCTAGTTTATCCTAGAGTCATCCTTGTACTCTCAGGTTCGGGTGAGAAAAAGTTTGTATATGGTGTTTCAAACGAATCAGACTTTTGTTAGCATATTAATGTTTGTTGTGTGGCATATACAAATATTGTTCTCCTGTGTATATATGTTGTAGATAAGGTGATAGAACAATTTGTGTCAAATTCTTGGCATAGTATGGATATAAGAAAGATGTTGGGCTCTTATGCAAATGCTTTTCAGCGGGTGTTGATATTGAAATCAGTTTTAATTTACCCATATTTGTGGGTATGTGGTTAATTGGTGATTGATTGTGTTTTATGTTTTGAGTAATCTCGTTTAGTGTAACAGGTTCTCACAGGTTGGTATCAGAGCTTTAGGTTCACTGAGTCTATAGGTTCACTTGGACTTAGGACTAGGATGATGTCAAAATTAGGAATATGACATAAAAATATGGTGCATACTGCCTAATCTTAGTATTTGGGTGCCCTGGCCAGGTATTCAATTATTGAAAAAAGGTAAGTATGGAACTCTTAGATTGTTATCTTTCTGATTACTCTGATCAAGTAGTCATTTTGAGGTAATATAAAGAGCATAACGAATAACAAATCATGGTGTGAATATCTTAATCCTATCTTAAAGAAGATGGGAATTGCATCATAATCTATCAAAACTTGAATGTTTGGTAACTATAAGAGAAAGATACAACACCATGAAATCTAAATCTGAATACAAATAAGGAAAAGAGGAGTTCTTGAAGATTTGATTCAAGAAGAAAATAAAGTAAAAGATAGATAAGTCTATGCTTATAAAGTGATTCAAGGTATGAAATACACATAAGATGGAGAGAACTCCAATGATAAGTATATAATGCGAAGATAAATGAGAACAATGACAAAGGAATAAGGTGGAACCTGAGTTAATATCGGACCAACCTATGTGTGTAAGAAAGTGTTAATGTAAAATAAGCATTGCATGTGAAAGAAATTAAGAGAGATGATCCTGATTTAATGAAGAAAATGTGGAATATGAGTATTTACATGTTGATAAGTGGTTGAAAAATATAATAAAATAAGAGAACATACACAAGTGTGATAAATAGTCATCACGAAAGGAGTATTGAGACATGTTAATCATGATGATTCCTATGATAATGGCAAGGAACCAAAAATGAAAAAGGTAAAATGATACATAAGAAGTTGTAATATGCATAATGAAAATAGAATTGGTTACCTTTTTGCTAGTGACTCTGAACAATGCTGCTATGACGTGGGAAGTATGTTTCCCTTTGTGTCTTTCCTTTCCATGGAGCAACTTTCAAGTGGACCATTGCCACTTGGTATGTGTGGATTCATTCTAAATATGAGGATGGATATCCTATTATAGAATAAGGTTGTTTGGACTATGGTTCCACAATCATAAAGTTTGTGATGATTTTGCTTTTGAGCCTTCCAATAATTAGGAAGACTCCTCTTATATGTCTTGAGATTTGTTATGTTGGTAAAAATAGATGAGAAAGGATGTAAGTTCCTTATAGCACATGAGGTGGATACTAAGGTAATGAATCCTAGCACCCTAGATGTGTCAATAGTATGGGAAGTATGGGAAGGTTGGAGATGTTTTTTAAATAAACATTCCAAGTATTCCTCTCCCTTAGAGAGAGAGAGTTGATGATGACCCTCTAAATGTTGTTTAAAAAAAGTGATTCTACAATGTTGTGTATGGTTCAATGATAGCTGGGCAAGACCACTATCAAGGATAGAAGGTTGTTGGTCAATAGATATGTGATATTGTGTTCCTTTAAGATAAACCTATGATCAAATATCAATGCATAATATTTATATTGGATGACATAATTCACATGACCATGATGAGTTTAGAATTATGTCCTTTAGACTAACCACTGTACAAATAGAATTGATGAATAGGAGGAACACAGTGTTCTAGTCATGTCATACAAGTTATATCAAGATTTAAATGATGGCATGTCAAAGTATTTCAAATATGGTCAAAAATATGATCAATATTTATTCAAAAACCTTAGGGTTGCTGAAGAAGTAACTGCTATGAGAACAAGTTGAACAAGAGTGAGACGGGGTTGATTAAATTTCTTTATGGGATCACAATATGTCTTCTAAGTAGGTTGTGTAAATCCTAGTAGGTGAAGATAGTGTTGTTGTTTCACCTCTAACAAGGTTGACTAGGAATGATGTTTCCTTGTATGTAATGATAGGTGCCAGTGTCAGCATTTCTTTTGATGCTAAAAAAGAACTAACAAGTGTTCCAATGTCAATGTATCTAAAAAAAAGGAGGGATACATCGCCTTTTTTTATGCTTCAAGGAATGTCATGGGACACATTCCATGATTGGTAAAAAGCGAGCAAGTATGACTTTTGAGTAATATGTTGATACAATAGATATAATTTTAGGATGATAGCTAGAATTTAAAGTTGAACATTACTATTAGCTTTGGACAAGTGGCACAATAAGTTTTTAGGTTCCATATTGAGAATGTCTTCTTATGTGGGGGTTTTTGTGCTGACCCAAGATGAGATATGTATGAATGATTTGACATCACCATGATATGAAAGTAACCATGTGAAGGTAATAGGATGAGGTGCAAAGGAAGTACCCATCTTTGTTTACCTTGGATTTCGGTGGCGAAATCCTTGTTAGGGGTTTATAGTTGTAAGGCCCCTAAACTTTCTTAGTGAGTTGAACAAGCTTAATTATTATAATTGAATTCATATAACCCTAATATAATCTTGTGATATGCTTTGAAATCATAATACAAGCTTAAGTTTCAAATTTGGTCCAATTTGGATATTGTTTGAGCAAGTTATGCAATTTTATGCACATTTTGGACTTTTATGTAATTTACCCAATTGAGAGGTTTTCTTTGTAATTCATCACTTTCATTATGTTCCTTGGATATTCTATCATCATTATTGAGTTTTTTGAGACATGGGATGCCTATTTAAACCTTGTTTTTATGGTGTTTGCTCCAAGGTTATTTTAGGGTTTTCCCCTTCACGGATGAGCTACCTTTAGTAGCTATCAACTAAGGAATTATGTGATTGGCTGGGAATTTCGACAAAGGAAAGATTATCAGGTCTATATGGATGGTGGGAGAGCTTCTTGTGTGTGCGCTTATATATTCTTAATAATTTAAAGCCATGGACACTTGGATATATACTAGAATTTCAACTTTTTCTTTTTCTTTATATTAAAGTGTCATATACTTATCCACAAGCACCAAAACAAGCCATTTCCTCTCCACCACCTATCTCCTTCTCCCAACCTCGTTATCCCTCTTTTCATCTACGAATTGTTCTGCCCAAGGAAGAAGAAAGTGGGGATCTTCTTGGAGAAAGGCTCTAAGGTTGAAATTGATTTCATTTTAGGGTTGAAAAAGCTTCCTTCTAGTGATCTTGACCTAAAAGTGTAAGAATTTCCTTCTTTCCTCTATCTATTTCTTTTTTATCCTTCCTCCTAGCTTTCTCCAGGTCGGAACCTTGCTTCTCCATGGTAGAAATTGCTCTAAAGCTCTAAAACCCTACCTTTCTTGCTCCTTATGCTTAGGGTTTGCTCATTTGATAAAGGTGCTAGATGGATAAATTCATAGTTTATTCTTAGATTTTCTACCCTACCTGCTCGATATTTCTTCTATGTAGGGTTTCATATTCTCATTATAGGCAATTTTTATAACTTTCTCCACGTTTATTGCTTACCATAAGCTTTCTAGATCATGTTCTTGCTTGAAAATGATGATCCATGTACTAAAAAGCTATGCTTGACTTGGATTTCGATTTTTATAATGTTCCCTATTCTGATTTCAGTTATACATGAACATGCGATCATGTGTATGTTATTCCTAAGGTATAATATTACTTGGATCAGGTTGGTTTGACAACCTGTGGTGCTAAGCACCTATCAACCAATGGCCAATTTTAGGGTTTTAAGCTGATTTCTTCTATAAACCCATGACCCGATGATGGTACCATTGCAACAACCCTATAGTGTTGTCTTCATAACAATTTATGGTCGTGGTGAAGGGTGTCAAATGATGGTGACAACCTATGTTCACCCCCTTAGGTCAGGTTTTGGATCAATTAGAAGTTTAATGATCAACCATTAAGTACCCTACTGATGTTATCAATCAATGTTGACATTAGCTTGATATTTGATGTTGATTAATGAATATAGTGTTGATATAACAACCTGTGGTGACTTAATTGTCACTAATGATGGAGGATCAGGTCTCTACAACCTATGGTGAGTTAAGCATTGTAGTGTAGCATCAATTAATCCTTAAACCAATGTTTTCTTGGGTCACTTGATGCAATGGTCAAACCTATATTGTAATTGATGGTTTTAACATATGAACTTGACCCAATGGTCGAGATCTACTATTTATTCCTCCAATAAGTTGGAATGATGGATAATGTAATATTTTCGTCCTACTAATGTTATTTATATGGTTTCCATTACATGATCAACTTAAGGAGCTTACTTGTTGACAATGGATGGCTTGTTTTAAACGAACAGTCAATTGTGAGATTTACCCTACTCTTAGTGTGACTTTTGTGTTGATTATCAAGGGATGTCTAGGGTTAGATGGTGACTCTTTCTAGAACACAAATCAAGGACTTCATCGGTGGTTTATCCAATGTGTTTACTTATGTAAGCAACCAATGGTCTTACCTTTTAAACATCCAATGGTTCTGGGTGACATTGTGATATAGTGATATGGGTTGAATGATGATGGAACAAATGGAGGGTTACCCTTAATAAGGTAGTATTACCTATTCACTCATATGAATAGAAGGAATGATAACCATATTGTGTTGATATGTAACCCTAATAAGGTATAGAATGTTATACCTAGCTTTAATATAACTAAATGATGGTAATTGGGTATGAATAGTCCTTGAATGACTAATACAATCATGGAGACTTTGTTATTGTTGTTGAAAACTTATTATGCTATAACCTGATGGTTACATCTTGATTTATGTATGGGTTACTACTTGAGAATAGTATGGAATGTGATAGTGATGCTTCACCTTATGCATCCATGATTCAATGGGGATGTCGTGAGTTAGGGTTTGGGTATAAGTGTTGATTAATAACATTGATATAATTTATCATGTTGAATCTAACTATTGAATGCAAATGGATAAAGATAAGTATTCATGTTTAACATTATTATATGATGAAATGATGGTGGAATAATCTCCTTAACATGATCATAACCTTGGTATGTTAATTGGTGGTTATCATAGCCACATGGTTGATACTTTTTATGCTAAACATGTGCATTATGAATATGATGAGAGTTAATCATATATAGATTCCTTGCATGTTGATGTAATAAAGGAATGTTCTTAATGTTAATATAACCCTGCTGTGATTGTTTATGAATATCTCCTAACTCATAAACACAATATTATGTTGATCCGGTGTATTATATGTAAGTGATGTTGTTGACCCTTGTTATAAGGCATGCAAAGATAATGTTGATCTTGTAGGGAATAGTATGATGGTCTTAATGACCTTTGGGCATGGTTGAGCTCTGAATGAGGTGTAATCCTCTAATGTTGATAAGGGTTGATACCCTATGATATTGTGAAAAGGATTTATATCTTGTGATAATATGATGACTAGTGTAGTCTCATGAATGGCAAGTGAATAGTACCATGTGATGATGAGATGAGAAATTATGTTTCATACGTTTTATATGTTTTCAAGTTTTGATATTTATATGCTTGCTAGAAGTGAATTAGGGTTTGTATGTCCACTTGTTTGATGTAGCCTTAATTCTCCCAATTGGCATAACTAATTAAGTGCAACTCTAATCATGTAGTGCCATGTGCCGTAGAACCATCTTTAGTGTCAGAACTTGCTGGATGGTGAAATGAGTATTCCTTAGGAAAACTCGGAGAGCATACTGTTGAGTATGCGAGGGTGGTAGGTTGAGGATATATCCTTATCATCCACAATGCAGATTGTGGAGGTTGGCTATGGTCATGCCTCATACATCTGTTGTGATTGAGAACGGCTGTGATCGTGTCTTGGTGATTATAACATCATGTGATTAGAGGACAACTATGGTTGTACCTCAGTGCTTGGGTTTGAATACCCTAGTTTCTAGTGTCATGACCTGTACCAAGGTCAGACTAGTGGTTATCAGCTTGACTATATGTTGCTATGGTGGCATCTTTGACTGATATGTCACTGCCTTTTTACTCGTACTGACCGAGGAGAAGAGATCTTAGGATACTGACACTCCTAGATCTTGTACGGAACCTAATAGCCCTTCACAGGGGTCGATTGGACTTTGAATAGTATGATTCAAATTCCCCAGGGCATAAAAAAATATGTAATACATCCATATAACACATATGTTTAGGGTTATACATGACGCTTCACTTTGGATGATAACCCTTGTTTGTTATCTTTATATAAAGATGATGCTTAGTGCAGTTAAGAGATGGTAGATATACTTATGTTGTGGATATGCTTAAGATTGTAGATGCATACATATAGTAGTCATGCTTATGTTGATAACTATACTACTACTGCTAATTATAATCATGATGCTAGCTATCTCATGTTGTTAGATATGTTTAGCATGCTAGCCATGCCTTTGTAACCAGAGATGCATATACTATTGATCATGCTTATCTAGATAGTTGTGCTAATGTTGTTAGCTCTTCTTATAATGTTGATATGTTCAACCAATAGACATGCTGATGTTGTTATCTATGATATGTTACTAGACTTGCTTATGATGCTAGATATGCATATGCTACTGAATTGCTTATATTATCAATAAGATAAAGGATGATAGTCTGGCTAATGATGATAGTTATTATCTACTTCCTTGTGCATTTTGTTAATCACCAGTGCTTCTAAGCTTATTTGTTATATTTGATTAATTTTCTTAATTGTTTAATTACTTAAAAATGTTGTAATCAATAAACGTTGTTGGAGGTTATATCTCTTGTTGGGACTGGGTCTCACCCTTGTGGTTCACCACATTTTTTTGAGGTAATCAGAAGTGAAGAAAACAAACATGTGGCAGCAAAGAGGAGATATAGTAATGAATATTTAATAAAGTTGATTAGATGTCTAGTTTGTCCTAGAGTCGTCCTTGTACTCTCAGTTCTGGGCAAGAAAAAGTTTGTATATGGTGTTTCAAATGAATCAGACTTTTGTTAGCATATTAATATTTGTTGTGTGGCATATACAAATATTGTTCTCATGTGTATATATGGTGTAGTTAAGGTGATAGAACAATTTGTATCAAATTCTTGGCATATTATGGATATAAGAAAGATGTTGGGCTCTTATGCAAATGTTTTTGAGCTGGTGCTGACATTGAAATCGGTTTTAATTTACCCATATTTTTGGGTATGTGGTTAATTGGTGATTGATTGTGTTTTATGTTTTGAGTAATCTCATTTAGTGTAACGGGTTCTCACAAGCAATCATATAAGCATCCATTCCTTTCTCTCTTTAGATAAGGATAGATCTAAGTTTAAGGGCAGCCTCTCTCTCGAGATGACTATCTAAAAACTACAAAGTAGAACATATGACCATAAGCTTTAGCATTCCAACATTTTCATGCATTTATACTACTCCATAACACAAGATATCCGTGATACTACTCTTTCGAGGTACCAACAATCAAACATCACAAGATGGTAGCCAAGCATACAAGTGAATCATTAAAACTGGTGCAAGGATATAATCTTGACAAGAGTATATATATTCAAATAGGAGAGACAATATACATGTTGTGAGAGCCTTAGTGGCTACTCCCAACCTAAGTTAAGTGTTTAGCCACACATGTTCATGGGTAGAATAATGAAATTATAAAACGATAGATACATCAAGTTCCACGAAGAGAGGAGGGAAGTACAGTGAGATGGAAGTGATAGATCTAGATAGAGAGAGAAGAATGTGATACAACACAATACTTCTTCAGATCAAGATCTAGGAGGTTGATGGCGTGGACGTTCTCCTTCTCTCAAAGAAGATGGAGCCTTCAGTCTTCTCTCTCCTCAACTTCTGCCTTTGGAGATCCAAGACTGATTGTATGGATGGGAATGAGTCTGGGAAATGGCACCACTTCGTGGTCCTTCAAAATCTAGTCATTTGACAAGACGAGTAGGTGGCCTATTTATAGGTGCGCTCCACTGACTTAACTCTTGGACCGCGATCGAGGCCTAGCTTTGGTCAAATCCTGATCATGGTCAAGGATGTAATGTTGGCCTCTCCTTGGTTGAGGCTGGGGTGCTGCATCCTTGAGTTGGACCACGGTCGTGGTCTGGGTGTGGCACCTCCCTTGGTCGCGGTGTGGGCATGCTCCACTTCAGTCACCCTTCGGTCACGGTCGAAGTCAGGATCGCGGTCGAGGTCGAGTCACTAGGTTCATTGACACGCGTATAACGTGCATGTAATACGCAAGTGTACGTGTCGAAGTAATATGAGATTATGAGTCACGAGTTATCGAACACGGGGAGTTGTGAGGTTAAAGACTATTACTAATTAGGATTGATCAGCTAAGCCGAAAACAAGAGTTGATTGAAAAAGAAAATAAAAATAAAAGAAAACAAAACAATCGATTAAATGGTTGGTTTAATAAATTAAAAATGGAATCCTTAGGATTGTGGTTTCACCGCAGGTTCTCGTTGTACTAATTCCTACACAATTATCCAATTCGTCTCCTATTCCGGGTAGTGGCCTGTAGTCAGAATTGCTCACTATCGTGATACAATTCACTACCTAAGTCTAGGTCGGTTCCACCGTCGTAGTAACCTATACCCTAAACTAGGTGCATTAGAAACAACCTCAGGGGTTTCCACCATTAACCGTACATCACCTTGTTTAAGGGGTTTATTAATTAATGTGAATCTCGTCTCTTTTCAACCATTAATTCTTTTTTCAAAGCAATTAAAGGCATTATATTATCATTAGGGTGATCAATCATAATGATATAATGGAGAAAACGAAATCATACCACGGATTTGAGAGACAAATTATGATAAACTATGTAAAAAGTATCATACAACAATTACCCGGGCTACTCCCGGGTCCTAAGGAATAATAGTTTTTAGCCGAAAATAGATGACATGGTATCACAGTAAGTCGAAAAGATGTAAAACATGAATTTCGAGGTACAGTAAATTGGAGAAAGGGTTAAAGAGTGGATCTGGAGAAGATGGAGAGAATTTGCCGTCGTTTCTGCCGCCAAAATGCCTCCGAGGTCTTCCGTGTAGGGTTCCTCTACTTTTCTCTCTCTGTTCGGCTGCCATATCGTCCCCCCATGATAGATCTCCCAATTGTGGTTCTAATGGTGTCTTTTATAGTCATCGTACATGTTTAGGTCAAGAGGAAACCTAAAATGTATTTTTTTATACAATATGTGTTAGATTTAACACATTAAAATTTGGTCCGCAGCGTCTGAGTCGATGGTATCGAGTTGCAAGTCAATGGTATCGACTTATTCACAGTAAAACGTCCTTTTCCTTTTCAATCTGGAGCAAAAAATATTTGTACTCTGATGCCATGTCTCTACCATCGAGTTGCAAGTTGACGGTATCGACTTTGCTCCAGTAAATAATAATTATCTGCAAGAAAATAATCAATGAATAAAATCAAATAATTATTATAATAATTAAAACATGTAAAATGCATGTAAAATACATGTAAAAATATAAGAAATGATGCACAAGTGATTTTTACTAATTTGGTAAAATATGTATTAAAAAGATATTCAATTAAGCACAAATGACACAGAAAATAACCAAATTAGATATCAAAATAACGACAATTTGTGCATACATCATTCATGCCTCAGGCATGTGGAGTGCTAGGCACCGCGGGCATGAGAGACTGAGTGCAAAGGCCACGTGCATGTGGTATTGAGGTGATTAGGGAGAGCTCAACCATGGTGGGATGGTCCTTGAGGTCGAATGAGCCATGTTTGAGGATGTTGGCTGTGGCCTTGTCTTGATGTGACCCTGCAACCATGTGAGAAGTGTGTAAGTGAGATACTTGGCACAAAGTGCTAAAATAAGTGGAGAAAATCTATAGAAGTTATGCTAGGGGTGGTATAAAATATATGCAAGACGCGTATAAAATGAGGTGTTATAAACTCCCCCAAACTTAGAATCAAGCCTGTCCTTAGGCTAAGTGTAAGCTCAAAAACATAGAGAGAAAGAGAAAATTAGTATGACAAAATTTTCCAAAACTTAACACTACTGAATTATCTCATTCTTGCATCAATACTATTGTGGTATGTTTGCTCAACCCTAAAGCATCATTCCTCCCCCTTTATAACTAGAGTTGCACAACTTTGACTCTTACCATTGCCTTTGGTAGAAAAGGTCTCTCCTACTCAATGTATCACCCCTTCCTGCATTAGGTTACCAGCCGTACTAGTACAACATCTCCCTGAGATGTAGCTTTCACACTCTTTCTTTATTTTCTGTTGGCCCTATGCTAATGTGTTTGGGTAAGCTTTAGGCTTTAAGTGTTTTCCTCCTCTCTTGAACTTTCTCACCCACAACTGTCATAAGGACAGTGTTGCATTTTGGGCTTCTAACATAAAGTTAGGTGGTTGTGTGAGTTTCGTTCAGGATTGGAGGTGGGTAAGTTTGGCTTTGAGATTCCACTTACAGGCATGACATATCTGCATTCGTGAGTGCAGCAAAACACTGACCGTGGGGAAACTTTTGGCATCTTTTGGGTACAACTCTCATTATAATTTTTTTTCTTTTTGGCTTTTTATATCTACTCTCTGGCTTGGGCGAATGGGA
Source organism: Alisma plantago-aquatica (assembly GCA_963693085.1). Classification (NCBI taxonomy): domain Eukaryota; kingdom Viridiplantae; phylum Streptophyta; class Magnoliopsida; order Alismatales; family Alismataceae; genus Alisma; species Alisma plantago-aquatica. The sequence continues at coordinate 793,712,553 of OY856412.1, forward strand.
TTTATTTACAAGTAATGTTTCTGAAAATTTTGAAAAATTGAATGGTCGAATGGTGGAAATATTGTACCTCTCTAGCCTATTTATGACTCCTCCCCCAAACTTATCCTTCATCCCAACCCAGGGTGTCAAAATTTGAGTGAGATGTATAAACGAGCTTTCTTCATTCTGGTTTGTCGGTGTTAGAGGCCCACTTGGACTCGAGGAACATGCTTGCATACACTCCTCACAGGGGATGATATTGTTCGTATTGCATCCCCTCCACCTTTGTATTCGAATTGGTTAGGGCCATCATCCATGCTAAATAGTAGAAGCCGTAGTCATTCGACAGAGGCACCTGTTGAGGCCTCCTATGGCAGAAGTGTGTCTTCTTAAAGTCTTTGTGTGTTGTATGCGTGTACCCTTTTTCGTGACTTTTTAGCATCTCAACAATTGCTTCAGCGCATGTGACATCCTTTTCTTCGATTGGTGTCTTTACAATAGTCATGTTTGTCTTTTTGTTTAGTGCGAAGGCTACGTATGAGTTGTTATATAACACTGCAGTCCTTTTGATAACATTGACTACCAGCAAAGTCCAAGGATTGTCACAAAGTATAGGTAAGAAGATTTAGTCTGAGAGGGACGTTGCTAGGCGTTGTTGCAAGCGTTCTTTTTCATCTAATCTCTTGTCCCTTAAAATGTCATCCACCAACATGATGTATGCCATATATGCGTTTGCCATGTTGTCACTTAACAGAGCTTGGTAGACTGGCATCATGCTGATTGATAGGTACCATCCTATTTTTAGTGTATCGCGGAGGTCGTCCTTCAGCACACAGATTCCATCCCTTTCGAATATAGCCTCTACCTACATGTCATCTTCTTTCAAGGACTTCATTATCATGTTTAGGGATTCTGAAGATAGGCTTACACAGCTCTATCTATCGAAGTCTTTGAAAGTATGTACTATCTCCCCAGCCGACTCGTCTGGTTTCTCTTCAGGAAGATCATCTTCTTCTACTTTGCCTTCCTCTGGCTTGCTCTACTATAGGTTGTTCCTCTTTATCTTTTACCACTGGAGGTTGTTCAGGTTCTGTTTCTGGCATGCTTTCCACAACTACCCCAGTGTCGATTTTCCAACCTTTTTTCCATGTCGCTTCTCTGGTTGGCTCTGTCGGGTCAATCCACAAGATTTTGATTTGTTCTCTCTAAGTTACCTTCTCGGGTAGAGGGATCTCTTGATGAAGTCTTCGCGGTATTGTGTCTGAAGGTATCGTCAGGTCGCTAAAGAAGTGGCAGTCATAGATAACCTCCATCGCGTACATACCGTGCAGCCCGTGCAGATTTTCCGTGCATAAGTCTTCTAGTAGGACACCCTTATTGATGGCTTCCATCATTCGTAGTACGATGAAGACGCAATCCCCTGTTCTAGCCTCTTCTTGCGGGACCTTCTTGCAGATTGAGAATAGTTTCCATATTCCCTTAAATTTGTTGTCTGTTAATTGTATCATTCTTTATAGACATAGTGGCACTTTTACTGTATCTCTGGCTTCTTTGTTTTTGTATATTAAGGAAGTAATGTCCAGATTGGTTGTGCAACAGTTGAACACCATTGTCTTTTTCTCTTATAAATCGACAACGATCAGTGTCCATTGCTTCACATTCCTTATGGGAAGAACCACAAACTTTGTTTCTTTCCTTCTTACCACCTATTTTAACTCAATCACATCATTAGCTTTGTAGTCTTCGTTGTATAAGAGTCCTACTAGATGTGTGGTGTCGTTAAACACTAGTTGCACTTTGTCTAGATGTAAAAACTCTTCGAGGAGGGTGGCACACAATACTTTGAACAACTTCTTGTGTACTCGTGTCCTTTTCAGGAAAATTCCTCTGAAGTGTTCTCTCATGAGATGTATGCCCTTATTGTGGTATACAATGTCTGTTTTGGGTAGACTGTCATCCAGAATATCTGTCAAGATATGGATATCTCTACATGTTATCCTTGATAGTGCAGTCATACCCATATCTACCATTCTGCAAGGTAGAGGAGGATCCACACCTAATTCTGCTTCCTTAATTGGTGTGCTCCGCTTCCTGGCTGGCTCGCTTGTAAAGAAAGCGGTGAGCCCCCCTTCCTCATCGTCTGAGGTGTCATCTTGTGCTTTCTTGAGGGGTGCTTCCCTAGTTGGATGTAGTCTCTCTGTACTCATTGACATCTGGATGGTCACCTTATCTGCAACGTCTGTGGAAGCCTTTGTAGGTGCATTGTCTTTGACATTGCTTTCCTCAAACGGTTGACCTAGTTCGGCAGTGTTCAGTGCTGCTAAAGTTACCTCCATCTTTTTGTCATAAAGATAGTCATTTTGTTCATTATGGACTGGGGATTGGAGGAATTCACTGCACATATCTAAGCTGACACCTAATTCTGCTAAGCACCTATCGATATCTCTGATTCCTTTTAACGAGAGATCTCATGTTGCGCTATTTTCAGCAATAGTTGTGGTGACTTGTTCAGGGTGTTCGGTTGTAGCCTACTGTTCTTTCAGCACTGGCTTGTCTATAGGCGGGGTAGTTTGTTTTTCTTCTAGTGCCCCCTTCCCCTTATCTGATTCTGCTTTGTCCTCTTTAGGACTACTGTTCAAATCGAACCCCCTTGACAACGTAGTCATTTTCTTTGTTTCTTTATCTTGGTGAGTGTCTGACTGTGGTGGTGCTTCCTTTGCTTGCAATTTAGCTGTCGGAGTAGTTTTTACGTTGGTGCTCTTATCTTTTGACGTTGTACATGCACTTGTTCCCCCACGTTGTCATCGTCATTATCATCGGGGCTTGAAGGGCTCAAGGAAGCTTGTGACGTTGAGTGGCCTACCACACGCTTGGTCTTCTTCCTCTACCGCAAGCTATCGATCTCTCTATGCTCAGCTTCTAGCTGCTGGTAGTTTTCATCTAGGTGTTGGCGCTCCCTTTGGAGGTCGTTCATGGCCACCTCGTATCCATTTCACATGTGCTCTTTGTTGGCCTGTAGGGCATCCCTCTCCCTCTTGATGCCTGCCATTTCCTCCTTGATGGTCTTTAGCGCTCCCATTATCACGTTCTCGGTGTTTAGCACCCCTTGCATGAACTGGGTAGCACTTCGGTCCTCTTGGTGAATGACTGCACCTGTGTGGTTAGCGTACACATGGTGGATGCTATGTTTGAATTTAATTCAGATGTTTGATGTATGTGTTGCCACATTACATCAAACTTGTTACCCAGTACATCTCTGAAGGTTGGAGGATGTGGTGGCTATGACTCCATGTGTGTCGTGGATGCTCTGGGTTCCTCTAGTTGTGGAGTTGGCAAGGTCGGGTTGGGCATTCTCTCCTCTGGCTGTCCCCGTGTTTGAAGAATCACTTCCAGAATTGCTGGTTTGGGTATAGCTTCAGAGTCTTGGTGTTGCTGGTCAGGTTCTTATTCATCCTTTGTCTGTTGTTATGATGTGGTATCTTCAAGGCATGGACTTTCTCTTGTCTATCATCCAGATTCACTTGGACATCTCACTCTGGTATTTCTTCATCAGGTTGGCATCCCTCGCTCACTATTGTCTCCATAAGTATGGGAGGTGAGGTTTCCTTCAGAGTTGTGGGCTCGTCCAACACTTGTTTCTTTTTCTTCCTTACTACCAACTTTTTCCTTTCTCCTAGCTTCTTCTTCTCTTATTCTGTAGATTTGGATTTATTGCCCTTTTCATCAGCTGTTGATGGCTTCTCCGCAGTAGTGCATATGGCCCCTGAGTATATCTTGTCGATGTCATCTTTAGTGGGCCACAGCTTGTGGGCGTCATAATACACCATTTCTGGGAGGGGAAGGAGTTTCTTGGAGCATCTTTGTTTGTAGTAGAGTTTGTCTCCGTTCCATGCCTAGATTCCCGTGTTGATGTGGGACTTGATGTTGATCTTTGTATGCCCCTTTGTTACTTTGTACTTCATCAACACGTCTGCATCAATGAAGTGGTATCCTATCTTTGTGATCTGACCTCCCATGTAAAATTCTTTGGTCTATTTGGATTCCCCTCCAATGGCTGATGATAGCCTTTCAACTAGGATCTTTCCTATTTTTACTGGCTTCTTGTTCAACATAGACCATATCATGAAGAGGTCTCCCTTCGTCTCTCATTTTGTCTCTGACCATGTGAATATCATATTAGCAGTTATCTTTTGCATCACCCTGATGAAGCATGAGATGATCATGGTTGCTTTGGAGTTCTTGGACTTATGTTCACCTTCTCCTGATGTTCTTCCCACATTTTGTGGCTGTTGTATCTGACAACTTCCTTTTCTCCAGGTGCGACAGAGTAGGCTTATGCTTTTGCTGTTGTTCGTGTGAAGATAGTGTTGAGCATAATGCCTCTAAAATTGTGCGAGACTTTCCTTATAGTCTCACCTCCAACTTGAAGTCGTCATCCCCCATTTTGTGCTCCTCTTCATTCACTGGGACTTCTCTAAAGAAGATAGAAATTTTGCTGTTAGTAGCTTCAAGGATGGGGCTTCTGAGGTGCATAGGGTGCGTAGGTTTGCACCCTCCAGGAATTTGATAACCATGTCGTAGACTCCCATCCTCTTAAAGTCATCAATGTCGAGATACATCATAGGCTTGAACACTTTGACTTGTAATATCCAGTCATAATACGACTGGTGCACAGTGTCCCTTGGAACAAATGCTGGCCCGTTCTGATTCAGTGTTGATCCCTCAGTCTCTTCTTCCTCCTCACGGGATGTTTCTTTCCCATGTCCTTTTGTTTCCTTTGCAACAATTATCTTCATCTTTTTATTGCACTTGACCCCCTTGGGCTCAGCCTTCCTTTTTTCCAGACTCTTCAGTTCAGTCTCTATAGGCTGGTACTCCGAAGTCTCTGTCTGAGATGTACTCTACAATGCCTCTAACTCTTCTGGCATGTTATGACCCAGACTGCACTGATACTTCTACATTATCAACTGCAGTTGTAATCTCCTTGCTGGTGGCAAGCTTGTATCACTTCTTAGAGTCGTTGTTATCTTCTCAATGATTTGTTCTATTATGACCGCATCTGAGCTTAATTGGTAAACTAGGGTTTACCTGGATGATTACATGCTTAATTGGATTGATCATTGCTTAAATCTAATTAATGATGATAATTTAATTACGATGTTTTAAAGCTAATAAGAACTTTAATTGTGCTTTTACTTTGAAAAATTAGGGTTTGAGAAATATAACCCTAGTCGGATGAAATTAGGGTTTTGATGACATATGAATACAAAATTTGATAAGTATAGTGTCTCACTAAATGATTTTTAGTATTTTATGTGTAACTATGATTGAACTCAAATTTGGAAATAATAGTATAACTCAATTGTGAATTTTAGTGAAAAAGTTCAGAATATTTGGATGTCCTTTTAAAGTCATTCTCGGTCAATATATACTTCAACCGACCATGCTGACAGAATGTTGTTCAGTAGTATATTGTTTGATTTTTATTTATTTATTGGTTACTCTAAATGATATGAAAATTTTACTAGAGCTTTAAAAGTGCATTTCAAACATCATGATAAATTTTAATAATTTTTGGAGAAGGTTTGATCTCTGAAATACACAAAGTATAGTCATAGTTTTATAATGGAAAATTCAGCTGAAATAAGAGAAAGTATAGTGAGGGGTCAATGTGCAATTGACCCAAGTAGCTCAATTTCCCTATATGGTCAACCTAACACACTAGCAGCTCTCATAATTCGTTATTCATTCTAGAGAAATGAAATCCTAGAGAAAGAGGGAGAGTTAGGGTTTGAGAGGAGAAAGTGGTGGAATTGCTGATCTAGGGTTTCTCTATCCGAGATATGATGAAATCATGTAAGTTTAGCTTCTTGCATAGCCTTTTATGGTGAATCTTCTCTCACATGTCAAGATTCCATCCCTCCTATGATTTGATCCAAAATGGTATCAAAACTTCCCCTTTTCTCACTCTTTCTTCATAATCCCTCATTTTTAGGGTTTCTGAGTTGAAAGGAAGAAAATTTGGGTGAATAGCTAGGGTTTGATATGAAATCGAGATTTTTAGGGATGAGCTGTGTTTTTAAGGTGTTTTCACACCTTAGGGCGAGTGGGAACTTCCTTTAAATAGTATATTGCATGAAAATTTGTTAAATCATCCATAATCTTCAATTGCTTAGCATGCGACTACAAACCCTGAATTGTCTGTTTGATCTAAGTTGTTGCAAAATGATATGAAATGGATTGTTCCTCTATTTGGATGAATTTCAAATGATAAAATTACATTATAAATGTATAAAATATATCCTAATGAAAATTCCCTAAGTATTCACAAAGGTTATAAGAGTAAACTAAAATATAGGAAATTTGTCTATGACTGAAATTGTTGTATAATTAAATAGAGAAATTTGTTTATCTGGATCCCCTTGGTTATGAATGATTGTTTATCTAAATTCATAGTACACATGTGTTAGATGCTATCTTGGATTTCATTTAAGGTGAATAGTGTTTGTTTGATATCTCAGTAAAGAGGGTGAAACCCTAGATGCGAGGAAAGTTGGATATTTATGAATAGATAATGTGAAATCCATTTGAATGGATTTTCTTGACATGATAGACTTTATTTATTCAATTTTATTATTGATGCATGATATCTCAGTGAATGGCATGGAAACCTAAATTCAGCTCAGTTCCAAGGTTTTATACATATATTGATTGTACATGATTTAAGCAGTCGTTATTCAGTAAATGTTTATGTCGTATGAAATCCTTATGAGAGCCATGTGATAAGTGAATTAGGTAAATGAAACCCTAAGGATAGGGTATTCAATGAATCAAATATTGTGTTATCAATGTTCTCAATATGAGATGAGGTATTTATGTGGAGAAATTAGATAGGAATATGAATATTCCTTTCTTCCTCTGGTTCATTCAAGTACATGTCCATTTATATAGGTGAGTGATCCCTACGTTCCAAACCAGATGGTTTTAGAGCAGTGATTGCACATCCTTAAGTATCACTGCCCCAGATAGCAATACCTTTAAATGAACTCCATTAGAGTGAGGTCGAGGTTGTAGAGACTAAAGAAAATCAACTCATATGTGTTCATGAGTGTAGCACTGCACCATTTCAATAGCTCTAATTCATGGGATGTCTCTCAGATTCTTCTTCTCTCCTTACACTTTTTGGGATGAATCATTCGGAGGGTAGCACGAGGTATCTCTTTCTTTGCTTTTGTATCTGTATACCTTTAACAAGACAAGACTTTATTCATTATGGTGTTTTTGTAAGAAATAATTGATGACATTGTAAAAGATAAATGACATTTTGCTAAAAGGAAAACATAAAAATTGTATAAGTAACAAAAAGATTTGTCTTGAAATGTCATGTATAAGGGGATAGTTCAGGGACAAACTAGAATCTTTGTAGAAGGAGTTTTTCCATCAACTGTAGATTCATTTCATAGGCATGTTTGAATTGGTAAATGAAAACAAAGAAATTATGAAAAGAAATTTTAAAGGAAAAAGGAAAAGAGGTAAAGTTTGTGATACAATGGATACCTACTCATAGGATTACACTCCAGGGGGTTACAACTCACACTATCGATAGAGTGTAAAAAAGAAAGGAAAAGAAAATGTAAAGATGGGATTTCATCAGTGAAGGCCCATTGTTACCCATGGGGACTCAAGAAACATCAAAGCATAATTTACTCGAAGGCAATGATAATTGTCATTGTGAGTTTCTTTGACAATAACATGGAGAACTCAAATGGTATACATCTAGTGTAGATCATGGAAGCCATAATCATTGGACAGCGGACATTGTTGAGGACAATGATGCCAAAATCTAGCTACCTTCCATCGTCTTGGTTCCTGAGAAGAATATCCACTGTTAGATTCACATATCAGCGGAATAAGCGCCTTTGAACAAGCATCAGCAATACTTTCATGTGTACTATAGATTAGCACTAAGTATTTAGGGCCTTCAGGATCAAAAGAAGAATCTAAACTATTGTAGAGAACAACCTCCCTTTCACGAGTAGAGACAGAAGGCAAAGTCCAATGTGCATCCTGAAGAATAGGTATAAAGATATAGTGGGGAATAGATTCATGTAGATGTCAAAGCAGAAGATCTTTTTCACCTGAATTAGAGTCTCAGCAGAGATCGATGACAAGATCAGGAACGGCCATATAGACATCATCAACATCTTGGTAGATAAGAGATTGGTAAGCTACCATGAGGCTTTGAAATAAACATCGTCACGGTTGAAGAGTCTCTAGGAGGTCATCTTTCATGACTAAAAGGTCATCTCTACCGAAAATGACATGATTTCCACCAGGCTTGAAGCGATGCATCTAAGCAGGTCGATAGCTCTCATCCTCCAATCTAGAACTCGAGAAATATTGGTGGCAGCCTCTCAGCGCTCCCCCTCTAAATATTTCAGATACCCAGTACGGTTGCACTTGGGGCGTATTTATAGAGCTAAGGCTATCGACGCCTTCCCATCTATGTCGGCGGTTTCTTGTTGTTGGTTATGTTGATGTCTAGATCAATAATGGATCTTATTACAATCTTTGTCGATTGATATACATGTTGATCTCATCTCATTGTCAGTAGAGTTCTCACTTACAAACGATCTGGCAATAGGGCTGTCATGGTGATTCCTCGACTGTTGTCCTTCGGCATCAATGTCGTTGTCGATGTAGTCTATTAATGGAATGATTCAATGGGACTATCAAGGATCCTCTACTCGATGGGTGTGTCAAGTGCTGGATCGATAGCTTCATACAGACAAGTGTTTGTCGGTGTCGACAGACTTGGATGTCGATGTTGCATCGATAGAGGTGAGTTTTTCCCCTTTTGCACGACACTCCTTCCCTCGACAAGTGGTTGTTGAGGTACTTCGTTTCATCAGCATGATGCTCGATAAGTCTATTGGGCTTGAATCGATAGTCTTTTATCAAACCTCTTGGTCAGACCTTCTTATCATTCGATTGATCGACAGACCGAAGAGAGGTCTTTTGAACAATTAATTAGACTTCCTCGATTTCACATGATTTGCATCCAATTCCTTCAAATATCACCAAAAGTGACTTAAAATTTATTATTTAAGTAAACTTGAATAAAATGGGTAAATTTAAACATCTAAACATTATTTCTAATGGCATTTATTATGTAAAAGGCTATTGAAATTGCACCAAAACTGGTGTGATCAACTCCCCCAAACTTAGATTTTTACTTGTTCTCAAGCTAATGGAATCGTTATTTCTTTAAAGGAAAAATCCAAAAATTACTGAAAACATGAGTTTATACAATCATGTTAACAAAACTAATCTTTATCCAATATGTCATTATGTCAACAACTTCTTTCTTTATCTGTTTTTACCTAATACTTGTCTCATGTATATCTGTCACTTTATCATAGCAGTGTAATTCCTATCAGTGTTTTATAGGCAGTCCTATAAGCCCATAGCGCATCACCCAACAAGGCACTCCAATTCTTTCTATTAGAAGATATTGTTTTCTCAAGGATATTTTTAATCTCACAATTTGAAATCTCCACATGCCCCTGAGTTTGTGGGTGATAGGGCATACCCACGCGGTGCTTCACCCCATATTTGCTTAAAAGTGCCCCAAATTTCTGATTGGTGAAGTGTGTTCCACTATCGCTTATGATCATCCTTGGCACCTCAAACCTGCAAAAATTGTGATCCTTGACAAATTTGCACACAGCATTGGCATCATTGGTGCAGGCTAGAATTGCTTCCACCCACTTTGATACATAGTCTATAGCTAGTAATATATAGAGATTAGAGTTAGAGGACACAGAGGGTCCCATGAAATCAATACCCCATAGATCAAATACATCTACTTCCTGAAACACGTTCAACAACATCTCTTACCTCTTTGATATATTACCTGACCGCTGACATACGTCACACCTACGCACAAAATCGTATGCATCTTTGAATAGGGTATGCTAGTACAAGCCACTCTCCAAAACCTTTGCAGTAGTTCTAGAACTGGAATGGTGTCCACCTATAGGTAGTGTGTGTCAATGTTTCAACACACTATCATATCACTAGTACATAACCGACATTTAGTGTCAGTTATTTAAGGCCTTTAGTGTCGGTTTCTAAGCGACACCTATGTGGGCGACGCGAAAAGCCCAGCCGTTACGCGTCGGTTCAAAAACCGACGCCAAAACCCTTCACACGCCACCGAAAATGCGCCAGCAGGACACTATTAGTGTCGGTTATTAGATAAGAAACCGACGCCATATACCTTCGCGCCACAGAAGGGCGCCATCTTGAGCACTATCAGCGTCGATTATTAGGTAAGAAACCGACGCCATATACTCTTAGGCACTATCAGTGTCGGTTATTAAATAAGAACCGGCGTCATATAAACCCCAACACGACTGTGCTGGCCAGCACGGTCGTGGTGTCTGGTCCGTTGCCACGGCCGTGCACTCCCAACACGGCTGTGCTGGCCAACACGACCGTGGTGTCTGGTCCGCTGCCACGGTCGTGCTGGCCAGCACGGCCGTGGTGTTAAAGAAATAGACGTCGGTTACTATTAGAAACCGAAACTGTAACGATGTGGCGTCGGTTAGACGTCGGTTTTCTACAAATAACCGACGCCTATTTTTTGTTTTTTTTCTGTCAGTCTGCAGACCTGCTGTATGGCTGGTCGCAGGATGAGAAACCTACAGTTCAGTTATGAACTATAGGTTTTACGACATCCATTGATATCAGCCAACAACAGGCCACAAACCTGCAAAATTAACAACAAAAATATTCACACATTTAGCAATGCAACCTGTAGTTCCATTTGATTTTCACACATTTAGAAACATTCATGTAGCTAGCAATCTGTAGTTCCATTCATTTTCACATTCACACATATAGAAACATTCATATAGCAACCAACAGTTTCATTCATTTTCACTCAGACACATGTAGAAACATCCAGACATGTAGAAACATTCACACATATATTATAATTCAGAAATTCATTTACAAAATATCATTCTTTAGTCATTATTCGCTATCAACATCCCAATTATATCTTAAATCCCCCACTACTTGTATGGTTGTTGCCCATTCTTCTCTTACTTCATTTAATTCTCCCGTCGTATAGGGAGCATGTACATCTGGTAAGGCCGTTCCTATAGTGTGGTCAGTTTTAAACACCTATAAAGAGAATGATGTATATATATAATTAATGAGCTATAAATAAGATTGATATATTTCATATTATATATCTAATGAGACTATATAATACCTCAGCAATACAATCGATGTCCATTGCGGCATATTTTATAATCATGTACATAAATCGCATCACATAGTATCCACATGCCCATCCGTTGTCTTGTGTAGCACACTATAAATTTAAACATACAAAATATTAAAAAATACAACTAATTAAGCATTGTTCACATAAATAATATATACATATATTGTAGTCGGGAACTACTTTCACGTTCTTCCAAATTATTGGCTGGTTCTTTTTTGTGGGGACCTTTCCTCCAGCCTTTTTGAACTCATCAAAACCCCTACATGTTAATGTAACACAGTACATTGCATAATTAAATAGTAATGTAATAACATGTGTTAACGAATATGAAAATGAAATATTTCTCACCGGAATAATGCCATTTTCATTATGTGTCCATATTTTGTATTCAATTTACTCCCCTTAGGATCTAGATAATAGACAGTGAACATCTCGGGGACAATAACCAGTAACTCCCAATGCATACCACTAGAGGTAAAAAAGTTAAAAATTAATAACTCAAAATCCACAATAAAAATGTAATTTTCTTAAGTCCAAATTATAATAAGCAAAGTAAACTTACTCTACATTGAATGGAGCCATTATCATCGTCTTCTTATTTTGAGAAAAAATTGTAAAAGCCTCACAGCAGTATTGTTGAACTGACGGAGGGTCTTTAGCTACTAGACTAATCAAAGATGGAATCAAAAATCCTACATGTTCGAATGCAAAATCTGCACATATCTTGTCTAAGTAGCTGCAAAATATGTATTAATTACGCATGCATTAATAAATAAGAAACCAGATCACCAGATCCTACACAAGGTATATGGATGTATCTCACCTTATCCATAGCTCTATCACAGATGTATTTAGCCAATCATATCGAAACAACTCCAAAATATCTTGTATAAATAGTTTGCATTCGTATGATTGACTTGCAACATCTAAATCTATAGAAACAGTTATAGGGCAATTTATATCATGTTCGCCTAACCATATTGCCATACCCCTACAGTTAGGACCTAACGGGACAGGTAGGTCTTGTGGAACCCAACTGGGTAATGTAGGAGGTGGAAGTGGAGGCCTAGATGATGTGGGTGTCTTCTTTTTAACCTGTATATATATATAATAATTTCAGATCAACTGACATCATATACACACACTAACAATTTAACGTAATGTAAATTTACCATACAATTTCAGTAAAGATGACATCCGCTTTTAGCCACAATATCACTCCGCCTTCTGCCTCACCAAGCGTTTCACAATCTGGGTGGGCATATGGCAATGGAAGATCCATCCACTTGGGGAATATATGTACCAGGCTCACACGAATCCAACCAGCTGGTAATGGAGACCTGTGAAACATATCCCCTGGTAGGGATGGGTAAGCCGACGCCTCTACAACGACATATTCATTAACTTTTAGACGGCATGGCTTCAACCCCTACAAATTTTTGTGTAAAGAATGTTATATACATATATACATATCATCTTTTTTTGAAACGACTACAATTTCATATATACATATCATCTTGAAAACATATCATCTTGAATTAAAAAAATAGTTACTATGTCATAAAAATACTTACAGCGGATTTGCTAGGTGGTGGGTCTACATGATTACTCCCAACCTCTACAGTAGGAGTAGAGCCTGCAGTAGGAGACACCATAGGTATTGTCTGGTAAGTGGCAGTCTGAGATGCCTGTCACTTTTTCATTGCTTCTTTGAGTTTCCTATCAAATAGCTTATCTACCTATACATGGATAAAAGAAACGTCAAATTCTAATTATTGAATTCTCTTTTACAGTAACATCTACAAGGAAAAAATATGTTACCTCTTCTTGTGAAAGTCCCACTTTTGGGACATGTTTACGCTGGGATGGCCCAAAAAAAGCTTTGATGCCCACACCAGTGCCTGCAGCCCTAACATGTCCAGGATGCTCTGGGTTACCCAGAGCAATTGTCAATTCATCCCTTGTGCCCTCAGGGATGAACTTGCCTTGTTTCCTCAGCTCGTGCAGCTCCCGCTAATCGCCAAAACAAAAATTTGTAATTAAGTAAACACCACAAATAATCAATATTTGAACGATTTCTGTAAGAATTGTATTTTACCATTTTTGCAGCCGCCTCAGCAGTTGCGGGCTTCCTTATTTCTCCCTTTTTATTTTGCCTCCCAGCTATCCAGATATCATGGCGAGGCAGAGGTGTGATACCTATAGTGGAGGACTCATGAATAGCAGTAGACTGAGCAGTAGCCTCAGACTGTAGTCTTTGGCGAATGCTTGCATACCCCTTTGGACCCATTGTGTGGTCATGCACATTCAGTGCACGCCTTGATCTTTGTGCCTCACTGAGGGCCTAGTTAGTATGCACATTAATAATTTGGTTAGTAACAGTAAATGTTAATCTTGAATAGGTGAATACAACATATATTAATGAGATTGGGACTGACACCTAATACCTTGAATTCATCCATTTGTCTTGAAGCAACAAATGCGTCCCATTCTTTTTTTGTCCAGGAAGTTCCACTGTTCAGTGGCTGTCTTCTTCCTCTTGTCAGCTTCTTTTATGTATTCTCGGGTGAGATTTGTCCTATAGTTCCTTAGGACTCTCCCACAGCATTGCATCACACATTTACGATGCAGCTTTTCATCCAATTCAAATATACTCTGCAAATTAGAATTGCTATTAACTAGTATCCAAAAAATTAGTAATCTACAAAATAGAATTGCAAATTAATAATAGCTCACGCATAAATCCTTCCATATTACATCTTTCTTCTCCTTAGAAACTTTATGCCAAGAATCTATCTTACAACCACAATGGCTACGAGTAACATACCCAAGATATGAAACAAATGAATTGCGATTCACGCCAGATGCATTTCCTGCATTATCAAAATCCACAATAAGTTTGGGTCCATTGCCCTTTTGCACTATTAACTTCTTCATCATAGTGATGCCCCTTCTCCTGTCAACTTTTTGGTGTTGCTGATCAAGTGCCTCAAGTGCTTCAGATGGTACAAGTGCATCATCAACCTAAAATTTGACAAAATAAACACATTTACAAGATATAACTATAAATGGACATATAGATATAAATATATGATATATTTTTAAAACTTACATTGTGAGGCAGCGCATTGATGTCCTCACTATAGGATCTTCAATGAACTGTCTTTTACCATGAAGAACAACCGATCATTTATCATTTGCAGGATCATCGATATAAAATACTTGTTTCGCATGTGATGCCAATATGAATGGTTCATCCTTCTCGCCAATCTTTTCAAAGTTCACTAAAGTGAAACCCAATTCATCCACTATAACTCCTTTGGTGTTATCAACCCAATTACATTTGAAGAGTGGAATTCTGAAATCTATGTAGTCAAACTCCCATATGCCTTCAATGACACCGTAATATGACATTTTAGCTTCACGTGGACTCTTATCCTTTGCACTTGCAAAAAACATAGTCAATGCTTTCAACTTATACAATGAAGTGAAGCTTTTGTCGCTCCATCTATTGTTAGCTTTCAACTTATACAATCTCAACACAGCGCTAAGCTTCGTAAACTTAGTACAACCTGTGTATAACGATATCTCAGCATCATGTACAATGTTTCTAAAAATTGGAGGTGGATCGGTGTGCTCTACCCCCACAACTATCCAGCATCGCATCAACGATGTCTACTGGAACTGGTTCATTCACATCTATGTCATCGTAGGCAATTTCTTCTTCCACACAAGCACTGCTATCGACATCCACTGGTTTCGGGTTTGAAATCTCTCCATGCCAGTGCCATTCTGTATAGCCTTGTATAATCCCGTTGCACATGACATGACTTTTGATTTCGTCACCAGTGCTGACTTTCAAGTTGTTACCGCAATGCCTACATGGACAGTAGAACCTATCTGCAGGTTTTTTCCTATGTTCCTCGACAAATCTAATAAACTGGTCAAGACCAGAAATAAACTCTGGGGTGCAGCGATTGCGAATGGACATCCATGATCTATCCATTCTATGATCAAAGAGAAATCAAAAAATACATTACAACAAGATTAGGGTCTAGGGTTTATAGATTAGAGTTTTTGCATGGTTAAAACTTTAGGCCAACAAATACATGTGTTGTCATTCTTATATATAATAAATGTGTACCACCTATCCCATTCTTGAACACCTAATCTCACTAGTAAGTGTATAATGTGTATTGGGTTTTTAAGAAAATTTCGGCAGCATTTCCCCGTTGTTCTCTAAGCACATATGTACTTAGAGAACAAACGGGGAAATGCTGTCGAAATTTTCTTGAAAACCAAATACACATTATACACTTACATCCTAAGTGAGATTAGGTGTTCAAGAATAGTCCCAAACTGGGGACTATCCAAGATTTACTCCTAATGAGTATATCTTGGACGGGTTTCCAGGCCAACAAATACATGTGATGTCATTCTTATATATAATAAATGTGTACCACCTATCCCATTCTTGAACACCTAATCTCACTAGTATGTGTATAATGTGTATTGGGTTTTCGAGAAAATTTCGGCAGCATTTCCCTGTTGTTCTCTAAGTACATTTGTACTTAGTGAACAAACGGGGAAATGCTACTGAAATTTTCTCGAAAACCCAATACACATTATACACTTACATCCTAAGTGAGATTAGGTGTTCAAGAACAGTCCCAAACCGGGGACTATCCAAGATTTACTCCTAATGAGTAAATCTTGGACGGGTTTCTAGGCTAATGAGTACATATCCACTACATGTATTTGCTCACTTACATTGCATCACTCACAATTAGAGCATTATTAAATAATAAATCAAGAATTCAATAGTTTCAAACATGCAATAATTCACAATTAGAGCGATAAGATTCACTTTGTACAAACATACATGGCATAATTCAGGCACAATAGCAGGTGTGGTCATTGACCCGATTCAACAATATAAGAATAATTTTAGAAGAGTAATGTAGCACAACATTATAGGCTATCCGATTATAATTGAGCAATATAGCACAAAATCAACCAACATGGTTGTGCTATGCAGCACGGTCGTGCTACCAACACGGTCGTGCTGCCCAGCACGGCCGTGCCAACCTGCGATTTCACACACCTCGGCAGAGGAAGAAGAGGAGGAAGAAGAGCAGAGCAGGTACCTTCAACGGCATTGGTGGGGAGAGTAGCAGCAGCGAGCAGCAGGAGTAGGAGAGCAGGCCGCTGGAGCAAGATAGAAGGTCACCGGAGAAGGAGAGAAGGCCGTCGGAGCTGGGGCAGAGGGCAAGCGGCAGCGGAGGTGGGCAGAGGACCACCCAAGCGAGCGGAGCAGTGCGCGGCTGGAGTAAACGGCGGCGGAGGTGGGGGCAGAGGAGAAATCACCGGAAATCGCCAAACCCTGGAGTAGCAGCTGTGCGAGACAATGAATGAAACAGAGAAAGGGGAAGAGTCGGGCTCGCGGGTGTTGTTAAGTTATCAATCGGCGTCGGTTATTGAAAACAACCGACATGTAAACCTAAAGGTGTCGGTTCTACAAACCAACCGACACCTATTCTTAATGATAGTCGTCGGTTTTTACTAGAAACCAACCGACGTCTATCTACATACGCCGATTAAAAAAATTGTTCTCGATTAATGACCATAGTCGTCGGTTTCTTTCTAAAACTGACGCTCATAGGGGTGTGAAAATTTTCCCGGGAAAACGCGTGAAAACCCATAAGCGTCGGTTCTTGTAGTAAAACCGACGACCAAAATGTTCCCAATTTTTGTATCGCGAATAACCTTTCGTCGTCGGTTTTTTAGTAAATAACCGACGCCATATGTCAAATTTTGGAGGTAATTTTTTTCACGTGAAATTTGGGATTTGGCGATTAATTTTAGGCGTCGGCTGTTTATTCTAGAACCAACGCTAAATAGAAAGCGATACCCGTGTCTGGCCACTCCTCTCCGATATATGTCGGTTTGTGTTTTAAACTGATGTTGTAGGTTTTAGGCGTTGGTTCTTCGTTAATAACCGACGACTGGAAAGTGACTACATAAGCCATTTCTGTAGTAGTGTATTCACATTCAGGTACGCACCTCCTTAGTATTCCATCCATGCACTGTCTCAACAAAAGAGGGTCATCCCAAAAATAATAGCACAATGAATGAAAGAACCTCCTCTTTTCTTGGTAACCCCAATCATCGGGTAATTCCTTGCAAGCTAAATAATTTACAATGTTAGCAAACCATGGGTCCCTTTGCTTAAGGGCAAACAGCTGTTCATCAGGGAAAGTTTCAAGAATGGGTACATTGACATCCTTTTCATCTACCCTCTCCACTCTATACTAGTGGTCCTCCACTACATTTTCAATCCCACCCTTATCTTTGACCTCAATGTCGAACTCCTACAGTAAAAGGATCCATCTAATCAGTCTTGGTTTTGCATCCTTCTTCTGTAGCAAGTATTTGATTGTTGCATGATTAGTCCACACCACCACCTTAGCTCCTACAAGATATTGCCTAAACTTCTCAAAAGCAAATACAACAACCAATAATTCATTTTCAGTAGTGGTGTAATTTAGTTGTGTGTCATTGAGTGTTTTAGATGCATAATATATGATTGTAGGAACTTTGTCTAAGTGTTGGCCCAACACTGCTCCTACGGCATAGTCTGATGCATCGCACATCAGTTCAAAAGGTTGGCTCCAATCTGGAGCATGCACAACCAGTGCGGAAATGAGTTTCTCTTTTAGGATCTCAAATGCATTCAAACATTTTTCATCAAAATTGAACTCAACATTTTTTTTTCTAATAATTCAGACAATGGTTTAGCAATTTTCAAAAAATCCTTTATGAATCGACGGTAAAATCTGGCATGGCCAAGAAAACTTCTAACCGCCTTCACCGAAGTCAGTGGAGAAAGTTTTGAAATCACCTCTATCTTGACAGGATCTACCTCTAATCCTTTACTGAACACATTGTGTCCCAGCACTATGCCCTTGCTAACCATCATGTGGCATTTCTCCCAATTAAGCACCAGGTGTGTGTCTTCACACCTTTGCAAAACTTTATCCAAATTATTCAAGCAACCATCAAAAGATGCTCCATGCACAGAAAAACCATCCATAAAAACCTCGAAACATCATTCCACCATATCTGAAAAAATTGCCAGCATACAATGCTGAAAAGTGGCAGGTGTGTTGCACAACCCGAATGGCATACAGCGATATGCAAAAGTGCCATAAGGACAGGTGAAGGTAGACTTCTCTTGATCCTTAGGCTCGATTTAAATCTGATTGTAGCCCAAATATCCGTCAAGAAAATTTAAGTGGGAGCGACTGGCGAGCCGCTCCAACATCTGGTCAATGAACGGCAACGGGAAATGATCCTTAAGCAGGGCGGTATTCAATCTGTGATAATCTATATAAACTTGCCACCCTATCACTAACCTAGTGATTATTTGTTCATTAGATGAATTAGTAGTGACAGTAATTCCCCCTTTATTTGGTACTACCTGTGTCGGACTAACCCACATGGAGTCAAAAACATCGTAAATTATACATGCTGACAGGAGCTTAATTACCTCCTTCTTGACTACCTCTGTCATGATTGGATTCAAGTGACGCAGTAGTTGAATGACCAATTTTACTCCTTCTTCTAACCAAATCTTATTTTGGCACAACGTGGGGAGATCCCTTTGATATCAGCCACAGTCCATCTGAATGCACCTCGGTGGTTCTTTAGCACAGTAATCAGTTATTCTTCTTCTGATACACTCAACGATGCAGATATGATGACCGACAACTTCTCCTCTATAGCTAGAAACACATACTTTAGATGAGGTGGTAGTGGTTTGAGATCCAACTCAGGTGGGATCAAGAGTGAAGAAATCGACGGTGGTGGCAGCGGTCCCAAACCCTCAAAGTGTCTTGTGTGGTAACATGGCAAAACCTTCAGTAGCTTTGCACATTCTTCTAGTGACTGGCTCCGCACATAGTCATCCATAAGGTTCATTAAGCATGCCTCTAGCGGGAGTTGTGAATGTATCTGTACTAGAGAATCCTCTACAGGCTCGTCCATGGTGGATGAACACAAATCATCTTGTTCGTCATCCGGGTACCCTACTGTCTTGGAAAGTGAGACCACCTTAGTATTCTCCATGATGTATACAGCTAGTGTACCCTTGTCCACCTTTGTCATTACATGCGCCATGTCCAAAAATGGCCTTCCCAAAAATAAAGAGATATTGTTATCCATGTGCATCATCATATTACACTGCTCCTAATCCTTAGATGACTTTGAATTGTCTGGCATATTAATCTCGAACTTGTCATACTTAATTCCCATGGTCAAACGACCTCTACCCATCTCCATGATCATATCGGTTGTTGCTTGGAAGGGTCTTCCTAATAATAGTTCATTGCCATGGTCATCCTGCATCTCCATCACCACAAAGTTTGTAGGAAAAACAAATCGATCCACCTTGACAAGTACATCTTCGCAAATATCGTAAGGTCTTACAATTGAATTATCTGCCAATTGGATTGTCATGCTGCTCTTCCTAGACATTTTGAGGCCGAGCTTCCTGAATGTTGATAGGGGCATCAAGATGATACTTGCCCCTAAATCACGGAGTGCATTCCCAAACTTTTTCTTCCCGATGTAACATGTGATGTTGAAACAATCGGGATCTTGTCTCTTTGGCGACAGTGTTCCTAAAATGAAGACAATGGCTTGCTCTTTTAGCACTACTACCTCAGCGTCTGGAATCCTCCTCTTCTTATTAATAATATCCTTTAGAAATTTACCGTATGATGGTATTTGCTCAATCGCATCAATCAATGGGATGTTGATGGAAAGCTTCCTAAAGCTATCCAAAAATTTCTTAAATTGTTGATCCATCTTTGTTGCCTTCAAGATGTTTGGATATGGAACCAGTACAGTCTGTGTTCTTTGATGTGGTGGCACATATGACGTCCCCTTCTCCATTTTAGATTCTTGATTCTGCTCTTCCACTGTATTGTCCTTGTGTTGGCTGTGCCACTAGTTCACTATTCACAATAGGTGTGGTCAATTCAGGTTCTGGAGTCCTTGGAGTCATTGTCTTCTTCCCATTCCACAGTAGTATGGCCTTGACTTGTTGGTTCTCGGTTGGAGTGTCATTATTTCTTGGAAAGCCCTACTGTGTAGTCTTCTTTAATGTTGTCACATCTACTGCTAACTGAGACAAAGTTGTCTTAAAACTCCTCATTTGAGCCCCTTGATTCTGGAGATCACGTTGGAAGTTGTTTAACAATTGCTCATTTTGTTTCACTATTCTGTTCAGAATTTCATTTGTGTTCTCCTCTACTGCAGGCTGCTGCTGCAGATTATTCCTATGTTGTTTCTGCTACTCTGGATCCTGCAGGAAATTGTTTGAATCTTTACAAGAAAACTTGGGATCCTTCCTCCACGAGTAATCATTGTTCCTATATCCTTACTGGCGCATATGCTTCACTTGTCCCTCTTCATCAGATGAATTGTTTTCCTTCTCTAGCAACTTCCTTGCTATCAGGTCTAATTTCTCATTTAGAGTGATAATAACTTTGGACTCCCCTATGCTTTTGATATGCTCTGGATGATCTCTCTCATTGCCCCATTCCCGATTCTTTGCCATATTTTTTAGAATCTCCTGGCACTTAGAGGGTGAGTTGTTGAGAAAGAACCCCGTGCCTACACTGTCTAAGGTAACACATTCATTTTTGTGGAGCCCAAAGTAGAACATCTTTACTTGGTTCTCCAAATCTATCCCATGATGCGGGACTTTCCTGAGCATGTTCTGAAAATGCTCCCAAGCCTTGGAATATGACTCAGCCGCCTGTTGCTTGAAATTGTGACTGTTCTTCACCAGTTCGTTTGTCTTTTCTGGAGGAACATACCTTTCAAAGAACGTCTCAGTTATCTGATCCCACGTCTTGATCGATTCCTTTAGCAAGTTGTGCATCCATTCTTTTGCTTTGTCCACCAGTGATGATGGAAACAGCTTCAGATAAATAGTTTTCTGTGGAAACCTATCCACTTTCACCATATCACAACACTCAACAAAGTTGCTAATGTGTGCCACCGAGTTTTCATGAGTGTGCCCATAGAAAGCCTATGACTTGATGAGTGCAATCAACCCTAGATCAATCTTGTATTGTGCTACATTTACAGCCTATTTCTTGATGGGTCCCGTCTGTGCACTAAGGAAGATGCCTTAATCATTTCCCATATTATCTTCTCAACCACTGCGTTACCATCCCCCATTGCTTGTTTCTTGGGTGTCAATGGTATGTCTTCCGAAGGAGTTGTTTGAAGTGGAGATGGTGTTATGGTTCCAACAAAACCTTGTAGATCCTCAATAGTGATTGGGACCTCTAGTGTAGATTCTCCGTAGTTCGTGCTCTGTGTTTTCACCATGCACTAGAACCTGAAAATGTGGAATCACATTACTCACGGTACTCAATATATATATATGCAATGTAGTTCAATAATTAAATTAAAGTTACGAGAAATAAAAGGTTGCCTAGAGTGGCCGACCGCAACACTCATAGTGTTGATAACTTACCGTCTCCCCGACAACGGCGCCAAAAACTTGACACGCTAAAACCTTGTGTATAAACGCAAGTGTACGCATCAAGTAATATAGGCCTATGTGAGGCCCGAGTCGAACTCAGGGAGACGTAGTCTCAATGACTACTACTAACTACGATGCGATCTGCTAGACCGATTAAAAGGTTGAATTTGAGTTTAAACAAAATAAAAAGAGAATTAAACAAAAATTGATGGTGGTTAAATCAAATAAGGTGGATTCCTTAGGATAACTGATTTCACCACGGGATCTCATTATACCTAATTTCTACCAGATTAACACAAATTCTACTCTTAACCTGGATAGAAAGCATGTCGTCAGAATTGTCTGCTTCTACGGTGCAATTTACTACCTAGATCTAAGTCAATTCCACTTCCGTGGCAATTTATATCTTAGCCTAGGCACATTATCGAAGACGTTGGGTTTCTTTCCACTAATCGTACATTACCTTTTCCAAGGATTGCTTAGGAAAGTGTATAGATTATGGTTTTTCAACCTTTAATCCTTCTTCCAGAGCAATTATCAGTCTATTACTCTATCGATGGTGATCAAGCATAGGTATATCATTCAAAGCACAACTATATATCCAGGAATAAAGATAAATATATATTAAATCATGCAAAAAGTTGATACAACGATCTTCCGAGCTACTCCCGGGTCCTAAGGAAAGGAGGGGATTAGCCATGCATGGTTTTCAGTTGTGAACACATGGAGAGAAAGGAGAAAAGTGTGGGAAACATGAATGAAATTCATGTAACCCCTAGAAAGAAGGTATTCTAGATAATCCTCCTCGATAAACGCACGTTCCATAGTCTTCTGATAGCAAAAATGCCCGTTAGAAGTGCTCAGATCACCCGGATGGTGGCCTTCGGCTCCGTTCTCCTCTCTCCCTCCTCTCTGGCTTCCGTGCGGCGCGTAATGAGATGATCCTTAGGTCTGGCCATCCTTACTTAGGTCATAAGCCAACTTACGGTACCACGCAACATGGATCATTAGATCTGAGTGATCAAATCTGGTTGCAAAAATCCCGTAGAGTCGGTACCACCGACAAGATGATCGGTGGCACCGACAGCTTCTTATCGCGGGTCTTCCTCTTCTGAGTCAGTAGCACCAACATGAAGAGTTGGTAACACTGAGTTGGTGCTTCTGCTTTGAGCTACGCCACTGATTCAATCTCGGTACCACCGACAGGATGATTGGTGGCACCGAGCTTGCAATTTTTTTATGACCGACTACTAATGTAATCTCGGTGGTACTGACAAGGTTGGTCAGTGGTACCGAGATTGCGGTGTGTATAGAGTACCTGAAAAGAGCAAAAAAACATACATAAGTATGGGGAATGCATAAAATCATATAAATATGATAAAATAAGCATAATTTGATGCAAATAGAGTGTACATGACAATAATAATGAATCATGCAAATACAATCAAGAAAATGACAAATATATGCACAAAACATATATAAAATAGGCCTGTAAAAGCGACTTAAAACTCGTGCATCAAAGCTTCATGGAAAAACAGAGTAGGAATGATGCTATAAGCTAGAGGAAATAAAGGAGAGTAAGAGTTTTCGAATTGGGAGTTGGGAAGGGGTAGATATGGCTATATAAAGAAAGAGGTCAAGTATGAGGTGTCTATGAGACTTTCCATGTGTCATGTATAAGGGTGTCCATGGACATGCAAGTCTTTATGGATAAGGAAGAAGTCAATCATGAGGTGTCAAGTTACTTTCCATGTGTCCAATGCTAAGGGTGTCTATGGACATGCAAACCTTTATGGATAAGGAAGAAGTTAAGCATGAGGTGTCCATGGAGCTTTCCATGTGTCCTTAGCCTAGGAATTTCATGGTCATGCAAGAGGACAGCTCATAGAGGCTTCTTGAATATCAAATTTCAGTTTATGGACACTTATAGGCCATCCCAACCGACCTCCAATCAAAGAAATAACCCCATTGGTTGATAGCTTCTAAAGATAAGCTCATTTATAAAGAGAATAATCCCTAAAATGCCCTTGGAAAGAAACACCTTCAAACCAAGGTGCAGCTAGGCGCCCTATGGTTCAAAAACTCGAGAATGTTAAGGGAATATATAAGGATTATAATGCATGTGACAATTTGCAATTAAAACCCCCCAATTGGGTAAATTGCATAAAAGTCCAGAATGTACCTAAAATTGCGTAACTTGCACAAACAACATCCAAATTGGACCAAACTTCATCCACAAGTTATCTTTGTTGTGTTTAATATGAATTTTCCATTATTTCCATATTTTTAAATTATATAATCACATTATTCATTACTTATGCCTTTTGCTCATTTTCTCTCTCCTAAACGTATCCTAATATTTCAAGGGTGTCCAAATTAGACGAGATTTGACATGTGGGCTAATTTTGATATGTAGATTTCAAATCTAAATTTTGTTTCCACTTTTGAGACTTCTTTTAATGAGATATTCCATATGGCCCATTAACGGCTCATTATCTAAATTATTCATCCAATTAAGTTTCTTATATTCATATTACCACCAAATTAGTTATGTAGCATACTTTATGTATCCATTATAAACCTGAGATTAATGTTAAAACATTAGGTTACATTAAGGTGATCTATACATGCATTAGCTCATTGGGGTTATACTAAACATCTATTTAGGTCTAACCTTCAACCTTGTTTTGCTAAGTCTAAAACGTCAACTTCCAGGGTAGGGTCTGAGATCTAGTATGTTACAAGCTTCTCCTTCAAAAGCTAGAAAAAATGTTGACACTTGTCATCTCAAATAAATGACATACCCTTCCTTATCAACTTAGTTAGGGGTAAAGCCACTACGCTGAAGTTCTTGATGAATGTCATGTTGTATCCTGCCAAATCCAAAAAACTACGAACTTCTATTGGCGTCTTCAGTTGTTCCCACTCTATCACAGATTGAACCTTCTTGGGATCCACACACACACCTTCGACACATATGACATGTCCCAGAAAAGACACCTCCTCCAAAACTCGCACTTGTTGAACTTAGCATACACATCGTGTTGTCTCAACAAGGTCAACGCCTGTCGTAAATGTTGCTCATGTTGCTGGCTGTCATGGGAGTAGACCAGGATGTCATCGATGAACACAACCATGAACTGGTCAAGATAGGCCTGAACACCCTATTCATTAAGTCCATGAACATTGTTGGAGAATTGGTCAGCCCGAATGACATAACCACAAACTTGTAATGTCCATACCTCATCCTAAAAGTTGACTTGGGTATGTCATCTGCCTTGATCTATAATTAATGATATCTTTACCTCAAGTCTATATTAGAGAAGGCTACAACACCCCTCAAATGATCAAACGGATCATCTATCTGCGGAAAAGGATACATGTTCTTAATTATCACCTTGTTCAGTTGTTGGTAATCAATGCACAACCTCATCGATCCATCCTTATTCTTCACAAACAAAATGGGAGCACCTCAAAGAGACGTGCTTAGTCTGATAAAACCTTTCTTAAGCAACTTTTACAACTTTTTCTTCAACTCTTGCATCTCAACTGGTGCCATCTTGTACAGTGTATGTGCTATCGACTGGGTACCGAGAATCAAATTGATCTTAAAGTCAATCTCTATAAATGGGGGAACACTTGGGAACTCATCAGGAAATACATCCTCAAACTCACAAATGACTGGCACCTCCCAAATTCTAGGACTCCTCACCTTGGTGTCCACCATTGCTGACACCAGACACGTCATAAGAATCTTCCTATCTCCTTGGAAGACCCACGTCACATCATCGTTGACAAATGTTGCCACCTTGGAACTATAGTTCAAGACAAACCGATACTTCTCCAAGGTGTCCATTCCAAGGATCACATCGAATCTATGTATGTCAACTGGTATGAGTTCCAATTGAATGTTATGTCCTGAAAAAGAAAGGACACACCTCCCGCAGCTCGGTGGAACCAAACAATGGGGTTTCTAAACGAAGGCTATCATGTCTACGACTAACAGGAAAAGAACAACTAGCAATCACTTCTTAAGTGACAAAAGACTGCATCACACCTAGGTCAACCAAAACAGATATAAAGTAAGAAGAAGACAAATCACATTGAAATAACTCCATTTGACTTGTCACAATTTGTAGGTTGACCACTTCTTCCGACCGACTCATGGTGTAGAATTGAGTTGTTTCATGTTGTCGTCCCCATCCTCTAATGGCATGTCTAGAAGAACCAAGTTTTGATGCATGTCTACGTCCTCGACCTCCACCACTACTAAACTACTGCCTCTGTGAGCTCTGTTAATTATGTCTCAGATGTCGCATCACTTCATCATCCTTCAAAAGACATTCCCACCTCAGATGTCCTACTTGTCTACACTTATGGCAAGCCCTAGTCTCATACTTTGGCCTAGATGGCCCAGTCATTGACACTGATGCCATGTTGTGGGCTCCTTCTGGTGGAAAGGTATGACCTGTACCCTTCCTCAACTACCACTGTATCTAGACACCTGACCTATGTTGTGGCCGCGGTGTTAAGAACCTAGGCTTGTTGAAGCCTCTAGATGACTTCCCTTGGTACTTTGTTGGTCTCTTCTTGGCATTCACCTCATGTTTCTCTATCGCCGACCACTCTATCCTTCTAACAAACTCTACAAACATGGCAAACATCTCCCTATTATCCAAGTTTGACACTATCATTTTCAACTCGGTACTCAAACCCTTCTCAAAGCGTCTGATCCTCTCCTGATCTGTCACAGCCATATGAGGGGAAAATCTTAGCAACTGCATAAACTTTGCCTCATACTCGTTAATCGACATAAATCCCTACCAGATCTTCTTGAACTGTGAGATATTCTCTTCTAGGTGGGTATGAGGAAAGTACCGACTCACAAAATCCTATTAGAACTCCTCCCAACTGATAACAGCACTAGGCCTCTTCTCCTCCTTGATGGCCCACCAATGACCAACACTCCCTCTCAAATGATACACAACATGCTTCACTTTGTCTACTTCAGGGATGTTGAGGATCCTGAAAGCCTTCTCCAACTCAGTCAACCATAGATCAACATCCGCTGGATCCGTCATACCAGCATACTCCACCGCCCCAACTCACCTTAACCTCTCAAAGGTCTTCCCAATGCCCGAGGATTATGCATTTAGGAATAGCTACCCTTGATTGGGGTACGAGCATTTTGTCCGCCATGTGCGTCATCGTAGCCATAAATTATCCAAACAAGGACTGGAAAGTGGGATTTTCCATCATGGTCGGGTCAAACTGGGGCACTTCAGGCACTCTCTCTTCTCTAGCTTGCCTCCTTGAACCACCTCTAGGTGCAACAACACTGCTCTCGGCAACATGTTCTTCATGTTCTCCAGACATATTTTCTTCTCTTCTTCTTCTTCTGCATAAGCAGAAGTTACCATGAAATTTTAGAGGACACTAGATAGACACAAACCCTAGTCCTATGTCCCTATAGACTCATTGAACCTAAAGCTCTGATACCAACCAAACTGTGATGCCCCACACCACATTACTCAAGACAAAACACATAACTAATACTAAACATCCAGGTTACGAGAAAACACAAGAAATTAAAACCAATTTCACATAAGCACAAAAGCCAAAACTTATTACATCTGAGTCCATAATCCGTGCCAACTGTATCACATATCATATCACAAAGATGTATACATCACTATTCAGTGACGGTCTTTCCATCAACCTGTTACAAGAGATAATTGTTCACATATACATGCCATACATGTACACCCATGGCGTACTACTAAAAAAACTCGTATCGATGCATAACAGCTAGAAAACACCCCCAAGGACCTGAGTGTATATAGACGACCATAGGACCCTACTATAAAACACTAGTAGCATATCCAAACATCAATGACTACTGCTTCTCTTACTGCTCAACTTCAACCACACGTTCTCTACCTCATCTTGCACGGTCGCCTAAAAGATGACACAGGGTGAGACCAAACATCCCATCGAGAGATATAACTCTCCACCATCAACTGTTATAACACTTATATAAGCTAAAGTAGAAATATATGCATTATTACTATGATGAGCAAATTCAAATAATAGATATAAGCAAGGCAATTAACACTAATGAAGCAATTTAGGCATCTACACTAGTTAGTAGATCATCTTATACTTTTAGAAGGAATATGAAAAACATGTACAATTATTATCAACTAAACAGTACAAGATAAAGGCATCATCCAATGTGAAATGTATTTGACCCTAAGCAAATACACTACACGACTACGTTACATCTTTTATTATGCCCTGAGGAGATGAGGTATACCACTAATGCACCAACTGACCACTTTCTAAGTCAAAATCAGTGCCATACAAGATCTAGGAAGAGCCATACTTCTATGATCTCCCACACCCTCGATCACTTCGAGTCTGCCATAGTGACATTAAAGTTCAACTACAAAACAACCTAGTTTTCTATGGTATATATGCACAACACTAGTGAAATCTGAGTTACAACCACAGTTGCACTCCTGCCGAGGTATGATCGCAACAATCCCCAAAACATATCTTATACATATATTGAATCACATCGGTTGAGATACGACCTCGATCATTCTCCTACCACGGTATGACTGCAGCCAATCATGTGAAATGCATATACTCGGCAATATACGACTATGAGCTTTCTCTAAGTAGGGCTATCAATGGGGAAGGTAAGGCTCTCTACCCTTACCCTTACCCTTACCCTCTAGAGGGTAGCGGGTAAGGGTAAGGCCAATTTCCCTTCTTAGCAATCCCCTTACCCTTACTCTCATCCCCATAGGGTAAACGAGAAGGGTAAAGGGTAAATAAGTAATTTTGATATAAAATGTATATTTTTAAAAAGCTAACTTATTTTAAGGTTGTGTGTAGGGTGATAAAAATTCACATAGTTCTTGACTTGCATTTTCACAAATGTGAATATAAGCAGGACAATGTTAGACATTGGTCTAAGAATAACTTATTTCAAGTTGGCACAATCACCCTTTTCCCATTGTTTTGCGGTCCTATCAATTGGTTCAACATTTAATATACTACAAGAATTTGAGTGTGAGTGGGAGTGGGAAGCAAGTCGCAACCCACAATCTTTCCTGTTGGAAAAAATGTGGTGAAAATTGAACTAGAAGCTTCTATATAGTTATATATCTTTGTTAAATAAATGCGGGTGAAAGGGTAAAAGGGTATGGATAATGTCCATACCTTACCCTCCCCTTTTAATGTAGCGGGGAAACGGGGAAAGGGTAAATGGGGAACATGTAAATTTTTTTTTTTACCCTTACCCTTACCCTACAAAGTATGGATAAAGGGTAAACGGATAATACCCTCCCCATTGACAACCCTATCTCCAAGGGAAAACCTGTTTCACCATCCATCAAGTATTGACGTTGTAGATGGATCTATGGCACGAGGCAACTACATGACTAGGGCTTCACTTGATTAATTAATCCAATTAAGTATCTTTTAGCATCAATCAAGTTACAATGTAAAAACCCTAAACAAACTCTACAAAGATAAGGGCAAGTTACAACTCCAGAAGATATAAAACGTATGAGATATACACATGTCACATCATCACTTGATAGCACTGCCATACAAGGATGGACACCAATCATCATCACATTTCTAGGGGATAACAATCCCTCCTCTCATCACTAGAGGATATCACCTCAAAATAGGCATTGAGCCTCTGCCAGGTCACAATACCCAAATCACATGTTCATGTACATCATCACTATCTCATCATGCCTCATGAAGGCTCATACTCATTACTTGTTTCATGTCAAGACCATAGCATTCACTAGCTATGTCATACATTCCACCTACAAGGTTAGGACTACACAAGTAGGAGAGAGAAATAACCATAACATGCTAATTACTTTAAGCAATATAAGCAAAATATCATATGTTCTAAAATTAGGGTTAGGGTTTCATGTTTAGCCGATTAGGGTTTCCATAGTATCACCCAAATCCAATCCCTAGTTTCATCACCTCCCATATGTTTGGAGTGTATTAGGGTTAAGAATTATTGACTATGATTAAGCATTCATATCCACATCAACATGTAGTGTCCAAACATATAGTGTAGCGACCAAACTCAACAAAGTGTAGCGATCTCTTTTGGTGAGTGAGTGTAGCAACCATGATCCACTTGTAACAACCATGTGTTGAGACCCACCTAGGGATGAGACACTATTGTGACTGTAAGGTAGGTGTAGTGACCATAAACAACCATGTGTATGGATCACACAAGACATCAACAAGTGTTGCGACCGCTTCACAACCTTGGTCATGTGTAGTGACCACTAAACTTCAAACCAATCCTACTGCAACACACCAACTCACCAAGAGTAGCAACCAATAGCCATCCAAGATGCTTTGACTGAAACAAACACATGGGGCAGCGGCCAACCAAAGCCAAAGCACATGTTGCAACCCACAAATCAAGTGTCCTCTACACAAGAGTCATATGCTTCGACCGAAACAAGCTCAAAGGTGTAGCGACCAACAAGGTCAAGCTACCTCAACAGAACATAACCAACCTCAAAACAAAGATAAGCCATGATCAAAACATATGGTAAACATCAAGGACACTAAGATTCATATAAGAGGAAAACTCCATGCAAGGATGATCACCAAAACCCTAAAGCATGCATCATATAAATCACCATGAAAGAGCCTTGTTAAGAGAGATAAAACCCACACTCAACACATGCAAAACAAAACTAAAAACTTCATGCTACTCCAAGATACTCAAACCATATGCATGTTGATAGAAATCCATAATCAAAATCAAGAGAAAACCATCCATTCCACAATCACCACAAAATTGGGTACAAAGATTAGGGTTTATGAGAAAGAGTAATCTACTTGAGAATACTAAAAAATTGTAAACCCTAAATTATGGTAACTTCATCTAGCATACTAGGATCACATTTTAGATATGTAAAAATAGCAACATGCATGCAAGAAAATGGTGCAATAATAGTAGGGAGAAGAGTTATATAACCTGCCTTATGTAGAGAATCAAGCTCCAAAGCCACAAGCACCGAGAGGGAAGAAGAAACTCTAACTTGGATCAACATTTCAGCCACAATATCAACACAAGAGGAGAAGAACATAATGGTAAAATAAAAGCTCAAGAAAGAGGGTAATTACTCTAGGATGAACAAAAAGAAGAAATAAGAAAGAGGAGAGCTTCTTCTCACATAGGCACCACCATGGTTAATCCATAATCTCTTACCTTTGTGAAGAGAAAATCCTCAAGATAGACACCATGGTCAAGCCATAGTCTCACGACCAAGAAAAGAGAAGAAGGCAGGGGAGAGAGCCAAAAGAAAATGTGACCAAGGAGAGATAACAAGTTACAAAGAAAGGAGATCACCAAAGATCACCACAATGAAGATGATCAAGCTCAAGGTCATCACATGTAAGGTTGGTCAGCCACCAAAGCTCCAACATCAGTCCTCTTTTTGTCCACAAAACTCCAAGGATGAACACAAGAGAGAAGATAAAGAGTAGAGACAAAAATGATACTTCCATGTGAAGGAGAGGGGTTATATACACAAGATAGGGGGGGAAGTAAAGGGGTTATGAGGTGTCAACACAAGAGAGCATCAAGAGGACACTTGTCCACTAGGGGAACAACCTTGCAACCACTTAACACATGCATTCATCTATGGGTGGTACAACCTAGGTGGTGAAGCGACCAATTAGGTTCAGTACATGCCTTTTTGCGGTCAAAACACGTCAAGGAACACTATGTAGCGACCGCTACACAAAGATCATCAAGCCCAACTAGGTCAAAAGCTCTCTATTAAAAGACAAATCCCTTCAACCAAACCACAGATAGGTCACCATGGTCGAAGAAAACAACACCTAAGGAAAGTGTTGCAGTCACAACACTCATCTAAGAGTGGTGTTGCGGTCGCAACACACACACAACCCTCGTACGGTCGACACACATCAACAAGGCAAACCCTAGAAATGTCACATCATCAACCATGGTCCAAGAAAGGAACCCCTATGCTTCTTTATCTCTCTCATGATGCCAAGACATATAGGGCACACTCTACATGTGACAAATTGCAAGATAGCCGTCAATCATGGGTAAATTTCAACTTGGTCCAAAATAAGCATACATAGCTTAAGCATCAAAGAAACATGACCAAACTGGAAACATAAGCTTGTCACATGTTATAAAAGCAACTCAAAAGATTAGATTAAGGTTCTAAGCATATAATCAAGCAAGTAAACACAATTATCCCAAAAAGCTAGGTCGGGGGTCTTACAATATGGTATTTCCAATATCCACATCACAATGACCCTATTTCAATTAAAAATCAACTTTCAAACTCTATAAATAGTGACAGATATATAAATCTATAGCGAGTGAGGTCATTACATAATGTATATTTTTTTTTCTGTTCCCAACTTTGACACTATGAAAAAATATACAAAACTAGTACACATTTACTGCTATGGTAAAAGTTATATTTGTCCCAATTTTCAATAATAAAAAAGCGAACTATATGTCTAACAAGTTTCAAAATTGACAAGTAACACACACAAAGAACATTACATAATCACTTCACTAAATAATTATTTAGAAATCAGTTACTGAGTGGATAAGTACCTCTTTTATCTTCTAATGTTTGCTTCTTTCTATTACTGGCACATAATTGGACAAAGTAGCTGACTAATGATGTAATTTTTCAAAACATATTTAACAATACTTCATGTAGATGAGATTGTCTTGCCCATAAATCATGGGGAGATTTATATATAAATGGATAAATGGGGTAAATGATAGAGAGCACAAGAGCCATTTTTCTGTTCATATTATATGAGTTTTTTGATAAGCAAGATGTAACACTCGTATTCTACAATTTTCCTCTCTTCTATATCTCTTTCTCTCTCTCCCATACACACATAATTAGAATAAATCCATAGTAGTTATCTTATTTTCCATTTTCATTTTTCCTTCAACTCTCACGTTCCCACATCTTCCTATATTTTTAAGTTTTCTCACTAACCCTGCCCCTTTATATTTTTCATGATTGATGGCGGTTAGCTTTCTTTCTCGTTTAGATTTCTCATTTATTATCTTAATTCTCATTTTTTTCATTCTTCTTTTTCACCATTTTCCCTCTTTAAGTAGTTCACTTTTCATTTTTGTTGTTTTATAATCACACATGATGAAAGCAGCAACCAAAGGCAAAACACCATTTATTTTTCAATAATAAATGGCACGTGTTATCAACACAACTTTACTCTAGGGTGAGGTAACTCACAAAATCAAGAAGGATGTAGCCTGCCACATATGAGGCTATGGCTTCACCTGGCCTGACTGTAGGAACTTAAACATTTTCTATAGTCATCAAAATTTATTTCAATAATAAAATATATAATAATTGATACTTAATCTATATGTATGTGTAATATACAAACGTATATTTAATTACTTATTACATTTTTATATTAGTGTTATAAGTAAAGTGTGATATAAAATTGTGTGTTTTAATTACTTATTATTTTTTCATTTTAGAATTATATGCAATGTGCTAGTTTCTATACTATATAATTTAGTATGTGGATGGTTTCTCATGAAACTTGTTTCTTTATTCTTTTAAGTTTCACATTAATCCCTACATCTAATCTATCCATACTATACACGAAAGTGCGTGTAGGTGGATGTATACAATGCTTCTTTTTGTTTTAAAAACTAAATTAGTCCAACACTACGAATGTTCTCCTTTATTTTTAATTAAAATTCATCCTTTTGTCTAATAACACATGCTCATTGTACATATATTCAATAATAATATATTGTATTAATCTATACTATATTATATATGAAAGGATGTCAGAGCGGCTAGATGTAACTTCTGCTTTTATTTTTTAAAATTTCTAACGAAACCACCCATTCTAGTAAGATTTTATGTACAACCAAACATCGCTGGATCTGACTCCTATTTGTATGTACATCACATGAAACTTGTATTTTTGCGAGTGCTACCAAGGTCTGGGTAAAGGAAGCGCTCGTTCTAACATGTCGAGTTTGGAAAGGATAATATGGTGATATTGTCGATGCCTTGAAGCAATTGTAGTTCTTTTACACATCTAGGAGGCAAGGTTGATTCTCGATTTGTTTATTATTTTCTTCTTTTTCTATTATACGTATTACTATTTGTTGTGTATAGTACAAACATCAATATTCTAAATGAGAAAGACAAAACTAAAAAAAAACACAACTAATGTGTGGTATGACATTAGATAAAGGTTTTCCTTTAATTGCATAAAGTGGCGCAACACCATATTTACCATCTTCGAAGTAATTTTATCCTCTCAAGCCATGCAAAAATATTTTTTTTCTATCTATATATAAAAAACATGGTGGGGATGTGATGTAGTTTGTCAAATCTGATTACAATGCTTCGAATAAACACTTATATTGTATATATATATATATATATATATATATATATATATATATATATATATATATATATATATATATATATATATATGGGTCCATCTTTATTGCCCGCGCGGGTAGCTACCCGCCCACCCTTCTGACCATTTTTTTCAAAAAAAAAAATTCACAATTGTAGAGGACTATTTTGTCTAGCTCTCTAAAAAATTTTAGCCAAAAATAATATCATTTGCCCCTCCAAAATCAAAAAACTCGTACTTATATATATGTTGTATATTTTGTACAGAGTTACTCTTTTATTCGTGTAGTTACTTTCTGTTCACCATAGTTACTTTTTTGACAGCAGAGTTACTTTTTTAGCTGCTGGGTAGCGAAAATCCAGGCTACCCGCACGGGCAACGAATGAACGCCATATATATATATATATATATATATATATATATATATGGCTGTTTTTTTAATACTCGCGCGGGTAGCCTGGATTTTGCTACCCGACAGCCAAAAAAGTAACTGTTCTGACTAGAAAAGTAATTTTGCTATAAAAAAAGTAACTATGTTGATCAAAAAGTAACTATACGATTAAAAAAGTAATCCCGTACAAAATACACATCAGATATATATGTAACTGTGTTTTGAAATCCGTTGTTACAAACGTAACTATCTATGCATGAAACTCAATAGTTTGCATGGTAAAGTAACCATTTACATGTCAAAAGTAACCAACTTGAAAAAAAAGTAACTGAAATGGGAGGCGAGTAGTTACCCGCATGGGTATTAAAGATGGGCCCTATATATATATATATATATATATATATATATATATATATATATATATATATATAGAGAGAGAGAGAGAGAGAGAGAGAGAGAGAGAGAGAGAGAGAGTCAGGCTAGAATACACTCGAGTGTATCCGGAGTAGAATACACTCAAGTAGTTGTTCATGATGCAATATTTTTTTTAAAAATTTAATTCGTTGATCTTCTTAAATATCTCGTGAACAACTCATATGCAAAATTTGAGCACATTTGGATATGTATAGCTCATGTTATGAAGACCGCAAAAATTGTGCATTTCAAATTAGTTTCGCGTGTCGATCTTGTTGCCCTTGGATGAGTGACTTATACTCATCCAAATGGGCTCAAAATTTGTATGTAGCCTAGTTATAGTATGACGGTGAAGATCAATGGTTTACATTTTGCAAAAAATAGTCTCAATATACAAACACACTTGAGTGTATTCATGCGATCTGTACACTCGAGTGTATTCTAGCCTGACTATATATATATATATATATATATATATATATATATATATATATATATATATATATATATATATATATATATATATATATATATAGGGCATTCATTCATTGCCCGCGCGGGTAGCCTGAAATTTTGCTACCCGGCAGACAAAAAAGTAACTCTTCTGGCCACAAAAGTAACTCTGTTGTCAAAAAAGTAACTAAGGTGATAAGAAAGTAACTACACGACTAAAAGAGTAACTCTGTACAAAATATACAACAGATATATATAAGGACGGGTTTTTTTATTTTGGTGGGGCAAATGATATTATTTTTGGATGGAATTTTTTGGGGAGCTAGATAAAATTCTCTTCTGCAATTGTGATTTTTTTTCTTTCAAAAAAAGTGGTCGGAAGGGTGGGCAGGTAGCTACCCGCACGGGCAATAAAGATGTGTCCATATATATATATATATATATATATATATATATATATATATATATATATATATATATATCAAGAGTCATGGAGGAGTGGGATGCAATTTCTGATATTGGTATTTGAAATTACAGATAGAGCCTTTAATGTACAATTAAATATGAAGGGCTAGAGGTGTATACATAGGGTGTGCATTGGATTGGCCTACCATGATCCAACCCGCATTCTACCTCACATAGTTTGACCTCAATCTTGATAAAAATATTAGTTTTAAGATTACAGATAGGTCCTTATAATCTATAACTATATTACTCATGTGCTATATATAAAAAGACATAGAGTGGCGATATACAATTTATGATATTATATATTATAATTACACATAGTCTCTTCCATTCTATAGCTAAATCTATACCATACATGAAGAGTTGTGCATGGGGTGAGATGCGATGATTGTTGGTGTAAGTATATACAATGAAGGATATATGTTATTGTTTTTATAAAAACAAAATTTAAGAGTTAGGGATATACAAAGGTTGACATTGGAAGAGACTAGCCTTTTCTAAATCTTGTCCCAATCTATATAACCCAACGTATATGAAATATACATTATTAGTCCTTAAATTAAAAATAATGATATGTCGTTCTACTATATAACTAAATATCAAGATTTGGGGGTATGCAAAGGGTGAGCGTTGGACCAGTCTAGCCAGATATGATCCTGGTCCTGACCATGTAATCCAACCCACATTCAAACTATATTGTTAGTTTTAACGTCACATGCATGGGCAGAGCAATAAGGGAGGGCAATATGGACTTTAGCACTCCCTCCCAAATATGGAGATATACATTTATACATATATATCATCGTCAAATACTCTACATATATGCGCTTTTTAGATATAAGATGATGTAAATTTCTAGCATAGTTGGTATTTGTCTTTACCTTTTAGAGAAATGGTTTGAGTTCAAAGCCACACAAATTTATTTAATTCCGCCTCCAGTATTACCCCATTTATAATTTTCTGACTCCGCCACTGTTTGCATCCTATAACTAAATGTGAAGAGAGTGGAGGTCGGAGGGTATACACAAGGTGAATATCAAAAGTTGAACTCAATCCAGACCGTGCCTCGACCAACACAACTCAACATGAATCTGACCTATACAACTTCTAAAGGTGGGGCGATCTAAACTCATACCCAAATAGTCGTGTTTATTTCATACAAATATGTCCATCCATATATTATACATATTCAATGGATGGAAGAACATATTTGTATAAAATAAACACGACTATTTGGGTATGAGTTTAGATCGCCCCACCTTTAGAAGTTATATAGGTCAGATTCATGTTGAGTTGTGTTGGTCGAGGCACGGTCTGGGTTGAACTCATCCCAACTGCCGCCTTGATTTACCATCCTCCCAGACGTTCGGCCTCCGCCACGGGTATGGGAGAAGGGGGGGGGGAGAAATCTCTCTCTTAATCCCATAATATATGCACATATTGTAAACCCCCCAAGCTTTATTTTAAAATACATATCTTTAATTAGATTAATTAAAATATATGTATCTTGAAAATCTTAACCTTTGTGTGTTATATAGATTTGCTTGAATCTAATGGAAACCGAAATTTATTATGCGGGGTAGATATGGATAAAAAGTATTCAAACATTATTCAGGCCCGATAGATATTTGTTTAGGCACTATACATACTAGCGTGATGCTCTTCTTTAGGTATACATAAAATCTATGGAATTCATTTTGGACATAGCTCTTCCTATGAAGCTTAACCCATAGTCGTTGTTCTGATTCTAGGCCTTGAAAATAAATTACATGCTCATTAGTCCTTCAGTACTATTGGACCTATGGCCAATCATCTATTTCCACCGCAGAAAACATATTTTATGATTAATAACTATCAATACTTTCGTAAAACAATTCTTTTATGTTATTAAAAAAGCATTGATATTTTCAATTTGCAGATTGCCTTAAAAATTGATTGTGGAGTGTAAGTCGTTCTTATTTTTTATGTTCGAGAATGTTGCATGTGTTTGTAATTGCATCTACTTATGTATACGACATTCTTAGCAAGTGTCTTTTTGCTAATTTCATCAAAGACGGAATTTATGGAAATAATCAGTTTGCATGCGATGGATCGCAGCGGTAGTTTTGGTATGTATTTTCTCGCCCCCGCCATCTTTTCCTTCCCCCCTCCGCCCCCCCCTCCACTCCGTCTCTCTTCCTTCCCCGTGGAGGTCGTCGGGGGTGTTCGTGCTTGCGGTCCGCTGTTGCTCCTCCTCCTCTCCTCTTGGTTGTGAGCCCTCGACGCTGGCATTAGGAGACTCGCGCCTACAGCACAGCTACCGATTCTCCTCTCCTCCCCAAGGACCCCAACTCTACTCCAAGCCAAAGCCCACCTCTTAAACTTGTCTATCACAAGACTGAGAATATGCGATGACCCCAATTTCAGTCTCCAATCCCTCCCAACTTCCAATCCCCGACCCGCCCTCCATCCCGTCATGAATTTCCAGTCGGCGCGGCCCCCAGCTTCGTTGTGGTGTCCATTTTCTTCGGCTTCCTCTACTAATTCTGCTACCGCCCATCCAAGGTATCCATAGTAGAACTCCGCAAGGTCTCCAAAAACGACCTGGGGGCTAGGCAGGAGGCCAGTACAACAGATAAATCCAGTGTTTTGATTCTAAGAGCCTTGACCCACGACCAGGGCTGGGACTTGGTCACCCAAGGACCTTTGACGATTCAATTTAAACATTTTTTGCGTGCCCTCATAACTGATGAGTCCCAATACTGATTTGGCAACAAGTGCAAAAGCTCATAAGCTAAATTGTCACTGATAAGTTACAATGCTTATGCCCGGATGTTCTGAAAGTTTTTTTACCAGAATGATATACTTACTAATAATGTTAGCTTAGCTGTTAATAGAAAGAATAGTTCTTCAATAAAAGGTCTTTGGTGACGCATCACATGGATGTTTGCATCTTGCGGACAAGTTATGTAGACTCATGTCATGATAGATAGATATAAAGAAATCATTATCGGTTCTTTTCAGCCTTATGACATATAAGGCATCTGTTTTGGCCTTCTGATTTTATCAAAATCTCATACTTAGTTTATCTGCACTAGCCATAGATGTATCTTGCTCCTCTTTGTTGGTATTTTTATAGTTCAAAAGCTTACTCATACATTAAAATTTACCTATATGGCAGTGCCTATGATTAGTAATCTTACTTTAATTCTCCTGCAGACAAAGAGCCAAAATCCAAATTCAAAGGATTAAGTGAATGATCATTGTTATTGCTGACCCACAAGTAACTTTCTTCTACGATCTGATGTGTCCATTAGATTACTGTTTGTCATATCTTCAGTAAAATGCATCTGAGCTGTCCACTTTCTGGTATTGGTTTGATTGATGCAGCAACAGAGTGTAGGGCCGCATCATAGACTAAGCTATATCAAGATTAGCTGATCCCTTTGGCCCATCACTGCCAGGTATATTAAACCTTCAGTCCGTCTTTCTGTCTCCTCAGCTACCAGACTATGGCATCTGTGACAGCTGTTTTGCTGTATGTTCTTGTTCTAAATGTTAAAAGTTGTGAGTAAGCTTGTTAAGATCTAATTGTTTCAACTTGTGATTATGCTTGCACAAATTTTATTCGAATTGTTTCAACTTTTGAGTATGCTTACACCCAATTTGGTTCTTGTTTTTTTGACATGTGAGTATGCTGGTACCTAATTTGATTCTAGCTGATTTGGCTTGTGAGTATGCTTGTACCTGATTTGATTCTAGTTATTTTGACTTGTGAGTATGCTTGTACTATTTTTGTTTACTCTAATTTTCTAGTGATACCATTTAGGAGTTCAAGTATATGTATAATGTGTGCATCTATTTAAGATATCATTCTAATAATAATCTGTAATGAATATGTTATAGTGTTTGACAAGTTTCACATGAAATGAGTGATCTATTAGGGCGTCTTTGTAGAAAGAGAAGAATGGATGAGGAAGGGAAGGGAATGAAGAAAAGAGAAAGAAAATCATCTTTGCTGTGGATACCTTAATATAGTAGTATGTGTCAGGATGGTACCATGATACTTTCATGGTGAGAGACCCTCCCATTGATTGGGATGAAGTAAGGAGGTGCTATTTGAATATATTATACAATGGTATGGATGATGATTGTGCTGAACAATTGCGAGTGAGAAAAAAAAGATTTAATACGCTTTGTGAAGTATTTACAACGATGGGGGGTTTAGTTCGTACTAAACTTGTTGTCAAAGAAGATGTTGCAATGTTCTTACACATCCTAAGTCATAGCCTTCAGTCTTGAGTGGTCAATTTTTGTTATCATAAGTCCAAAAATACAATAAGTAGACAGTTTCAAGAAGTCCTTTGTGCCATCACGAGAGTGAGAAAAGAATAAATTTATGCTACACGAGTGCACTCTCCATGGGATTATTGTTATGGCTCAAGGGTTTGATGAACCAATTGGGCTTGGATCAATAAAGTTTCCTTCCAATGTCCTTTCTTCCCACAATGAGTGCATTCTGGATGACCTCATTCTCTAAGAGATCCGCCTCTGCGACCTCCTCGTCCCCTTCCACGTGTGGAGGGACTGGTGTAAGTTATCATGGTAGAGACCATGACTGATTTATGAGCATCGATGTGAGGTTTGCTCCAAAAACGCGCGTGAGACACTTTGTATGCTTCTACAAAAGAAGGAAGGTCCGTCTCAAAGAATCTGACTACGCACCCCTTCATACTCGCATTATAGTCTAACACGGAACTTGATGACAGTCATCTAATCCCTTTATTTCTGGTGCTTGTTAAGATCATTGGATAGAGGAAGCAAGGCATGAAGGTCATCAATGATGTGAGTCACTTGCCAAATTACTGAGTCAGAGTTTTTTCCATCATGCTGTAGATTATATATTTCCACCGTCATGTCATACATGCGTGAAATGTTTGATGAGTACATCAAGTGAAGATGATCCTAGACTTCTTTGAACCTTTCAAAGTGGCTAATGAGGTCAGACACATAGAATGGATTGAAAATTTGCACCACTTTGTCCCACTATTTGAGAGTGTTTCCCATAAGAGTACCCTCTGTAAGATGTCAAAACTTTCCTCAACCTTTGAATCGGATTTTTTTGGTGTGACTCCATCGAGTGGAGTTCTTCTCGTTGAGTTTTTGGTTAGTGATGACTTGGTCGCCAACAATGAGGGATGACTACATGGTGGAAACCATTGTTTGTTTCTTCTCGATCATGATGTAGAGTGGATTTGATCAACCCACTTGTAGATGATGATGGAAGTGATATTGGTGACAACATGAAGAGTACCCAATGTGTACTTACAATACTTGAAGTGTGGAAAAGATGATGACGATGTGCAAAATTCTGGGTACATGGCGTGTACTTGGGGTATATTGTGTATTTGAGATAAACGTGTATGTTAGAGAGTATAATAGCCTATTTAGTTAATAGGTTAATTAGCTAGTGGGTTTTGTGTCTCAACCCATTTAGTTTACTGGCGTCCCAAGTCTCAGGGTTTCTCCCTTGCTTCTATATATAGGACAGGGGTGTTCAGTCTTTCATATGAATTCAATATACATTCAATATTATTTCTCACAGTGTAGTTGAGGTACACGACCTGTGGGAAAAAAACGCTAATGATAGGCATACTTCTGGGTACATGGTGTATATTTGAGGTGCACAACGTGTAGTTGTGGTTCACAAGGTGTAGGTTGTCTAGGACAAGGACCTCCGATTTGAATGAAAGTACACAAAATGTACTTGGACTACATGACACATACTTCTCTAAAAGGTTAAAAAACACACCCCAAGCGGAAGTACATAACACGTGAGACACGACACACACCATGTAATGTGCCGCCAAAACTAGTTTGACCTAGATATCCGACCAATATCACGAGAAAGATGTCAGAGAACTTCTACTCTATGTCCAAAGGAAATCTAGAGATACACGCAACCCTTGAAGATGATGATCTAGAGATGTAGAATAGAACAAACCACCATCCGGTTTTGGACAAAGTTTCCTTGCCCGTGGTGAAAATCACTGCCAATGCACGATGAAGATGAAAGAGATGATTGTTGAGGCAGTGGAGATGACTTCCATCATTAAGAGGACGAAGGAAACTGTCTGAGTTGGTGGAGATGACCTCCACCATGAAGAGGACGAGTTCTAGAGTTGGTGGAGATGACGTCTACCATGGAGATGACAACGGACATAAGCAACCTTGGAGAATGGACGGTGCCGGTAGTGGAGACGGCCACAATAGATGGGAGTGGACTATTTCTTGAATTCTTCTTCTAGGATTAGGGTTACAAGCTACTCTGCTTTCATACCATGTTAACTATGAGATTATGGAGGTACAACAACTTGTGTTTGTATAATGGCCATGGAACGCCTATTTTGTATAAACTTGGGTGGTGGCCAATTACCAATCACATGGTATGTAACTAATACCATATATATAGGGATCAATTAGGAAATAAGAAATATAGAATAATAAATAATAAATACTTATTGTTAGATAATAAAAGAAGGCAAATCGTTGTTTTAGATAGGAGAAACCCTGCTCCTATAAATAGGAGAACAGGGAAACATACAGACTTAACTAAACCCTAATGGGCCAAGACACAGTGAGGCCCATATTACAAGGACAATATAAATAACTAATAAACGGACTCTCTAACACTCCCCCTCAAGCTGAATTTGGGAGAATCCCAAATCAGCTTGCAGATAGAGAGTCAAACTAGAAAACAAATAGACAGAAATAAAAGGATAAACCAATCCCATACAAAATTTTTCTCCCCCTCAATATTACATTAAAGCACTCAAACACTCAGAAACTCCCCCTCAAGTAGATACTCCAAGCAAGCAGACAAGCAGGTCACAGAAGCTTCTCGATCATCTGGAGCAGAAATAAGCAGCAACACAATCATTTGGAGCAAAAAATATAATAGATGATAGGCACCAAGGTCTTCATCAACGTCGTCGTCGTAGTAGCCAGAGAGTGCTGGGTTACAGGCAACAAAGTCCAGAGAGTGCTGGATCACAGGCAGTAGAGGTCAACGTACAAATAAAGTACGGACGGGTCAACGTGCGAAACAGAGCACGGACAAGCCAGAGAGTGCTGGTACACAGTAGTAGAGAGTCGACGTGCAAACAAGACACGAACATGCTAGAGAGTGCTGGCGCACAACAGTAGACGACGTAGGCAGATAGAAGACCAGTATCGCAGAGTACCAAGAAAATACATAACTCCAGTAGACGAAGCTCCATGTAAAGTCAGTGACAAATGTCCTCATCATCTTCCCTCTTCATAAAGCATCCATCACAGTAGCAGACGTCATAAATCCAGAGAGTGCTGGTCCACAGAGTAGAAAGTCAACATGCAAATAAAGCACAGACAACAGAAAGAGCAAAAGCACAAAGCAACAGGTAAAGTGTGCTAATCATAGCACAAGTAGCAAAGATGACGTCCAAGTATGCAACTTCATAGCAACAGTTGAGGTAGGTGATGATTGAACAATAATAGCAACAGAAAGCACTAAATAGCAGCAGAACAATCCATATATCAGCAGTAAATGTGGCATGAAGCAGCATAACATAATTCTTCTCTTTTTTCTTCAACTCTCCTCCATCTTCCCTCTACTCTTTCTCCTCTATTCTCCCCCTCACGCCAAGCATGGAAAGAATAAAGGAGTGGTTGGCGTGGACAGTAAAAAAAACAATGGTAGAGGCAAAAAATTTCTATAGGCAAATAGGTGGAGGAGGCAACCGACAACACGCATGGATCTTAGAAAAATCCACGTAGGGGCAGCAGATGAAGAGAAAAACCTATGCCAACATGGAGGATCAGTCACTCCACCATGAGGCACAGGCAGAAGGAGAAGCCTTTTACGCCGTCAACGTGCCAGAACTAGAAAAACGCCGGGGCTGTCCAGAGATTGTAGCGACATACTGTAGCAGATGTACTGTAGCGCCATACTGTAGCAGTGAAAAAAAAATAGAGGGAGGGTTGCGGCTCGGCAATAGGCAGCAGATCCGGCGGCCGGTAGTAAGAGCGTAAAGGAACAAGGAAGAAGGTAGGGAACTAGGAAGGAATTCCCTGCGGGCAGCCAAGCACCGCCAAGGGCGGCGGCTGCCCGCAAGGGGGGGGTGCTCCTTTGGTTCTTGCTCTCTCTCACGTAGGGTTTTG
This sequence comes from Alisma plantago-aquatica, assembly GCA_963693085.1. Classification (NCBI taxonomy): domain Eukaryota; kingdom Viridiplantae; phylum Streptophyta; class Magnoliopsida; order Alismatales; family Alismataceae; genus Alisma; species Alisma plantago-aquatica. The sequence goes on from OY856412.1 coordinate 793,756,779, forward strand.
GTCCCTAGGACGGCTGCTCTGATACCATGTTAAATAATAAAAGAAGGCAAATCGTTGTTTTAGATAGGAGAAACCCTGCTCCTATAAATAGGAGAACAGGGAAGCATACAGACTTAACTAAACCCTAATGGGCCAAGACACAGTGAGGCCCATATTACAAGGACAATATAAATAACTAATAAACGGACTCTCTAACACTTATTATTCTAACAGTTCTGAACTTGAAATCAAGTGGTAATCCTCGGTCATTTGCAACTTAACTGAAATAGAGATTATAACTTAATTGAGTGTTAAAAAATAGAACTCACCATCTCCAGGGCATTTTTATATTAATAAATCTGCACGTCCCCATATATGTCCATATCCAAGTCTTTATCCATCTGTGTTCCCCAGAAATACGTAATTTGCTGAATTATGTGCTAACTGATTTGATAAATATACTGAATTGTTTAGAGGTTTTGAGAACTTTGCACGTGAGAAGATATCCCTCTCCTACCTTCCTAACCATCAAGCTATTTCAAGATTAAAGATTTTTTTTTCTTAAGTTGGATTTTTTCTTACAAAATATACAGGTACACGTCTGCAACGTTTTAGTTGATGATCCGGCTTTGGCTTCTTTTACTATGAAAATGAGCAAGATGTCTATAATCTTGTCACATGCTTATGTATCAAAATGCTTGAGATCTAATGATTTTACAAGTTACATATTATATTTTGGGTCTTTATGAACTATAAATTGTTACTGATCAGAATTCTACGAAAATAACAAGTGCCAGATTGCTAAAATTTCAGGTTCAAGTGAAGTTGGTTCCCATGCATCTCGTTGTCTTGTGGCATACCAGTGTTACCTTTGATGGCTGTGAAAAAGCAGTTGAAACAGAAAACGGGCACAAAGACCAGGTCTACTCCAACCAAGCTGCCTTCATGGCTTCAGGAGCCGCCTCCTGTGGTATTCCCATCTAGGAAGGATCTTGTAAAGCTCATAGCGATTCTGGCAATTGCCATCTCTGTTGCTATTGCTTGCAACAGCCTTGTCAAGTTCCTTAGTCGTCAGCCTAAACCCTTTTGTGATAGTAGCGACTATGGCGTTTCACCATATGTATCTGGTACACAATTAACCTCACTTCGCTTTTCTCCTTATATCAACTTGCCTCCAGCATGGTTGAGATTGAGGCTTAGATGATGATGATGATTGTGATCAACTTGCCTCCAGCAATTGACTTTCATATATATATATATATATATATATATATATATAAATCATTTTTTAATTTTCTAGCCGACCAAAATATATATATATATATATATATATATATATATATATATATATATATGAAATACATACGAGGAATTTCCGTACTGCTTAAGAATATGTTATTTAGCCATAGATCTTTAATTTTGGAGTCACCTGATTGAGAGTATGATTTCAAATTCTCGACGGCTAACAGTTCTCTCTCTTCTTTCCACATTTAACTAATTAACTGCAAACTGTTGAGGCACAAATTTATTACTCATTTTATGACTAATTCTTACAGATTGGTGTGAGACTTGTCCTGCCCATGGGTCATGTATAAATGGTGTTTTGAATTGTGAACATGGCTATAAAAAACACGGGAGGCGATGCCTGGTAGATTCTAAACTTAGTCAAACAAGCAAGAAACTTGTGAGTAAACTGCCTAGTATTTCATTTTTGTTCCTTTTTCTTTGGAGTATTTTTCTGCTCGCTTTATATCAGGTCAACTAACTTAGGAGCTACATCTGCTATTGACCATGTTTCTGTTATTTTGATCTTTTGTTGGCTTAGTCAGACAGGGTGGAGTATTTTGTATGCAAGTCTTATGCTAGCTTGCTATGTAAGGGATCAGGCAAAGTCTGGGTTCGTACTTTTGCAACTACATCTTGAATTTTTTTTCTCACTTAATTACCTTGCCAATACATTTTGCCGGTCAGAATTCAAACTGATTTTCTTCCCTATGTGGCTCCGAATCTTCTCAAGTACTCTGAGTCAGAAATTGCAGCATTGCTTGAAGAAGTTAAATTGAAATATTATGCTGACATCAAGAATGGGGTTTTCGACCTAACAAAGCGAACAGCATTGAACTCTTTAGAGAGTTCTCTGGAGACAAGAATGACTGTTGAAGGGTACCCTTTTCTGTTGATCATTAATTTGTTTTTCTGCTGTTGATTTTATTAAACTTCTAATGTTTGCTTTGACGAAGTGTTGATTTTTATGTGCTAATATTTTATATGGCTCCATCTTTCAGTTATAAAGAATTCAAGTGCCCAAACTGGTTAGCAGAGCACAACAGGCCGTTCATCTGTGCTTTTCGACAATGGATACATAATCACATGCTACTTATATTATGTGCTTTTTCAATGGTGTGTAATGAAAATCTCCATTTCTAGTTGTTATAAAAACTATTGATTTCTTACCTTGTGCACTTGCATGCTTTCGTTTTTACTAGTTCACAGGAGTGCTGGTGCTTTTTTATAAAGTTCACCAAGGAAAACGACTGTCAGCTAGAGCAGAACAACTTTATGCACAAGTAAATCAAAGAACTTTTCCTTCTTATAAAAGAATCATTACTTCTTTTTGCATGCTGTACTAACAAAAAAGCAAATACTTGTGAACATATTAAAAAATTCAGAGCCCTGAATTATCTTTTGTTGTATTAGTAAATCGTAGAAATTTAATCTGCTGCAGTATTTTCCTCCATATTATTCTATACCCTGCCAGTGAACCACGTGCGACGTGTAGCCGAAATGCAGTTTTGTGACTTGCCAGTGTAAGAATATGCAACCCAATATGAGAAGTATTTGCATATGCCTATCATGTGGTCACCTATTAGATATCCATATCAACAAATTTGAGAAAGTGTTCATATTTCATCTGCATTGTGTACTTCTTTTACTACCTAGTAGAGCCAGCGAGTGAGAAAAGGGACAAGATGTCTAAAAGAGACCTTCAAATGGAGTTAATATATGCACCAAGGGGGGGGGGTGACCAAGTTGAAGGAGAAAGACGTATTCAGGGTAGATCATCGACCATCATTTCTCTCTCAAGCCAGATATCCAACGGGACTGTTCTAGTGGAGGTGGTCACCAATGTCATAGCAAGGTTTGCTGATGAGTTTTTTGGAGCAATTTGATAGAAACTTTTGGGCAATCAGGGTTATCAAATAATAGATGACGGCTAATAGTTGTTTTGAATAGAAGAAACCCTGCTCCTATAAATAGGAGAACAGGGAGGCGTACAGACACAACTTAACCCTAATGGGCCAAGACATACTTGGGCCCACATTACAAATAATAACATAAATAAACAAACTCTCTAATACTTCCCCTCAAGCTGAAGTTAGGCAAATCAACTTGCAAATAGAGAGTTGGACTAAAAACAAAGAAATAGTAATAAAATGATAAGCCAAGCCCGTACAAGAACTTTGTCCCCCTCAATATTACATTTAAGCTCTCAAACACTCAGACAGTCCCGATCAAGTAGGAACTCCAAGCAAGCATGTCGCAGTCGTAGAAGCTTCACGATCATCTGGAGGGTAAATAAGCGGAAACAACACTGCTTCATGGTCTTCATCACAGTCGCTAACGTCGCAGCCCAGAGAGTGCTGGGCCATAACAACAACAATAGTCAACATACAAATAAAGTACAGACGGGGCAACACGTGCGAAACTGAGCACGGATGAGCCAGAGAGTGCTGGCACACAAAAGCAGAAAGTCGACGTGCAAGCAAGGCATGAACAAGTAAAAAGGTCAACATGCGCAAAACATGGTCAATGTCGATGTGCAAATAAAGCACGGACGAACCAGAGAGTGCTGGCACACAAAAGCAAAAGTCGACGATGTAGGCGGATAGAAGACCAGTGTGCAATGTAGCAACCAAATAAATAACTCCAATATGCAATGTAGACGAACCTCCATGCAAAGTCAGCAAAAAATCTTCATCAAAGTATCCATCACAGTAGCAGACGTCAAAGTCCAGAGAGTGCTGGTTCACAAAGTCCAGAGAGTGCTGGTTCACAAGTCCAGAGAGTGCTGGTCCACAGTAGAAAGTCAACGTGCAAAGAAATCACGGATAACAGATAGTGCAAAAGCACATAGCAACAAGTAAAATGTGCTAATCATAGCACAAGTAGCAACAATGACGTCCCAATATGTAACTTCATAGCAGCAGTAGAGGTAGATGATGAATAAGCAATAATAGCAGCAGAAAACTTCATATAGAAGCTAAACTATCACGAACAATTCACATAACAATAGAAGGATCCACATAGACAAAAAGGAACACCAATAGTAGTAGAAGGATCCATATATCAGCAGTAAAAAGTGACATGAAGATCCAAATAGCAACAAGTGGCATGAAGATCAATGTAGCGACATAATTGAATTCTTCGTCCTTCATCTCTCTCCTCTATTTCTCCCCCTCACACCAACCACGAAAAGAACCAAGAGTGGTTGGGGTGGACAATGATAAAGAAATGCAAAAGAAAATTATAAGCCTTAGCACTACCGAAGGGTTTTTTTTTGGGGGGGGGAGGGTGGTCCCCCAATTAGGGGGTCCCGTTGTCCCTTAGCGGGTGAGAGTGGAGGGGAGGCTGCCCCTCACGGGGGCTCGGGGGCAGAGCCCCCGGAAAAATGGTCTACAATGATTTTTGAAGAAAAATCAAGCACAAATCTTCATAGAGATTAATAATAGATGGATAAAATTCAGCAATAATAATCCACTTCTCATCCTCCATTGGGACTACCATCTTGATTCGTCCAGGAGCCATTGCAAGTTGACTGCATGATAGCTATAGAAGTTGTTGCATGTGATCAACGATGGACACCTAAATCAGAGAAGTGCAAATGCCCTTCCCTTTGCCTTGCGGTCAGGTAGTGCCTTCCTGTCCTTGTCAAGATTGAGCTTGATGATGACGCACTTGCAGGGGATGACGCCGACGATGACTGTGAAGCAAGTTGACTCGCATACGTGACTCCCCGTGGATGACACACTTGCGGTGATAGAGGGAAATGTTTAACTTGCTTGCAATTGGCAGGTGGATGAGCATGTGATAAATCCATCTTGGTCCCCAAGCAAAACTTTAATTTTCTGACTAAGGAAGACGATGTAAGGCAGAAGATTGCCTTCCTGTGAAGGATGGTAGTTTGCAATCTGAATTCGGATGGATCGTAGCATCAACGAAGGCTACTAGATAATTAATATCCATGCGTATTATCTGCCAAGTAGCAGATCGCCAAGGGAACTAACTGGATAGAAGGTAGGGGCGGGGTGGAGCAACGACAACGGGAGGGATAACATCAGATTTTTTTTATATAGTTGCTGGAGACATTTCACACGGTCATGTTGTCTGGTAGTAGCGGGCTATCGGGATGGGGACCTCATGGGGCTTGCAACAGCGGAGGGTCAAGTTGTCGCCGACTCATGTCTTTTCGTTTTCAATCGAGCAACGGTAGCGACAGTTGGCACTGTGTGAAGGGGCTTTGGCGGCAGTAGGGGGTAAGTATCGGCGGTGGCAATAATACGAAGCAACATAATATAGAGATGTCGCCGACTATTAGGATGATGTATAAGAGGGACTACGGGAGGGACGACAACATTGCGTGATGGGGGGGTTGGGTTAGGAAACGACAGATGCATCGTGATAGGGTGTGGCTGGGTTTTAGAGTAGTAAACAGCTGGGTATCATGCAACGAGATAATGGCGGCGACATTCACTAGGGGAATAGAAGATTCACTATGGGAGAGAAGCTATAGGCGAAGGTACATTGGGCTGGGGAAGACAACACATCACGAAAGCGAGATAGATGCCCAGCGGGCGGCTAAGCCAAGAAGAGCGGCTACCACCTGTAGGCGGAAGGAAATATTTTTGTCTCCTCTAGTTTTAGGTTTGGATCATTGCTCTAATACCATGTCAAATAATAGAAGACGGCTAATAGTTGTTTTTAATAGAAGAAACCCCGCTCCTATAAATAGGAGAACGGGGAGGCGTACAGACAAAACTTATCCCTAATGGGCCAAGACATACTTGGGCCCACATTACAAAGACACTTAATAACATAAATAAACAAACTCTAATACTTTTGCTATTATTTGGCATTAGATCTCAATGGCGGTGGCATGCATGTTACCTTTATAGATGGCAACAAGTAGGCGTTGGCAACAACGATAATATAGATGGAGGCAACAAAACTTCTTGGTGACGATATAATAGGTGCGGGGGATAGCAACAAGTAACAACTTACTTTGAGATGAAGATGCTCCTCAAAGATGTAGGGGTTGGACATCCTTGTGCAAAGGCGTGTCGGTCACCCACGAGGTGGGCGCTTCTGTTTGGCTCTCTCTCTCTCATGTAGGCTTTCTAAAATAGAGGTGTTTATTTGATGTGTTTAAAAACAAGTATAGTGCTCTCTCTTTTATAGGACAAGAGAGTAAAACATAAAACATGGATAAGTGATATGGGATAAAAGAAAGGCTAATAGAAAAGACAAGTCTAAAGTCCATAACACAAATAACATAACATAATAAGCCGAGAAAATATGCATACTAATACTCCCCTTCTAGCTGGAGCATAGATATCAGTCATGCCCAACTTGTCCATCATGCTAGCGAATCTAGCATTCGGAAGAAGTTTGGTGAATATGTCTGCTACTTGATCAGAAGTATGTGTATATGGAGTGGAGATCTTGCCAAATAAGACATCTTCCCTCACAAAATATCAATCTACTTCAATATGTTTGGTGCGCTCATGAAATGTAGGATTGCTAGCAATGTATATAGCTGCTTTGTTATTACAATACATGGGAATAGGTGTAGAATTAGAAATCCCAAATTCTTTCAGAAGACCATGGACCCATAAGAGTTCACAAGTAGCATGAACCATTGCTCTATACTCAGCTTTAGCACTAGACAAGCAACAACAATTTGTTTCTTGCTCCTCCAGGTAACCGAGTTACCGCCTATGAAAGTACATTAGCCAGATGTACATTTTCCATCTATCTTGCTTACATCATAATCAGAGTCAGAGTAGCCTATTAGTTTACAATGTCCATGTCTTCTATAAAACAAGCCTTTCCCTGGAGAACTCTTCAGATACTTCAGAATGTGACATACAACGTCGCAATGACACTGTCTAGGTTTATCTAGGTATCTGCTGACTAGTTTCACTGTAGAAGTGATATCTGCCCTGGTAACAGTAAGATATATAAGTTTTCCTACCATCCTTCAATATTGTTGATGGTCAGGGTATGGAGGAGAGCTATCATCATCACAGTTAGTATTGGGTCTAAGGGAGTAGCAACAAGTTTTGTCCCAAGCATTCCTTTTTCAGACAAGAGATCCATACCATATTTTCGTTGTGATAAGCAAACACCTGAGGATGAGCAAGAAACTTCAATGCCTAGAAAATATCTTAATTTACCCAAATCTTTGGTGACAAAGTGTTTTTCTAAGTATTATTTTGTGGCCTGGATGCCTACTTGATCACTGCCAGATAATATGATATCATCCACATAGACAATCAAGATAACAAGTCCATATGAAGTTTGTTTGATAAAAGCAGAATGGTCAAATTGAGATCTGCGGAAGTTGAACTTTTGAAGAATAGTACTCAGTTGGTCAAACCAGGCACGGGGGCTCTGTTTCGGGCCATAAATTGCTTTTCACAAACGACATACTTTGGAAGGCCCCCTGAATAACAAATCCAGGAGGTTGTTCCATGTAAACTTCTTCATGCAGATCTCCATATAAAAGGACATTTTTAACATCTGATTGGAATAAAGGTAGTCAAAATTTACGGCTACAGAAACAAGCACACGAACAAAGTTAAGGCGAGCAACAAGCGAAAAAGTCTCGAAATAATCAACGCCATATGGCTAAGTATAGCCTTTGGCTACAAGGCGAGCTTTGAACCGCTCAATGGTGCCATCTGGTTGATACTTGACCGTAAAGATCCAACGCCAGCCAACTTGTGAGCAATCAGTAGGTGCGTCAACCAAGTCCCATGTACAACGATCGTGAAGAGCCTGCATTTTAGTTTCCATAGCTTGACGCCATGTAGGATGCTGGAGAATCTGAGCAACAATTTTAGGAATAGACACATCAGATAGTACAGAACTGAAATTGGCAACATTTTGCCCCAGGTTAGCATTAGAATAGAAGTTTCAAATGGGATGTTGAGTACAAGACCAAATCCCTTTGTGTAAGCTGATAGGAATATCCAAGTCAGAAGTTATCTTAGGTGGATCTGCCGACGAGGATCAAGGAATTGGAGGGGCTATGGAGGGAGTTGTAGCTTTCGGCGTTCTTTGATATATTTCAGTGGAGGAGTTGGTGCAACATCAATATCTGATAAGTCTGGATCAACAGTCACCGGTATAGGGATAGCAACAAGTAAATCAGATGTCAGAGTAGAACGACATATGCTCAAAGAAGATGACATCGACACTAACCATCCACTTATCATAACAGCGATACCCTTTCTGGGTCTAGAGTACCCCAAGAAAACACATTTGGTTGCACGAGGATCAAGTTTAGTCAATCTAGGACGAAGGTTTTTAACAAAACACATGCTTCCAAAAATCCGAGTAGGCACAACAAAGAGAGGGACATCATGATATAAAATTTGTTATGGCACTTGATTGTCAAGAACAGAAGAAGGCGTGCGATTAATTAGGTAACATGCAATAGATATTGCTTTCGGCCAATTTTTTTGACACGTTACAGTGAAAAAGCAGAGTGTGGGCGACTTCAAGGAGATGGCGTTTTATACGCTCCGTAACCCCATTTGGTTGGTGTAACACCCGGACCCACTGCCCAAGACTCTAGTAGAGTTTCAGGAATGACGACTGTCCCCACAGACCACCACTAGCCTTAACTGCGCGCTTTGTCCTCACTCACGCGCATGCCAAGATCAACTTCCCGACAGGTCACCCATCTCAGTACTACTCCAAGCTGAGCACGCTTAACTATGGAGTTCTTAGTGATGGGCTCCCGGAAAAGGAGGTGCACCTTGGTGATATGGGTAGTCCAATCATTCCTTTTAAGATCATGTTATCCGAGGCCTCGAATCCTGGGATGTTACAATCTCCCCCACTTAGACTTTTGACGTCCTCGTCAAGGCTCAACTATAAGGCCTCATAACATCGCCCATTTCAGTGCAGACCCAAAATGGCCCATGGACACCTAGCTCCCGATCACGGAATACCAACGCAAGGGTGGCTACATCAACCATGGACAACCCTTTCCTATATGCCTGGACCGCACGACTCAAGACTGGCATGCCACATGCCCATGTGGGTCCCACCTACTGTAGGGGTTATGGCTTTGATACCATTTATAACACCCAGGCCCACTGTCCAAGGCTCTAGTAGAGTTTCAGGAATGACGACTGTCCCCACAGACCACCACTAGCCTTAACTGCGCGCTTTGTCCTCACGCGCATGTCAGGATCAACTTTCCGAAAGGTCGCCCATCCCAGTACTACTCCAAGCTGAGCACGCTTAACTATGGAGTTCTTAGTGATGGACTCCCGGAAAAGGAGGTGCACCTTGGTGATATGGGTAGTCCAATCATTCCTTTTAAGATCATGTTATCTGAGGTCTCAAATCCTGGGATGTTATAGTTGGGGTGTGTATGCACTAGAGGTTTGATGAAAGTACCCATTTTTCGACAAAACTGACTGACAGAAGATTGGACAAACTCAAGAGCATTATCAGTGCGAAAGATTTTTATAGGTTTATCAAATTGGGTAGGAATATCAACAAAAAAGGATGTGATAGTATCTACTATGTGAGATTTGTCCATTAACAAAAATAACCGTGTGGTTCTAGAGAAATCATCAATGAAGCTCATAAAGTACTGAAATCCAGAAAGATTGGGAACAGAACAGGACTTCCAAATGTCAGCATGCACAATATTAGAAAGGTGTTTTGAGCTAATACAATTTTTTTGGAAAAAGTAGAACGAGTTTGTTTGCCTAACTGGCATGTTTCACAATGAAAAACAGACTCTGAAATATCAGGCAGTAAATGCTTCAACATAGAAGAGGGATGGCCCAATCTATAGTGCCACTGGAGGCTGGTCACAGACGTAGTCACTGTTAGATCCTAGATGAGTGATTGAATGCTCTAGAGGGGGTGAATAGAGCTGAATGCACTTAAACAAAATTCATTTGACCTTCAAGTTATATGACAAAAAATGTTGCTAAATAGGAAATTTTAGTGCAACTAAAACATGCATAGCAAGGGAGAGAGAGATTGAACAAGCACCAAGAGACAAGCTATGTAGAGTGATTCCACACTCCAAACTAGGAGAATGTCAGTCCACTACCTAGAGAGGTCAACCTCTAGGATTTCTTAACCATTGCACTCTTATATTCATTCATAAGTCTTACAATACATGACCCACCAAAGGACTTACCTATCCAATACAAAGAGTCTTCAACCTTGCCAATGACTTACCCACTTTGCAATGAGTCTTCTGCCTTCTCAAGGACTTACCCACTCTTACACAAGTCTTCAGCCTTCTAGGAATTACCCACTTTTCTTGGATCTTCAGCCTTTGACTTCACCTTCACTCGGAGAAGCTTCCACCAAGGACTTACCCACTTGACCAAGGAGTCTTCTGTAGGAGTCTTCAACCTTGATCTTCACCAATGGACTCCTTCCCTTGTTCTTCTTCACCTCTCTTAGCCAGGAGAGAGAACCTTCATCTTCATGGTTGAAATGAGAGATAGGGAGGTGGTGAAAGTGAGAGCCTCACAAGATATACATGTAGGACGAGCTCTCTTACAAATCTCCTACTCACTCTAATGGATGTAGCAAGTGATTAAGCTTAGAGAGAGAGAGAGGAGGCTGTAGGATCACTCAACTATAGAATAGGGACCTTCATAGTGCTTGGCTTGAATGCTCAACCTTGGAATGAAGCCCAAGGGGTCCTATTTATAGCTGGGGATGCCTCTTAGCCTTTAGGAACACTTAAGAACGATAACTAGCCGTTTTGTGGCTTGCAACAGATATATTTGCGACTGTTGCAACTCTACAACGACTAGAAACACTTGTCTGCACTTTTCTATACAGTGCTATCGGTCGAGTTTCTATAAAGGTAACTCGACCGAATGCACTATGCGACAAGCTAATTTGACCAATCGGTCGAGTTTATCCTGGATAAAACTCGACCGATCACTTAAATCAATTTTGTTCCAGTGCAGGGATCGGTCGAATTCTGTGAGTGGCAACTCGACCGAACCATGACATTCTCAAAATCCATCAAGGATCGGTCGAGATTGTAACTCAACTGATAGTGTCTGTAATGAATTTTGGAAAATGACATTAAAGTGCTTACATGTTCGATTTAAGTGCTCCTGGTTTTTTCTAAGCTTAATTACAATGATTCTAATGGATTTACATCATATTCCAAAAAACGTGCACTTGTATTGACTTTGACTTGTCTTTTCTCCAATTTGATATGCGCAAGTTAGGGCATTTGGAGTGTGTCTATACCGAATCTGGAATCACTCAGGTAGAAGCATTAGACACAAATAAGTGGAATGGTTTAGTCATCATCAAAGCAAGAGTTTCGTCAATTTATACCTTGAGTCAACAATCACCAGACCAGCATTCTTCGGCGTATCCAAGTAATGTAAGCCGTTTGGTCCCTCATGGCCCGAACCAATCTTCATCCTCGTGTGCAGATCCTGAAAGACAACACCATCGGGATCAAAAGTAATAGAGCACCAAAGGCTCTTAACAATTCTACTAACCGATAATAGATTAATTGGGAATTTTGGAACATATAGAGCAGAGCGCAATAAAAGTCGACAAAGAGTGCATATATTCCCAATTCCAAAAGCGGACGTTTGAGAACCATCGACAAGGGTAACAGGTTGAACATTGGAAGTCTTATGCAATTCAGAGGATAATGTATGATTGCCAGAAACATGTGAAGTGGCTCCAGAATCAATCACCCAAGTATGTTTACCAGACAGTGTAGGAGAGGCAAGAAGAGCAGAACCTCCATCAGTAGAAGTTCTAGCAGAGGAAGCCAGACGAGCTTGGAGTAGCTTCTCAAATTCCGAGCGGATCCACTCTGTAGATGATGGGGGCAAACGAGGATGGAGCAGTGTCAGGCTGGTCCGACGTGACTTGATTTGCTCATGCAGGTTTATCATGCTTGATCCAACATCGGTCTTCATTATGATTTATGCGCTTACAGAAGGTGCAATAGCGCTGTTCAGCAGAGGAAGAGTCAGAGCTAGATGAGTAAGATCCTCGACTGGGCCCAGCAGTAGAGCAACCACGACCACATTCACAACTGCGACCACGTCCACGAAAAGAATCACCAGAATGAACGACAAAGGCAGCTGCATCAAAGGAATCAGGAGATAGTGTAGATTGAGATGGCAATCGCTGAACTCGCATGAGAACATCTCACAAGGTAGGCAGAGGATCACTAGACAAGATTTGATCGACAACGCCAACAAAGGAGTGCGATAACCCAACAAGGAACTCGACTAGATGAAGTTGGTTGTGTTGACATTGGATTTCTTTAATATCAACAGTGAGCGGGTGATAGATGTCAAACTCATCTAAGAGCGCACAACGTTGGTTGTAGTAGTCTTCTACAGACTCATTATCGGAGTACTCCTTGGTCAAGTGTTTGAAAATTTCAAACACCTTTGGATTTTTTGTGTGGGAGTAAACGTGAGAAACCTGATCCCATATGTCTTTAGCAGTTCGAAATTACAGAAGGGATTGGCTGATCTTAGGCTCAACACTGTTGACCATCCAGGTCATAATGTTAGAGTCCTCCTTCGTCCATAGGTCAAAAGCTTGTTTTGTTTTATCATCACCATTCACATCAGGGAGACTGGAGCAACAACAGTAAGATGGGAGTAACGTCCTTGAGCTTTAACAAGCTCGAAGGAGGCAGACCATGTATGGTAGTTGGAGCCATCCAACTTAACTGTAGTGACACAAAGTGTCCTCAGTGAACAGAGAAATTTGCAAAAGTGAGCATGAAGCGGAAGCAGGACAAAGGAGCAAGACACAGAGGTAGTAACAGCAGGCAGCAAGCAGACGCAACAGTCAACAAATAATAGAAGCACGAGAAACCCAATACATGGGCAGTAGAAAGCCTTGATAAGCAGATCCGACAACACCCACAACATGGTAGAATGCAGAGTAAGTAGATCTGACACATCATATCGCAAAAACCCGTACAAGGGGCAACAACAGAGATAAAAAACCTACACCAACATGGGGAGAGAGTTACTCCACCACGAGGCGCAGGCAGGCAGTGAGCGAAGGCCGATTACGACTTCAACGTGTAGTTGTTAGAAAGTTATCGGAGACCAAGGTGGAGATGAAAGAGGAAATGGAGTGTGATTGGGAGAGGCTAGATGGTAGAGAGGGGTTGATGGGGGGCTAGTGCATGAAGAGGGTAGCAGTAGGAGGGGCTATGATGATGGAAGAGGCGGCAAATGTGTTGGTGGTGGTGTGCAGGGACGGAGACAACAAGGTGGAGAGGGGGTAGTGGTGGCGGCAGCAATGGAAGAAAGGGAGAAAGGAGAGGAGGCAGCAATAAGGGAAGAAGAGAAGCAGTGGCGGCAGAGGGAGAGAGGGGGCAGGGCGACAGCAATAGGGAAGAAGGGAAGAGGAGGAAGGAGGCGGTGGAAGGCTAGGCGGCGACATGGTGGGGGGTTAGGGGGCAACGGTTGGGTGGATGTGGAGGGTGAAAGGAGGTGGCGATGGGGTGGGAGAGGGTAGGGGCAGCGGTGGGCAGCAAGGGAAGGGTGGGGTGGGGGGTGAGACAATAGCAGGAAGGAGGAAGAAGAGGGGGTGGCGGCTAGGTTAGAGGTAACATCAGGGTTAGGGTGTAGGGAAGGAGGGCTAAGAGGGATCAAAATGCTCTGATACTATATACAATATAAAGGTGTTTATTTGATGTGTCTAAAAAAGGTACAATGCTCTCTCTTTTATAGGACAAGAGAGTAAAATATAAAACATGGATAAGTGATATGGGATAAAAGAAGGGCTAATAGACAAGACAAGTCTAAAGCCCATAACACAAATAACATAATATAATAATCCAGGAAATATATATACTAATAGGGTTAGGGTTGGCATACTACTCAGATACTAAGGAATGAAGTTTCGTCGAAAATTTCAATTTTGACAATATTTGCTACGAAATTGTGCCGCAATGTTGAATTAAGCAATTTTTTTGCAAAATTTTGAAATCCGCAAGATACATGAAAGTTTCCTTCCCTCCCACTTTAAGGACCCCCACCTATGCCCATATAAATTTTATTGCATAAAACGATGCATACAGGTGTAGAGATCACACCTTTGAAATTTTGTGGCTTAATTCGTTGATTTTGGCGTCGAAACGAGCGCAACTGAGTTTATTGAAACTTCTGTCAAAATTTTGATGAGTTTCCATTTCTGTGCTGTCAAAATGACATCGTGACTGATACCATGTCAGAAATGAGATAATGGAAAAAAATCCCGTATCTTTGTTGTCAAATGGGCAACCCCTCTTCCTATATATTGAAAAGGGGACAAGCACAAGACACATGTCAAACCCCAATGGACTAAGAGTCCTTTCACTAATGGGCGAAATAGACTTGGTGCCATATATAAAATAAACTAAAACACTCATACACTCTTAACAATATTTATTAAACGAGCTAAGAAATGATGCTAAATTGCATGAAAAATGAACCAAACTTAATTAGAATTTGCTACACACAAACAAACTAATGCATTATCATTTAGGGTGATCTGACAGAGGCTGTGGTGAAGAAAAGGCAAGCCAGGAGAGGGTTTGGGGTGCTGCAACTATTGGCAAATGATTTCTGTCAGGGTTGGAAATTTTATAGGGGATTTGGCAGTTGGTAAGCTCCCTATTTGCACGTCATTCAAGTTCATCCCGATGCTCATGTGGTTCTTTAAACACTACTCCTAAGTGTAGGTTGCATTGGTCGATGAGAGTTGGGTAGAATTAATGCATGGTCCGAACTGAACAATAACCATGTATTGAAACTCAAATAAAGGCTATCTACTATTGTCACGGGCTTGTGCTATGGGAAATGGTGTGCTAAGGGCTGGAAAAAGGATCAAAATGGTGGTTGATTGGTTGAGGCTCAGTGCTACTAGTGTTTTGGAGGGTGGTCTTTGTCGTTGTTGGCTGCTTGTCAGCTCCAGATATCAATCTGTTAGCTATTCTATAAAAAACTGAAAGAACTCAAACACATTTCTCAAAAAGATGTTCAACTATAAGTTACTAGTGTTGGCCTTGCTAATTTGGATAGTAGGATGTCCATGACACTCCTGCTCTGTGGATGGAAATATCCATTTCTGAAATAGATGAACCGAAATTGGGTATAAAAATATCAGATTGGAGTGAAAATGAATGATGGATTAGCTATTTATCCATAACGTGGTTTTCTCATGTTAATGACTTGGACTTAGATTCATGAAAAGGGATCAGAAAACAACTCGGGAAATGAAAATATTGACATCCAGGTTTAGCAAACTTGATATCCTAGGCTCTTCACATTTTAAAATGGTCAGTCTCACCACCAATAAATGGCAATAGTGCTGCAAACTTCGTTTCCTCTTTCTTCCTCTAGTTTCTGTTTGCCCAATTGCATATGCATGACACCTCTTATTCCTCTTTGTGATTTGTGACTGTTGCCAGCATTGTTGTCTTCAATAGCTATTGCTTTCCCAGTCATGTGATCTCTCTTCATCAGAGAAACACTATTGTCTTATTTATTGAAATTATACATGAAAAGTCTTCTGATCTTGAGAAAGAATGTGACAAGTATGTTGGAAGTCAGGAACCATCACTATGAACATGTTGTATGATTCATACGCTAAACATTCCAAAGAAAGTTTCAGTAAGAAACATCATTATGATATCATTATAAGGCTACTTTTAAGTGTTTCTAAGAGTAAATGACAATTATTTCTATGGTGTTACAAAGTAATGGGCTGAATTTGTTTGTTTTTCCTCTGGTTAGATATGCCAAATCCTTGAAGAAACTGCATACGATTCGCATAAATCAAAGAACAAAGGCGAAAAATCAGTAGTTATTGCTTGGTTGAGAGATCATCTACTGCTTCCTAGCGAAAGAAAAAATTTGTTGCTTTGGAAAAAGGTATATTTATCTGTTTATGTTTTATCACCGCTTTGTTTTGATATATAGTCAGTTCTTTCTTATATGTATTTTCTTTGATTTAGTTGCTTTGATTAAACTTCATACCATATTGTCTAAATCCAACCTGATTTACTCAATGATAATGCATATACTACTAGAGTTAGATAACAAACTAACCACATGATATATAATTGTATTCCACTTATGATTGTTTCATTAGTCATCCAAGAATCATTTTCATATTGCATGAGATCTAACAATTTAATGGTACCATCTTTTAACCTCAAAAGTATCCACTTAGTACAATATGTTATGGCTTCTACATCAACTTCCACCAAATCCCTCGTTGAATTGTCAGAACCAATCTTCTTCACATCCTATGATGAAAAGGCAAACCATCCAGAGATAACAATTCGAGTGAGCACGAGGGAAAACCATTGCTATGTATGTTTTGATTTGCAATGAATGACAAGGATGGTAGCTTAGTCTTGAAAGCCCTCAAGATCAGGCCCTTTGCTAACTTCACGCTCTTTGTGGCCTCCATTGTGCCTGTTTGTTGGGTTGATGATGATGTACAAGGTAGCACGCTTGTTGGTGGGGGCCTACTTAATCTTCTTCTACTTTCATGCTTGTTACCAGCATGCCCTGGATCAAGACATTACTGCATCATGTTCGACCTCCATCCGCATTCAACTCTCTGAACTGGTGTTGGTTGTGCTTAACATGTTGGCTCTTCTTTGCTCAATTGTTGGCTTTCCAGGCCCATAGGCCTCCATATTTATGAATATACAACATATGATTGCATATTCATTCCTTACTATTTCTAGATGCATTCTATCTAGTTTCACATGAAAAACTGTCATATGCAGGTGTTAGGGTAGATGTGTGTTTGGGTTTTTAGGCTAATTATGGATATGGGCCCAAGTCTATGGCCCATTAGTACGTTGACTCCTAGTCCATTAGGGTTTGTCACGTGTATTGTACTTGTCCCTTCTCCTATATATTACAAATGAGTTTTATCTATGGTATCAATGCAGACAGTCTTGCGCCCTTACACTACATGTGTGTGTGTGTGAGAGAGAGAGAGAGAGAGAGAGAGAGCGAAAGAAGAGCCTGCGCTTGTGGGTGGCCGATGCCCCTTGGTGATGCTTGGCTGTCCACAGGGATTCCCGCTCTCTACTTCATCTTGGAGCGTATGCTTTGAGTTGTCTCCATCTCAAAGCCAATATCTTTTATGATGCTACTCCGGTGTGATTTTTCTCCGATGTTGTCTACGTCCCTTGTACCTATGTTGTCTATTGCTACCGCCGCCATGATTATTTTTGTTGCTGTTTCCACCACCATCTGTCACACCTGGCAGCTATGTTGCTGCTTCCATCTAGATCTATTGTTGTGTACACCTTTTGAAGTTGTGTTTGGTTTCATTTCTCTAGGGCATTTATGGTAAACGATATAATTTTTTTGCTACTATAAGGGATAACCAATTCCTACCTTGCTATGTTGAAAATTTGTAAGGATTTTCCAATCCATTTGCTGATATTTTTGGGCTCTCTACTGTTGCGCCGTGGAATAATGTGTGCCTAGGTGTGCAACCTGTGCACAATGATTTTCTCATTTGCTGCTTGCATCACGAGCTTATGCTATATGACACGACATGTGTCCTAGTTACACGGCGTGTCACCTACCCTGCTCCAATTTTCACACGTCGTATGGGAACCTTACGCACCGTGTAACTTGCTGATGGATGATGCTAATGCCTCTATCTCACACGGTATGTGAGCATATTACACGCCATGTACTCTACTAGTTATGTGTTTTTGCCTATACGTAGCGCATGGGAGCTTGACATGCTATTTAGCCTTCTTGCTGTAAGATGTGCCTTGTTTACTACAGGCATGCAGGAGCCTTACGCCCGTGTAATTTGTTGCTTGCTTTATTCAACTGCTATTGTTGTATTATAACATGGGTGTGGGTACACCACACAAAACGTTTGTTTGTTGTTGTCCTATACATGAAGCAAGACTTTGACACACGGTGTGCAGTATCATGTGGTGCAAGACTTTGATTCATGGCAACCCCTTATTTTTATCCTTTCCATCAACAATTATCTTATTTATAGTTGTTCTTTTTGCTTCCTTTTGTTGGATCCTAGATGGGTGATTAGCTGCTCTGGAGTGGGGGGGGTGAATAGAGCTGAATACACTTAAATAAAGTTCATTAGACCATCAAGATATATCACAAAATAAGGTTGTTAAATAGGAAATTTGTGTGCAACTAAAACATACATAGCAAGAGAGAGAGAGATTGAACATACACCAATTGACAAGCTATTTAGAGTGGTTCCACACTTCAAACTAGAAGTGAGTCAGTCCACTACCTAGAGAGGTCAACCTCTAGGATTTCTTAACCTTGCACCTTCATTATATTCATTATAAGAAATACAATACATGACCAAACAAAGGATTTACCTATCCAATACAAAGAGTCTTCAACCTTACCAAGGACTTACCCACTTTGCAAGGAGTCTTCCGTCTTCTTCCAAGGACTTACCTACTCTTGCACAAGTCTTCAGCCTTGCAGGGATTACCCACTCTTCTTTGATCTTCCGCCTTTGACTTCACATTCACCCGGAGAAGCTTCCACCAAGGACTTACCCACTTGAGCAAGGAGTCTTCTGTCTTCACCAAGGTCTTACCCACTCTTGCTCCAAGTCTTCAGCCTTGATCTTCACCAAGGGACGCCTTCCCTTGTTCTTCTTCACCTCTCTTAGCTAAGAGAGAGAACCTTCATCTTCATGATTGAAATGAGAGATAGGGAGGTGGTGAAAGCGAGAGCCTCACAAGATATACATGTAGCACGAGCTCTCTTACAAATCTCCTACTCACTCTAATGGATGTAGCAAGTGATTAAGCTTAGAGAGAGAGAGGAGGTTGTAGGATCACTCAACTATAGAATAAGGGCCTTCATAGTGCTTGGCTAACCATGGGATGAAGCCCAAGGGATCCTATTTATAGTTGAGGATGCCTAGAAGCTTTGGGGAACACTTGAGAACGAAAACTAGCCGTTTTGTGGCTTGCAACGGATATATTTTCACTTGCAACTCCACAACGGCTACAAGCACTTTTCCGCACTTTTCCGTACAATGCAATCGGTCGAGTTTCTATAAAGGTAACTCGACCGATAGAGTAAAAGACAAAGCCGATATTCAAACAATCGATCGAGTTTGTCCTGGGGAAACTCGACCGACCAATGAAAATTGAATTGGTCAGGTACTCCATCGGTCGAGTTCTGTGAAGTGTAAACTCGACCGATCAAAAGTCATTTTCAAGATCCAATCAGGATCGGTCGAGTTTGCAACTCGACCGATGAACAACCTGATGTGAATTTTGGAAAATGGCTTTTGAGTGCTTAAACATTCGATCTAAGTGCTCCTGATTTTTTCTAAGCTTAATTACAAGTCATACAATCATTACAAGTGATTTACAACATGATTCTAATGGATTCACATCATATTACAAAAACGTGCACTTGTATTGACTTTGACTTGTCTTTTCTCCAATTTGATATGCGCAAGCGCAAGTTAGGGCATTTGGAGTGTGTCTATACCTAATCTGAAATCACTCAAGTAGAGACATTAGACACAATTAATTGGAATGGTTTAGTCATCATCAAAACAAGGGTTTAGTCAAATTTAGACCTGAGTCAACATTGACCTAATTGACCTTGAGTCAACATTCTCCCCCTTTTTAAAGATGACAAACTATTCCATGAATGTATTGAAAGCATTTAAGGAAAGTCATACCTTTGGAGAAACCTAGGGGTTTCAATAGAATTGAGTTCATATGCTCCCCCTCAATTGATGCTAGTGGAGTTTTCATACTTCCCCTCAATTGATGCTATTTCTCTTACATGGTTAGCTTTCATAACATTTATAAAATACTATGTCTTCTACTCATATATGTTCTACACATATATGTCTTTTCCCATTTACCTTCTCCCCTTTATATGGACATGCTTCTCCTCTTCATGTAAGACATGCCTTCTTCCTCTTTTGTCAAAAGAAGATATACCTTTCTCCTTTGTCATTTCAAAAAGTGGGGGTATGAAGAAATAAGAATCACCACTTGTTAAAGGAAAGGAGATAACAAAAAGTTATATAAGGAGAGTAGAAGAGCACAGATAGGGGCTTGTCCAAGCATAGAAAGAAAAGCAAGTTATAACATGCACTTGAACAACCCAAAATACAAGATGAAGTGTTGCAGAAAAATAATAAAACGCAATTTTGATCCTCAAGATGACAGAATTTGCCCAAAAAGTATCAGGACTCATGGCGAAGCAATGAGTCTTGCTTGGAAGGTCGTTTCTGCATAAAAAATACTACTCTTGCAACAAAAACTGAAACTGGAGCAAAATCTGCATAAAATCCAAAAATACTCAAATTTCTACATATAATGTAGATCTATGTACCCTGCATCACAATATTATGCAAGCAACTCAAGATAGTAGATATGCAATTCAAGGAACAAGCTTGAGCATGTATGAGACAAGATACAAGCATAGCATATAGTGAAATACCACTAGATGAACAAAGATACCAATTATAAACAAGGTTAGAACTACATGTATGTGAACTACTAGTAGATGTTATCACAAGTTAGGACTACTAGTAGGATCTAGATCATAGCAAGAGATATCTAAAGATACACAAGATAGATCAAGCTATGAGTAAATGTAGAGATATATCCAAACAAAGAGATATGCAATTTTAGAAGCATGAAAGGATATAACTCACTAACAAATATGCACCATTACCAAAAGATGATTACCACTAAGAACCTCAAGGTAGTATCAAAACAAGATATACATGTAGATAGATGTAGCAAGTTAGAATACAACAGAAGCAATTTTAGACACAACCAAGAGATCCGAAGAGATCATCATCAAAACCTGCAAAGCAACTCAAAGCAAGTAATTGCAAGATATAGATATACCAATTTAGAGCAATTAGAGAGACAAAGTTGTATGCAAGATAGGCAATTTAAGGCTTGGCAATATGCATATATAAAGGTACCAAATGAGAGTGTCAAAGAATAAGGCTATTGGTTGAGAAAATCTAGTTGAGAGGGAGATTCTCATTCAATAAGCCAAATGTATATTCTGTGCACAATGTTATCGGTTGAGTTCTGTGTACTCGACCGATGACAGCTGCTGGCAACACCCATTGGTGCCTATCGGTCGAGTTTCAAACAGATCAAACTCGACCGACAAAGCTGCTGTCAAAAAGCACATATATTTTATAAAAACATATTTAAAGGCATGCTAAAAATACAAACCATATCCAAACATGTGTAAGCAAGTTAGTAATGCACTATAAAAGCATTTGAAACAGTTTTTGAGAAAGAGTGTGAAGAGAAACACAAAATACTACTTTTGACTCAAAAGCCACATGCATAGTGCACACTAACTTGACGAAAACAAGTTAGAAATGGTTATAAGAAATAAAATATTTACCTTTGTTCTTACCATTCCTTTTTCCACTTTTTGTCACCTTCTACACACCTCACCTTTCTTCTTTCATGTGGATTGAGAAGTCAATTTGCAATTCAATAGCTCAAGTCAATCTATTTGCAAGTACCTACAAGAAGAAAGATGAAATGGTCCCCAATCATATTTTTGGGTCCGGAGGGGTTAGCTTCGCAACCCAAGTCCTATTTCTCTTGGGTGCTTTCCTAAAAGGACAATAAGTAGAATAATGACCAATTTCATTGCAATAGTTGCATGTGCCCATAGTCTTGGAACTAGAGGATTCTCCATGGAATATTAGAGGTCCTTTACCTTTGTTGTTCCTTTGACTACCATCATACCCCAAACCATGTCTACCAATTTGTTTTGTAGTATGGTGTAGGATATCATTAAGGTTCTTCTTACCAACTAAGAATCTTTGCAAAGAAGATCTCAAACTGTCATTATCATGCTTAAGAGAAACAATAGTAGAAGACAAATGATTGATATTATCTCTAGCATGCAAAAGATCATTTTCTAAGAAAAAAGTTTTCGTTAAATAAGAATCTTTATCAATATGAAGAGCAACAACATCATTCTCTCTACTAGTAGAACTAGAACAAGATTCTTGCACATTGATTTTAGCAAGCAAGGAGGCATTTACTATTTCAAGCAAAGCAATCTTAGAAAGATAAACACCATTTTCAGATTCTAATTCTTGCAAAACAAAATCTTTGTCCTTGTTTTCAGATTTAAGAACATCAATATCATGCATGAGAGAATCAATAATTAAATTATGCGCTTCATTAGAACTAGGCATGAGAGGTTGAGCTTCTAGAAATCTAATCTTATTAAGCAAACTAGCATTTTCAAATTTAAGAGAGTCTACTTGGCTAAGACAAGAATTTTATCATCAATCAAGCAAGAATTAGCATGTTCAAGATCATCTAGTTCTACATGCAAATTATCAACAATTCGAGCAACCTTTTTCTTTTTTCTTTTATAAGACTTAAGAGAGGCACAAGTATCATGAATAATAGCAATAAAAGATTCTTTATCTAAAGAGTTTAGATTTACCTCACTTGAGTCCTTACTTGTTGATGCCATGAGAGCAAAATGACATTCTCCTTCTTCACTAGAGCTTGATCTTCCACTTGACTCTTCACGTGATTCTTCACTTGAGCTTGAGTTGGAGGAGTCACTTGAGCTTGAGTGACACTTATCTTTTCTTTTCTTGTGATGATGGATCTTTATAACTTGTGGGCAATCTATCTTGAAGTGACCCTTCTTTCCACACTCGAGGCACCAGATGGAGGAGGAATTCTTGCCTTTATAGAATCTACCCTTGGAGTACATGGCATCTTCTTCAACATTAGAGGATGGAGAGGCTTGTCCCATAATAGCTTCAATTTGAGCCTTCATTTCAGTCTTCTTCATTCTCTTTAGCTCTTTCTCCTCTTGTCTTTCAACTTCTTCTCTCTTGTCAAGTGTGACTTCATGGGCTTGTAGATTTTCAATGAGCTCTTCAATAAGAATATCCCTAAGAGACCTTGTTTCTTCAATGGAAGTCACCTTGGGTTCCCACCTCTTGGGGAGAGTTCTAAGGATCTTTGAGTTGATCTCTCCTCTAGACATAGGATGGCCTAGAACAGCAAGACCATTCAAAGTGGTGTTGAGCCTTGAGTACATGTTGGCTATCTTCTCCTCCTTTCTCATCTTGAAGTTCTCAAACAGCCCTTTGAGCATGTAGACTTTGCTTTCCTTCACTTGAGTTGTCCCCTCATAAATGATGCATAGCTTTCTCCATACCTCATAGGCCGTCTCACAAAAAGAAATTCGGTTGAACTCGGTGGGGGTCATGGAGGCATAGAGGATGTGCATGACTCTAGCATTCAATGTTGTTTTCTTCAATGTAGCTTCATCCCATTCTTCAATATTTGCCTTAGGTATCTTGTATGGGCTGTTCACCATTTGCCACATCTCAAGACTTGATCCTTGGATGTAGAATTGAAGCCTTCTTCTCCAATAGAGGAAATTGCTCCCACCAAAGATTGGAAGGTTGATCAAGTATCTCCCTTCTTGGTAGTCACCCATCTTCTCCTACTTGTTGAAGTATGCTTGGAGAAGCTCGCTCTGATACCAATTGTTGGATCCTAGATGTGTGATTAGATGCTCTAGAGGGGGGGTGAATAGAGCTGAATGTACTTAAACAAAATTCATTAGACCATCAAGATATATCACAAGATAAGGTTGCTAAATAGAAAATTTGTGTGCAACTAAAACATACATAGTAAGGGAGAGAGAGAGAGATTGAACATACACCAATTGTTAAGCTATTTAGAGTGGTTCCACACTTCAAACTAGAAGTGAGTCAGTCTACTACCTAGAGAGGTCAACCTCTAGGATTTCTTAACCTTGCACCTTCATTATATCAATTATAAGAGATACAATACATGACCAAACAAAAGACTTACCTATCCAATACAAAGAGTCTTCAACCTTACCAAGGACTTACCCACTTTGCAAGGAGTCTTCCGCCTTCTTCCAAGGACTTACCTACTCTTGCACAAGTCTTCAGCCTTGCAGGGATTACCCACTCTTCTTTGATCTTCTGCCTTTGACTTCACCTTCACTCGGAGAAGCTTCCACCAAGGACTTACCCACTTGAGCAAGGAGTCTTCTGCCTTCACCAAGGTCTTACCCACTCTTGCTCCAAGTCTTCAGCCTTGATCTTCACCAAGGGACGCCTTCCCTTGTTCTTCTTCACCTCTCTTAGCTAAGAGAGAGAATCTTCATCTTCATGATTGAAATGAGAGATAGGAAGGTGGTGGAAGTGAGAGCCTCACAAGATATACATGTAGCACGAGCTCTCTTACAAATCTCCTACTCACTCTAATGGATGTAGCAAGTGATTAAGCTTATAGAGAGAGAGGAGGTTGTAAGATCACTCAACTATAGAATAGAGACCTTCATAGTGCTTGGCTAACCATGGGATGAAGCCCAAGGGGTCCTATTTATAGTTGAGGATGCCTAGAAGCCTTTGGGAACACTTGAGAATGAAAACTAGCTGTTTTGTGGCTTGCAACAGATATATTTTCACTTGTTGCAACTCCACAACGGCTACAAGCACTTTTCTGTACAGTGTAATCGGTCGAGTTTCTATAAAGGTAACTCGACCGATAGAGTAAAAGACAAAATCGATATTCAGACAATCGGTCGAGTTTGTCCTGGGGAAACTCGACCGACCAATGTAAATCGAATTGGTCAGGTACTCCATCGGTCGAGTTCTGTGAAGTGTAAACTCGACCGATCAAAAGTCATTTTCAAGATCCAATCAGGATCGATCGAGTTTGCAACTCGACCGATGAACAACCTGATGTGAATTTTGGAAAATGGCTTTTGAGTGCTTAAACATTCGATCTAAGTGCTTCTGATTTTTTCTAAGCTTAATTACAAGTCATACAATCATTACAAGTGATTTACAACATGATTCTAATGGATTTACATCATATTACAAAAACGTGCACTTGTATTGACTTTGACTTGTCTTTTCTCCAATTTGATATGCACAAGCGCAAGTTAGGGCATTTGGAGTGTGTCTATACCTAATATGAAATCACTCAAGTAGAGACATTAGACACAATTAGTTGGAATGGTTTAGTCATCATCAAAACAAGGGTTTAGTCAATTTAGACCTGAGTCAACATTGACCTAATTGACCTTGAGTCAACACTTTCTAGCCCTTGCCACCTACTAATAGCCTCCCCTTTTCTATCCTTGTACTATTCCACATATATCCCGTGCAAAATGCTAATTGGGTCTTCAAATGTCTATGGATTTTGTACTCTCGGGGGCTATGTTTCCACACCTTTCGCGTTGTCCTATACATGAAGCAAGACTTTGACACGGTGTGCAATACTAGCCTATCATATGGTGCGAGACTTCGATTCATGGCATCCCCCTATTTTTATCCTTTCCATCAACAATTATCTTATTTGTAATTGTTCTTTTTGCTTCCTTCCAGCCCTTACCACCTACTAATAGCCTCCCCTTCTCTATCCTTGTACTATTCCACATATATCCCGTGCAAAATGCTAATCGGGTCTTCAAATGTCTATGGATTTTGTACCCTCGGGGGCTATGTTTCTGCACCTTTCGCGTCGTGAAGATCAATAGTTTTCTACCATCAAAGATTGGGTATTGAAGACCGAATCTAACTAGAAGCATCTCTTTGCATCAGGGTGTGTGTTCTGGGAAGAACACATTCAAGAGACAAAGGTTGTCATGCTGACTTGGTCTAAAGGAACAAAACCACATGTGTGCGTAAATGGGCTGTTAAAAAAGGTTTCTTAGTGTATGCTCAAGACATTATGGAAACTTAAACCCTAATGCAGATATATAACTAATGTAAAAATAGAAAGAGATTTATTCATAATCATCAAGGTGCTGCAGGCTGTTATTGGTAGACAAAACAAGATAAAGCAGTAGCTAATATGGGACTAAACCACATGCATTTACAAAAGTCCAAAATAAAAGGTAAATAAAACATAACCTTAAAACATGCAAATGAAAGCCAAATAATCGAATGAGTACCGGATTGTCTGCGTCCCTAAGTAAATAGATGTGGCCTTTGTAATTCATCAGGAGGATATTCCAAAACTTTCCGGGAAAGGAATGCTCCTGCTTGTGATCTTGATTTTTTATTATATCAGGGGACACATGAGTACCTTCATTTTGAGAAAGGATCGACAAACTTGAAATCAGTTCGAAGGCTGGTGATGCTTGATTTTGAAACTTTACCTATGTATAGGTTGGTCTCTTTCCTTCTATACTCCCATACAACATTTGTTAATTAATACTTTACAGTTGAATGAAGTGGATCCCACGCCTAACAGAAAAGATATTTATCAAGGAATCTTTTTGGAAATGAATGTTGTATAGGAAAAACCGGAATATCAATGTGTTGCTACTTTGATGTTGATTATGTTGGGAGCCACAAAGATAGATTTAGGATTCTTGTTACTGCACCTTTATGAGAGGCAGTTTAGTAACTTGGAACAATAAGCAAATTGTGGTAGCAGATCTATTGTTAAAGTAGAGATTATGCTATGCCTTACTAATGAGCTAGCAATAAAGATATATGCCTTGTTATCACAATACATCGGTATAAGGGCATTATCAGAAATACAAAATTCCTTCAGTAGACCTTGAACCCACATAAGTTCACAAGTTGTGTGAGCCCTAGCTCTGTGCGACAATGTGCTGCAACATTTTCTTTTTGCTCCTTCAGACCATGTTACCTCCAATAAATGTTGATTTTCTGTCAGCTCTACTGTCATCATAGTCAGAATTAGAATATCCAAAAATCTTGCAATGTTCATTCTTATAAAGAAGCCCTTTTCTTGGAGAGCCTTTCAGATATTTCAGAAATGGCCCAAGCGTAGATTATCTATATATATACTGACATGTCCAACAACATAGGTAGTATCAACTCTGGTCGTTGTTAGATATATTAGCTTACCAACAAGTCTTGTATATTGCTTATTGTCAGATTAAGCAGGAGATGATTCCTCATCTCAAGTAGCATTGCGATCAACAAGTTAGGTTTTACCGCAAGCATACCTCCTTCCGTAAGAGATCAAGAACATATTTGCGCCGAAATAGACAGATACCAAAAGAAGACTGATTCTTAAATCCCTCGAAAATAGCGAGGCTTACCAAGATCTTAGTGATAAAGTTTTTATTCAGGTATTCCTTGGTAGCTGAATACCAGCATAGTTGCTTCCAAGTAGGATAATATCATCAACATAGACAATCAAAAATCAAAATAGCACTCCCACAATCAATATATTTGACAAAGACTTGTTAGAGAGTACAAATTAGCCTATTTAGTCAATAGGTTAATTAGTTAGTGGGCCTTTATGTCTCGGCCCGTTTAGCTTACTTGTGTCCCAAGTCTCAGGGTTTCTCCCTTGCTTTTATATATAGGACAGGGTTGTACGTCTTTTATTCATTGAATCAACTCAATATAGAACATTATTATATCTCACATGGTATCAGAGCGGGCAGATCCAAGGGAAGTGTAGCCGGCCCTAACCTAGCCGTCGCCCCTCTTCCCTCTCTACTCGAGCAGCAACCCTAGCCGCCGCCTCTCTCTCCTAGAAAGAGCAACAGAGGGGGCGCCCCGTCTGCGGGCGGCTCCCGCCATCTCCATGGCTTAGGCCAGCCGCCCACCTGCCAGGCATATCCCGGCCTCCATGGCTTCTCCTCCTCTTTCTTAAAGATCTAATTTTTCTTTCCGTACGCCGACAATCTCTGTCTCGACGCTATCAGCCGCCATCATCAAGCTGCCGTCGGCAACAACAGTCGCCGCTAGCCGTAGCCTCCACCGGCCAGGACAACAACCAACATTGCCTGCCCCAGTGCCGCTGCCTGCAGATACAACCGCCGTCGCTGGTCCCTTGCAGCAACATCCATAGCCGCCATAGAGCAACCACAGATCACCGAAAACATCAACGCCACCTCCGCCTGTTCCAGCAAACAGTAGGTGCCGCAGTCAATCAGTAGCCAACGACATCCATCACGTCGTTGCATCACGTCTCCATTAGCTGCAAAAATCAGCAATCATCGTCGTCGCTGCCATCGTCTATCCATCCTTCGCCGTCACTTATGGAGAAGCTCCGTACTTAGCTCCGCCTGCAGCCTTATGGCTTGCAATATCTCCGGAACCGTGCATGAGCCCATAATCATCTCCTTCGCTGTGGCCAAATCCTACGGTAGCTGATCATCATCTAGTCGCCGTTGAAATTCAACAACAACATCATACAGCCGTCGTCACCATCATCCAGGCTCCATTCCGCCGTTGCTCCACCCTGCGCCACACTGCTGCTGCATTGATCCCACAAGCTATTGTTCTTCAGCACTCCACCATATTCAACCATGCCATCACCCCCAATTGTTCTATTTTCTCCCAAGCTCCTGACGTCCTCTAAAATTTCATGGTCAACTTTTTTTGCGGGGCGGAGCCCCGCACCCCCACATTTGTCGGCCTAGGGGCCGGATAAATGTTGTTTTGGGTCGGGATCAGATCCATTTAGTTTTCCTACTCGGATCTTACACTGACCCATTTAGTATTTTCTCTCCAGTTATCAGTTTCCAAACTCCACATACTGTACTTCTCAATTTCACCAATTCCTCTCAATTTCACCAATTCCCCACCCTCCCACCCATCTTGTGTGTATTCCCTTTTCCACGTGCGGGGGGGGGGGGGTCCTATATCCAATTCTCCACACCATGTACTCACTCTAGTCGTATTTGGTGTGCGGGGGGGGGGGGGGTAGAGAGGAGAGGAAGAGCACGAGAAGAGAGAGAGTATGAGATGAGAGAGAGTATGAGATGATAGAGAGTATGAGAAGAGTATGAGGGAGAGCATGAGTGAGAGTATGAGAGTGATGATATATATATTCCAGGTTACTATCATTATGGAGCTTCGTATTGTTCAACACATTTGTTCTCCATTTCCAGACAACAATGAAGGACCTTCGTTGCAACATTGACACCAAGCTTCTCGCGTTCATACCGCATTATGTACGTCAGGACAAGAGTTTGCTACGCATATTTCAGCCCTCTTATTTCCTCTTCCTTCGGTGTTAATGGTGGTTCAGTTGATCACTCTTGTTGCATTCTTGGGAGACGGATGGCTCCTGCTTCAGACTTCTCAGAAGCTCAATAATTTCAAGCCTGCCAAGTCTACATCTGCAAGGTTGATAGTTCATCCAGTTATATCTTCATCGAGCTGCTTTCATCACGTCTTCTTCGAGCTGCATCTGTTGTTTTAGCATCACCTTTTGCTGATCTACTTGGGCCTTTCCTTGATGGATGTTCTCCTTTCCCGTCAAGCCCCAAAGGTTCATGCGTCAGAGTTATGGTACCTGCATCGTATCATCAGTCGTCCGTTCGTGTTCGTGCCACGTTATGCACGTTTGTCAGACACTTTGAAGATTCCACTACTGCTACATCGTCATTGGAGATTCGTGTTCGTGCCATGTTAAGTACGTATTCCAGTGAAGATGGCATAGTCATGGTATTGATGATCGTCTACTCCAAAGTGGCGAATTTCTTATGTAGCATTCAAGTTCTATGCTCAGATGTTCTTCATCTAGATGTACTCCAAAAGACTTTCTTCAATGCTCGAGGATCTCCAGCCTGCAGAACACAATTGAAAAGATGCGTCGTCATCATATAATTTAGGGGGAGTATTGTTTAAGGTGGAGTAACAAATTTTGTATGGGGAGTGATATTTATCTTTTATCATTTTATCGAGTCCTGTAACTCCAAGCTTGGACATGTGTTTCACCCATGCTCCAACTTGAGGGGGAGTGTTAGAGAGTACATATTAGCCTATTTAGTTAATAGGTTAATTAGTTAGTGGTTCTTTAGTATCTCGGTTCGTTTAGCTTGTGTCCCAAGTCTCAGGGTTTCTCCCTTACTCCTATATATAGTACATGGCTGTACATCTTTTATTCATTGAATCAACTCAATATACAACAACTTTATTATTTCTCACAAGACTGAATGATTAGAATGGGATCGCTTGAAGCCAAACTGAATTAAATTTAGTTAAGTTTATCAAACCACGTCTTAGGACTCTATTTAGGCCATATATAACTTTTATGAGTTTATTGACTATGGAACACTTTCCCATAGCAACAAACATAGGTGGTTACATCATATAACATTTTCTTGAAGGTCACCACACAAGAAAGCATTTTTCACATCAAGCTGTTATGATGACTGTTAATATATCTTTACTTTGTGTTTATTTCATATTTCATATTACTGCTGTACCTACATGTAATTTTCCCTTTACTATAAATAGAGAGGAGAACCCTATTGGGTCTCTTACGTTGCCTTGTGCAACACACACAGACTCCGTCTTCCGTACGTTGACATGGTATCAAGAGCAACGTGATCCGACGCCGCTTCCGCTCTTCTCCCTCCTAGCGCCGCCACACCCCTCCCTCCCTCTCCCTTCTCCACCACAGGGCGCCGCTGGCCCTCTCCTTCAGGCCGCCGCCGCCGCCGCTGCCCGGGCGGCTTCTCGGCTAGCCGCCGGCGTGCGGCAGCAGCAGGGAGACTGCCGGTGACGCAGATCTTGCCCGGCTAGGAGTCTCCAACCTCGTCTCTTGCTGCTGGGCCTCCGGTGGCCATCTCTATGCTACCGTAGGCTCAATCGCTTGGAATCGGGGCTTCGTCTACGTTTTTCGGAAAGTTTCCAGCAACTTTTCGGCTCGTTTTTGGCGGACAATCTTGCTGTTTGAGGACTTCCGGGTGATCCAACGGCTCTCTAAAGCCCTACCCGGAGGTCTCGTCTCTTCCACAGTGCCTTCCTAATCACATCTCCTTCATGTGTGATTAGGAACCTCTCGTTTGAAGGCTGTCGATGCGTCAGTAACACATCCTCTTTTCAGTTTCTGTTGTGACGTGTATCTCTCCGTCACGGGACGCGTATCTGTCCGTCCACTCAGCCTTCTGTGTGACGTGTATCACTCCGTCACCCATATCCCCGTTGCATCATGGAGAACAAGACCTATTATGAGGTCTCGCCTATTCCTATCAAGCTCAATGGGAAGAACTTTTTGCTATGGATGAATGCGGTTCATACTGTCTTGGAATCGCGCGATCGGGCAAAGTTTGTTGATTCTGCACCTCTCACTAGCACTGACAAAGACTATGCCGAGTGGAAACGTCTTGACAGCCTAGTGAAGACTTGGCTATGGGGTAGCATGGAACCTTCTATTGCTTCTAGGTTCATGTTCTACTCCACCGCTAAGGAGATTTGGGATGCCGTTAAGCAGCACTATGCTCAGGAGAAGAATGCTCTTCGCCAGTTTATGATCTATGATCGTCTGTTTGCAGAGAAACAAGGTGATAGATCCCTTGAAGAGTATTTCGGTGTGATTCAAGCTATCTCCCAGGAGTTGAGCTACTATCATCCAGTGAAAGTTGCTGAGCAGATTAAAGATAGAGATGATCTTGTCACTGCTAAATTTCTATCTGGCCTTAGCTCCTCATTTGGTTCAGCAAGAAGTGTGATACTTGCATCCGACAAATTACCGAGCCTTGCAGAAGCTTTCTCTAGGATTCAGCAGTCCACCTTTGAGTCAGTTGATCCTACTCCTGTTGTTCCTTCTGGAGATTCTCATGCCTCCATTGCTGCAACAGTTCGCGGAGGACGACCTGCACCTACACCAGCTGACAGACCTGGCTTGGGCAGAGGACGTGGGGCTCGTCCTCGATGCACTTTCTGTGACAAACCGGGACACACCGTCGAGAAATGCTGGAAGAAACATGGGCGACCTGCCGCCCCACCTGTTGGAGCTGCCAACTGTGCTACTTCAGACTCTACTACGGCGAGCTCGAGTTCCTCTGGCATCACACTCACTCAGGAGGAGTATGACAGGTTTATTCAGGCCACTCAACATTGGAGTATGGGCGCCTCATCTGCTTCTACAGCAAATCTTGCATCTACAGCGGGTAATCAGGCTACATCTTTTATGGCTTCTGGATCTGCAACTCCCTGGGTGGTTGACTCTGGTGCCTCCCAACACATGACTGGTATGAGGCGATTGCTCCGCACATTTGACTCTTATATTCCTCACCCATCTGTTACCTTGGCAGATGGTTCTGTGAGGAAGGTGGTAGCTAGTGGTTCTGTGTCCCTTACACCAGATATTGATTTGCAATCTGTTCATTTTGTACCTTTAATTTTTCATTCAATTTGCTTTCTGTTGCCAAGTTGATTGACACTGTAAACTGCACAGTAACATTCGGGCCTTCTTGCTTTATTTTACAGGATCTCAAGAGTTTGAAGATGATTGGTGGGGGGCCTAGGAAAGGTGATCTCTACCTCTTTCCTGGTGATTATCTACCTCGCCATCCACCTCCTGCTCCAGTTTCCTCCGCCATGCTGAGTGGTTCCCCCTTGCTGTGGCATTGCAGATATGGCCATCCTTCCTTAGAAAGCTTGAAGAAGTTGGAACCAGATCTAGCTCATGTGTCCTCTTTAGAGTGTCAGTCCTGTCAGTTGGGCAAGCATCATCGGTTGTCCTATCCTGTTCGTGTCAATAATCGGGCTTCTAGTCCGTTTGAGTTAGTCCATAGTGATGTATGGGGTCATGTTAAAAACCAGAGTTATAATGGTTTTAGCTATTTCATTTCATTTGTGGACGATTACTCTCGCATGACATGGATTTATCTTTTAAAAAGTCGTGAATCTGTGCTTTCCATTATCAAACATTTTCATAAACAAATTCAGGTTCAATTTAACTGCAATATCAAAATTTTTCAATCTGATAATGCCCTTGAGTATGTTCAGAAAGCGATGAATGAGTTTTGTAGTTCGGTTGGTATGATTCATCACACCTCTTGCCCTCACACTCCTATGCAGAATGGTGTTGCTGAGCGAAAGAATCGCCATCTTTTGGATATCACTCGGTCTATCATGTTTGAATCCAATGTGCCTAAACGTTTCTGGTCTGAAGCTCTTCTCACTGCCTATTTTTTGATTAATCGGCAGCCCTCTTCTGTTTTGCATGGACGCACTCCCTTCTCTGTCTTACGCCCTATGGATAAACCGTTTCCTGTTCCACTTCGGGTTTTTGGTTGTACATCCTTCGTTCATAACTTTGATCCCAAACAAGACAAACTCTCTCCTAGGTCCTTGAAAACCTTGTTTCTTGGTTACTCTGGTACGAGTAAAGGTTACAAGTGTTATTGCCCGAGTTTGCGTCGTATGTTTGTTTCTAAGGATGTCACCTTTCATGAATCCAGTCCATATTTTGCAAATTCTATGAGCAAGGGGGAGCAATTGAGTGAGGGAGTGCCACCCGCAATTCAAAGTGAGGGAGTGCCACCTATCATTATTGAGGACATACCGCATGATCCACCTACCATTCAACCCTATACCCAGGTTTATCACAGGCGAGGTAGACAGGATCCAGATGAGGTAGCGGCACAAGTCCATGAGCCTCCTTCGCCATCTTCTACTCACGAGATTCCTGCAGAGGCTTCTGACCTTGATCTTCCTATTGCTGTCCGGAAAGGTATACGTTCATGTACTATTCGACATCCCATATCAAATGTATGTTGTTTGTCGCACTTATCTACACAGGCTCGTGCATTTGCTGTTGGGATGGACTCCATTAAGATACCAAGAAACCACTTAGAGGCTCTGAAGGACAGTGGCTGGCAGCAGGCAATGCAGGTGGAAATCTCTGCTCTGATTGACAATGGCACATGGGATCTTGTTACTTTACCTGCGGGAAAGAAAGTTGTGGGCTGTAGATGGGTCTTTACAGTCAAACACAACCCTGATGGATCGATTGAGCGGTTGAAGGCCAGATTGGTAGCAAAAGGCTACACACAGACATATGGAGTGGACTTCTTTGAGACTTTTTCTCCAGTTGCTCGTCTCAATTCTGTGCGGATCCTTATATCTCTAGCTACTACCTTTGATTGGCCTCTTTTCCAGCTGGATGTCAAGAACGCCTTTCTTCATGGAGATCTTCAAGAAGAGGTGTATATGGAGCAACCACCAGGTTTTGTTGCTCATGGGGAGTGTCAGAAAGTCTGCAAATTGAAGAAGGCTATCTATGGGTTAAAGCAATCTCCTCGAGCTTGGTTTGACAAGTTCAGTGCTGTTGTTTTACAGATGGGCTTCTCTCGTTCCATGACTGATCACTCTCTATTTTATTCAAATTCTTCTGGTGGGTCCATAATTATTGCTGTCTATGTTGATGATATTGTGATTACTGGCAGCGATTCTACAGGCATATCACGTGTGAAGGAAGGACTACAACAACACTTTCACACAAAGGACCTGGGGAAGCTGAGATACTTTCTAGGGATTGAGGTTCTTAGATCCCATGCAGGTATAAATCTCTCCCAGAGAAAGTATGTGCTTGACTTGCTACAGGAAACGGGTATGACTGATTCTAAGCCCGTATCCACTCCTATGGATTATCACATCAAGGAGGTGGACGATGATACTGCATATTCAGATCCAGGTCATTATAGGAGAATAGTTGGGAAGTTGATTTACCTAACTGTCACAAGACCTGATATTTCTTTTGCTGTTGGAGTAGTAAGTCAACATATGAGCACACCACGACAGTCACATTGGACAGCTGTATGCAGGATTCTGAGATATCTGAAAAGTGCTCCTGGAAAGGGGATCACTTATTATAAACCAAAGAGTCCTCTATCTTATTTGACTCTCACAGGTTATGCAGATGCAGATTGGGCTGGTAATCAAGTTGATAGAAGATCCACATCTGGCTACTGCACCTTTCTTGGTGATCATCTGATTACTTGGAAAAGCAAGAAACAACAAGTGGTAGCACGGTCTAGTACTGAGGCTGAGTACCGTGCTATGGCACATGCATGCTGTGAACTGCAATGGATCAAATCTGTCTTATCTGAGCTGAAGATTTTGATTCAAACTCCCATGATTCTCAAGTGTGACAATCAATCTGCTATACATATTGCCAGGAATCCTGTCTTTCATGAGCGCACAAAGCATATAGAGGTTGACTGTCATTTCATCAGAGATCAGATAAAGAATGGCAATGTGGTGACGCCATATGTCAAGTCTGAAGATCAACTAGCTGATATCTTGACAAAGCCATTAGGTCCAGCAGTGTTCCAGAATTTATGCAGCAAGCTGGGCATCCACAATGTGTA
This sequence comes from Alisma plantago-aquatica, assembly GCA_963693085.1. Classification (NCBI taxonomy): domain Eukaryota; kingdom Viridiplantae; phylum Streptophyta; class Magnoliopsida; order Alismatales; family Alismataceae; genus Alisma; species Alisma plantago-aquatica. The sequence goes on from OY856412.1 coordinate 793,792,202, forward strand.
CACTCCAGCTTGAGGGGGAGTGTTAATATATCTTTACTTTGTGTTTATTTCATATTTCATATTACTGCTGTACCTACATGTAATTTTCCCTTTACTATAAATAGAGAGGAGAACCCTATTGGGTCTCTTACGTTGCCTTGTGCAACACACACAGACTCCGTCTTCCGTACGTTGACAATGACCACTGAAGATTAACAACAATAGATAAACACACAAACAAAGTTAGGCGGGCCACAATACACAAGGTTTCAAAGTAGTCAACCCCGTAAGTCTGAGTACACCCTTTTGTGAGAAGGTTAGCTTTTAGTCTCTTAGTAGTGCCATTAGGTTGATATTTAATAGCAAGACCAAAGACAACCAACAAGATTACAATCAATGGGAGGACCAACCAGATCCCCTATGATGATTAAAAAGGGCCGCCATCTCAACCTCCATCACCTGCCGGATGGTTAAGAGTCACATATGTAGTTTTTGGGCTTTGTGTGAAGCTCTTCTGTCATCATACTCTTTATCTTCCCACTCCTCTTCTGCATATAGAGATTGCACTCTTGGCCTGCCTCTACTATGATATGGCCTCCTACTGACTAAACCTGCTAGCAGATCTTCTAGTCATATGCCGTGAAGATCTACGAAATCCTCTACTGCTCTCTCTTCCTTGGTGGTAACTCTCCTCTTCGAAATTGAGTAAATCTCCAAGGTTTCTGTGCGTGAGAACTCTGCTGAAGCTGTTTTGGTCCCAAACACGTCGATCCCTCTTTCTCCTGTCATCCTCTTCTAGTTGCCTATTATCACAAATTCGGTATTCTGGATACGTTCGGTTGAGTTGAAAAGTTCGGAATTCGGCAATTATGCGGGAAAATCGGGTAAAAAGCGGTCAACATGCGGTAAAAGTATGGTCAACTATTCGGGGAAAAGTCGGGAAAAAATTGGAGAATATATACATATATTGCATACATATGTATGTATATATATGTTTTGCACATATATATTACTTACAAATACTTATACATATATTACACACACACATATATACATGTACATACACACAAACACATATATTCACTCAAACTAAGTTAAGAGTCTTGATCAATATAATACAGGAAAAGAACGTATAAAATGGGAAAAACATTAAATGAGATTAATTCACGAAAAATATAGGAATAATATGTAAAATTCGGGAATTGGGATTTATTCGGGAGTTTCATACGTCTAGGGAAAAATTTGCGTTTTAATCACGACTTAAAAAAAAACCGGAGTATATTGTGACTATGCCTATCATCATGCTCCACAGTCCACATCAATAGACTCGACGACGGGAATATTATGCATTGGCTTTGTAATTTGCACCTGTTGCTGAGCATCATCGACGATGCTTCGTCAAATTTTAGAGAATCATCGGGGATGCCTAATTAATGGCCCGGTTCAGTCACCCTACTGTTTGCACTTTAATCCTGACAACGTATCTCGACGCTACCTTGGTCATCTTAACTTGGCATCTTTTATTGAGAAAGGACACTGTTATGAATTGAGGAATGTCCTCGTTGAACCCATTGAAAAGGATTAGTGTTCCTGATTCGTCATCTTCACTTCTTTTCCATTTGGATGTGTTCAACTTTACCACATGTTTGTATAATTTCCTTGATTGATTCGTCATTCCTACAAACGATGGGGATGCCAGTGATCCCGTACCATGAATTTTCAGTTTCAGTTCGTCTATCAACAATATCCATCTGTGTCATCAATAGCGTATCATTCTCGAATCTCACGGTCTTTTCCTCAACCACCGTCCATGCTTCTTCTACTGTTCTGAACACCATCACATCTTTTTGCCGAGCAAACCTATAACATCTCAGTGCCTTCAGGTACTTGGTTCAAAGGAATTTGGCAACCTCGTTCCAGGGTGCATTCATTCTCCAGGAACCTCGACAGTAAGCTCCAGTGATTTAGCTATCTCCATTCTCTCAGCACTTGGTTTCAACACAACTGACAAACACTTGGGTACATGCGTTGGGGCTCTTCTAGCCGGCCATCCTCGCAAATTGAGCTCTCGCGGACCCAAAGGGGGAAAGGAATGCATTGATCTGATATCGGGGGGGGGGGGTGGTGGTTGTATAGGACCTAATCGACATCTGCTCTCCGTGCGCCCAGGACGATGGCACTTGTAGCATACCTTGGGGCTATTGCACTGCCTCTGCCAATTTCCCCTGTCGAGACATCGAAAGCAAACATCCTTTGGAATGTTGAAACTCCAAACTCCTGTGCGATTCTGCATATAATATCCCGTCTCCTTTTCCGGCCTGTTGGGTTTGTTCTCATGCATCTGCCTCGTTGTGCTTCCTCCTTCTGAAGCAATTGGTCTTTGGGGATTTCCAGTGCCGCCTTGCATCTCCTTAATCGATAGGTTCAGACGGCTGTCCTCCATAGGGCAAACAGACAACCCCACTGAACAATCTTCCCCCAGTGGTTCGGTCCAAAGGCTCGTGATGTCACTGACGTTCTTAGAAGAGCGATTTGCAACCAATTGTGGAATTCTCCTTTCCACGACTACCCTTCTTGCTCGGAGATAGTGCGTCCGAGGTCTGTTCGTCTTCTGAAGGATTGTCGCAAACTTACTTGAAAAAGAAACCATCCACGGTGCAAGGACGCCAATGATCCAGGGGCGGTCACAATGTCAAACGACCTACTTTGTTTGGCTTAACCAAATTATTAGCAGTTTGAATCATTACCCCCATCCACGAAGAAGATGATGTTAGGATACCTACCTTGTCTGACTACTCAGAGTACTAGTACCCTCAATCAATGGTCTCCGCCGAGATCACCAGCCGAACCCAGACACAAAGTTTAGGGGAGGTAACAAATCGGCTTTGGGCGCGCCTCTGTTGCTCCTGGTCAACACCGCCACTCGTTGCTTCTGAGATCACTAGAGCCGCCATCCCTAACTAGATTCCAATTCCCAGTCAAGAAATGAAGTACCTATATGTGGGAACCTACATCCAATAATGGAGAGATTGCAGAGAGGATGATTACAAAGATAGAAAAATCAAATCCCTTTTACACTTGAAAGCCAACCATGGAAGAAGATAGTTCAATGTTTTAAAAAGAGCGAATCGGGAATCGTTCAGACGAGACCTTGTAGCCGATTAATCGCCAGGCGGGCGATTTTTCAAAAATCGGATTTTTTTAATGATTTTTCACATTTTATAGACATATATTATATACACATAATTTAATATTTGTGACTATTTTACATAACTAAACCTATTTATTCCTTTAAAAGAAATACGATGTAACATAATTAAAGAGCTAATAGATTCAACAACTAAACATAAAAAAATGTATGTATCAGTAAACAATTTCAGGCATGAACAAAATATAAATTGAATTTAGTTGGTTACCTGTGGATGGAGCATGAGCAACATCATACGAGTAGACAACCAGTTGGACAAGGGAAGTAATGTGGCCACATGAAAATACATGAAACAAGAAACAATTAGTACAATATTGATGTAATATTCATAATTTTTCACCTGGTGATGTTGCTGAAATCTAAAAGCCAACTTGAACATCCAAAAGATAGAAAATCCAAAACACTAGTACAAAAATAATTGAAAGATGGGATATCCAAACAACAAAATCAAAACATAAATGATAAAACATACAAAACAACACAATCAACAATTAGTTTGGCCGATCCAACAAAAAGCGGGCCTAACCGACCGCTTAAAATTAATCGCTAACTTGCCCAAAATCGGGCTAACCGGCCCAAAATCGGGCGCTTAATTCAAAAAACCTTAACCGGCGATTAATCGGCCGGTTGGGCCAATTTTTAAAACACTGAGACAGTTGCTTGGAGAAGAGCACTTGGAGGCTTGAAACCCTAAGGGGCCGTTTGCACGATCCAATTTAAACTACTGCAGTAGTCATCAAAATCGGGAGTTGAACTGCTAAATGAATAAAGTCCGTACGCTATAATGACATCATTTGGCTTAGGAGCAAAGTGGGCATGCTTGCAGCGCCAACGACGCACATGCAGAGTAGAGGAATAGGTGTCTGTAGGGCAGCAAAACGACCACGGCCTGGTCTTCCCCGCAGTCCCTACAGTGGCGGTGGAGACGAGACTAGCCTCGACGTTATCATGCTTGCCTTCTCCGTCTTCGTGTCGCCGCAACAGGATCCTGGGCGTCCTCGTCGGGCGGTCCTCTAACGTTGGCATTGGCTTGGCAGATCCAACCCATCTTGTCCAGCTTCTGCCGCACCCAACGCGTCACCGCCGTGCCGGCCGCGGTGGCCAGTAGCGCCATCACGCGCTGTGATCCTGCACCCCAGCAGGCTCCAATTTCATGTCGTCAGGTAGAGCGTCACCGCCCCTGCTCCTTGCTCTCTGCATCACAAAGCTCAGATGAAGGTGCTCGGACGGGCTCCACAGGGTTGAAGAGCCTCCGGTCGAGGTAGTCGCCGCTGTGGAGAAGAGAGAAGTTGGGAGAAATGCAGGTAAGGGAGGAGGGTTGATTTCGGAGGAAGGAGAACAGAGGAGGAGATGATCGTGAGAAAATTCGATCGACCGCGGTGGAGAAGAGAGGGATCGGGAAAAGCAGAAGTATCAGGGAGTCGGGAGTGGAACCTGGGATTTGAAAGCTCGCCGATTTGGGCGTCTTTTGGAAGGACTGCTAAATGTACACGAAGAAACTACCGTAGTCGGACTACCGGATTTGCTAAAATCCATACCTGTATCCAAACGATCTCAATATAAAAGCGATAGTCAGAATACTTGAGCGAAATACAATACTGTCCAGAATTACCACACCCAAACGGCCCCTAAGGGAAGCCCTATGTCTGTCTATGACTTTAGGTCTTAAAAACGGTGTCTTGATGTCTCTTTGTTGCTCTTCATATTTGGGATATGTTAGAGTCTTATTAGTTAAGTTGTCTATTTGTAATATGGGCCCAATTGTGTCTTGGACCCATTAGGGTTATGTCCGCTTCCCTGTATCTCCTCCTATTTATAGGAGAGGGTCTGCCCTTCTATCAAAAATATACGCAAGGGTTTTCCCCATCATATGATTATCAAAATGGTATTAGAGCAGAGATCCTAAGTCCTAACCCCAACCATCAAGCAAGAGGGAAAAAAGAAGAGACGCTCCTAGCCGTCGGGCGACCGCCCTTTGTTCCATGGTGTGCCCCCGCAGGCCTTACACTTTTTCCTAAATCCCTACGCCGTTAGCTCTATTTCCACAAACCTTGCTACCGGCTAACCCTCTAGCTTCAACCCTCGTCAAAGCTCTCTACCGTCGTAAATTCTGCTGCACCTGCCCAAGGCCCAACACACTAATTTGCCGGCATCACTTCCTTGCCCAAACATGCCGTCCTGCTACTGTCTCTATCGTCTCCCCAACCTCTATCCAAAGCTGCCCTGCTTCTCCCCTTTTAGCTGTTTTAAACCCTATTTCTCTCTCTCTCAAATGTTCTACCCAACCTTTCACATATCCCCTGAGGCCGCGCTCAACCCCTGTCGCTAACCCCCTAGCAGTTGAAACTAGTTCGCTCTGTAACAGTCGCAAAACTCCCTTTTCCGCAATCCCTGCTGCTGCAAAGTCCACCGCCCATGTACCTCTCTGGTACTGCTGCAACCCACCACCACCGCCCATGTCGTTAAATGTCTAAAGGGGAGCAGCCGCTGCATCTATGTTGTTAATTTCTTCAAAGCGTGATTCGAATATCTCTATACAACGATGATTTTGTTCTATCTTAGTTGACACCCCGTCTTATTCCAGCCACCTCCCTTGTGTCATGTTGTTACCATGCTCATTATGGTCTCCATGCTTGCTGATTATTCCATGGGATGGTGGTGTTTCCAAAATATAAAAGGGAATTTTCTCTTACTAATGTCTCTCTAGCTTCAAATTAAATCTAGAGCCATGCATATGGCAAGCGACAACAACTGTGGTTTCTCTCTAAGATTAGCAAGGCCATACGTAACTGGCCTCCTACAACTTGTGGATAGGTGTTGCTCTCTTTTCCTACCAAGTTTATAGATCTACCCCCGAAGCTGATCCTTATTGCTCAAGGAACCATTTATTGGGAATCAATTTGCAGTACACCATCTATCATTTTTGTGAAAGGATTTGGGTCAAAGCGATACCCGGTTAGGGTGTGCACTCCTTCATTATATAGAGGAAGACTATTGACATAATAGACCCAGCAGGAAAAGGAAATAGTAAAGAGATACATAAATAAGAAAACTATTTTCTAACACTCCCCCTCAAGCTGGAGCATACACATCATGCATGCCCAACTTGGAAGTCATATGCTTGAAAGTTGAAGATGGAAGTGGCTTGGTGAAGATATCTGCCACTTGCTGACCAGTGTGAACATGAGGAGTCTGAATCTTCTTGGAGAGCACTAAATCACGAACGAAGTGGCAGTCCACTTCTATATGCTTGGTCCCCTCATGAAATACCGGATTGCTAGTAATATGAATGGTTGCCTGGTTATCGCACATGAGAGAAATAGGGGTCTCAACAAACACTCCCATTTCTGACAAAACAGACACAACCCACTGTAGCTCGCAACAAGCATGTGCCATGGCTTGATATTTAGCTTCTGTGCTGGACTGTGCTACCACATTATGTTTCTTCCTCCTAAGTCACCAAATGTGACTCAAGAAACACACAATATCCAGACGTACGTCGTCTATCTCCAACATCACCTGCCCAATCAACATCAGTGAACCCAGTGAGTTTCAAGGATGTATGTGTGAGATTCTGCCATGTAAGGTAAATAAGGCTCTTCCCTAGAGATCCTTTAATATACCGAAGAATCCGTGTGACTGCCATCCAATGTGACATCTTAAGCACACTCATGAACTGGCTAAGAACAACAACATAAGAGATGTCAAGACGAGTAACTGTCAAGTAGATCAGTTTCCCTACAATCCTTCTATACTTTGCTGGATCAGAAAACTCACTGTCATCAGAAGTAGAAGTCTTTGTATGATAATCCATAGGTGGAGGCAGGTTTGCACTGTGCCATGCCCGTCATTGCAAGGAGATCAAAAACATACTTCCACTGAGAGAGGTTTGTGCCCTTCTTAGAGCGTAGAACTTCTATGCCAAGAAAATAGCGAAGCTTACCCAGATCTTTCGTCTGAAATTATGTTTGCAGCCATTTCTTGAGTTGTAGAATGCCCGTAGAGTTATCCCCAATGATGACAATATCATCTACATAAACAACGAGAATAATAGTGCCACTTGAAGACTTATGCACAAAGTGTGAGTGATCAGTAGAAGACTGGGTGAACCCAAACTGTATAAGTGCAACACTGAATTTATCAAACCATGCCCGAGGTGATTGCTTCAGACCATATAAGGATTTCTTTAACTTGCACACCTTCTGACACTCCCCCTGAGCAATATACCTAGGAGGTTGCCCCATGTACACCTCAAGTAGATCACCATAAAGAAAAGCATTCTTGACATCCAGTTGAAGAAAAGGCCAGTGAAAATGAGTAGCAACAGAAATAAAAATTCGCATAGAATTGAGCTGAGCCACTGGAGAAAAAGTCTCAAAGAAGTTAACACCATGTGTTTGAGTGTACCCGTTTTCCACCAGACGTGTCTTCAAGCGATCAATAGACCCATCGGGTTTTTGTTTCACAGTATAAACCCAACGGTAGCCTACAACAGACTTGCTAGGAGGAAGATCCATCAAGTCCCAGGTAGAATTCTCATGAAGTGCTCATAGCTTGGATCCAACCATCATGTTGGGCTGCTTCTGTATGAGAATGAGGAACAATCCTAGAGTCCAGTTGAAGAGCAAACGTGCGGGCTGCGGTAGACAAATGAGACAAGCAACAAATATTTGCCAAAGGATGACAGATAGTGCATGACCGAACACCTTTTCGAGCTACAATTGAAAGATGTAAATCTGAAACCGAAGCATCAAGAGAACTCTCAGTAGAAATAGGTACCTCAGGAGTGTCGTACGATGAGGAGGCATGCTGCTGGACTGGTGAGTCTACATCCTCTTGGCGACACCCTGCTCGCATAGTGTAAAGTGTAAACTAGTGGAAAAGATGGAGGCAGTGGTGGAGGTGATGTTGGGGTGGTATCTATAACACTCTCATCACACGACACAGGAAGTGGTGGCTCTCTCTCACGCTCAAAGATGAAGTCACTCTAAGGATTGTGCTCCCCCTCACTTTGAACAGAGTCACTAAAGAACGGAGTAGACTCATGAAACGTAACAGCAGCTGACACAAGACGACGAAGACGAGGACAATAACACTTGTATCCCTTATGTGTGGGAGAATATCCCAAAAAGACGGTGCGAACTGCGCGAGGAGACAACTTGTCAGCGCATGGATCAAACACGTGAACAAACGTAGTGCACCTAAACACACGAAGAGGAATGAGAAAAGGTTGCTCATCAGGTCGTAAAACTGAGAAGGGGGTAGCCCCTTGTAAGACGGAAGATGGCTGACGGTTAATAAAAAACAGGCAGTGAGAAGAGCATAAGACCAATATTTCTTGGGCACATACATTTGAAACAACAATGTACGTGTTACACCAAGTGACGGTTTTTGCGTTCAACAACCCCATTTTGTTGGGGTGTATGAGGACAAGTCTGGTGAATCATGCCAACAAAATGACAAAACGTAGAAACTGCCTTTTGAACATATTCGAGGGCATTATGAGTACGGAGAATCTTAATATGAGCATCAAACTGAATTTTTATTAACTGATGAAAATTTTGAATGACAGACAAGACTTCATCGCGAGACTTAAGTAAATAAACCCAAGTCATGTGGGCAAAATCATCAATGAAAGAGAAAATATCGAGAGCCATTATAACTTGGCTCTTTAACAGGACCCCAAACATACCTATGAATAAGATCAAAAGGACGCTTAGAGCGTTTCACAGTGCGACTCGGAAAAGAAATGCGATGATGCTTGCCTAATTGACATAACTGACACTCTAACGACTCTATTGAGGCTAAGCTTGGGACAAGCTTCTGAAAACTCTATAGGGATGGATGTCCATAACGACAGTGCCATTGTAAGGGAGAGTAGCTGAAAACGGTGGATGTGGTGGATGGAATCTGGCGAGCTGGGCGACCGCCTTCAAAGAAGTAGAAATCACCTTCCCTAGATTCCCCACTAATCATCTTCCAGCTCTTGGGATCCTGTAACAAAAAGAAAGTCTCTGAAAATTACCGAGCATTTCAAAGAATCAACCAACTTAGCAACAGACGTTAAGTTATAAAGAAAGCCTGGGACATAATGGACAAATTGTAAAGTCAAATTAGATGATGCTTGTACGGTGCCACACGTATGGACTCTTCTGATAGAACCATCAATCAGTCTCACAGAAGAATGTGGGATATATGAGTCAGATGAAAGAAATATAGATCGTGTACCCGTCATATACTGGGAGGCCCCGGGATCCACTGCCCATGTAGAGGATGGATGAGAGGCATCAAGTGAAGTCTCCTAGTTACCTACATCCGAAAATAAATTGACGGAGGCGCTAAGAGAAGCCTGCTGGATAGATTGCAGAAGACGGTCATACTCCTTAGAGATCTTAACATCTGATTGCACCTGTTTAGAACCTCTGGATGCAGATGCTCCTGATGAATTGGCAATATAATGCACAACACCAATTGGAGGCCGACCATGCTTAGAATAGCATTTTTCTTCATGTCCAAGTTTCCCACAAAAAGTACATTTAGGATGATTTCCACCTCGTCCTCAGTCAACACCTCGTCCTACTTTAGTAGCAGCAACAAGGGAAGCCTGGTTCTCAGTGTGTTGTTTTCCTAGAGTAGCAGAAAAGGATTCAAAAGGTGACTGTTGAATTCTCACAAAGGCTTCTTCAAGGCTTGGTAGTTTATCTGTAGCCAGGATAACACTCCTAGCTGAAGCATACACATGATTTAAGTCGGATAGAAACCTTGCTGTCACTAGATCATCTCGGTCCTTCATCTGGTCATCAGTCTTTAGTGGCTGGTAGAAACCGAGCTCTTGAGAGAGAGACTGGATAGTACCAAAATAAACCTCACGAGAGTGACTATTTTGTTCCTCTATAAAGAGGCGGTCATAAACATTATAAAGACGAAGATCATTCTTCTCAAAAGAAAAATGTTTCTTTACAGCTTCCCAAACTTGTTTGGCTGTAGAATAGAACATGAATGTGGAAGCAATCTGAGGCTCCATGCTATTCTATAGTCATGACTTTACCAGCCCATTGTTTTTCCGCCAAGTAGGGTAGCCTTTGCTACCTTCATCAGGAGGTTCTGACTCAATAATATCCACCTTCTCACGAGATTCAAGGACAGTGTAGATAGCATTCATCCATAGGAGATAATTTTGTGAGTTCAACTTGATAGAAGTTATATGAGATTGGTCATTATAAACCATTGTAGTAGAAGAAGCTGGCTTTACATCACCCGTATTGAAGTTGAATTAGAGTAGCAATGATCAGAGTATGTGACACGTCGTGTCTCCTTGCGAAAACAGAAAATAGAAGTGCTGACAATCTTGCACACGTTGTGTCTTATATTAGACACACCGTGTCTGGAGACAAGTGTTGAAAGAACTTTTGACACGCCGTGTCTTATATTAGACACGTCGTGTTTGGGGACAAGTGTTGATAGAACCTTTCACACGCCGTGCCTTATATTAGACACACTGTGTTTGGAGACAGAAGTGTTGACAGAACCTTTCACATGCCGTGTCTTTAATGAGACACGCCGTGTGCCGAGATGGAGGCGTAAACAACAGTAGCTAGGATACACAGTGTCTTTAATGGGACACGCCATGTGCCGAGGTGGAGGCGTAGACAACAACAGATAGGACACACCGTGTTTTAAATAAGACACGTCGTGTGCAACGACGAAAGACGTAGATCTTGACAGGAATTAGCTCCGTCAACAAGGTAAAGAACTTCGGGGAGACGCACCGGAGGGAAGGATGGCCCGGGAAGACGCGCCGGGGACGTGACGGGAATTAGCGCCGTCACTTGTCAATTGAAGATGTGAATCTGACGCATCAACAACTCCTAAAGACTTAGGCACTCATCCACTTACGTGGAATACGTGGAGAGGAATGGAGATGGGAAGGAAGTTGCTCGTCCTTCTCTCTGCTAGATAGAACTAGGATTTTCTCTTTCTCTCCTTCAAGCGGCCACCGTGCTTCTAACGAAGAGGAGGGAAGACCACCTCGGTGAGAGCCGACACCGGCGGTGAAGGCGGCGGTGGTTGTTCCTTGCGGCGACGACAGGGGGTGCTAACGGAGAAGAGGAGAGAAGGAGAAGGAAGAGAGGGAGAGGGCGGCGACTAGGGTTATAGCAGCCGGACACGCTCTGATACCATGTGAAAGGTCAAAGCGATACCCGGTTAGGTGTGCTCTCCTTTATTATACAGAGGAAGACTATTTACATAATAGACCCAACAAGAAAAGGAAATAGTAAAGACATACATAAATAAGAAAACAATTTTCGAACAAATTTTTTCTGCCCCTGAATATCATTACCTATGTGTTTCATGCATGTGTTGATCTGCATCTCCTACAGTTGTCTACCTAAGGATAGGAGAAATATGCTTTTTCAGGTCACACAAAGATCCATTTATTTTTCTGCCTGGATTTGGCGAATCGGGTCATTTTCTGCATTGACTCAAGTTGGCAGTTCCCATCCTCTACATATCTACCTACATGTCTATTACCTCAGTATTTGTTTCTGACTTTCCACCCCAACCACTCTTTAGTTTTTTTCTTGGTTGGTGTGAGGGGGACATGAGATGGAGAGAAAATGAAGAAAGGAATATTCTATTTCTACTGCTATGGATTTTCTTGATGGCTGCTATATGCTTTTTAGCGAGCTTAGTATTTGGAGATTCATGTCTGCTATCTATTGTTTTTGCTGATGATCTTCTATTTGGCTACACCGGCTTTACATTATGCTATTTGTCTATGCTTTATTTACACATTGACTTTGTTTGTGCCTTGCACACGTCCATTTCCCACTGCTGTGTGCCAACCCTCTTTGGCTTGTTCGTTCCTACACATGTCGACTCTTTTCTTGTCTGTGCTTTTTATGTACATTGACTACTACTTCTACTGTGACCCAACACTCTTTGGGAATTATGATCCAGCACTCTCTGGGCTGCGACGATAGCGACTGTGATGAAGACCTTGACGCCTTCTTGTTGTTGTTTACTACCATTCCATATACCATCTCCTTTTGATCGAGATGCTTTTGCTGTCTGCCTGCGTACGTGCTACATATGAATTATCTACTTGAGGGGGAGTATTTGAATGTTTTGAGTTTTTGAGTGCTTTATTGTAATATTGAGGGAGAGATATTCTTGTATGGGTTTGGTTTATCTTTTTATTTTTCTTCTTTATTTTAGTCTGTCTGTTCGCAAGCTGATTTGGGATTTTTCCAAGCTCCATCTTGAGGGGAGTGTTAGAGAGTCTAATTAGTTAACTTGTGTCTATTTGTAATATGGGCCTAATTATGTCTTGGGCCCATTAGGGTTATGTCCTCTTCCCTATATCTCCTCCTATTTATAGGAGAATAGAGGAAGATGAGGTGGAGGAGAGAAGATGAAGAGAGCAAGATTCTATATCTGTGGCTACATATTGTCTTGTTCATTGCTATATGTTTCTTAGAGAGCTCAGTATTTAGAGTTTCATGTCTGCTATCTATTGTTTGGGCTAATGGTCATCTATTCAGCTATGCCATCTTTACATTCTGGTATTTGTCCGTGCCAATGTATTAGAAAGCGGGAAGCGTGCAGACATCACCCAGTAACCGATTAAGTGGTAGGCGGGCGATTAAGCGTGCGATTTTTGAAAAAGCGGGTGCCTAAATTATATATATTTTTATACAACATTACATGTATGTGTATATAAAAATATATTTCTAAGGAACTTTTATACATATCTAATCAGCAAATTAGTAATTAACTAAGTAATAATCAATACTTTACTACTAATCAATATTTCTAATCACTAAAATCAGCAAGCATATCAGTAATTGCAGATACTAACCAGTAAAACCAATTAGTAATCACTGAAAGCAGCAAGGAAATTAATGTTACATGCTTCCTGTAGTATTTAAAAAAAAGCGGGTGAAGCGGGCAAAAAGCGGGTGATTTTCTTCAAACCTGTTAAGCGGGCGATTAGGGGCTGGATTAAGCGGTTGAGGGTCCTGCCTGAAACACTTTTTAATACACTGGTCCGTGCTTTATTTGAGGGGGAGAATAGAGGAAGATGAGTAGAGGGAAGAAATGAAGATGGAGAGAAGAAGATTTTTAGTTCTCCTCCTATATATATTTTTGGATCTTAAATGTTCTATATGTTCTTGGAGAGCTTAATATCTGGAGTTCCATGTCTGCTGCCTACTGTTTGGGTTAATGGTTTTCTATCTAGCTACGTCGTTTGCTTTCTGTTGTGTGCCACCACACTCTAGCTTGCCCGTGCTCTGTTTGCACATTGACTCTTTGCTTGTCCTTGCCTTATTTGCTTGTTGCCTCTCTACTCGTCCGTACTTTATTTGCACGTCGACTACTGCTGCTCTGACCTAGCACTCTCTGGGGACTATGATCTAGCATTCTCTGGACCGCGACACTAGTGACTATGATGAAGACCATGATGCCTACCAACTGTTGTTTCTTTTGCTCTAGATGCCACCATTCTAGTCAAGAGGCTCTTGTTGTCCTGCTTTTGGATTATCTACTTGGGGGGAGTGTTTGAGTGATGAGGGCTTTGTTGTAATATTGAGGGGGATAAATTTCTTGTATGGGCTTGGTTTATCTTTTAATTCTGTTTAATTTGTCTGTTTGCAAATTGACTTGGGATTCTCCCAAGCTTAGCTTGAGGGGGAATGTGGATAATTATTTTGCTATTAGTTTTATTATCCAGTTTGCTCATGGGTCAAGTGTTTTGGCCCATTATGGTTGTGTTTGAGTCTGTACGCTTCCCACTGTCTCTTATATGTAGGAGCATGATTTCTCTTATCAAAGATATCAATTAGCCTTCTATTTACTCTCACAACAAGATGAGTTGGGGGGTGGTCTATTTATAAGAATACTCCCCGTGGCCAAATTCTCAGTCACCCGGATTTGTCCAGGCCACGATTACAATATGACTGGACCGTATATAGTCACTAACAGGGTTGTAAATCGCACTCCAGTTCAAAATGCGGTTTGGCTTGGACCGTAAATGCTGTTTCTTATGCTCTTGCTCACTTGACTGACTGTATATCCACGTGGATGTCCAAAATGCATCTCGACAATGTCGAGGCTCGGTGTAGACTGCTAGTTCATCAAAAATGCTTTTCTAGAGAGTTTAAGACACTGTTAACAGGCAACAATGCCATCAACAGATATAATGAATCCAAGGAAGACGACTTTGTTTTAAAGGAAGGGAGACATATCTAAATTGATGTAAAATTTCTCTGGATGAAGTGTTTTAATGACAAGGCCAACATGTGCAAGATATTCTACCTTAGTGTTGTTAAAGAGCAAGATGCTATCAAAGTCAACCACCAAAAGTTTCCCTATAAATGGCACATGACATGGTTCATGACATCATACTTGTTAAGGCTATCTCCTAGGCACACCTAGACAACAAGGGTTCCCAGGATGTGTGCTTTGCCCTACACTTTTCCTAATTTGCAGCCTTATAATATCTTCGCGCTTTGATTTACATATTTATGATTTTTAATTTTCTAATCATGTGTCCTAGTGTACAAAACGTACATTCTTGTGATTGTTATGCGTCAACTATCAATTTTATTATAATTATTTTTATGTAATAAGCATTTCCTAGATTGTCATATATTGCCTTGTTGCCTTAAATTTAATTTATGTTTAGTGGCTATATTATTAAAGAAAGCCAACACTTAGGAATAGATTAATCTTTATTATCTACTAAATCTCAATCTTCTATATTATTTGGAATTATCTTCTTGTTTTGGCAATGCTAAGTAAATTTTTTACAAAATGTAATTTTTCATGCCTCTTACTAAAATACATATGTATGTCATTGAGTTAACGACAAGTTTATGAACTTACACATAATTGTGAAATAAATGTATATGAAGGGAAAAGTTTTGGAAAATCATTAAGTATATGTATACCTACATGTTAAATGTACTAATATTTTAGCTTTTTGAAAGCCGCCTAGGCAACCCTTAGTCGCGAGGCTCGCGACTAGTCACAAAGCTCTCCGCTTGAATGTTGTGTCGCCTTGCCGCCTTGACAAGTATGCGTGACCCTCATGGGGAGTACTCGATGCATTAGACAGGCAAAGGGTAGGACCAACCATCCAAATTATCCGCTAGGACAGACCATGGCATCGATTTGGTGGTATATTTGATGTAAGTTGATCTTCAAAACCATTGTGACCTAGTGAACAGATTGGACATGTCGTGAAGTCGCAAAATGGGGAAGCGATATTCGTTATTGCGAATCAATTGTAAAGGTACTGCTATGTAAAAGTTTATGACTTACACTTAAGTTGGTAAATAGATCCTCACTTATGTTTACGAAGGAGTAAATAGAAAAATATAATACTAACTAATGACAATAGGCCTTAAGCCTGATAACCACTTATACCAACAAAAATCAAACATGATAAACTTTTCTTGAACATGTAATTTCCCAACATCAGATCATAGAGGATTGTCAATGTGGTCTTGCCTTTTACATTCATATTGTCATATCCAAGTCACCATGCACTCTCTTAAAGCAACATCGGTAGTTCCAACGTCTCTGTTCAGATCAACCAACATTAAATTTCTTGTTGGTAATTCTTGGACCAATTTATGCATGTTATCCGTAAATCCTTATTCTATTAGCTAAGGCCAACTTGGGGGTCATAAGCATTAACAATATAAAAAAGTTTTCCAAGGACGAGCTAAATTGCTATGATTGCGTCACTCATTTGTGCAATCTTGATTCTTCAACGTCTTATCAACAGTAACCGTACACCATTTCTTTGTTTAGCAATTTTATTTCAGATTTTATTGCAACTTCATTCTCTCTCACATCTTCCACATGTTCAATTAGTATTATGTCAAAAATTTGCATTGACTTTTTCCCAATAATAGCATCTATGCCTTAAAGAGTTTCTAGTCAATGAGCCAATATTGTATAATTGGACTAGCTTTTTTACCGTCTCCATATTAAATGATGTGGGAGCCTTTGGTCAATTTTCACTATCTGCAGGAGTTGATGTAGTGAGACTAGCTTTTTTCTCACAATAGACAAGGATGGGAACTCTTGTCCTTCAAAACATCTCCATGGCAATGTGAAACTTTTTACTAATTTATCATCACACCCTGGTGCCAATGTAACATGTCCTTATACAAGCGTGGGATTAACGATGGTCTAATGTGTGCAACATAAATTTCTCTGAGAATATAATAATCATATATAAATATTGCAACACATGCAAAAAGATGGCATCCTATATTACATGTGTTTCTGACGTATTGAGGCAATGTCTCCCTTTCAACCTTTGCTAAAACGCACACATGTTTTGATCTTGATTCTCAAAAGGCAGTTTTTTGCAATTGAAAGTTTTGCTTAGTCTCAGTAGACAGCCTCTACAAGGCAACCCTCAATGTTGCTCCACATTAAGGAACAAACTTTGGATAGCTATAAGAAGTGTAGCCTCTCTGCTGTTTTTCTTCAGGTGCCCAATCATCATAATGACATTTGGATAGCAATTCAGGTAGATAATTGTGAGATTAAATTTTGTTTGGGAACAACTGCAACAGATATCTCCTGCTGCCCTAGTGTAATTAATCGACTGTTGATCACTTTGTTTTCCATCTGAGATAAACAAGTTGAATTGTATAGATGCCTGTCATGATAGCAATTTCTTCTGAAGCCTTATAGACTTGGTTTTACTGTACAGATTGTGCTAGTGGTTTCCTGAAATGAATGCTTATCTTCTACTCCATTTGCTAAGCAGCTCTTCTTATCTTGGTGTTTCATCCAACAGGTTGAAGACTTGATACAAGAGGATTCTCGGATAGACCAATACCCCAAATTAGTCAACGGGGAGGCAAGGATTGTCTTAGAATGGCAGGCTCGATGACTTTTGACTAACTTGTTGGTTCGATTCAGATATCCTCTCCATAAGTTCGAAAATCCGGACGCTAGACCATTATCCACTCCGCAGTGTGGATATCCAATTTGCAGAGACTGTATTTTGGAGTAGATTGTGCTGGTCTATGTAATTTTGGATAGTTAGCTATCCCTAATGTCGTTCTATGCCGAATAGTAGCTGTTGTATCAAGCGGTACGGGAAATAAAAACGTTGATCAAAGTGTGCACATGCACGAGCGTCGCCTGTGTGCACATGGTCGTGCTGGGTCGATTGCTAATGTCCTGTTTCGTGGTCGCGTTTACCACTTTCACCAATATACAAAATCAGTCAGTTTAATCTGGTGTTTATTTGGAGATGGGCAATTGTCGGTATGTGTTATGAGCTACCTATTAGAATATTACGAAGCTTCTCAAAGAATATTAATTAAACATCTGGATCGGGTTTAAGATGGCCGAATGTTTCTCTAGAATGACCTTAATTTGGTTTATATATGTTGGCGTTAAATGTTAATTTTTTGATACAAACACGCAAACATTTTTTTCACCCATAGCAGTATTATTCTCGAACATATATATAATTTTTTGATACAAACACACAAACATTTTTTTTTTACCTGCACAAGTAGCAGTATTATTCTTGAATTTATACTGTATAAGAAGAGTCATTTTGGATTTGTCCTGCAATTTTAAGTACAAACTTTCAAAATACATGATAGTCCTTAGTACATACTAGCTTTTAGCTTAATGTTCTAGGGGGCTCTTTGGAATTATTGTAGTATTCAATTGTAAGTCTCCACTAGTGATCTTCGTGCTGCCGTTTTCTGTCTGCTGGTCTTTAGTTTAATGTTCTAAGAGGCTCTATAGAATTGTTACAGCATAAGAGGCATGGATAGGTAGAGTCTGCTATGGTCTTCTCGCTGCTATTTTCCTAATTGGTCCCACTGCATGTGATTTTTTCTATTATTTGGTACAAATTATTCGTGTGTTACACTTATATTTTTTAAAATAATATATTATATAAAAACTCGTCTATACTATATAAAAAGTCATTATAATTTTTTCCATCAATTACAAATTGGTCTTGTGTTGCACATTATACTTTTGTCTTTATTTTTATAAATTACATATTATATAAAAAGACACATTTATACTATACAAGAAAGACTTTAAAGGGGGCTGAATATAATTTTTGTTATTTTTTCTGAATGACAAATAGGTCCATGAGTGTGTACACCACAATTTTAAATTATATATATATATATATATATATATATATATATATATATATAGTCAGGCTAGAATACACTCGAGTGTACGGATCACACGAATACACTCAAGTGTGTTTGCATATCAAGACTATTTTTTGCAAAATGTAAATCGTTGATCTTCACCGTCATACTATAACTAGGCTACATACAAATTTTGAATCCATTTGAATGAGTGTAAGTCACTCATCCAAGGGCAACAAAATCAACGCGCGAAACTAATTTGAAATGCATAATTTTTGCGGTCTTCATAACATGAGTTATACATATCCAAATGTGCTCAAATTTTGCGAATGAGTTGTTCACGAGATGTTTAAGAAAATCAACGGATCAGATTTTCAAAAAAAATATTGCATCATGGAAAACTACTTGAGTGTATTCCGTTCCGGATACACTCGAGTGTATTCCGTTCCGGATACACTCGAGTGTATTCTAGCCTGACTCTCTCTCTCTCTCTCTATATATATATATATATATATATATATATATATAGAGAGAGAGAGAGAGAGAGAGAGAGAGAGTCAGGCTAGAATACACTCGAGTGTATCTGGAACGGAATACACTCGAGTGTATTTGGAGCAGAATACACTCAAGTAATTTTTCATGATGCAATATTTTTCAAAAATCTAATCCGTTGATTTTCTTAAACATCTTGTGAATAACTCATGTAAAATTTGAGCACATTTGGACATTTATAGGTCATGTTATAAAGACCATAAAAAATTATGTATTTCAAATTAGATTGGCGCGTTGATTTTGTTGTCTTTGGATGAGTGACTTACACTCATCCAAATGGACTCAAAATTTGTATGTAGCCTAGTTATAGTATGGCAGTGAAGATCAATGATTTACATTTTGCAAAAAATAATCTTGATATGCAAACACACTTCAATGTATTTGTACAATCTTTACACTCGAGTGTATTCTAGCCTGACTCTCTCTCTCTCTCTCTCTCTCTCTATATATATATATATATATATATATATATATTCAGGCTAGAATACACTCGAGTGTATCCGGAGCGGAATACACTGAAGTAGTTTTTCATGATGCAATATATTTTTTATGAAAATCTAATCCGTTGATCTTCTTAAACATCTTGTGAACAACTCATACGTAAAATTTGAGCACATTTAGATATGTATAACTCATGTTATGAAGACCGAAAAAATTATGCATTTTAAATTAGTTTCGCGCGTCGATTTTGTTGCCCTTGGATGAGTGACTTACACTCATCAAAATGGGCTCAAAATTTGTATGTAGCCTAGTTATAGTATGACAGTGAAGATCAATGGTTTACATTTTGCAAAAAATAATTTTGATATGCAAACACACTTAGAGTATATTTGTGTATCGAGTATATTCTAGCCTGACTCTCTCTCTCTCTCTCTCTCTCTCTCTCTCTCTATATATATATATATATATATATATATATATATATATATATATATATATATATATATTTGAGCTATAATTCACCGCTGTACACCCTATTGTACAACCATTGGATATACGATTTGCCATCCATCTTTCGTTGCGGGGTTATATAACGGAACCATCTCGGTTTTACTCTTCCCAATATATATGCACGTTCCAAAGAGAACCTCCCTCTGCCTCTCCCTCCCTTGATGCTGGCCTCTTCCCAGTTTAACCATTTTTATTTGCCCATTCTTTTTCTCAGACTCCAGCCATTATTACCAGCCATTTTCTCTGCAAATTCATGTCTGGCAACTTCCATTTAAGGCTTATTTGATTTTAAGCAGTTGCAAGTAGCACCGTAACCAAAACAGGAAATGGAACACAACGTCACTTATTTGGTACTAAGCAGCTGGTTTTAAAGTCCTTTCGTTCAGTTATGGCCTGGATGGGATTAGATTTGAATCAGGATACCACGGAGGTTACCACCACACACAGCCACATAGAACTAAAGCAGAGACACCTGATCGTGGACATGTTACTTCATAATGTGTACTATTGGCGTGTGACAGCAGCATCGACGGTTGTGGAAATGGAACTGCGTCCTAAATGGCCGTGGTTGGTTTTCCTCCAAACTGTGTGTAATCCTCCAAACTATGTGCAACTCAAATTAGCCGTGTGGTTGGTTTTCCAAGTAGGGTTTCCAGTTGCGTCGTATCAAATATTGTGAATCGTAAAACACGTGCAGTTGCTACTCACAGCTGCTGCAACTATAGAATACTTGCATTCTTTTGTCCATGATCCACAAGCTTCTAATTCATGTTCCCTCCGGAGGAGGAAGAAGACAACAGGTACCTGGTACGCCAGTGATAGATGCAAGTATAGGATAAAAGAGAAAGAGCAATTATATTGGCAGCAACATCATTGATTCATTGTTCGACCATGCATTGTCTCGCTGCCAACTGGACCGACCGAAGGGAGTGATCCTTCTCGCTTTCAACAGGAATACTGGCATGCATGGCGTATCAAGACAATACACAAGCCCAAACCACTCGTAATAAGCAGAAACAGCGGCGTGTCATACCAAGAACACTAACTACAACATGGTAAATCATACACGACCACATGATCATAATAACCACGTCCATCATGAGAACAATGAAATTATTGTTCTTTGACATATATATTGCACATACACAATACTTATTAGGCATCACAATTCAGCAATATACAATGCAACAAATTGAAGTGAAGCACCTTTACTTCATACATCCACTAACCGTCTCTAAATTAAAAAGTAGATAGGTCAGTGATTCTACTAGAGTTGCACTATATTGGATTACAAGCAATTGTATTTGGCCTGAAGGAGCGTAGAAGCATACATTAAGTATCACACAATTTATCACCGGCTGTCATGATAGATTCATTTTTAGCTTGGTTCTGCTCCATGATTATTGTATTGAGGACAGAAGTGTTGGGATTAGGAATATAATCCAGTCCATGTCTTAGTGAGATTTAGACTTGGGAGGGTTAGTTTGTGCTACCAATCCTAATAGGAGTCAAATCTTGAATAGTAGGAATATGACTTCCTATGTGCAACATGCAGTTGGACTAAGATTCGAACTAGGACTAGAATTCCTGGTTGCAATCACATGCATGGAGGCCTATAAATAGAGGCCCCTGGGGAGGCCTTTGGATGATCCACCGGTTGAGGTGTGAGTTCTCCAGTTGCTTGTTGGTGCCTTCTGTGGTAGAGAGTGCCAGAGAACAAGAACAACGGGTAGAGAAGCTCTCTTGGTTTATAAGAGAGGGCCAGCGACTTTGCCTTGAAGTAAAGTAGCGGTTGGCGGTTGCTACCCGGATTTAGGGGTAATTAAATCTGGGAGGTGTGAGTTGTAATTTTATTACATAGTGCTTATTAGCGGGATTGCCCCGTGGTTTTTCTCTCCTTATTGAGGGGAGAGTTTTCCACGTTAAATCTGGTATTTTTCTTCTTTGAGTTTTATACGCTTGTTGGTAGCGCTTCCGTGACAACTTTTCGTCACATCCGGGACTGTATCGGTACAACATCCCCAACAAGTGGTATCAGAGCGAGGTTGCAGATACAAGTCCAGATGGGGAAAGATGAAGATGCGACGATGATAAAGTTGACAAGCACAAATTGGCAGATTTGGAAACCCAAGATGGAGGATATTCTCTATTGCAAAGATCTATACGATCCGATAGAGGGACAAAAGCCAGAGACTACATCTGATGCAGATTGGAAGAAGCTAAACAGGAAAACCGTCGGAACAGTGCGGAAGTGGCTCGACATCTCCGTATTCCATCACGTCTCAGAAGAGACCAATGCCAACGATATGTGGGAAAAGCTCAAGAAGTTATATGAGCGGAAGACTGCCACAAATAAAGCTTTCTTGATCCGAAAGTTGGTGAACCTCAAGTACCGGGATGGTACAAACATCGCCGAGCATATGAATGAATTCCAAAGCCTTGTAAATCAGTTGGGGTCCATAAGATGGTTCTTGATGATGAACTTCAGGCTCTACTTCTTCTAGGATCGCTACCGGACAGTTGGGAGACACTCGTAGTGACAGTCATTAATTCTGCACAGGAGGGCAAGTTGACACTTGACCAGGTGAAGAGCAGTGTACTGAATGAAGAGACTCTACGACGAGGCTCAGGCGACAGTGGATCAGAGGTGCACTTCACAGAGGGCAGAGGCGTTGATAGAGCGAGAGACCGTGGTAGATCTAAGAGCCGCGGTGAATCCCAAGACCGCGAGAAGTCTCGTGGTAGATCCAAGTCAAAGAATGGTAGAGGGTGCTTCCATTGCGGCAAGCCAGGTCATTTCAAAAGAGATTGCAAGATTTGGAAAAAGAAACATGGGTCTGAAGCCAAAGACAAGCAAGATGACGACAAGAATACTACAGCAACGATCTCAGATGATAGGTGCGATGATGACGATGTGGTCTTAACAATCCAAGAACAGTGTTTGCATGCTGATGAGGATGATTCTGAGTGGGTGGTGGATACTGCAGCTTCTTATCATGCTTCACCAAGTAAGGAGTTCTTCACTTCATACAGGAGGGGAGACTTTGGGAGGGTGAACATGGGAAATTCCAGCTTCTCTAGAATTGTCGGGATTGGTGACATTTGTGTTCAGACAAGTGTTGGTTGCACGCTCACGCTGAAGGATGTTCGTCACGTTCCAGATTTGCAGCTGAGTTTGATCTGTGGTTCTTTCTTTGATAGAGAAGGTTGTCATCTTGATTTTGGTGGAGGCAAATGCAAGATCACCAAGGGGGCTTTGGTTATTGTACGTGGCAAACTGTCTCACACATTATACATGCAGTTGAGGATAACCAGACAGATCTATGGCACAAACGGTTAGGACACATGAGTGAGAAGGGCTTGAATCTTCTATCCAAGAAGAGGTTGATTCCTTGTGGCAAGGATAGTGGTCTCAGTTCATGTGATGCATGTCAGACAGGAAAGAAACGACGAGTTTCTTTCAAGACAAGGTCTGCGGTGAAGTCAAAGCTTCTACAGTTGGTTCATTCGGATGTCTGCGGTCCGTTTGAGATGGCTTCACTGGGAGGCAATAAGTATTTTGTCACATTCATTGATGATGCATCTAGGAAGGTGTGGGTCTACTTGCTGAAGACCAAGGATCAGGTTTTTCAATGTTTCCAAAAGTTCCATGCCATGGTAGAGCGGGAGACCGGTGAAAAATTAAAGTGTCTCCGAACGGACAATGGAGGAGAGTACACCTCTAGGGAGTTCCAGGCGTACTGCACGCAGCATGGCCTACGGCATGAGAGGACAGAGCCCGACACACCACAACACAATGGTACAACTGAAAGGATGAACCGTACTATTGTCGAGAAAGTCAGATGCATGTTGAAGACTGCAAAGTTGCCAAAGACATTTTGGGGTGAGGCAGTGAGAACTGCCTGCTATCTGATAAATCGATCTCCATAAGTTCCTTTGGGGTTTGATATACCTGAGCATGTATGGACAGGTAAGGATGCATCCTACTCACATCTCCGAGTATTTGGATGCAAGGCATATGCTCATGTTCCCAAGGAAAAGAGGCAAAAGCTGGATGATAAAGCGGTGCCATGTATCTTTCTTGGCTATGGAGATCAACAGTTTGGGTATAGGTTATGGGATCCAGTGAAAAAGACCATGACCAGACACAGAGATGTGACTTTCTGTGAGAGTCAGACAGTGACAGAGCCTGAGGTTGATGATGCAGAGGCTGCGGTATTAGGTGACAATTCTTCAGACGATGAGTATGAGGATGATTCAGCTTCTTCACAGGTGCAGTCTTCTGATGATGAAGAAGAGCAACATAATCACCATGAGCAGCAGAGTGATAACACATCAAGTGGTCCAGTTCCAGACGTACAAACGAGTGATTCAACTTCACAGGAAGAGACTTCTGGGCAGGGGGAGCAGGATCAGGACCAGGCAGAGTCCTCAGAGCAGTAGCTGAGGAGGTCTGACAGAGTACGCCATCCTTCATCCAGATATCCGGCATCTCAGTATATCTTGCTTACTGATCAAGGGGAGCCAGAGACTTTTCAGGAGGCACAAACTCATAGAGACAGAGTACAGTGGCATCAGGCGATGCAGGAGGAGATGAATTCTTTGCAGAATAATGACACCTATGAGATTGTGGCACTTCCCAAGGGTCAGAGAGCACTAAAGAACAAGTGGGTCTATAGGATGAAGAATGATGGCACTGGTAGTGATATTAGATACAAAGCCAGACTTGTTGTCAAGGGCTTTGGTCAAAGACCAGGAGTGGATTTTGATGAGATATTTTCTCCGGTTGTAAAGATGAGTTCTATCAGATTGGTTCTAGGCTTGGTTGCTAGTCTAGATCTGGAGCTTGAGCAGATGGATGTGAAGACAACTTTCCTTCATGGTGACCTTACAGAGGAGATCTACATGGAGCAGCCAGAAGGTTTTAAAGTCAAGGGGAAAGACCACTTAGTCTGCAAATTAAAGAAGAGTTTGTACGGGTTGAAACAGGCTCCTAGACAGTGGTACAAGAAGTTTGATTCTTTCATGCAGAGTCACGAGTACCAGAAGACAAGTGCAGATCCATGTGTCTACATCAGGAGGTTTCCCAATGACAGGTTCATTATTCTACTACTCTATGTGGATGACATGTTGATAGTGGGTCAAGATCTCAGTTTGATCAGAAAATTGAAGATAGAGCTTTCCAAAGCCTTTGAGATGTAGGATTTGGGACCATCACGACAGATTTTGGGGATGCAGATCACACGTGACAGGACACAGCGCAAGTTGTGGTTGTCACAACAGAGTTATGTTGAACGGGTACTTGAGCGGTTTAACATGGGCAAAGCCAAAGTCGTGGGGACTCCACTTTCAGGTCACTTCAAGCTGAGTAAGAAGTCATGCCCATCTACTGATGAGGAAAAGGAGGAGATGGCAAGGATTCCCTATTCTTCTGCTGTAGGGAGTTTGATGTACACAATGGTGTGTACCCGTCCTGATATTGCTCATGCAGTTGGCGTTGTGAGCAGGTTTCTCTCAAATCCTGGAAAAGATCACTGGGAGGCGGTCAAGTGGATCTTCAGATACTTACGAGGCACGAGCAACACGTGTTTGATGTTTGGTGGTTCGGAACCAGTTCTAAAGGGCTTCGTTGATGCTGACATGGCAGGTGATATAGATCACAGGAAATCTACTTCTGGGTATATCTTCACTTTTGCAGGGGGAGCCATATCTTGGCAGTCCAGGTTGCAGAAGTGTGTTGCACTTTCAACTACAGAGGCAGAATACATTGCAGCAGCGGAAGCAGGAAAAGAAATTCTCTGGGTGGTGAGATTTCTAAGGGAGCTGAGGATGATTCAGATTGCCATTGACTTGAGCAAGAGCACAATGCATCATGCACGGACAAAGCACATTGATGTGAGATATCACTGGCTTTGTGATGTTATAGAGAAGAAGTTGTTGACTCTGAAAAAGATCCATACTGAGAAGAATGCTTCTGATATGATGACCAAGGTGGTGACACGAGACAAGCTAGAGCTTTGTAAGAAGCTCTGCGGTGTACATTCCCAATGATGATCGCTGAAGACCACATCTCCCTCATGGGCTGGAGGGGGAGATTGTTGGGATTAGGAATATAATCCAGCCCATGTCTTAGTGGGATTTAGACTTGGGAGGGTTGGTTTGTGCTACCAATCCTAATAGGAGTCAAATCTTGAATAGTAGGAATATGACTTTCTATGTGCAATATGCAGTTGGACTAGGATTCGAACTAGGACTAGAATTCCTGGTTGCAATCACATGCATGGAGGCCTATAAATAGAGGCCCCTGGGGAGGCCTTTGGATGATCCACCGGTTGAGGTGTGACTTCTCCAGTTGCTTGTTGGTGCCTTCTGTGGTAGAGGGTGCCAGAGAACAAGAACAACTGGTAGAGAAGCTCTCTTGGTTTATAAGAGAGGGCCAGCAACTTTGCCTTGAAGCAAAGTAGCGGTTGGCGGTTGCTACCCGGATTTAGGGGTAATTAAATCTGGGAGGTGTGAGTTGTAATTTTATTACATAGTTCTTATTAGCGGGATTGCCCCGTGGTTTTTCTCTCCTTATTGAGGGGAGAGTTTTCCACGTTAAATCTGGTGTTTTTCTTCTTTGGGTTTTATACGCTTGTTGGTAGCGCTTCCGTGACAACTTTTCGTCACATCCGGGACTGTATCGGTACAACATCCCCAACAAGAAGTATGGTCCCATTCGGGTGCAGCTCTTAAAAATACATTTGTCTTGTCATTTTTGAGATTCTAATTGTGACCTATATGAATCTTGCTGTTTAGATAAAAAATGTTTAGATAGATGTAGACAGTCCTGTGAAGAACAAAAATGGACGTAAGAGGTTAAAGAAGAAGGTGGTTGGGGAAGGAAAGACTCTGTGGAAGAAGGGCCAACGAAGGGGGGAGGAGGAAAGCGAGTAGGCAACGACAGCGGCACAGAGGAGGTAGCATGATCACGGAAGAGGAGGCAGTCGACGACTGTAAAGAAGAGGAGGCGACTAGCACTAGCAGAGAAGAGGAGGCGACTGATGGTGGCAACATAGAAGAAGAGGCGACGACAACAGAGAAGCGGAGCCAACGGCAGTGGATGACAGAAGATGGTTGAAGCAACAGAAAAAAAGGAGAAGGTGGCAAGAAAGACCACGGGGGGAAAGGAAACCGAGCGCCCGATGCGAGAGGATCAAACGAGTAATGATGGGGGCTGAGAGATCGGCAGAATCAGAGGAGTGCACAGTGGGGAAGCTTCCGCCGGCACAGGAAGCTGCAACAGTGAATCTGCTTCCGAATCAGAGAGATGACATCGTATTTAGAATCACACGTCGTAGATTTAGAAGACTATTTTAACACATACTAAATACAGGCAGATAAAATATATATTGATAATCACAAATATATCTTAAATAAAAAAATGAGAACTATGAAATGATTGACATTTAAAATACAAAATATAAATACAATCCCACGTCTAAATGCATGCCACCAAAAACCCCCTCTGTTTTCCAGAAATTCCAAAATCCCCCCTCATGTTTAAGAAGTCCTAAAGCTCCCCCTCCAGGTGATCTGCTCGTCTGCTAGCTGTCACATTTGACGACTCTTTTTTGTTACTGCTGTTATTGTTACTACTTGACCAAGATACTAATCAACACGCTGGTAATTATTTATTTAATTAATATATTTTACATGCAAAATTATGTTAGAATATTATATATAAAATAAAAAATAAATTGGGGCAAACAAAGCTAAATAAATATCATTCATGTTTATCAGAGCTCCATTTAGTCTAGGGATGGCGAGTTTCGCTGGACCTGAAACCGAATTGGACCTGACCAGATTGGACCCGATTTAGACCCGACCTGATTGGACCCGGACCCAAAAGGACTGCACAAAAAATAGACTAGGCCTAATTGGACCTGAAATTCATAACAAATACTCTATTATAAAAATCCCTAAAAATTATGACAAAACCGAAACCCGATCCGATCGGACCTGACCCGAGCCAAATAAGAGCCGACTCGACTTGACCCGAATTGAAATGGACCTGAACAAAACTAACTTAAAACTGAACAAACCCAAAAAAGACCTGAATGTTCAAGTCAGGTCGGGCTGGATCGGTAGGATCGAGTAGGGTCATTGGTTTTTTCTACCGCTCGTAATTTAGTCTGGTCGAGTGATGCATCATTACATATTGAATAATACTAAGCAGATCCCATTTTCAAACCCATAACCAAACCCGAAGTGATCTGCACCACATGTTACATACCATAGCATGACAAATAAAATATTATTTTATTTGTTATGCTATGGTAACATGTGGTGCAGATCACTTCGGGTTTGGTTTCAGGTCTGCATAGCACACCTCTTACATATTTGGTCCGATTGATATTCCGTCAATTTTAGGACCCATGTCTACTCTAAGATTAGTTAGATTGTAAAATATACAATAGAATGATTTAGATATAATATGCATTTATTCTCACAATTATATTCAGTTAAAGCCAAAAGTAAATCACATATACAAATGAACTTGAGGTAAATATTTTATATTACCATTGCATTAATATTAGAAGTAACATGATTTATATTTTGTTACTTCTAATATTAATGCAATGGTAATATAAAATCTTTACCTCAAGTTCATTTGTATATGTGATTTACTTTTGGCTTTAACTCAATATAATTGTGAGAATAAATGCATATTATATCAAAATCAATATAGTGTACATTTTACAGTCTTATCGATCTTAGAGTAGACATGGGTCCTAAAATTGGTAGAATGTCAATCAGACCAAATATGTAATGATGCATCACTCGACCAGACTGAATTAGGGACGTTATAAAAAACCCAGATCCTACCCTACCCTACCGATCCAGCCCTACCCGACTTGAACATTCAGGTCTTTTTTGGGTTTGTTCAGTTTTAAGTTGGTTCCGTTCAGGTCCATTTCAATTCGGGTCAGGTCGAGTCGGCTCTTATTTGGCTTGGGTCAGGTCAGGTCCGGTCGGATCGGGTTTCGGGTTTGTCACAATTTTTAGGGATTTTTATAATAGAGTATTTGTTATGAATTTCAGGTCCAATTAGGTCCGGTCCATTTTTTGTTCAGGTATGTTTTGGTCCGGGTCCTTTTGGGTCTGGGTCTAATCAGGTCAGGTCTAAATCGGGTCCAATCGGGTCAGGTCCAATTCAATTTTGGGTCCAGCGAAACTCGCCATTCCTAGACTAAATGGAGCTCTGAAAAACATGAACGATACTTGTTTAACCATATTTGCCCCAATTTATTTTTTATTTTATATATAATATTTGAACATAATTTTGCATGTAAAATATATTAATTAAATAAATAATTACCATCGTGTTGATTAGTATCTTAGTCAAGTAGTAACAACAACAGCAACAAAAAAAAGAGACGTATTATGTGACGGCTAGCAGACGGGCAAATCACCTGGAGGGGGGTTAAGATTTCTTAAACATGAGGGGGGGTTTGGAATTTCTAGAAAACAGAGGGGGGTTTTGGGAAAAAAACTCCAATAGTTTTTCTTTCTTTATAATAGTAAATTTATATGGTTTCGCAAACCATTTGTAGGCATCATAGTCGTTTTTGTACTCTTTTGTTATTATGCTTTCGATTTTGTTTATTGTCATATGTATGACAGTATTACTTTATTTTATTCCTCATGACTGCCGGGCAAATAACAGCCACCAGTGCACCTTTAGTTTTTTTGTTCTATAGGAACCCAATGGCTCCTCACTAATCACAAATTGGAGGTTGTTCCATTTCAATCTACATGTCTACCACTGCCCATGGATGATCCACCCATGATCTGGGACATTCAGGGACAGAACCAGGAATCAAACATTGGGGGGGGGGGCAATTAACAAAGAACAAAAATAATCGGAAAAATCACTTAATCAACTATAATAGATTATCTAACTTGTTCTACGTAAAACAATATAAAAAAGTAATTGTCTGGGTACAATGGATTATTTGAGCTGTGCTTTACGATTCTTCAAAGCATAGAACTCATCAATTATGTCATCATTTGTGATGTTTCCATCTAATTCCTTCTCAATATATATAATCATACAATCGGCAAAGAATTCATCTTCCATTTTATTGCACAATCTTGTCTTGACAAGCTTCATAGCTGAAAATGCTCTTTCAGTGGTAGCTGTTGAAACTGGAAGTGTCAACACAAGACGAATCACTTTATAAATCTGCTTGTAAGTTTTTACCTTTCTGGTTTGCACTAAAGTCTGACATAATTCTGATATTGTGCTGAGGTTTTGCATGTTAGGATCAGAAATCACCCCAATTTTGTAATGTTTCAATTCAAACATCAGTGCATCCCTATCTTCCTCATTGAAATCTTGTGGATAATATTTACCAACAAGTTTGTATATGTCATCACCATTAAAAGATTTATAGCCATCTCTTGGGTCTAATGATGACATAAGGCAAAGAAGCTCTATTGCATTTTCATTGAATCTATGATTCAACTCAAGTAGTTAAGAATCCATCACGGCAGTAAAAATATCAACTCGAAAGTGGTGTTCTATTGTGATTTCATCTGATTCATGTCGAACACGTACACGACTAAGGTAACGAGATTCCAAGTCAGGTACTTGTACTTTATGTGTAGAACAAAAGGTGTTTACAGAGTGCATGAAGTTCACCCAACCATCTTCCCTCATCGCCTGAATAAGAGACTTAGTACTTGTGACCAAACTCATTGCATTCTCTATATCTTGATCTTGACACTGCAAAGCTTGACAAAGAGCATCACTTATGCCTAAGACTTCTCTCATTAGTAGTAAGATAAAGACAAATTCATATGATATAATGTTGTTATATGCCGCATCTGCATCTCCACATTGTGAGTAAGTGGCTCCATTTTTTATGATATTACATAACACAACACATGTTGAATCATACATTTGTATTAGGCTACACACTGAGGAATAGTGTGAACTCCATCGAGTATCACCGGGACGTTGCAAGGTAAACCTCTGGTTGAGTCCCTTTCTAGTTTCAAGATCACTTTTTGCTATTTTTTCAGTGATTTCATTAGATTGTGCACTATGTAGTTCATCACTGCGCTTGCAAGAGGCTCCAACTATATTAACAATGGTTGTTAATTTTGTACAAAATTGGTGAACAGGAATAACATCTCTAGAAGCTGCGACCAATGCTAATTGGAGCCTGTGTGCAAAGCAGTGAACATAATAGGCTGATGCACATTCTTTCAAAATCAAGGCATGCAAACCATTCCATTCACCACGCATATTGCTTGCACCGTCATATCCTTGACCTCGTATAGACTGCATACTCAAGTCATGTTGAGACAATGCATAAGAGATCTTACTTTTCAATGTAAGGGCACTTGTATCTTCAACATGCACTATATCAAGAAATCACTCTCTAACAAATCCATATTCATCAACAAATCTAACAACAATAGCTAACTGCTCCCTTCTTGATTCATCACACCACTCATCTACTAATATGCAATATGGTGCTGTTGATATTTCTGCTCTGATAGCTTTTTGAACTTTTGATGAAATGATGTGTAGTATATCCTTTTGAATTAATGGTGATGTATACTTAGCATTTCCTGGAGCATTGTCTAGGACCACCTCAGCAACATCACTATTATACTCAGATAAAAGCTTAATCATTTGGATAAAATTGCCTCTATTTGTGGAAGACAAAGATTCGTCATTTCCTCTAAATGCACAAGCTTGAAATGCGAGCCATCAGATAGTATCGATATATGTTTTTAGACGTAATCGGTTTGACAAGATCTATTGTGATGATTGTCGTTCTATGATTTTGTCTATATGGCCTCTTTGGTTCATCAGTTCCTTACATGCCTTTTCAGCTATGTTATGAGGAGAACAAGGATCAGTTCCAACATGCATCAAGAATGCACAATTAACTCCCCCAACCTTTTTCCAGTTCTGAAATCCATCAACTGTGTATGTAGATGATCCAGGACGTGCCAATGGAGGTTTGGCAAATACAAAACAAGGTAGGCAATAGACAACATCTTTAGATGGAGAATACTCTAGCCATGTCGGGAATTTATAAAACCAAGAGGCTTGAAAGCCATGTGGGTGCTTCTCTGGCCCTGATGCTGGATACTTTTGTAGATGATGTTGGTATGGACTAGCAATAATATAGGCACATCACATCTCATCTTGTATAGAAAGAGGAAATCCCCAAATTTGACGCCTCAAGGCAGGATCACAGACCAAATCTTGCTCGTTTATATCTTCTTGTTCAGTTCTTAGACGCTTATCCGTAGAATTAATGTGCCTCACATCATCAAGATTATTTGAAGGAGAAGCATCAATTTGAACATGAGGTTCCAAGGGAGGAACATTGTTCCTAACATTGGAAATGGACTGTATTTCTACTTCACTAGGTTTTTCTAAAAAAATATATTGAATTGTTCCCTTCTTTGCCATGACTCAAGCCTAACAGAACAAAAAATATTATATGTACTTTGGTTATAAAAGCAGTAAAATGATTCTCAAAGTTCTCTAATATGGGAAAAATTAATATGACATTACTTAGGTTGTAGGAATTTTTAGATCGCCACCTTAAAGTTAACTATGTATATTTAAGGGACAAATAAAACAAAGAAAAATATCCAACAAATGAACAAATTTTGGACAATGTATCATTTAGATAATTGCACACTCTCGTACATGTAGATAAATAGGCTTTTAAAAAATGATAACTGCACACTCTACTGTTGTTGAGTGGTCTGGCGTATCTGCTAGGATGAAATGTACAAGGGAAGGAAAAATTAAAA
Organism: Alisma plantago-aquatica; assembly: GCA_963693085.1. Classification (NCBI taxonomy): domain Eukaryota; kingdom Viridiplantae; phylum Streptophyta; class Magnoliopsida; order Alismatales; family Alismataceae; genus Alisma; species Alisma plantago-aquatica. Next base: position 793,824,884 of record OY856412.1, read on the forward strand.
TACACCATTGGCCATTTGATCAAATGATAAGATAGTCATATGGTCGCTCAAAATCGAAATATATTCTATTGAGAAGTATGCAAAATGTAGTAGTTGATTAACTTAAGCATCTAGTAGCAAGTAAACTCATTTTGTTCAATTGGTTAATGTTTCTTTCACCAAAGTCTTCACTTTTTTTTTAATGTTTGTTCTGATCGACGATTGAACCCACCATAACTTTTTCTTTTTTTCATTTTAAGGGTTCACTATAATGACATCATGAACATTGACCACAATGTTTTCTACAATTGGGATGAAGATTGCTTAAATAAATATAAAATATATATTATACCAACCAAATAGTCATAACATGTACTATACATAAATAAAATCTCACAACTAGAAGGATGCGAGGCTAAAGAATTACCCAATTTCAATCAAGTTGGATTTGGGAACTGAAAAAGACTCTGTTCCAGCAGGTAACAACAATATAAGATATGTGTTTATTCTGACAAATGGAGACAAAATGCAAACAGATGGATCTTAGGTATTGTGAGCCGCGTGAGGCTGTCACCACTAAATTGATGTGTTACCATAGACACAACTTCCTGTCCAGGCTATGAATGATGTCGTAAGAGATATGCTGCGGTGCTAGTAAATAACAACAAATATTATGTTAGTCTCTGTCTGGTATGCATAGTCAACTCATAATCGTACAATATCTCACCGGAACAAAAATAGAACTCCCTTCCGAACCTTCCAAGTAAAAGTTTTCTTATAAAAAACTTTCTGGTGTGTGCGTCGTCAACAATTAGTTTTGTGGCAATCAGAAAGGAGACAACAATTGTGCAGCGGCGGTAGCTTTGTCTCAAGAGAACGATCGGGAAGGAGGCAGCTTTGTCTCAAGAGAACGATCGAGAAGGAAACAACAATTGTTCAGCGGCGGCGGCTTTGACTTGCACCATGGTTGCTGCTATATGCACTGACTCTAGTTTTGCGGAAACGACACTTGGTTTTTGGATTAGTAAGGTTGTTAAATACATATCTACGGAATATAATAAACAACTGACGAAAATATTAGTTACGGTCGTCTTTGGATTAACGATGCCATTTTTTTGAGTCGCTGATTGCACGACTGAGTAAACAAAGAGTCTTAACTTTTACGGAAGTTTTGTTTCAAAAAAAAACGACTCTGAACTTTTACAAGTTTTGCTTCCAAAAAAACATCTGATAGGTGGGCAATAAATAAGTTACAGATAATTTAGCATATGTAATTAGAAAAATATCTTAGATTTGGGGGGGGCATGGCCCCATTCGCCCCCCCGTTCTTCCGTCACTGGGGACATTCCAATCAAAAGAAAACTGCAACAGGTATCACACTATATATAACGGCACGTTTGGCTGGTAGGTAAGTATTTATATGGATTACGATGGACCTATGCACTTACAAGAATAATGAATTTTAAGACAAGCAGGCAACAAGTTGCGCCACTAGTCCTTTTTAGATAATAAAATCAATCATTTGAAACACTACATCTATACACTTGAGAGTCATAACATTACTATCATTTTAGATAATTTTTTAGACCCTCTTCAGAAGCTCCACATGTTCCAGTGCTAAGAACTAAAAAGTATCAAACCCAAAAGGGATGATGGCAGTGGCGTAGCCAGAATAATTACTCAAGGGGGACACCACTTAATTTAAAGGCATTCACGTGATAACTTAGTAGGGAACTAGAGCATATTTTGCTTCAAATTAATCCATTTTTATGTAAAAATGTATACAATTTTGGAATGAAGGTAGGGCACATGCCCACCCTCTGGTGTATGTGGCTACGCCACTGGATGAAGGCGCGTTGATTCTCAATACACACTTTCTCATGCTTGACCACTTTGGCTGAAACAGCTAAGGTTAACGTGTCCTGCTGTAAAGACCCCACTCTTCAATCCCACCAACATAGAAACTTCTGTCAAATCCACACACATGTTTCCCTCCGATCCATCCAAAAATCAAATCATCAACAAGTCTAAATGTGGATCTCCCCTCTTGTGGATAAGTTAAAAAGTTCATAGGTGCCTCTTTCTTAGCAGCCACACCTACACATCTGAGTAAATCAAATAGAATGTCTTTAACAAGATCGTACATATAATTAAAACTTAGAAGTTCCCTGCAACGAACCACATGCTCCCCAAAAGTGTCCAAGCACACCTTATGACAAACTGGACATATCTCATCGATTGAAAATAATGGAATCATGAGACAAAATTTGAGGATAGTACGGTACTCCACTAATGACATGTGCAGACCAAGTCCATCAACAAGAATAGCAAGGAGAAAATCTTAAGCATGATCATCTTGAAGATACCCAAAAACTACCTTGTATCTAGCATTTATGTTGAACTTAACCTCGATGTCCCCAATTATTTTACTAGAAAGAGCACTCACCAAAGTATTTTGGGCTTTTGAGGGGACGATGTTTTTTCTAGAAAAACAACTGAGGTCAAAGGAGGGAATCATGACACAAAGATGACCTAGAGCATAATCAAAGTCAGAGTCCATAATCGGAATCTTGCTATCTCACAAGATGTGATCCTGAAGAACCCAAGATTGGGCCCTAGATGCCACAAAAGGATACGAGGAAGCCTCAACTACTGAATATAGTCCCAATCCAACAAGCCGAATGGGAAATGAAGCCACCCTCCATTGGAGGTCTCCACAAACTATAATGTCTTCAATAGACCCTCGTAAGCCTCTATCAAACAATATTGCTGCTTCCTCCATGTACATAACTTGACAAGTACTCAAGCCAAATAAACATTTTGTAATACCCATACACGATCGGAGTAAAAGAAGATCACTCTAGGGGATCACCCAACTGAGGAGGAAGATGCATCAACTCAACAGCCTTAGAAACCCTCTCCATAACCAAACCCTTGATAAAATTTCTATCTCTACTAATAACTCCTATAAGCAACCTCATCCCTGACAAAGGTCTTCCAATATCCGTCGGGAATAACTCTTTGTGAAGCTTCATATACATCAGCATCGGTTAGTATAAGAAAACTGACTAATAAAATGGGCCCAATTTCTTATCACGTGAAAAACCTTTAGTCGTCGGTTGATTTGTTAACAACTGACGCCGTATGTTAAATTTTGGAGGTAATTTTTTTTCACTGGAAAATTCGGATTTGGCGGTTGATCTTAGGCGTCAGTTGCTTATCGAGGAACCGACGCTAAATAAAAAGCGATACCCGTGTCTGGCCGCTCTTCACATATAGATGTCGGTTTGTGTAGTTAACCGACATTGTAGGGTTTAGGCGTCGGTTTCTTGGATACAACCGACGCCTTTAAATGTGACGTTATAAGTCATTTCTGTACTAGTGATACCATCACATGTAGGCCAGAAAAGCTCATCTTTATGAATTTTTAAAACCATACCCAAATCTGGTCGACACTGCTGAATGATACCCAGAACCTTGGCCACCTCCTCTATGTCCCCAATGACTGTTCCATCACAAAGATACCACACATGAAGAAGAAGCTTGCAGTTATCCCTAATATGATGGATAAGTGGATGCAATACAAGGGAAAAAAGAAGTGGGCCCAAAAGATTACCTTGTTGCACTAAGTGGCTAACCAAATATGTCCATCCCCTCAGTATAGCCTTGCTGCCTGGCCATACAAGAACTCCGCCTACAAAGAAATAGATAAACACCTCATCCTCACCTCATGTAGTAAGGTAGACCTATCAACCAGATTGAAGGCATTAGAAAAATCCACTATGGGCATGGATAGAGAGCCATCACTGTGTCACACATTCAACACTTTGTTGACACTGTGCAAAATAACATCTTCCCCACTAGATACACCCACTCCAAATTAGAAGTCATTAAGATACTTGGACATATCTTTACTCACTCCTGCCATAGCAACTTTAGACACTATGCACCTCCAAATAGTACCAACTACGATGGGGCGTATGCCATTGTCTGGCCTAAGTAGCGGTGTAAGCGGCACGAAAGCTATAAGCTCTACCAAGCACAAGAGACATCTCCCTCCCAACCATACATTAACCACGAGGGTGATGGCATGTAGGAGGCCAATGGCCACGACAGACCCCTCTCCGCACATAGCATCAAAGATGCGTTGGGCCCTCAAACTATCTCTACACATGAAGTCCCTTTAGGAAAAGGCTTGATACACCTAAGAATAGTGTCAACTTTTACTACTAGAGGAGCATCAGAAAAAAGAGAATTAGACAAGGAAGGAGGTGGCTTGTACGTGTGTTTCGCCTCCAAAATCCTTGTGATATCTTCATTGTACGGTGCCATGCCTGATGGTAAAATGACCGTCTGCAGCCTTGTGAAGGCACTGCCTGATGTTGGGTTTACTTTTTTATCTTCCTCCTTAGAGTAGTCACCGTCATGGTCCATTGCCTAAAATGTTGGGGGGTCTGTCAAACAACCTCACATTCTTCTCAGACAGCTCAAAGCTGGCCGAGAACGATCATCTACAGCCTCGGGACCTCACCCCTATAACCCTGGGCCATAAATCACGCTTAGGCCATGAGATCTGTGTCAACAACCAGACTTCGGACCCAGTCTCCTTTTTACTAAAGGATAGGGTAGTAAGAGCCTATAGAACGGATCCTCTTCAAGTAAGGCCGTAAAGGAATGGATGAGATGTGAATAGGATAGTACATTTGCTCTCCTGTCCTTTATTTGGCTACGCACATGATGAGTTGTTCTCTACCTTGTCTTCTTCGTTTACTTAAAGCTATACGTGTATGCTTTACTTTGCGGCTCGCGTCAATTGTTTATTGAATAATCATGCCTGTTTAAAGTTTAAAGAACTATGTCAATAAATTCAAAAACTAGCAGCAAACCATGCTTTCTTTTGTTGTGATGCACACTCTAGACACACAACTCTTTCTTTTGTTCAGGATGCATTCTACGATTATGTGACACTACCTCCATCACAACATCTAATTTGCTAGCACCTGCAATTCTGACGAGCTGCCGTTCATACCTAGATCTTGTCGCGATGGCGAGGTGTGACAGTGGCTAAACTGGGTTGCTCCCATAGAAGCGATAAGTATGGAAGCAGACTAAAAGAGATGCCACCACCTCATTAAAAGTATGGTGGTCCTTGCAACATTTTCCCCCAGATAGTCTAGACAGAATAGAGAGGAGGATTTCTTGTCAATAAAAGTTATGCGAGTGTAGATTTGGGATCAAAGTCACCGTAACTACAAAGTCGCAAATTAGGGATTGTCTGAAGGTAAATACCACGCCACTACCATGGGGGTGTGTGGTATGGCCGAGTCTGACTTGGTTGGGATTCTTCTACCGCAACGGTGCTGTCCCATGTGCATAATTTTTACAAACAAACATGAGATTCTATATATTAACGGTATTGCAATCCCATCCCATCCAATATCTGTAAATCAAACACTGCCTAATAATATTCCATACTTTAGGTGTTGCTTCTACTTTGGAGAAAGAAAAAGATGTTGTGGACAGACGTTGCTGAAGAAAAATCAGCCGGGTGCACTACCTTCTTCCTCTCTGATTGTCTGCAAGTTAGTGTCTAATTTGCCACTGCATCGTTACTTCTTGGTGGTGACTTCTGCATAAATCTATTCTCCCATGCAACTTTTGACACTTACTAGCTTGGAAAGTGCTTGTACCATTCCACAGCCTGTGGAAGTTATGCTTTAGCCAAAGGTGGATGCTAAAGACCGGATGAGGGAAGCAACAATGTAGATGCCAAAGGATAGAGAAGAAAAAGGCAGGCCTCATTCTGTGTGTGAGTGGAGATCAATTTTGCTACTCTGGCTGGCTGGAAAGTAGTAGGCTACACATTTCTTTATCTTTGTACACATGTCGCTACAATTAAAATCGTTGATTTGTATTAAATCTCATTGACATGTGGTATAGATCTGGTAGGGATGCAAGCTTCCTCGTATTTATAAGGGATTAGCAGATGAGAGAGAGAGAGAGAGAGAGAGAGAGAGAGAGAGAGAGAGAGAGAGAGAGAGAGAGAGAGACTAGAAGTGATGTGAGCACATGAGTAGTAACAATAGCGGTCACACCATTGCTTCATGATCTAGCAATCCCAAGTTAAGCGGGAATGTGATCAATATAAGCATATTAATAAGTAGAGGAGAAGAAACTTACAAGGTCTTTCCTTTACCAATATAGATACCACTTTTAACATAAGTTAAAATAGTCCTATAATGACATTTTTTTATCAATACCTAAGTGGGAGACACTACAACTAGGGACCTTTGGCTTCAGTTTTTTTGAAATGATAGCGTTAGTTATTATTAAAATAAAAAAATAGACAATTTAACCAACGACAGAGCAATATCTGTGTCGTGGAATCACTATGTATAGTCAGTTCTAGGCAAGCAACCAATGCTATAGTTAAACTGAGTCGTCAGTTTTAGTTTGAAAAACTGACCACGTAGAGCAACACGACCTTATTGGAAGCATGACCGTGTCAGTCAATATGGCTGTGTTGTAGGGACATAGAGAAACATAATAGACAGTGGAAATAATTTTTTATGGCCATATTCCCCATAAACCAGTAGATCACGTCAATAACTATACAATCGAAAGGATGGTTTCGAGGATATATTTGGTCTTGGGGAAACTCCAGCGACATACTCCTCATCATTGTAGATGCACATTTGTGTTCTAGTTGTACTGAGACTCGTCTGCGGCTCTATGGATAGCAAACCCAAATGTCGTTGTCTGCAGTAGCTCCTCTCGCTACATACTGTCGGCTGACGTTGTCCTCCTTAGCGATGGGTAAAAGCCACCTCACCTCTAGAGAAGTTCACACGGATCACCTGAAACTTCACATTGCGATACTAGAGCCAACAAGAAGGAGTTGTATCCTTCTATCGGTGTACTAGTCACCGACAGAGTTGGCAAAAGTTGACCCGACCTGAGAAACCCGACCCGTCCTATCCGCAACCCGACCCGATTAAACCCGAAGAAAATATAAACCCGAACCCAACCCAACCCAACCCAATGTTTATCCGAAACTCAATATGGCCCGGAATTGATAGACTCAAATCTGACCCGACACCCGACCCGATGATATCGCGTGGCCCGAATCAACCTAGAAAAATCACAACCTACTTGACCCGACTCGATATCAACCTGACCTGACATTGACCTGACCCGACGTCAACCCACCTAACACCAACACAACCCAATGTCAACCCAATCCAACACCAACCCGACCCTATATCAACTGGACTTGACGTCAAACCGACCCTACACCGGCCAACGCAATGTCAACCTGACCCAAAATCAATCCAACAGAACACCGACCGACCCAATGTCAACCTGACTGAGTACTAGCGAGTAACAACTAGCGAGAAGCCGAGAAATGAAGTTTTAGTTTTACAATAAATTTTTGTATAGCTTTATCAGTATATTATTTATAAGAAATAGTTTGCTTGATAATTTGATTGTAAGGAAAAGGAAGGGGGAATATAAGATATATTGGATAGTAAAAGAGAAAAATAACAAGTAAAAAAATATTTTCTTTATTTTTTTAATTAATGCAACATATTAGTTATTACTCATTATCACAACTCACAACATGACCTGAATAAGGTCCAACTCAAAACAACTTGATTATACAAAAATACAACCCATGCAACACCAACTTGATAACTACCCAATTCAAAATGATTAGATTCAAACTTGAGTTAGCCCCAAGAAATAGTGTAAATTGAAATGACCTGAAGTGATTTGACGTGAACCCAAACCAACCCAATAAATGAATATGAACAAACTTGTACCAAAATTGACCCGATCCGGACACAAGTTGACCCAAAAAAGCAAAATGAACCAAAGTGACCAAACAAATACTACTAACCCGACTCGACATGAAAGGATAATATAAACTCAATTATCTTTGACCCATAATGACTATGGCCAAACCTGAACTGACCCATATGATTGCCAACTCTCTAACCTAAACAGACTGAGACCCAACCCAAAACAACTAGACCCGAACAAAAAACACAACCCAAGAAGACCCGATCTGATTACTACCCAACCTAAAAATGACTCGACCTAAAACCCAAGTAGACCAAGAAAATAGTTCAAATTGACCCGACCCAATATTAAGATGACTCAAAATGATTTGACTTGAACCCGACCCGACCCGATAAAGTAACCTGAAAAAGTCTATACCTAAATTGACCCGACCCGAACCTGAGTTGACCCGAATTACAAAATGACTCGAAAGGGACCCAACCCGATCCTAACCTGACCCAAACCCGACTGACCCAAAAGAATAAAATAACCCAAATTATCTCTGACCCATAATGACCCAAACTAAAATGACCCGACCCAAACCCGACCCGACCCGCCCGATTGCCAGCTCTAGTCACCAACATGCTCTCCCACAACTAATCCTAAGTTGTTCTCTCCCTTGCTATCCCTCCATTTAACGAGTAGGACTTGCTCAAGATCTCTATTGGTTACCACAACTAGAGAAAATAATAATTGTGATAGCAACTAATTCTCAATTGTGTGTCCTGGGAAGCCCTCAATACCCCTTTATTTATAATAGAGGCCAGGGTTAGGGTTCTCAATCAGTGTGAGAGTAGAATGATTCAGAATCATGAATTTTCTAGAACTTGTGAAATGCGAGATAGTCATCTCGTGAGTGAAACGATCGTATCGCTTAGCAAAACGGTCATCTTGCTTAGCGAAATGGTTATTTCACATAATTTCCTATTTGTAAGTTCACAATGTGTTTCTAATTAATGCCCATCATTAATTCTTGCACCAATCAAATTGAACAAGTGAAGATCACCAAAAGCTTTGGTTGGCTTGACCGAGCCGATCAATGTTCTAGGTGAATCGACCATCTCACAAAATTGAGCCGATCGGTTGGTGTCCTAAGTCATGCAAAAATTAGTCTATTCAATTTTCAATCAACCTGACACTCCAATCAACCAATTCAACACTTAAATTTGATGGTTTTGAGTCCAGTCAGTTGATCTATTATTTAATTGAATACCTAAACACCTTTCGTAATCAATTTAAACATTATTCATTAATCTCCTTTAATCCATGTGTATCCTATGTGTGTGACCCTATAGGTCCAGAATTACGTTGACAGTGAATGTCCATGACAAGTTATGACATCACAAGCAAAGAACATCGCCTAGTCACATATCATTGCTATCCAAGTAATTCAGAATGTTGGAGAAAAACTTCAACCTACAATCTATGAATAGTGTTGCAGTGATAGTATAGTTCCTTTGTATTTTATATCCATGTTGAACTCGAGCATGGAATTATCATCCTCTCAACGTTCAATCCATGTTCCTTGAACTAGAGCAGTCTGTCTGAGATGCATATGAGTTTACATATCACATATTGAGCCACATCAGTACGATCGTACATTTCTCAGTCTCTCTTATCAAGAGGCCTTTGGATATCAAACTCTTGTAGGAGGGACAAATCCCATTTACATCACTCACAAGTCCCCATGTGTCACAGATACCCAATCATCATCTTTATGACAATCCTTATATAGGGATTACATTTGATGATGTCAAAGTATATCATACAACATGTGATGAATGTAGTGTATTTAGGTCTAAGAACCACAATCACCACTAACACCATGAGAGCTGATTCTGACTACTATTCCATGGTCTCTATGTATCACTCTCACGGTGGGTCTGTCTGATACACTGTTCTCTAACATGTACATGTGTGCTTGACTTGATATCACATATCATGACTAATGATATTTTTTTATCAGTCAACACACACTCTAGTCTTATGTATTACTGTTGTCTTTTTTGTTTCTACATCAATTTCTGACTAGGGACATAACAAGAATGCATGTACCCTTATCATAAATATGATCCCATTGTTCAGGTCTTAAGCCTGAAGACATATTTCATCAAGTAACATCATTCTTTAGACATCTATTATGTCTGTGTCATCATCTCATGACTAAGACAAACATAACATATCATATTACCTGTATTATTATCAAATCAGGTATCTAATGCCACATCCTAATCATCACAAGATTGGCTTGTTGGGCATACATACCAACAGACTCCCACTTTCACTTAGAGTCAATCACCCACAAATTTACTTCCGAGTAATGTTAACATGTACATCATGTTTCTACTACGCAAGTGCTTTTATAGCTGGTTTAGCAGCATTTGCTTAACGTTGGTATTTTGCAATTTTTACATCTCTTTAATGTATGACATCTCGTATGAGATGGAATTTTCATAGTATGTATCTATGATTCCCAACCTATCTAGTATCTCCATTGTTGTCATAGTATTTCTACTATGCCATCAATGGTCAGAACCTCACACAAGTTCACCCATATGAACTTCTTGATCCATACAATATCCTCTATTGTTCTCATAACATAGAGATACTTCATTTCTTTTGTAGATTTGAACAACTGTCATTAGATCAAAACCCTTTCTAGCTTATAGTTCTCATTTAATGTCAAACATAAATTTAGATTATGATCGTCAGTTTGTCAGTTTGCAAGTTTGCATCGGTGTAACTCTTTACACCCAACTCTTCCTTGTTACTGAACTAAGGAACTGATCCTATTAGTGCTTCACAAGCACTTATGTTCTTTATGGTATTCCAGTGACTCTCACTGGTATATGACATATACCCTCTCATGATGTTTTATACATACAAGATTGCTAGGTAGGTATATATATGTCCTCTCATCATGTCCAATTCATATGAGATGACTGGATATCCTCTCGTCATGTCCAATACATACAAGATAATTAGATATGCTTTTGTCATGTCCAATACATATGAGATAGCTGGATAAGTATATAACATTGCATTCAAGATAGATCTAATGGAGAATGCATATGGCATCTATCCATGTGTTCCTGTTCTTCTCAAGAATTGGAACACTAGGTTCCCGAGAGACTAACTCCATGGTACATGGATAAGTTCTTTCTCGTTGAGTCCTGCATGCTGAACGCTTTAGCATCTCACCAATATATGTTCTCTTTCTTAGGTCAAAAAGCTATGAAAATCTATCTCTATAGATCCCAATCCCTATCATATAGGGTGTCTTGCCTAGATCCTTCATAGAGAAAGTGTTTCCATCTAGGTTTTAACATTTATAAGAGAAGGATGTTATTTCCCATCATCATGTGGAACATAAGTATGCTCCCACTAACTATTTTGTAATCTCAAATTTCATCTTCATTCTGACTCAAGTCAAACCCTTTGACTGTCTTGTCAAATAGAAGATTCCAGCTCTGAGATGCTTGCTTCAATCCACATATTGACCTTTGTAGCTTATAGAGTTTATTTGTATTAATAGATTTATAAAACCATTAGGCTATGTCATGTACACATCCTTATAATTATTCCAATTAAGGAATGCGGTTTTAACATCCATATGCCAAATCTCATTAGTCTTAACAAGCTGCAGCAACAACCATGATCCAAAAGGATTTACCGTGTTAATTGGTGAGAGAATTCAACATATCCAACACCTTGAACTAGTTTGAAATTGTTTTCAACCAATTTACTATTCTATGTTGGTCTTCTTAAAAATATCCAAATGCACCCTATGGGTTTTACCCCTTTAGGTGGATTCAACAAGGTCATACCTTGTTGGTGTACATGGATTCCATCCTAGATCTCATGGCCTCAAGCAATTTCTTAGAGTTTAGTCCCTCAATAGTTTCTAGGTAGGTTGTTGACTCATCATCTATAATCAACTTACTACCTTTATGAGTTATAAGATATCATCATGTTTCAAACTCAAGGCATGTTAAACTAGAACTATGAGTTCTGTGTGTTACATAAGAAACTTGAGATTCCACAACATCTTGTGGTTCTCTTTGTTCCCACTGTACTGCTTTAGGTTCAATGTTTTTCTGTTTGTCTCAAACATTTTGAGTTCTACTCTTACTCCAACGGATTCCTTTGGAACCAACCATCCTGATCAAAAAATAATTTTGTTGTAGGATTGGGATAAGAGTAGTATTTAACAAAATAATATTTATGCAATTTTATAGAAAAATATTTTAAGAACTATTTTCTTATATAAGCATTCATCCCTAATCACTATAAAAGACACATCGGGACACCTCCCATGCCATATCTCATATGGTGTCTTTTGATCCATTTTTGACGGTACATTATTTAGTGTTAAGCACGTGCCCAAAAGAGATTGGAAGATTAACTAGATTTTATTGATAATCTCACCATGACCAACAAGGTGTGATTCCTTTTTACTGATATGCTTCTATGATACAGTGTCATTGTGTTTTAGGCGGAGTTCATCATGATCTCTTAGAAGGTACTCAAACTCTTCATTTAAAATATTTCAACATCGATCATGTCGAAGCATCTTGATACTTTTACCAAGTTAGTTACATACTTCATTTATAATCTCCTTGAACACTTCAAGAGATTCATATTTGTATTTCATTAATTAAAAACTTCATATCTACTGATAGCATCAGTAAATATAATGTGGTACTAATAACTAGCTTTAGCATTTATTATAAAAGGTCTATATACAAAATTATGTATGATCCCTAATAGAACAGTCGCTCTCCCACTACATTTAGTGAAGATGCTTTTGTCATATTGCACAATGAATAAGATATGCATGTCTCTATTATTTCAATAACCAAAAGAGTCTTGATAACCATCATATGGATTCTAGAATTGCATTTCTCATTTATGTGATATAGATGACAATGCTATAAGTATTCAATGTTTGAGTCATCAAGTCATTCAATATATGTGTCATACACATTTTTCCTTAGAACTATCATATATAGTTTGTGAGACATAGGGCATTGCCATAAAAGATCATATCTTTTAAAAAAAACATAATATTCTTGTCACACAAGGCATATGATGTTTTCATCAATGGAAGGTATATAATATCAATTCACCAATTCTATTACATGCCCATAATGATAGATTCCAACTGTAGTGGCATCAACCCTTGCTCCTTACAGTTCTAGCTTATTTCTTATCCAGTCATGAAGTAGAGATCTCTATCTATTTCTTCTTCCTTTGTTCCTTTAAGTGAAAAGGACAGATTCCTTTTTCACCTACCCTTCTCCTTATTTGAGTGTAGAAGACTTGGACTTAAGCTTAGTCTCAGAACACTTCTTGGACTTGCCTTTTCCCTTGGACTCACTTCTGCTGATCACCATCACAGATTTGTCCTTCTTCTTGCATGCTTTGGCATCAACATGCCAAGTATTTGATAAACTGACTATATGATTCACACAACAATTTGTAGAATCATATCCATGGTCACTCTTGACCTAAGAAAAACCCCAATCACTCTACATACCCAATCATATTGAGCATGTGGGGTTCTATAAGACCTCCCTTTTGTCAGTTTTCACTCAAATAGCGCTTTGGATACATTATACCTTGTTTGCTTTACATGATTCTTGAGATGCATTACCATCTCGAGAATGTCCATGTTTTTCATGTTGTTCTTGTCAGTTTGCATTCAAATAGCGCTCTAGATACATTATACCTTGTTTGCTTTACATGATTCTTGAGATGCATTACCATCTCGAGAATGTCCATGTTTTTCACGTTGTTCATACAACTCATAGTTCATACAACATAGCATTAGGTATTCAAATGTCTATGGCATTATTGGTATGCTTCCAGTAAGCTTCCATTGGCCTTTAAGCGCATTTGGAGTGCATTTCTCTGGCTCTGGTATTTCAAGGGCATAGAGATTTCACTCATGATTGAGAACACTTCTCAAAGTCCTAAACCAGATGTGGAAGATTATCCCATTTTGTCCTTCTTAAGGAAAGATCACAATTAGAACATATTTGTGTTTGACATTAGTTTCTACAAAGAAATATTGCAACTTTTCATTTTTTTTTTTGATTTGTTTGATTTGATAAGTCAATGATACTAACTAGGACTTTAATTAATTATCTCTCCTGCTATTTTGTTCAAATTGATAACTCTCATGTATCAATTTGAAAGATTGCATCATACAATCTTCTGTGGCCAAGATCCATATTTTATCAAATCATGAGTCAGCTTTGGCTGATCACCCAAAACTTGACTATTTAGGTGGAAACATTTGTCAATTTCATCATATGCAATTCTTAGATAGATGATATACACAACTCTTTTCCCTAATCATCATCGTGCCTCTGGGCTTAGATTCTTTGAAAACCATCACTTAAGTCTTACCCAATTTTATTTGAGGGGTTTTGTATTTATAAATACATATACTTTATCCAATTACCACATATATAGTACATATCCCATACATGCTATATCCCACAATGAAAACATGCAATAAACAAAAAGTATGGTTATGGTCAGCCTAATGTAATTTCTTGGAGCCACAAGGAATTACCACAACCTAGGTCTACATCACATGTAGAAACTTGTTGTTGTTGAAGATCTATGCTTGCCAATTCAGGTTGTTCGGTTCAACCTTTGAGCTGATCAACTTGCCTCCTAGTCGGTCGTTTGGTTGTCTCACCGGTCGTCTGGTTCTTTTGTCCGTCATCTACTGGCTCCTCCAGCCGATAGGTTGGATCCACCAACTGATTGGTTTGGCTCGTCCTTCTGGTCCTCCTTGGTCCTCCAGCTAGTTGGCTTATCTCTGATACGATTAGTTGGCATTTTCAGAGCGTCTTTCTTCTTCGTCATAACAAGAAAGTAAACTATCATACTATTAAATGATAATAGAGAAACCTCGAGTTACATTCGAGGGGAGAAAGGGTAGAAAAAAAGTAACTTTATATTGGGAAGATAAGATAGAGGCTTGGTAAGCAGACCGAGATAAAATATGATTAACCAACCACATAACCATGCATAGATAATAGGGTTTATTGGCCATAACCATGCTACACATCCACCATCAAAACTCACTTTTAGAGCAACGTGTGTAAATTGCATATATATCATATATATTAGTTTGGGATTATCGTGATATTTGATTGGACAAGAAATTACTCGCATCACATGTAATAATTAATTGATAAAACCAAAATCCAATCATATCGATTATCCCAAAATATAGTAGATTGATGTGACTTTGATACCACTGTAGGGAAATAGGGGGATAGAGTAGGCAGCAAAAACAAAAATTTTATAGCCATATTCCCCATAAACTAGCAAACCATGTCAACAACTATATAATGGAAACGATGGTTTCAAGGATATACCTAGTCTTGAAGCAAGTCCAACAACATACTCCTCGTCGATGTAGATGCACAACTATCTTCTAGTTGCACTAGAACTCATCTCCTCCTCCTCCTTGGACAGCAAACCCAAATGTTGACGTCTGCAACAACTCCTCTTGCTACATACTGTTGGATGATGTTGTCCTCCTTAGAAACGGGAAAGCCACCTCACCTCTAGAGAAGTCTACATGGACCACTTGGAACTCCGCGTTGTGCTACCAGAGTCAACGGGAATGGGTTGTCCCCTTCTATCGACGTACTAGTAGCCGACATGCTCTCCCGCAACTGATCTTCAGTTTCTCTCTCCCTCGCTATCCCTCCCTTTAACGGGTAGGACTTGCTCAAGATCTCTATTGGTTACCACAACAGGAGAGGACAACAATTGTCAGAGCTATTGATTCTAAATTGTGTGTCTTGGGAAGCGCCTAATATCCCTCTATTTATAGTAGAGGCCAGGGTCAGGGTTCCCAATCGGTGTGGGAGTAGAAGGGTCTGGAATCATGATTTTTTTAGAACCTGTGAACTGTGAGATGGTCGTATCATATAGCAAAAAGATCATTTCATGCAGTTTACTATTGTAATTGAGTTCACAATTCATCTCTAATTAATGACCAACATTAACCCTTGTACCAATCAAATTGAACAAGTGAAACGATTCAACTTTTCTCATGATTTGAGAAAATCACCAAAATCTTCAGTTGTCTTAACTGATCCGATAGGCTCGCTAGGTAAACCTATCATCTCACCAACTAGAGACGATCAGTTCACCCAGTTAGCCAATCAGTTGGTGTCCTAAGTCATGTAGGAATCAACCAATTCAATTTTCAATCAACCTGACACTCCAATGAATCAGTTGAACACTTGAACTTGATGGTTCTGAGTCCATTCAATCGAACTATTGTTTAATTGAATACCTAAACACCTTTAGTTATAAATTTAAAGATCATTCATGAATAAACTCCTTTAGTCCAAGTGTATGATATGCGTGTGACCCTATAGATCCACAATATGTTGGCAGTGAATGTCCATAATAAATTATGACATCAGAAGCAAAGAGAGGTGCCTAGTCACACATCATTGCTACCCAAGTAATTTGGAAAGTTGGATAACAACTTCAACCTACAATCCATGACTATTGTTATAGTGATCGTATAGTTCCTTTGTCTCTAATATCCAGATTGAACTTGAGGTATGGAATCACTATCCTCTCAACGTTCAATCCATGTTCTTTGAACTAGAGTAGACTGTCTGAGATGCATATGAATTCACATATCACATATTGAATCACATCAGTACATCCGTAAATTTCTCAGTCTTTCTTATCAAGAGGCCTTTGTATATCGATTTCCTATCTACATCACTCATACTCAATCCCCATGTGTAGTGTCACTTTCTACATCACTCATACTCAATCCCCATGTGTTACCTTGAACCCGAGCATCACCTTTATGGAAATCCTTGTTTAGGGTTACACTTGATGATGTCAAAGTATACCAAACAACATGTGATAGATGTAGTGACTTCAGGTCTAAGAACCACAATCACCACTATCACTATGAGAGTGATTCTGACCACCATTCCAGGGTCTCCATGTATCACTCTCATGGTGGGTCTATCTGATATACTGTTCTCTAATATGTACATGTGTGCTTGAATTGATATCACATATCATGACTAATGAGATTCTGTCATCAGTCAACACACACTCAAATCTTATGTATTACTATTATCTATTTTGCTTCCGCAACAATATCTGACTAGGGACATAATAAGAATGTATGTACCCTTATCATACATTTGATCCCATTGTTCAAGTTTTAAACCTGAATACACATGTCATTGAGTAACATCATTCTTTAGACATCTACCATGTCTGTGTCATCATCTCATGACTGAGACATATATAATAGATAGAATTACCTTTAATATTATCAAATCATGTATCTAATGCTGCATCCCAATAATCATATGATTGACTCTATGAGCATATATACCAACATGTGTTGCATGCTAGGTAGTATGGGTGTGCTGTTTGGCACCCCTATTTTACTATAAGGTGGATGTGTCTGCAATTTTGGTAGAGAAACTGATGACACAAATGTATAGTATCTGTTTTTTCAAAACAACTGACGCCACATGGTGTGTGTGTCGTCACTTCTATCACCAAAACTGACATTGTACTTCCTTATCAGGTAAAATTTTAACTGATGAGGATAGATGTATCATTGATTTTGGTTAAAAAAATGACACCACAGATCTACAATGTCGGTCCTTTTTAATAACCAACACCACATTTATATTTTTTAAATAGCAGGTTCGCAGACATGCTTTCTGACTGCTCAGCAGGATGCAAAACGTATAGTTCATTTGAACTGCATGTTCCATCTTGTGTTCAACTTAACAAAACACCAACACACCTGCAAAACGTATGATAACATACACATATAGAGGCATTTCTGTTCTTCAATTCTATTCTCTTAAATACTTAATTCTATTATCATGCCCATATACAATCTAGAAAACACAGATACAATTACATTCTCATGACATGCACACAATCAATTCTGATTGTATTCATTTCTTTTCACATTCATTCACACACATGCATATATACATACATTATTCACATATGCCCCCAACAATACACTTACATCAAATTTAAAGTTATAAAGAGTCATAATCACCACATGTATATAGAAAAAAATGACATCAAGGTTTAGAAAACTCATATTTTATCCCAATCATATTCAAAGTTGACTTCCTTAACAAAGGCGTGTACCCACTCTTCTCGTATCCCATCTATCTCTTTTTTGTATAGGGCAACATCGTGTCAAAAAATTGCAAAGAGAATGGCATAATTTAAGAGTTTGATTTGATTATTTCATATTAATGAGACTAATTACTTATGATGATCAAGACTATATAGACTACCTTTTGTATACAAGGGATGTCTGCCGTATGTTTGACAATTAGGTCCATATACTGCATCACTTAGTATTTGCATGCCCAACCATTGTCTTGTACAAGACACTATAAATTTTAAAATTTTGCGATATGTTAACAAATAAAAGTAAGCATAGTTGGCATATATATGCATTAGAATTAGAAAACTACCTCAACATCATTTCAACTCAATGATTTCTTTTTCTTATCTACCTTTCTTCTGTCTTTTTGAAGTCTTTTATAACCCTATAATCTAAAGTAACATATTTAATTAATTAGTAAATAGTCATGTAATTAATGATGCAAACATTAATATACATTGATGGATATAAAATTTACTCACACAAATAATGCCATTTTATTCTGTGTCCCTCACTATCTTTTTCTCACTCGAAGGATTTAGATAATACACAGTTAGTGTCTTGGGGACAATTATCAACAACACCCAATGGTTATTACTAATGAAAAGAAGGCAAACAAAAAAAAGCTCAAAATCCATAATGAAATATAATGTATAAGTCAAAACTATAAGCATAGGGCCCAAAACTTACCCTATAGTGAAAGGAGATATAATCATGCTCTTTCTCACATTACTAATACATTTAAATGTGGTAGAGAAGTAATCACTAATATATTTTGGATATTTATCTATACAACTAATCAATGATGGAACTAGAAATGCTAAATTGATTGGCACAAACTCTCCAATGTGAACTCTTCACACACCCTATATTAGTGGTTGCAAACTGTATATGTATGCATTAATATATAAGAAAATAGATCAACATATTTTCACATATATAGAACAAGGTATTTATCCATAAGAACTCACCATATCTAAAGTTTTAACACAGTTGTATTCAACCACACATAAGTAAATAGCTCCACAACTTCTTTTAAGAGTATATTAGTATTGTGATCTTGACCTATATCATCTTCCTTAATATGGACCATCATAGTCGACCCTTATTCTATGTTTCTTAGGCATAGTGCCAACCCCCTACACATAGGACCTAATGAGTTGAATAGGTCCTTTGCAATCCAAGTAGACAATTGAATATTTGGAGGAGGAAGTGGATGGAGAATTGTAGAGGATTTCTTAGGTGCTGTGATATGCATGTATATGTATGTATATATATATATTCTCATACCAATTTCTAATTATTAAAAAAAGTATAATAGAATCACAAATACAAACACAATGAAAATTTAGCATAGATTGGTATAGATAACTCCCACTTTGGCCCACACAACCATGCCACCTTCTACATCACTTATCGTCTCGTGGCCGGGGTGGGCATGTGGTAGTGGTGTCTATTTCCAAGCACCATAAACAAGCCTGGTAGACGCACAAAACACATAAAAAAACTTTGATGACCATTATAGATTTACCTAAAAGACTATTATATCACAAAAAGACTTACACTGAGTGTGCTAGCTAATGGGTCCATGTGATTATAGCCAACCACCTTTGTTGTAGGGGGGTCCACCTCGTATGAAGAGAGGAACAACACGTACTATCTGAGGAGGTAGATAATGATAAACATGATAACATCTCATTACATCCTCTATTCCCTTTACAATCATGTCTTGTACATGCTTTTGTGACCAGACTCATGTTTTGAAAGATTTACGCTTCTCTGATGACCGAAAAAAGGATCTTATACTGACACCAACCCCAACAACCCAAACATGACCATGATGCTCTGGAGTACCTAGAACAACCACCAAGTCACCACTTTGGCCCTTAGCGATGAACTTGCCTTCTTTTCTTTTCTCGTAGAACTTCCACTAATCATCATCAATAGTAATTGGTCAATAAAACATAACAATTAAGGTAAAAAATGAACATATAGCGTGTAGAGTTAAATTTTATCATTTTTGCAGCCACCCAGTGGTTGCGGGATTGGATATATCTCCAGATCAGTTTATCCTCATAGCCATCCACTCCTCATAGCAAAGCAAAGGTGTATAAGTAGTAGGAGACTCATCAGACCCATGAGTAGACTGATCAGAAGAAGCCACTTCTATTCTCTTTTGTCTCTGCATTGTATACTCACCTGGACCAAAGTTGTGGTCGTACACATTCTTTGCATACATTTTTTTAGCAACATGTAAAGCTTGGTTAATACAAATAATATATTAAATATGTAATACAAAAAATCATAAGAATATATTTTAAATATGTAATAGTTACATTGAATTCATTTGATTATTCATAAGAATATATGTACAAATAAAGAAGGATTAATACCTTGAAATAATCTATTTGTCTTGAAGAAACAAACACTTCCCACACCTTCAGGTCATGATATACCCATTTCCCAACGGTAGACATCTTCTTCTTGTTGCTCATTATATATTCTCTTGTCATACTTGTGCTGTAATTCCTTAATAGCCTCCCACCGTGTTGCATGACCTTTTTATGATGTAGTTCTTCATCAAGGTCAAAGATACCCTACAAGATTTTAATACTAATGGCATATTTGTAAAAACAAAATTGTGAATATCTTTAAAAATTAGAATATCTCACACATAAGTCCTTTCACATGTAGTCTTTTGTGGAAGGATCAACTTTACGTCAAGATTCTATTGTTATCTCCACTTTGCTGCAAGTAATAACCCCTAATATTGCATCAAAGTACTAAGATTCTTCCCAATAGAGTTTCTCACATCATCAAAGTCAACAACCAACTTCGATCCTTTACCCCTTTGCTCTACTAACTTATTCATCAAGGTGATGCCTCTTTTACATGCACGATCACGTGTTCCACTACAAAGATAACAAGATCCTCAGCGTGTACATCCTCAAGATGCTCATCCTAAATTGGTTAAGAAATACATATAAATGATAGAGAACGTAAAATCCACATCCATTTAATAACTATGCTATAGAACATAAAATGCACATCTATGCAATAAAATAATACAACTTACACCATCATGGTGTTTATCCTCACAGTGCACATCATCATGGTTCTCATCATCATGGTCTGACACCATAAAGAGATGTCACATAAAAATAGTCAAAGAATGAAATATAAGGGACAAAGAATGTAAAATGTAAATGTCGCATATGATACATATATAACTGTAATAAAGATGTAAAATGCACATCTAGAATTTTAAAAAAAATCATGCCTCTAGTATTGGTAGGATCTTTGATCAATTAATATTCCTCTATTTGATCTCCATGCTGACATAAGTCAATGTTAGCTTTAACATTTGGTGTTGACAAAGTCAACTGAGATTGGATTAGAGTCATCATACTTGTCATAATACTCTTCTTCATCTATAGGATCTACAATGAACTACTTTTTCTCATGAAGAATGATAGCCATTTTTTATTTGCAAGATCTTCAATGTAGAATACTTGCTTCTCCTGTGATGCCATTATAACTGGTTCACCCTTCTCACCAATATTTTCAAAATTCACTAATGTGAAGCCCAATTTTTACACTACAACTCTTTTGGTGTTATCATTCCAGTTACACCTAAAGATAGGAACTCTAAAATCTATGTAGACAAACTTCCATATATCTTTAATGACACCATAATAAGACAATTTAGCTTCATGTGGACTCTTAGCTTTCACACTAGAAAATATAATGAAGACACTTGAAGGGTGAGCCCACTTATTGGATGACACTCTTATTATCTTTATGTTTTGTGTAATATGAAAATTTATTTATGTCAAACCCTTCATAAGACATAACATCCATTTTTGATTTAAAGGTGGGCAATTAGATATTTTCAACAACATGATTTGGTATTTGAGATAGTTGACTGAAGACTTTATCTTTAGAGCACCAAATAAATGTCCTATTATGCTCTCTAGCAAGCCACATTGTACTAGCTCGAGGATATTGTTTCTTGATAAAATTGGTATGTTCAGTGATATAAATACCCACTTCGTCAATGTTGTGTAGAACATACAAGTGTTCTTCTTCGCATAGATCATGTTTAAATACTTCCACTTGTGTTCTTCAAGTCTCTTTTTTGAAATAGAGATAAATATTCTTTGTGTTGGTAGGAGATTCATTACAACTCAAAAAGTCACTACAAAAGTCCATAACCTTCCTAGCCATATAACCCTCAACAATACTCCCTTCAGGCCGATAATGTTTTCAAACATCACAGTTAAAAAAAATCATGCACCATTCAAAAGGAGCACATCCTACGCAAGAAAATCAAACCCAACATTTTTTACTTTCCTAGTCAGATGGACTACAAGATGTTCCATGATATCAAAGAATGAAGGAGAAAAATACTTCTCAAACTGGCACTGTGTAACAACCACTTCTCTTTGCAATTTATCAAGATTCTCAGGATCAATAACTTTACTGCATAGAGTGTTGAAGAAGAAACAATGCATGTTGATTACAAACCTTACATGCTTCGACAATATTGATCAAATATCCAAATGCAATATATTCTGCATTAGAGTGGGGGCACTCATGAGGTTTAAGACCTATTAGCTTCAAATCCTTCATTGATACCAATATATGGATGTTAGAAGAATATTCCTGTGGTACCTTAACATTAATCAAACACTCACAAAAAGTTTTCTTCTCCTATCTAGACAACATGTAATAAGCAGGAGGCAGATATGTTTTTCAATCACTACTAACATCCATTGTTAATTCTTTCCTTATTCTCATTTTATGTAGGTCTATTCTAGATTTGATGCCATCTTTAGTCTTACATGTCATATTCTACAAAGTATCAATGATGCTATCACATACATTTTTCTCAACATGCACACCATCGATACAATGCCTAATTGCCAATGAACTCCAATAAGGAAGATTCTAAAATATTGACCTCTTCTTGAATAGAGATTTCTCACTCCATGTGGGAATAGTATGTTGTGATCTCTTACCAAATGCATTGACAAAGTCTTTTACTGTTTCATAAACAACCTCCCCTAATATAGGTTTAGGGAAGTTCATTCCTTAGTTGATCCATTGAATGCTTTTTGAAACCTTTGGTAAGGATGCACCTTTAGAAGAAACTTTTGATGACCTAGGTATATAGTCTTACTGCCATGTTTTAATCGTATTGAGTCAACATTCTCATCACATATAGGGCATGATTTGAATCCTTTTATGTTGTATCCAGACAAACTCCCATATGCTGGAAAATCATTAGTAGTGCAAAATAACATATCATGCAAGAGAAATGTCTCTCTACGAGAAGAATCATAGATCATCACATCTTCTTCCCAGAGTTTCTTTATGTCATAAATAAGAGGCTCAAGAAAAACATCAATACTATTTACAGGTTGTTTGGGGTCCGATATCAAGATTGACAACATGACATACTTAATTTTCATACACAATTAGGGAGGAATATTGTATATAATAATCATAACAAGGTAAGTTCTATGTTGGATGCTTAATGTGCCACATGGATTCATCCCATTAGTACGAATCCCAAGTTTCACATTCTGACTTTTTTTTTACCAAATTTAGGTTACAATAGATCAATTTTCTTCCATCGTAGAGAATTAGACGCATGTCATATGATCCCACCATTGTTTTTTCTTTGCCTCTGCATGCCAAGATAAAGTCTGCACATCCATGGTATTGGTAAATGAGCATTGATACTGTGTATTGTAGGTAGATACCACATCACCTTGGCAGGAGCACTAGTTTTAGACTTACCCAAGGTAATAATATTGTACCTTGACGCCCCACATTTTGGACAATCTTTCAAATTGATATTGTCCTTTTGAAATGACACAATCATTCAGGCATGCATGTATCATCTTATCCTCTATTTCCATTAGGTACAATATTTTATTTAATTTGTACTTGATATTGGAAGTTCATTGCCTTCGGGAAGAACTTCTTTCAATAAATACAATAGAGACATGAATATTTTATCACTCCATCTATTGTTATACTTCAGAGTATACAATGTCAACACATTGGTCAACTTTGTAAACTTAGTTCAACCTACTCTCAACATCATGCACAATGTTTCTAAATAAGGAAGGTGGATAAGTAAGATTTACCCCACAACTATCTAGCATCACATCAACCATGTCTATCAAAATCAGTTTGTTTACATATATATCATCATTGGAAATTGCTTCCTCAACATAAGTATTTCTTTGAAATCTACTGATCTAATAGTAGAAATCTCTCCATGCCAATACCATTCTTTATAGCCCTATACAATTCTATTACACATGACATGGCTTTTACTTTCATCAACAATGTCAACTTTTAAGTTGTTACTATAATTCCTACATGGTCAATAGAACCTATCTTCAGGTTGTTTCCTATGTTCCTTCACAAATCTTATAAACTAATTAGGATCAATATTAATTAGAGTGTAGTGCTTTGAAATGGACATCCATGATCGATCCATTCTATGATCATAGAGAAAATGAGTATTGAATCATGTATTTGGAGTTTGAGATTTAGAGATTAGGGTTTAAAGATTAGGGTTTATCGTTTAGGGTTTACAATTTTAAGGATTAGGGTTTATAAGTTAGGGTTTATGATTTAGTAATGAATGTGTATCACATATCCCATTCTTGAACATATAATCTCACTGGTAAGTGTATAATGTGTATTTAATTTTCAATAATATTTCTGTAACATTTCCCCATAATTCTCTAGGTACACCGATGTAGATGGGCAAATAGCCACCTACATATGTACTTAAAGTACAGACGGGGAAGTGCTGAAAAAATATCTTTAAAACCAAATACATGTTATACAATGACATCCTAAGTGAGATTAAGTATTCAAGAACAATCCCAAATTGAGGACTATCCAAGATTTACTCCTAATGGGTAAATCTCAGATGAGTTTCTAGGCCAACAATATATATGCCTACATTACGATGTGTGGTTTAGAATTTAGGTATTCATTCTAAATCCAACTACTTTAGGTAATTCATATCAATTAAAATTTAATTAATTATTAAGTGTTATTATTTATCCATACAACATTCAAATTGAACAATGCACCAAATTATACATGAATTTATATATAATTTCGAACTATACAAATATAATTTCTCCAATGTTTGAATTAAAACACTAGTTATATTTCATCATTCAATTGATATCAATTTAGGTATTAAACCCTAGATACATTTCACCAAATTATACAAGCAATTATAAAAAAATTATATCTAAAAAAGAAAAAGAAAAAGCACACCTTGAGGAGATGGTGACACTGGTGGCTAAAGCGACGACGGTAGCGACAATGGTGGATTATGTGGTGGTGGTAGTGAGCAGCAAACCAACGGAGGAAATGGTAGGGAGACGATGATGGTGAACAAAACAACAATGGTGGTCATCACAGGCAAAGGTGATGATGGTAGTCAACACATCGACAACAACAGTGGAAGTCAAGGTATTACATCATCACAATGACGACAACGAAAGTCATGACATCACACCGCTAGAGTGAGGAAGAAAGGCATGCAATAAAATAGAGAATGGGAGGATTCTATTTTACAAGTGTTTTTAAGTAGAAGTTAGTCGTCAGTTATTGCACAAAACTGACAACTAAGATTTTAGTCGTCTGTTGCCGTTAAAAACCAAAATCAGAGGTCAATCTATGTCGTCAGTTTCCCACCAAAAAAATTGACGCCACATGTACTTATCTCTACTGAAAAATACAAACCTCAGTAAAAGTTTAGTCATTAGTTGCCACAAAAAACGGACACAACTCCATCTATGTCATTGGTTCCCGCAAAAAAATTGACACCACATGTACTTATCTTTAATAAAAAATGGCAACCTCGCTAAGACTTTAGTCGTTGATTTATATCAAAAAACTGATGACATAATTAAATTTGGGGGGAAATATTTTTCATGGGACGCATGGAGGGAACCCTTTATCCTCGACTCTTTAGAAAAAACTAATGACAGAAGGTTCTTGGAGACAACTTTTCACGATGGACATGAGCTACAACGTTAGTTTCTTTAGTAAAAACCAATCACATAGTATTTTTGGAGGTAAAATTTAATTCATGGGAAGGGCTTTGTTGTCGATTTATGTACAACTGGCACAACAAGCCTATATTAAAAATTTTCATTTAAATATTAAATTTTGTGGGCTATCTTAAACGAAGATTCTTCAAAAAGAAACTGACATAATAGTAAAATCAGTATCTATATTTTTTCCTAACCGGCAAGACTTGACCAGTAGTGATATTTGTGTTATACCAATCGACGCTATAGGCATGTAGTATGATTTCCTGTAAAAACTGACGTTAAAGAAAGTGACACTACAGGTAAAAAATGTACTAGTCTGCGTGCGTGTGTGCTCATGTGCATGCGTCTGTGTGTCTGTGTATGTGTGCGTGCATGAAAGGGTGAGGTGTGTATCTATTTATAAATGTGTGTGTAGTGTATTGTGTGTGCGTGTGTATGCACACAGTCCATGTGTAAGTGTTAGAGTGCACAGATGTTCCAATTCTATGGGAGAAGGTGGATGGTGTGGTGTTCTTATGAGATCAGGACAATTGGATATTTCTTCCTTTGGGAACTGGCCTCATACTCTTTTCTATTTTGATTCTTCATCAAGTGCCAGAGGTGAACAATGGTCATCAAATATCATTGATATATTTCAAAACTTGTCTGTGATTTGCTTTTGGTTCCCACAATTAGGAGCAAACATAGAAAGATCTGAAACAGTTCGTCTTAATCTCCTACAGTCCATCATGTTACGAATGTTTATTTTAGAAAATTTGGAGGTCCATCCCTCTATGGGTCACTTTCCAAAGGTGGTTGAGGGCGGAACAGAGGCTAAGTTTTACCATTGACAATATATGCTTCAATTGGGGGATGATTTGAAAACCCATTCATATGCTTCAATCCATGTTTATTTTATTGCCAACAAATGTTCAACCGGCTTGCTCCATTTTTGCAGTTGTCCGGAAGGATGTTTAGTCCATCATGGTTTGATGTAAGTTACCAATAGGTTTCCCTTAGGCTCCTATTGGTTTGGTGTAAGTGATGAGTTCCGTGGAACTCATTTTCTGGGAACTCTAATTCAGTTTCTGAAACTTAAGTTCCATTCACTTCTATGTGATTGGTTTGTTGTAAGTGTAAATATGGAAATCACTAAAAATATTGTTAATTTTTGTTGTATAATACAAATAAGTGAGCATGGTAAAGACATAAAAAAGGAATTATATCCGTAAAAAATCATAATATTCTTAAATCATAATAACCATAACAAGTAGTTATGGTGCTGATGTTGCTCCTTTAAAAATATTTTATTATGGTACAATTATAATCTTAATAAAAATATTATGATTAAAATCATATCACAATATTTTTATTTTACTTTGTGTATACAAAATCTTGTAATAATATCCACATTTCATGTGCTTGTAAATATAAATTTTGGTTATCATTGTTTAACACATTGTAGAATATTAAATTTTACATTATTTCTGTAGGGAATTTTTACTATATTATTTGTACATGGTTACAATTAATTATCATTTTCACATCATATTGTTTAAATATGAAGAATAAATTTTACGTAAATCACATTGTTTTCACATGGTGCGGCATTTTTTTCATAATATTTGTATTTTTTATTTTGTAGATTGTACTGACAATGGTGGTTATAGTGTTACGTATTTTACATAATGCGATTATAGTGTATGATATTTTGTCATATTATGTTGTGGTTTTAGCAACGAACTATATCCTCACCATTAATATTTCTAGTCATAAATATTTTTAGATGTGTCACTTCTAACGAATTAAAAATATAATTGTATAAGAAATGTTGTTAGTTATCCCGAAACTCATTTTCCACTCTTTTTAAGAGGTAACCCATGAAATGTATTTTGTATGTAAGTCTGTAACTCGCCGAAAGTCACAAAACTCAAGTTCCAACACTTACTTTAAACCAATCATGTAAAACTGTTCAAGGAACTCCAGTTCATGTATTTTCTGGACCAGTTACAATAAACCAATCGGAGCCTTATTGGGTCTGAGGTCATGCATGTTCTTTGATTGATGCTTGACTTCACCTTGTCTTGCAAATTTTTTTGACATGTGACATCCTGTGATAGGTCACAAAACACACGTGAGTTTTGTGGTGGGGAAGCCATGTGATATTATTCCGCTTGACACCTCTTCATACTTTCTCATCACATCTTAATCCCATATATATATATATTTGCATATATATATATATATATATATATATATATATATATATATATATAGAGAGAGAGAGAGAGAGAGAGAGAGAGAGAGTCAGGCTAGAATACACTAGAGTGTATCCGGAGCGGAATACACTCAAGTAGTTTTTCATGATGCAATATTTTTTTTGAAAATATAATTCGTTGATCTTCTTAAACATCTCATGAACAACTCATACGCAAAATTTGAGCACATTTAGATATGTATAGCTCATGTTATGAAGACTGCAAAAATTATACATTTCAAATTAGTTTTGCGCGTCGATTTTGTTGCCCTTGGATGAGTGACTTACACTCATCCAAATGACCTCAAAATTTGTATGTAGCCTAGTTATAGTATAACGGTGAAGATCAACGGTTTACATTTTGCAAAAAATAGTCTTGATATGCAAACACACTTGAGTGTATTCTAGCCTGACTCTATATATATATATATATTGGCATTTATATATGTGTGCCTTTGTGTGTACACACACACACACACACACACACACACACACACACACACACACACACACACACACACACACACATATATATATATATATATATATATATATATATATATATATATATATATATATATATATATATATATATATATATATCCCGGGCGTCCGGCCTCCGCCATGGGTTATGGGAGAGGGGGGATAAATCTTTCTCTCTTAATCATATATATATATATATATATATATATATAGTCAGGCTAGAATACACTCGAGTGTACGGATCACATGGATACACTCAAGAGTGTTTTCATATCAAGACTATTTTTTGCAAAATATAAACCGTTGATCTTCACCGTCATACTATAATTAGGCTACATACAAATTTTGAGCCCATTTGGATGAGTGTAAGTCACTCATCCAAGGGCAACAAAATCGACGCACGAAACTAATTTGAAATGCATAATTTTTGCGGTCTTCATAACATGAGCTATGCATATCCAAATGTGCTCAAATTTTGCGTATGAGTTGTTCACGAGATGTTTAAGAATATCAACGGATTAGATTTTCAAAAAAAAATATTGCATCAAGAAAAACTACTTGAGTGTATTCCGCTCCGGATACACTCGAGTGTATTCTAGCCTGACTCTCTCTCTCTCTCTCTCTCTCTCTCTCTATATATATATATATATATATATATATATATATATATATATATATATATATATATATATATATATATATATATAGTCAGGCTAGAATACACTCGAGTGTACAGATCACGTCGTACACCCCAATGGTGTTTGCCTATCTAGACCATGTTTTTCCAAAATCTAATCCATTAATCTTCATGGTTACAATAATAATAGGTCACATACAAAATTTGAACTCATTTGGATGAGTGTAAGTCACTCATCCAAGGACAACAAAATCGACGCACAAAACTAATTTGAAATATATGATTTTTGCCTCCTTTAGATGCATGACCTATAAGTGTCCAAATGAGCTAAAATTTATTATATAGTATGTTCTTATGATAATTAAGAAGATCAACGGTTTAGATTTTTCAAAAATTTATTGCATCTTTAAAAATGACTGAGGTGTATGGTGCCTCCGGTACACTCGAGTGTACACTAGCCTGTCTCTCTCTCTCTATATATATATATATATATACATACATACATATATATATATATATGTATATATATATATATATATATATATATATATATATATATTAAATTGGTGATTCATTCATCTCGTCACCTGGGTTCGAACTCATGACCTTTCGGTCTTACATCATCACTTTCACCATTGGGGTGCCACTTCATTGGCAAATATATATATATATATATATATATATATATATATATATATATATATATATATATATATATATATATATATATATATATATATATATATATATATATATATATATATATATATATATATATGGGTATATCTTCACTACCCGTGCGGGTAACTAAGATTCGCTACCCGTGCATCAGTTTTGTAATGGGAAGGTATGCATTTGTAATGAGACAATCCAAATTTGTAATGAGATGACCGAAATTGTAATACAAAGACTCGTTTTGTATTACAGCACTGTTACAGTAATAAATATATATTTATTACTGTAACTACGATGTAATATAAAATGAGTTTTTGTATTACAATTTCGGTTGTCTCATTACAAATTTGGTTGTCTCATTACATATATGTGTCATCCCATTACAAAATTGATGCACGGGTAGTGAATCTTAGTTACCCGCACGGGTAGCGAAGATATACCCATATATATATATATATATATATATATATATATATATATATATATATATATATATATATATATATATATATATATATATATATATATATATATATATATATATATATATATATATATATGGTATATCTTCGCTACCCGTGCGGGTAACTAAGATTTCGCTACCCGTGCATCAAATTTGTAATGAGATGACACATATATGTAATGAGACAACCAAATTTGTAATGAGACGGCCAAAATTGTAATACAAAGACTCGTTTTGTATTACAGCGCTGTTACAGTAATAAATATAGATTTATTACTGTAACAACGCTGTAATACAAAACGAGTCTTTGTATTACAATTTCAGTCGTCTCATTACAAATTTGGATTGTCTCATTACAAATGCATACCTTCCCATTACAAAACTGATGCACGGGTAGTGAATCTTAGTTACCCGCACGGGTAGCGAAGATATACCCATATATATATATATATATATATATATATATATATATATATATATATATATATATATATATATATATATATATATATATATATATATATATATATATATATATATATATATATATGGGTATATATTCACTACCCATGCGGGTAACTAACCTTAGTTACCCGTGGATCTATTTTGTCATAGAAAGGTACCTGTTTGTAATGAGACAGACATCGTTTGTAATGAGATGACCAAATTTGTAATACAAACACTCGTTTTGTATTACATGTCTGATTACAGTAAAAATAATATTTATCACAGCAATTTACGCTGTAATACAAAACGAGTGTTTGTATTACAAATTTGGTCATCTCATTACAAACGTTGTCTGTCTCATTACAAACAGGTACCTTTCTATTACAAAATAGATCCACAGGTAACTAATGTTAGTTACCCATGCGGGTAGCGAATGAATGGCCTATATATATATATATATATATATATATATATATATATATATATATATATATATATATATATATATATATATATATATATATATATATATATATATATATATATATATATATATATATATATATGGACCATCTTTATTGCCCGCGCGGGTAGCTAACCGCCCACCCTTCCGACCACTTTTTTTATAATTTTTTTTTGTAATTGTAGAGGACTATTTTGTCTAGCTCTCTAAAAAATTTTAGCCAAAAATAATATCATTTGCCCCTCCAAAATCAAAAAACGCGTCCTTATATATATCTGTTGTATATTTTGTACATAGTTACTTTTTTGGCCAGCAAAGTTACTTTTTTGGCCAGCAGAGTTACTTTTTTGGCCACCATAGTTAATTTTTTGACAGCAGAGTTACTTTTTTGGCTGCTGGGTAGCGAAAATCCAGGCTACTCGCGCGGGCAAAGAATGAACGCCCATATATATATATATATATATATATATATATATATATATATATATATATATATATATATATATATATATATATATATATATATATATATATATATATATGGTATATCTTCGCTACCCGTGCGGGTAATTAAGATTCGCTACCCGTGATTAAGATTCGCTACCCGTGAATCAATTTTGTAATGGGATGACACATATATGTAATGAGACAACCAAATTTGTAATGAGACAACCAAAATTGTAATACAAAAACTCGTTTGTATTACATCGTTGTTATAGTAATAAATATATATTTATTACTGTAACAACGCTGTAATACAAAACGAGTCTTTGTATTACAATTTCCGTCGTCTCATTACAAATTTGGATTGTCTCATTACAAATGCATACCTTCCCATTACAAAACTGATGCACGGGTAGCGAATCTTAGTTACCTGCACGGGTAGCGAAGATATATATATATATATATATATATATATATATATATATATATATATATATATATATATATATATATATATATATATAGGCTAAATATTTGTTACCCGCGCGGGTAACATACACTCGTTACCCGTCACTGTTGTATTCCGCCTCTGTTCCCACGTGACCAAAGACGAACCCCCTCGTCCGACGACGCGACCAAAGACGACCCCCCTCGTCCGACGATTCCAACCCCATCTTCCGACGATTCCAACCCCATCTTCCGATGATTCTATCCCTCTCTTCCAGCGGCTTTTCCATCTCCAGTGAATCCGCTGTTAGACGGGCCCATATCGTCCATCTGCCGCAGCGTTCTATTGTCCGCCTCCTCCCCCTGCGCGCGACCAAAGACGGAAGATCCTGCAAATCTCCGGCGATTCTTCTCTGATCTCCTCCGCCGCTGACAAGCATCCGCCGTTAGACGGGCTCATACCATCCATCTGCCGCAGAGTATTTGGGTCTTTATTCGTTGATCTGGATTCTCCCTCTTATCTGCCCCTTTTTGATTCAGAAGCTCCAATTGACAGTGCGACAAGTGCCCCGGTCTGAAAGCGGCGCCCGACCTAGAAGAATAGCGACATTGTTCATTTATCCGTTAAATGCAAGAAGGGGCGGGTTTTCCAGTTCTAAGTTTTCATAGAGGACGACGACGAACGTGTTTCTGAACTCATCTGAATCCTTTTTGGCTGTCGTCTGAATATCAGGTGAACATATTGATAATCATCAGTTGAAATCGTTGCTATTCAAGTGTGTCTGTCCAACTTCGAAATTTGATTTGTAATGTGTATATTGATTTTCCAAGAGAATGCTGATTTGTAATGTGTATACTTATTTTTCCCAATGTGTATACTCTCTGACTTTTCTATTCACAATGTGTATACATTTCTCTGATCTTTGTGTTTAAAGTAAACCCAATTTTGTGTTTGCATTTTCCATTTTTGAAGCAGTTACTCATTTGGTATGCTGGGTTACTCTTCTGACTGACAGAGTTACTCTCTTGTTACTGATAGACGTTGTTATGATTCAAATATTCCTTCAGTTACTCATTTGTTATGATGAGTTAATCTTCGGCCTGATAGAGTTACTCTATGCTGTTTCAGATTTACTCCTCTGTACTGCTGTGTTACTGATAGACGTTACAATGGATCCCAGCCTTGATACAGATGCTGCCAATTCAAACGTTGGTCCTGATAATGATAATGCTAATTCTTATCCATCTGTTGGTGCTTCCACTCTGCCGCCATCTACAGTTCCTAAAATTGGTCTCCATTTTGGAAGTTTAGATGAAGCTATTTCATTCTATTCTAGCTATGCTGGCATGAATGGTTTTAATATCAGGAAAGATGACAACAGGTATGAACGGGGAACTAAGATTCTTGTTGCCAATGATCTGGTTTGTGACAAGCAGGGTATAATGGGCCGTTCTAAGAGGTCAAGAGGGCTGCTGAGCCCCGTTTGTGATGAAGTGGGTAAGTTACAGGAAAATCTGTCTAAGAAGCACAAGCGATCTGTGAAGAGGTGTGGTTGTGGAGCCATGATCCGATTCACACTAGACAAGTCCTCATCTACGTGGGTTGTGACTGCCTTTGTTGAGGAACACAACCACGATCTTGTTGATGATGCACATCTCCGTTACTTGAAGTGTAACTCATCTCTTAATGAAACTCAAAAAGATATGCTTTCTTCCATGAGCCAAGCTAACATACCTGTATCGAGACAAATTGCATTGATGGCATCGGAGTCTGGTGGTTATGAAAATCTGACATTTACTAGCAGACAAGCTCATGGACACATCAGTAGCAAGAGGAAAGAGGCAGCTAAATACGATGTGGACATGGTCTTGGATCGGTTTGCCAAGTTTAAGGTACTCGATCAGAAATTCTTCTATACATACCAAAACGATCCTGATTGTTGCTTGACTCATCTGTTTTGGGCTGATCCTGTTTCCGTTGAAGATTGTGGGTTGTTTGGTGATGCGATAGTTTTTGACACCACCTACCGCACTAACAAGTATTCAATGGTTTTTGGAATGTTTGGTGGTGTTGATCACCATCGCAAGACGGTCTTGTTTGCTTCATCTCTTATGATTGATGAGAAGTACGAGTCATTTGTATGGGTTTTCAAGCAGTATCTACTTTGTTTTGGCAAAGAGCCAGTGTCCATCATAACCGATCAAGACCCGGCTATGAATGCTGCTATCCTTACTGTTTTTCCAAACTGCAAGCATCGGTTCTGCAGCTGGCACATCCTACAAAAGCTTCCCTCTAAGCTTGGTGGTGTTCCTAACAAGGAGCAGATCATAAGCTCCTTGAATGATTGCGTGTGGAATGTGGATGATGTTGGCACCTTTGAAGAGAAGTGGCATTCTGTTGTTGAGGTTTATGGTCTGTCGTCTATTAATTGGTTGTCTGACATGTATGCTATGCGTTTGGATTGGGTCCCGTGCTATATGCAGTCTTCCTTCTTCGCAGGCATGAGGACAACGCAAAGGAGCGAGAGCTTGAATGCGTTCATTAGAAGCCATGTGAACAGTAAGAAGACTTTATTTGAACTTGTATGCTCATTGGAGACTGCTTACTCTCATGTACGAGAGATTGAAAATTTCAAAGACTTTGAAGACGAGTATAGTAATCTCCCTTTGTCATCACTTTGGCCTTTGGAGGAGCAGATGAGAGGTATATACACAAAGTCAATTTTTAAGATATTTCAGAGTGAGGTTCATCAAAGCATGATATATAATGTAAAGGAATCTTCAGAAGGTGTGTTTGAAGTGTATCGCGTTGGTGGCCTTGGATCTGCCTGCATTTTGAAGAAGAATCCATCGAGTGAGATTGTTTATTGCAACTGTTACATGTTGGAATTCAAAGGTATACCTTGCAGGCACATCCTGTCCTATTTGAAGAGTCGTGACTTTTGCACTCTTCCCGAGCCATACATATATAAGAGGTGGACCAAAGGCTACAGAGAACATCCTTTGATATTTGGCAAAGCTGCAGTTAGTCATCTATCCACTGGGAGGACTCTTAAGCTTGTCTCTGCCTGCAATTCTATTGTGAACATAGCGTGTAGGAACAACGCTGTAGATATTTGCCATGAAAAACTGCTTGCATTGCAAAAGGAGCTGTTAGATTTGGATGTCTCTGATAGTTGTGCAGATGCAGGTGCTGGTGTAACTGCTTCAAATACAACTTCTTCTTCAGCTGTCAAGGTTAATATCCCCAATGTTTGTAAAACTAAGGGGAGACCCAAATCCACAGATGTGAGGTTTAAATCTGGAGTTGAGATTACACAGTCTAAAAGAGAAAGGCAGTGCAAGAATTGTTTAGAGTTTGGTGTTAACCATGACAGCAGGAATTGTCCTAAGAAGTAGTGCATTATATGATTGGGATTTGCTGCTACTATGTATACTGCTCGTGTTCTGGTGATCTTGCTGTTGCTATTGATGTATATGTGGTTCTATCTTTTTTATTGGAGTTTGTAGTGTGTTTGTGAGGCATGTTCAAATTTGTAATGGGGTTGTTCTTTTTGTGTAGTTTTATGAAAGTGAGTTTGTAACTTTCTAAGTACTTCACTTGTGTTTGTAATCTATCTTTGTGTTACCTTGTGCTCCAGCAATTGTATGTATACTTTGAATATGTTATAAAGAATGTTTTCTGATCAATTGTTATTCTTTTTGAATATTATGTGTTTGTCTTTGTGTACAATGTATACTATTACTGTTGTCACAGTTACTCTTATTGCTGTCATAGTTACTCGCAGTGGGTTGTCATTTACTCTTATTGCTGTTAGAGTTACTCGCAGGGTTGTCCCAGTTACTCGCAGCTCTTGTTCATTTACTAACAGGCTATTTTTTCACAGTTACTCTAACTGCTCACAGTTACTCTATCTTCTATTTCAGTTACTCGTAGTGCTCGTTCAGTTACTCGCATTGTTTTCATAGTTATTCGTAGTGTGTCACAGTTACTCGCAGTGTTGGTGCAGTTACTCGTAGTCCTTTTCCAGTTACTCGCAGCCTTTTCTAGTTACTCGTAGTCCTTTTCCAGGAACTCGCAGGGTTTTTCAGTTACTCGCAGTGTTTTTCCAGTTACTCGAAGTGGTTTTCCAGTTACTCGTAGGGTTTTCCAGTTACTCACAGTGTTTTTTCAGTTACTCGCAGTGGTTTTCCAGTTACTCCCGTGCTTTTTTCAGTTACTCGCAGTGGTTTTTCAGTTACTCCCGTGCTTTTTCAGTTACTCGCAGGGTTTTTCAGTTACTCCCGTGCCTTTTCCAGTTACTCCCGTGCCTTTTCCAGTTACTCGCAGTGGTTTTCCAGTTACTCGCAGGGTTTTTCAGTTACTCCCGTGCCTTTTCTAGTTACTCCCGTGCCTTTTCTAGTTACTCGCAGGGTTTTTCAGTTACTCGTAGGGTTTTCAGTTACTCCCGTGCCTTTTCCAGTTACTCTCGTGCCTTTTCCAGTTACTCCCGTGCCTTTTCCAATTACTCCCGTGCTTTCTTCATTTACTCCCGTGCCTTTTCCAGTTACTCCCGTGCTTTTTTCAGTTACTCGCAGGGTTTTTCAGTTACTCCCGTGCCTTTTCCAGTTACTCGCAGGGTTTTTCAGTTACTCCCGTGCTTTTTTCAGTTACTCGCAGGGGTTCTCCAGTTACTCGCAGGGGTTGTTCAGTAATAGTAGGAGAAAAATGAGTACGGGAGTCTGTTGTACAAAAAGTAACTCTAGAAGAGAGAGCACAGAGCTATAAATAATTGCAGTGATGTGTCGTCAGAATAACCTAGAGTATGCTGGCATCTTTGCAACCCAACAGTAAAGAGCACTGCTGTCAATAATTGCAGCACCAACAACACAGACCATTACTCTCACTGCTGTCAATAATTTCAGCACCAACAACACAGACCATTACTCTCACTGCTGTCAATAATTGCAGCACCAACAATACAGCGGGGGGCTTTTAGATCTGCAACATCTCCATCCTACACGGCACTCTCTCCTTCCATCTCTTCTTCATCAGCAACTGCTACAGTTTCAGATCTGCAACATCTCCATCCTCCACGACACCATCTCCTTCCATCTCTTCTTCATCAGCAACTTCTACAGTTTCAAACACAGCGGGGGGCTTTCAGATCTGCAACATCTCCATCCTCAACGGCACCCTCTCCTTCCATCTTATCCACTACTGCTACAGTTTCAAACACAGCGGGTGGCTTTCAGATCTACATCATCTCCATCCTTGACGACACCCTCGAGGTCCACTTCTTCATCTGTGACTGTTACGGTTTACATAAGGTACAATTTTACATTTCTTCAGATCCCCTTTTACATTTCTTCATAAGGTACAATTTTTCAGTAGCACCCCCTTTGACCATCTCCTCAGATCCCCTTTAACATTTCTTCACAGCCTACCATGGAGCCATTCATCCAGCCAATCAACTACACCCTCGATGACAAGACAGTGGAATCCATTCTACTTCCTATAGAATGGAACCATCTCCATTTTCAGATCAAACCAGGAAAAACCACCTTCCTAATCGGAAACCAGTCTTTCCAGATAACCCTTATGCAGAATAAAAACGGGTCACTTTCAACTGCTAAGGGATGGAAAAGGATGATCGCACAGCTCAGTCTTCGCAAAGGTTGGATCATCTACCTCAAGCCAACTGATCACCAGACCATCACAGCATGGATCACAGATCAGTTCTTAGAAAAACCAACTGAGCTTATCCCTCTCTTCAGAATGCCTGGCGATGAAGTATACTCTGGATCGGAGAACTCTGCAGATCAGCTCTTCGTTAGGGACATATACCAAGCAGAACCGGGATCAGCTGCAAATCCCATTCAGTTTGCAGAAGACACTGCTTCTTCGTCTGTCCAGCGTTCCTTTCACAAGTAGCTATTTGATTTTTATGTTCAGTTAATGGACCTTCTTTACAGCCGATCTGGCTGTATTTTTCTGTATTTTAAGTTCAGTTGTTGGACCTTCTTTATATTCGATCTGGTTGTATAATATATAACTTTTTATGCTTTGAATGTTGTAATCTTGAATGTTTAGATGTAGTGTTTTGAATGGTGTAATCTTGAATGTTGTAATCTTGCTTGTGCTCTCCGTGATCTTATGTAACTCACATGGTTGCCTAGTTACTCGCATAGGATTCAGTTACTCGTATGGTTGTCTAGTTATTCTATAGCTGTCACATAGGATTCAGTTACTCACATGTTTTTGTTCAGTTACTCGCAGTGTTGTTTCAGTTACTCGCAGTGTTTGTTCAGTTACTCGCAGTGTTGGTTCAGTTACTCACAACTCTTGTTCATTTACTAGCAGGCTATTTGAGTTACTCACAGTATTGATACAGTTACTCGCAGCGTCGGTTCAGTTACTCGCAGTGTTGGTTCAGTTACTCGCAGTGTTGGTTCAGTTACTCGCAGTGTTGGTTCAGTTACTCGCAGCGTTGGTTCAGTTACTCGCAGTGTTGGTTCATTTACTCGTAGTCCTTTTTCCAGTTACTCACGAGCTTTGTTCAGTTACTCGCGAGCTTTGTTCAGTTACTCGCAGGGTTATTCAGTTACTCGCAGCATTTTTCCAGTTACTTGTGAGCTTTGTTCAGTTACTCGCGAGCTTTGTTCAGTTACTCGCAGAGCTTTATTCTATTACTCGCAGCGTTTTTCCAGTTACTCGCGGACTTTCTTCAGTTACTCGCAGGGTTGTTCAGTTACTCGCGAGCTTTATTCAGTTGCTCGCGAGTTTTTCTTCAGTTACTCGCAGCGTTTTTCCAGTTACTCACGAGCTTTCTTCATTTACTCGCATCGTTGTTCAGTTACTCGCGAGCTTTCTTCAGTTACTCACAGCGTTTTTCCAGTTACTCGCGAGCTTTCTTCAGTTACTCGCAGCGTTGTTCAGTTACACGCGAGCTTTCTTCAGTTACTCGGAGTGGTTGTGACAGTTACTCGCAATGTTTTTCCAGTTACTCGTAGAAGGTTGTTCAGTTACTTGCAGTGTTTGTTCAGTTACTCACAGAGGGTTGTTCAGTTACTCGCAGCGTTGTTCAGTTACTCGCAGAGGGTTGTTCAGTTACTCGTAGGCTATTTTGAGTTACTCGCAGTGTTTTTTCCAGTTACTCGGAGCGGCTGTGACAGTTACTCGCAGGCTATTTGAGTTACTCATAGTCCCTTTTCAGTTACTCGTAGTCCTTTTTCAGTTACTCGCAGCATTTTTTCAATTACTGGTA
Organism: Alisma plantago-aquatica; assembly: GCA_963693085.1. Classification (NCBI taxonomy): domain Eukaryota; kingdom Viridiplantae; phylum Streptophyta; class Magnoliopsida; order Alismatales; family Alismataceae; genus Alisma; species Alisma plantago-aquatica. The sequence goes on from OY856412.1 coordinate 793,864,571, forward strand.
GTGTTCAAGCAGTCCTTTTTCAGTTACTCGAATAGTTTGTTAAGTTACTCAATCATTACTTTCGGGTGTTCAAGCATTATTCAAGCATTATGTTACTTTCAGCTCAGTTACTCGTAGTAGTTTCAAGATGTACATAAGCATTCTAAGCATAAAGTTATCTAAAGCTTTCAAGAACATTTAGCCAAAATATAAGTGCAAAATCAATATATGTTCAAGATGACATGTACAGCAAGATCAAATGTACATTAAGATCAGTTGTAAATTCAGACTTTTAACAGTTGTACATTCAATAGCAGCTGTACATTCAGATATACACAGCTTATACAACAATGAGTAACTGAACAACAGCTTATACAAAAGCAGCTATACACTTGTTGTTTCTTCATTCTTTTTTGTTTCTGGTTGTTTATCAGCTTCAGCTTCTCCTCCATTGTTATCAGCAGATATACCTTCTTTCATCTCTTTGATTTCAGCTTTTTCATCGTCTATTGGAGGCTGCAGCTGCCCCCTTGCCATCATTCGTTGAAAAATATCAGCCCTTATTGATGGTATGTCTTTGCAGGTGAAGTCCATAGGTTTACAATTTACTAGGCACTCTAAGTACTTCATGACAAAGATCCCACAGTCAAGTGAGTCTTCTTCCTGCTGTGGGCAGATCGGGTAATCCCTTTTCCACTGTGACAATTGACTTCCCTTTTCAGGTGCACCCCTAAAGAAGTCGTGCACTATACCCACCTGCATTAAAAAAACAAGACATTTATTCATCATCAATTAAAGATCAGTAATCCTTTCAATCCACTTATAATGGACTTAATTTTTATAGATCACTTACCCATCTATTGAATTCCTTTCTTGAGTTGCTACTCCAACTCATTGAATTATAGGACCGGTGTGCTCCATCCCTGAAACTTGCTTCGTACAAGTGCCAGTGGTTGTCGTTGTTTAGTATTGTGAACACCGAGTCCATTGCGTCCCAATCTTTCATTGGAACGTTGAATAGTGGAGATAGCATGTCTATCTGTTCCAAGGTGATGTCCTCAATATTAAATGATAGCTTTTGCTGCAAATGTAGAGTTTAAAAACCACATATATAAGTTTCAGTTTGTGTTTCTATATTGTAATTTCATGTAAATTTGTATACAAAGTTTATTTGTCTTACCGGAGCATAAGTGCTCATGCAGTGCCACGTCAATCCCTTCTTCCTCCGCTTGCTTGTGCTCTCCTTGAGCATCTGTACAAAGCAGTCGAGAACCTGAATAAAACCAAAAGCTTTATCAGTTTAGCAATCCAAATTATCTATTTTAAAGAGTTAAACTACATTCTTGTTTCTTACAGGTGAATGTGTCATTTGATCCTTGTACAGGAGGGCGGCGAGGTCCTTCCCCGTGCACCAAGTGTCTTCACTGAATTTCCATTCTCGTTTTAACCTGCAAATTATTTTTATAGATGTTATACATGCGAGTTGGATATAGAAAAATTAATGTGTTATCATTTTACATTTGACAATAACCAATTCCATTACATTTTTTCTATGTTGTCCATGAAGTGATGGACAATTTCTTTGGCTTCTTTTGTTTTGAAATGTTCAAAACCTATGAAGTTTGACATCTTGTGCTGTCAACAACAATAGAGAAAACCATGTTAGAATCAATCTTCATTTTTCCCAAGTTATTTAAGCATTTCTGTCAGTTACTCAAGTATTACTCTCGGTTTCTCATTCATTATGTTCAGTTACTCAAGCATTACATTCAGTTACTCATTCATTATGTGCAGTTACTCAAGCATTATATTCAGTTACTCAAGCCTTACGTGCAGTTGCTCAAGCCTTACTTGTAGTTACTCAAGCATTAGGTTCAGTTACTCAAGCTTTAGGTTCAGTTACTCAAGCATTACTTGCAGTTATGATATACTTGAAAGGAGATGAAAATTACCTTTTCCTCCCTTCTTTTCTTCACATTTTTCTCTATGCTTCCTATCTTTGGCTCTTCCATCGTCTTCTTCTTCAATCTTCTTCTGGGCTTCTTCTGCCCTTCTTCTTCTGCTATCTTCTCCGGCTGTTGGCTCCCTTCTTTTTGTTTCTTTTGTTCTGCCTCTTCCGCAGATTTTGGTTCTTCAGAACTGTTGTCCTTTGTTTCTTTTTTCTCCTCTTCTTCTTGTTTCTTTTGGTCTGCATCTTCTGCAGAACTGTTGTCTTTTGTTTCTTTGTTCTCATATTCATCAACATTTTTACCGTCCTCACTATGATCTTCTGATTCTACATATTTTCTTCTGAGGGTTAGCCTTCTTCGTTTTGTCTGTTGGGCGACATCCTTTGTCGGTGAGTCTTTCTGTTCATCTACATTCACCGAGACAAAACCCTCGGAAAATTCCTGGAATCCACTTCCAGGTGACTGTGATTTATTACCCTCATCTTCCCACTTTCTTTTTAGGTTTTTGTTTTCTTCTTCTAACTTGGCTATTCTTTCTTCTAGCCTTTTATTCTCCAATTGCAGTTCTGTGAATTTATCAACACTTATTCTTGTGCAGATCTCCTTATGTATTTTGAGCTCCTCCTCCAACATTTTGATTCTTGTCTCCAGGGTGGAGGTGTCAATAGTGTCTCCCTCTTCGATGATTGGTTTTGCTGGTGCCTCAGTGGTTGTTGGCGTACTTTTTTCTGGGATGTCATTCGATGATTTTGCAGCATGCCAATCATCTCCCTGGTCTACCACTATCATTTGACATACCTGTCCAACATATAAAAAAAATAATGTGTTACTCGCAGAGGGTTGTTCAGTTACTGCATGTTATTTTGAGTTACTCGCATAGGGTTGTTCAGTTACTCGTAGAGGGTTGTCCAACATATAAAAAAAATAATGTGTTACTGCAGAGGGTTGTCCAACATATAAAAAAAATTATGTGTTACTGCAGGCTATTTTGAGTTACTCGCAGAGGGTTGTTCAGTTACTCACAGACTATTTTGAGTTACTCGCAGTGTTTTTTGAGTTACTCGCAGTGTTTTTTGAGTTACTCGTAGTGTTTTTTGAGTTACTCGTATGGTTGTCTAGTTATTCTATAGCTGTCGCATAGGATTCAGTTACTCACATGTTTTTGTTCAGTTACTCGCAGTGTTGTTTCAGTTACTCGCAGTGTTTGTTCAGTTACTCGCAGTGTTGGTTCAGTTACTCGCAGCTCTTGTTCATTTACTAGCAGGCTATTTGAGTTACTCACAGTATTGATACAGTTACTCGCAGCGTTGGTTCAGTTACTCGCAGTGTTGGTTCAGTTACTCGCAGTGTTGGTTCAGTTACTCGCAGTGTTGTATATTAGATTTTGTCATCTCATTCACCGAGAGTTACTCGCAGTGTTGTATATTAGATTTTGTAACAAAGATTAGATAATCTTACATCCTTAGGCTCCACTTTCGCTAATTCCATCAATTTCTCGACCGGCGCAGCCCACTTCTTTATCCTTGGTTTGGAGTCAAGGAATGTTGGCTTTGCCATCTTTGTCATCTCATATGCCCAAACCTGCATGTAATATATAGAAAATATAATGCATATGTTACTGCAACCCCATAGTCAATATTGTATCAATGTAGTTGAATATGATTTTATTCACTTACGCATAGGCACATGACACAGCCTGTTGTGTACAGGGTGTTCTTAGCCCCTTTCTCTCCTTTCCTTCTTAGCTGGACATTCTCCTTTAGCATCTTCATATTCTTGAAGATACTCCCATGCACCAGCTTTGCCCAATTCATCTGCCCAGTGGCAGTTACATTATCTAGGTAGTGGATAATGTAGATTGGTGTGCAATAGCTAGTGTCTGGGATTAGGAATGTTGCCAGCAGGTGCAACATCCACGCACGACACATATTTGTATTGTCTGCTGGATTGTTGGTCTTGGCATATTCTTGCCAAAGTTTTGTTAAGTTGTCCTTATGCAGGACATCTTTTTCTCTCAATTTCTTTGATGTCTCACCTTCATTTCTATATTTACAAGTCTCCTTCGCAAACTCTTGCCATATCGACTTTACTATGGCAGAATCTTTTCTTTGTGTTATATCTATACCTTTGCTGGGGATACCTAGAATTATCCCCACGTCATCTACTGTCATCCTTCTTTCCTCTCCCTCGGCCAGCAGAAATATGTCTTCATCGACATATCTATCAATTAAATCCTCTAACAAGCCTATGTCAACCGCAAGATTTGGCATATTTATGAGGGTTGCAAAGGCTGTTGAGCTCAGCATCATAAGTTGTTCCTTTGTATAAACCATGCTCTTGCTGGTATTGTTGTAGCTCTTTAAGGAGCACCTGTGGTACAGTCTATTTACTCCCACTGCAAACATATCAAAACTTATCGTTAGAGCTCATTGTTTATTTTGTAAAAGCTATTTAATAAACTGTAAGTAACTGAAAATTAAAACTATTACAAATCCATACAATCTTACCTTTCTCTTTAGCCTTTTCCGTCTCTTTATGTTTCTGACTTGCAGTTGTACTCTCCTCATCCCCTTTGCTTTCTTCTCCTGCATACAAATAAAGTTATTCCAAGAATGTAGTAGTTAGCTTAACAATTTTGTTTTATCGCTTATTATCGGTTACTCAAACATTACTATTGGTTACTCAAGCATTATGTAATAGTTACTCAAGCATAAATTTCAGTTACTCAAGCATTAATCTCAGTTACTCAAGCACTACTATCGGTCACTCAAGCAATATGTGATAGTTACTCAAGCATAAATTTCAGTTACTCAAGCATTACTCTTAGTTACTCAAGCATAATGTAATAGTTACTCAATCATAAATTTCAGTTGCTCAAGCATTAATCTTGGTTACTCGAGCATTAATCTCAGTTACTCAAGCATTATGTGATAGTTACTCGAGTATAAATCTTGATTACTCAAACACTACTATCGGTTATTCAAGCAATATATGATAGTTACTCGAGCATTAATTTTAGTTACTCAAGCATTACTCTCAGTTACTCAAGTATTACTCTCGGTTACTCAAGCATAATGTAATAGTTACTCAATCATAAATTTCAGTTGCTCAAGCATTAATCTTGGTTACTCAAGCATTACATTCAGTTACTCATTCATTATGTGGTAGTTACTCGAGCATAAATCTTGATTACTCAAACACCACTATCGGTTACTCAAGCAATATGTGATAGTTACTGAAGCATTAATTTCAGTTACTCAAGCATTACTCTTGGTTACTCAATCATTACTCTTGGTTACTCAAGCATTATGTGATAGTTACTTGAGCATAAATCTCGGTTACTCACACATTATTATCGGTTAGTCAAACAATCTGTAATAGTTACTCAAGCATTAAACACGGTTACTCAACATTAATGTATGTTATTCAAGCATTCTGTAATAGTTACTCAAGCATTAATTTCAGTTACTCAAGCATTAACATCGGTTACTCAAGCATTAATATCGGTTACTCAAGCATTACTGTCGGTTACTCAAGAAGCAGTATGTAATAGTTACTCGAGCATTACCTTGTTGTTCAAATTCTCCCGCTTTGCTGCGCGTACATTCTTTCTTCTCAGCTGCTATGTTGACTCCACGACGAGCAGTAGCAACATTACTGCGCTTTGCACTTTTTGATGGAGGTTTGATCCATGGGGGAGCTGTAACCCCTATTTTTTTGCCTTTATCCTGTGTCTTAGTTGTCTGAGGAGTCTCAGCAGCAAGCCCCTTCTTCATTCCCGCAGCTTCTTCTTTCCCCTCTTTTTCCGCTTCTGCGTCCTTGGTAGCCTCTTTCTTATCCTCTTTCAGGGTTGTCGGAGTAGTGTGGTCGAGTATTTCCCTTTCCGCCGGCGATGGTGATTTATCCGCTTTTTCTGGTTCTTTGGCCATCTTCTGCTCGGCATGTTGAGGCTGCATTTCGATTTCATCATCTTCTTCAATCACTGGTCGTGGACGCCTTAGCCACGGCGGCCCTGTCGAGGTCTTCCTTGACGCTTGCTTTGTTCTCGTCATATTGGAAGAGGTAACTGTCGGCGACGATCTGGGATTTTGCTTCGGCGGGGACGGAGCGACGATTTGGGGTTTTGCTTTCGGCGGGGACGGCGCGACGAGGGACGGTGCGCGAGAACAACTGAACGAAGGAAGCTTGGGAGATCGGCGGAGTCGCTGAGTCGGGACGGAAGAAACTGAAGACGGGAAGAAAATATTGCATCTATTTACTAACATGCCACCGTGTTTTTACCGGACGGGTAGTAATACAAGTTACCCGCACGGGTATTAAAAAGTAACTCATATATATATATATATATATATATATATATATATATATATATATATATATATATATATATATATATATATATATATATATATATATATATATATATATATATATATATATATATATATATGACATTTTTTTAATACTCGCGCGGGTAGCCTGGATTTCGCTACCCGACAGTAAAAAAAGGAACTGTTCTGACCAGAAAAGTAATTCTGCTAAAAAAAAAGTAACTATGTTGATAAAAAAGTAACTATACGACAAAAAAGTAATCCCGTACAAAATACGCAGCAGATACGTATGTAACCATGTTTTGAAATCTGCTGTTACAAACGTAACTATCTATGAATGAAACTCAACAGTTTGCAAGGTAAAGTAACCCTCTAAATGTCAAAAGTAACGAACTTAAAAAAAGTAACCGAAATAGGGGACGGGTAGCTACCCGCACGAACATTAAAGATGAGCTATATATATATATATATATATATATATATATATATATATATATATATATATATATATATATATATATATATATATGGGCCCATCTTTATTGCCCGCACGGGTAGCTACCCGCCCACCCTTCCGACCACTTTTTTTTCAAAAAAAAATTTCAAAATTATAGACAACTATTTTGTCTAGCTCTTCAAAAAATTTTAGCCAAAAATAATATCATTTGCCCCTCCAAAATAAAAAACCCGTCCTTATATATATCTGCTGTATATTTTGTACAAAGTTATTTTTTTGACCAGCAGAGTTACTTTTTTGACACCATAATTACTTTTTTTTTTACAGCAGAGTTACTTTTTTAGCCAGGAGAGTTACTTTTTTAACTGTCGGGTAGCAAAAATCCAGATTACCCACACGGGCAATGAATGAACGCCATATATATATATATATATATATATATATATGTGTGTGTGTGTGTGTGTGTGTGTGTTCATTCATTGCCCGTGCGGGTAGTCTGAATTTTCGCTACCCTACAGCCAAAAAAGTAACTCTCCTAGCTAAGAAAATAACTCTGCTGTAAAAAAAGTAACTATGGTGTCAAAAAAGTAACTCTGCTGGCAAAAAAAGTAACTCTGTACAAGATATACAACAGATATATATAAGGACGGGTTTTTTTGATTTTGGAGGGGCAAATGATATTATTTTTGACTCAAATTTTTTGGAGAGCTAGACAAAATAGTTCTCTACAATTTCAAATTTTTTTTTTGAAAAAAAGTGTTCGGAAGGGTGGGCGGGTAGCTACCCGCGCGGACAATAAAGATGGGTCCTATATATATATATATATATATATATATATATATATATATATATATATATATATATATATATATATATATATATATATATATATATATATATATATATATATATGATGTTTTTAATACCCGCACTGGTAACTATCCTTGCATACCCGTGGACACAAATACGGTGACATTGATTGTAAATACTAAGTTACTTAGTTCGTCATCCAGCTAAATCCTTCCGTCCTTCCGTCGCATCACTGGTTTCCTCCGTGAACTAGACTTCCGCATCTAAATCCCATGGCCTGTCTACGCACGATCCAACTGCATCTAAATCCCATGCCACCCCTTCCTCTGTGCATGCCGATCTGCTGATCTCCGACAATGATAATTGTGGTGCTAAAGCCAAAGGATGAAATGCATAATGATCACCGGTGATGGCAAGGGGTTTCGGGCTGCTGGTGGTGACAAGTGGTTGTTATGACGTACAAATAGCAACATCAGGGAAGTCTCCGGTGCTAAAGGTGGACTGTCATTTCTGGATCAATAACAGTAACATGGAAGTAAGGTTGTCGCTCCACACACACGTGTCCAGTTCCTTCTCCATCGTCATCCTACCGACCCTCTTTGATTTCCCCTCCCAGTCATCAACTGAGACAAAATCACCAGAAGGAGGATCTAGGCACTGGCGGAATCTGCGTGTACCCAACACAATGTAGCAATTAGTTATATATAAATTGGTTTTATAGAAGATATATTTATTGGGATTCATTGGGGCATGATTAATGTATGAATGATTGCTTGCAATATGTATAATCCTTTATCTTCGATCCTATTTTTCTGATATTGAGTGTATTGATTCATAGGAGAAGACGGATGGTATTATCTGTAATTTGTTTTGGACGAACGCACATAATGTATTTGAAAAAGTGCATGCTTTTTGTAGACTACGGCCTATAGATTAAACACCAGACATCACTATTGATGGTCATTCTAATTATCTATTAATATTAATTGACACATATGTGTGGTGTATTTTTTCTTTATCAAGTAAAAAGTAATGTACAAGGTACACATATAAATGATAACAACAACTCGGTTAGCTATAAGTAATCAGAATTGATGTAGTCTGTTAAGACAATGAACATCTTTTCGATTTGTACGTATTGAAATTTTGTTTAGTAATTAGATAATTGCGATGTTCATAAAGTCCATTAGTAAGTAATTTTCCTTTGAAACTTGTGGGTTGATATGCACAAATTTGGTATCGAGACAGTTTCTGCAAAAAGATTAACAATCCGTTATAGTTGCATATTTTAAATACTATTGGATTAGTAATAGATTTGTTATTTTATATGTTAAATACTTACTTTTCAAATTAAATAGCTACTTTTTATGTTAAATAGTTACTTTTCAAACTAAATAGTTACTTTCTATATCAAATAGTTACTTTCGGTGAATTTCTGTTCATATTTGTAGTTGTATTCATTTTCAGTTCATACATTTTTCTTCTTCTTTTGGTTACTTGTTTGCATGTCTTGTTATAATTATGCCATGAGATTACATTCAATGTAGACAACATCACATTCAGCCATTAATATATACTTAGTATATGACTTAATTCCATCTTCAAATAGTAATTTATATTATAAAATCTTACTTTATATTTCAAATATTTGTTTTGTTTTCAAATAGTTACTTTCCATGTTGAATAGTAACTTTTTATGACCAAATGTTACTCTCAATGTTAGATAATCACTTTTCACACTGAATAGTTAAGTTTAGTCCTCTAAGTTTTGTGACAGAATTAGACAATGCTAGGGGTATAAGAAACCCCCTTATTGTCACATGACATGTCATGTCCAAGCATTCAAGTTGAAATACTTTCTCTTACAAGCTATATTTGTTAAACCAATCGAAAAACCCCTTACGACATTAGAAAATGCTAGAGTATTGAAAAAACCCAACATCGATATGATCAGCTACACTGTTTCCTCGATGGCCCTGTCTATCCTTCTAGCTAGTTACATCATGGGTAGAACAGAGGGAGACTAAAGTCACAAGAAATGAATGTGACCCATTAATTATCACTAGTACATAACCGGCCTTTAGTGTCGGTTATTTAAAGCCTTTAGTGTCGGTTTCTAAGCGACACCTATGTGGGCGCCTCTAAAAGCCCAACCTTTACGCATCAATTCTTAAACCGACGCCACAACCCTTCGCGTGCCACCGAAAACGCGCTGAAAATGCGCCAGCAGGGGGTATAGGCATCGGTTATCCGCTAGGAAACTGACACTGAATCACCCGCTTACACGGCCGTGCTGGCCAGCACGACCGTGGTGTCTGGTCTCATTAGGGAAATCGACGTCGGTTACTAGTATGGCAACCGACATTGTAACCATATATCGTCAGTTTTATACAGATATCCAACACATATTTTATATAGATATCCGACACAGATATCGACGTCGGTACTAGTATGGAAACCAACACTATAACCGTATGTCGTCGGCTTTATACAAATAACCGACGCCTATGATTTGATTTTTTTTTCTGTCAGTCTGCATATCTGCTGTGGCTGGTCGCAGGATGAGAAACCTGCAGTTCAGTTATGAACTGTAGGTTTTACGACATCCATTGATATCAGCCAACAACATGCCACAAACCTGCAAAATTAACATGATGGACAAATTATTATATATGTGATTCACACTCATGTATAAGAAATTTAATTCATATTATTTTTTCATCACACACATGTAGAAACTAGTAGCAACCTGCAGTTCCATTTATTTCATCTCTTTTCACATTCAGACACATGTAGAAACATTCATGTATTGATGATTTTCACACACATATGACAATTCATAAAAATTCATTCACATTCACACAAAATTAATTATGAGAACAAAGTTATTTTATTCATCATCATCATTGTCATCATTGTCATCAAAATCATATTGAAAAATTTCCACTCTTTGCAGAGCTTTTGCCCAATCTTCTCTTACAACATCTAATTCATCTCTCGTATAGGGAGCATGTACATTGAAATGCTTTGCACCTGTGTTGAAGTCCTCAGTTTTAAAGACCTACAAAGAGAATGACATACATACATAATTATAATAATATATAATAAGATTCATATATTTCATATTATCTAACGAGACTATGTATAATACCTGTTGTATGTTATCGATTTCTAATACAACATGTTTGATGATTAGGTCCATAAATCACATCACATAGTAGGCACATGCCCAACCGTTGTCTTTTGTAGCACACTATAAATTGAAACATACAAAATATTCAAAAATACAAATAAGCACACTTCACATAAATAATATATACATTGGAGTCAGGAAATTACTTTCACATTCTTCCAAATGAGTGTCAGACTTTTTTTCCTCGGGACCTTTCCTCCAACTTTTTTGTACTCTTGTAAAGCCCTATATATGTTAATGTAACGCATTAAATTGCATAATTAAATAGTAATGCAGTAACAAATGTTAACAGATATAAAAATATAAAATATTTCTCACGAGAATAATGGCCTTTTAATTGCATGTCCATATACATCCAACTCACTCCCCGCAAGATCTAGATAACATACAGTGAATGTCTTGGGGACAATAACTAATAACTCCCAATGTTTAGAACTACAGGTAAGAAAGTAAAAAATTAATAACTCAATATCCGCAATAAAAATGTAATTTGCTTAAGTCCAAATTACAAGCAAAGTAAACTTACTCGACATTGAATGGAGCTATTATCACCGTCTTATTATTTTTACCAAAATATTCAAAAACATCACAACAGTATGAAGTAACTGAACCAGGGTCTGTATCTACAAGACTAATCAAAGATGGAACTAAAAATCCCACATGGGAAAACCCAAAATCTTTACATGTCTTGTATAAGTGGCTGCAAAACATGTATTACATATGCATTAATATATAAGAAACCAGATTTCCGTATATAAAACAAGGTATATGGATGTATAAACCAGATTGCCGTATGCATTAATCTCACCATATCCACAACTATATCATAGATGTGTTCAACCATTCATACTTAAACAACTCCAAAATATCTTGTATAAATATGTTGTTTCCGAATGTTTGACCTGCATTAATACGTATCAAGAACTTCTATTACGTATGCATTAATACGTATGCTAAACTTGTATAAATAGATTGTTATCGTATGATTTACCTGCAACATTCTCCATAATAGTAACATTTATAGGGCAATTTGGATTATGTTCGCCGATCCATACTGCCACACTCCTACAATTAGGACCTATCGAGGCGTGTAGGTCCCCTGGAAGCCATCTTGGTAGTCGAGGAGGTGGAGGCCGAGATGTAGCGGGTCTCGTCTTTTTGACCTGTATATATAATTTCATATCAATTGACTCATATATATACACACTAACAAAGTAAAGTAATGAAAATTTATCATACAATATCAGTATAGAGGACATCCGCTTCGGGCCACAGTATCACTCCCCCTACTACCTCACCAAGTGTTTCAGCATCTGGGTGTGCATGAGGCAGTGCAAGATCCGTCCAGCAAACGAGTATATGCATGGGGCTCACACGTACCATGCCATATGGTACTGGACTTCCATGAAACATGCACCCTTGAAGGGGTGGGTAAGCTGATGCATCTGCAATGATATATCCTTCACTTTGTAGTCGGCATGGCTTCAACCCCTACAAATTTACGTAATTAAAGAATGTTATATGCATATATACACAAACATATCATCTTGAACAGACTAGCTATTATATATGCCATAAAAATACTTACAGAGGACGTGCTAGGTGGGTCTATAGGATTACTCCCAACCTCTGCAGTACGAGGAGTAGGAGAAGAGAGGTTCGCCACAGGTACTGTCTGAGTGGCAGTCTGAGATGCCTGCCACTTGTGAAATGCTTCCTGGAGTCTTTTATCAACTGCTTCCTCGACTCTCCTATCAATTAAGGAATCTACCTATACATGGATAAAAGAAATACTAGTTTCTGATTATTGAATAACATTCTAAAATAAGAATAAGTTACCTCAGCTTGTGCAAGTCCCACTTTTGGGACATGTTTACGCTGGGATGGCCCAAAGAACGCTTTGATGCCCACACCAGCGCCTGCACCCCTTACACATCCAGGATTCTCTGTGTTACCCAGAGCAACTGTCAGTTCATCCCTTGTGCCCTGAGGGATGAACTTGCCTTCCTTCCTCTGCTCGTGAAGCTCCCGCTAAGCACCATCAACAAAAATTCATAAGTAAACATAACAATAATCAATATCGATAGATTTCTCTAAGAGTTTGATTTTTACCATTTTTGCAGCCGCCTCAGCGGTTGCGGGCTTCTGTATCTCTCCCTTCTTGTTTTGCCTCCCAACTATCCACATAACATGACGAGGTAGAGGTGCGAGAGCAGCAGTAGAGGACTCTGTAGTCTCCTGAGTAGCAGTAGGCTGAGTAGACTCAGCCTGTAGTCTTTGGCGAACGCCTGCATATCCTCTTGGACCCATTGTGTGGTTGTGCACATTCAGTGCACGCCTTGCTCATTGAGCATCACTCTTAGCCTAGTTAGTTAGCACATTGATTTGGTTAGTAATACTAAAGGTTAATCTTGAATAGGTGAATACATAAAAACGTATATTAATTAAATTGGGAGTGGCGACGCTTAATACCTTGAATTCATCTATTTTTCTTTGGGTAACAAACTCCTCCCATTCTCTGGGGTCCAAGTAGTTCCATTGCTGTGTGGCTTCCTTCTTCCTATATTTATTTTTTAAAGAGAATACAAACAAAAATTATTAGTGTAAAGTTAGCGAAATACTGATCAATGTCTAGAATTGGAATCTATCAAGAACCTATTCTCAGCATCGCGTATGTAATCTCAGGTGAGATTGGTCCTATAGTTCCTTAGGACCCTCCCACAATGTTGCATCACACATTTACGATGCAACTTTTCATCCAGATCAAATATGCTCTGCAAATTAAATAGAATTGCTATTAACTAGTATCCTAAAAATTAGTAATCTATACAAATAGAATTACAAATAATAATAACTCACGCATAGTTCCTTCCATATGTGGTCTTTCTTCTCCTTAGGAACTCTATGCCATGATTCTAGGATAAGACTGCAATGGCTGTGAGTAAAAACCCCAAGATATGAAACAAATGAGTTGCGGTTCACTCCATATGGATTTCCTGCCTAATCGAAATCCACAGCCAATTTGGGTCCATTACCCCTTTGCTGTATTAACTTGTTCATCATTGTGATGCCCCTCACTTTCTCAATTTTCTTTTACTGCTCATCAAGTGCTGTAATTTCTTCAAGGGGTACATCACCAACCTAAAATTTGATAAAAACACACTTACATAATATAATTATAAATGAACATATAGATAGAAACCTTAGGGATATATTCTTAAAACTTACATTGTCAGGCAGTGCAAGCACGTCCTCACCCTCACGGTGATCATCAGCACGGTCCTGATCAGCCATCTGATACAAGTATTAATATTTACACTTCAACAATTCATCACATTTGCAACATTATATACAAGTTCTAGCTTTATCACTCATACTCGTCATAATACTAAACTTCTAGGGTTTTCAAGAAGTCATCCTTTGTTCAACATCATAAGAATTACATAATTCAGTAATCCATCAACACAACCCTAAATAGGGAATATTGCCACCTCACACTGATCCTTATGTATATATCATATTCAATTTCAGTAAGACTCAACAAACACTTGTATAATTCAATCTAATAAAATTCAAATATGATTTTATAATGTCAACTAAATTCTCAACAAACACTTGTCGATTAGGATTTTCAATTCTCAAACCCTAATTATGTGAATAAAATATGTTTAAATCTTCTCATTAGTTTTAAAACATAATGATTAGATTACCATAATTAATCAAGCTTTAAACAATTTAATAATGCATTCATCAACTTGATGAATCTACATATCAAAACTTTGGAGTGGTTGAAGTAGTGAAGATGTAGCTTAAAAGTACCTAGAATTCTAAAACTTGAACCGAGTGAGGATAAATATTGTGTAGAATTGATATGTGAGTAATATTGTGTAGAACATAATGCAGTTTGTCATAGAACAATACAAAATATTGATGCATGTAAACCACACATATAAAAAGAAAGCACACAGCCACAACCATAGGATTAATGGGCGTGCCTGTGATACAGGAAAAGAAAAAATAGGGGGGAAGGTCAGGGGAAAACCTGATAATGGGCGTGCAGGAGGGCTGGTCGTCGAGCAGAAGGGCTCCGGGCGGAGAGCTGGTCGCCGGCGTCGGGCAGAAGGTCGCCGGGCAGAGAGCTGTGGTCGGACGGTCGCCGAGTGGAGAGCTCTGGTCGGGCAGTCTCCGAGCGGAGAGTGGTCGCCGACAGCGGATGGCGGAAGCAGACAGCGGCAGAGGCAGAGGCGGAGGCAGCACAGCAGCAGAGGTGGAGGCGGAGGCAGAGCAGCAGAATCGTCGGAGCAATTGTCGAAGCAAAAACCCTGATTAGCGAAAATGAATGAAACATAAGAGGAAGAGTCAGCCTCACACTGTTAAGTTTACTATAGGTGTCAGTTACTAACAACAACCAACAATAAAAACTATACGTGTCGGTTTGCAACAAAACACCGACACGAAAGGGAGGCAAAAATTTTTGCGGTTATTCGTGCGAAAACACAATGGCGTCAGTTATTGTCACACAACCGACGATAAAATGTGAGCAAATTTCTGTCTCGCAGAAAACCTTTCGTCGTCGGTTTCTGTTTTAAAAACCGAAGGTGTATGTCAATTTTTGGAGGTAATTTTTTTCGCTGGAAATTTTGGTTTTGGCAGTTACTTTTAGGTGTCAGTTTCTTATTAAGGAACCGACACTGAATAAAAGTGGTACCCATGTCTGGTCACCCTTCAGAGATTGATGTCGGCTTATTTTATACACCGACACTGTATGGTTTAGGTGTCGGTGTATCATTACAACCGACACCATTAAAAGTGACGTTATAATCCATTTCTGTACTAGTGTATTATATGAACATCTATTGGCTGGTTTGGCTTACATAGAAGGTATTCCCCTCTTGGGTCATCGAAGACTTGGGGATGGACATGGAGGTCTTATAGTAGAGCACCACACTAAAATTATCTATTGTGGACTATTCAGGTGTTTGGCATGTTTGTGTTGTCACTCATGTTAGCAGGATGACCGTAGGATGGTGATCAACATTGTCATCCTATACAAGCGGTAAGATTGAGAGCTACATGACAAAGTAAGATCAACATGGTTTGTGGTGGTGTGATGCACAAATAATGTAACAATATTTGGTATGGAAGTAATTCTCCAACACATTAAGTAACATTTGGTCAATAAATTAATTATTTAACACAAAAGTGACATTTGATAATGAAAAGTAACTAATTGACACGTAAAGTAACATTTGGATATGAAAAGTAACTATTTGAGATGGAACACAACAATGATATTTTTCAAAATGTGTATACCCAGAATTTTTATCTATTACATTGTATTTGGGATGAACATGTTTGCAATGAGGGGCTATAGTAGCATACATATGGGTGTGCATATATGTTATAGACTAAATTATAACTTACAAAGATTTAATTTAGGGCATATGACCAAATTATCTAAGTCAACAACCTTAACTGTGTAGATGTAACAACAAGGTAGCATATTAGATTTGGACAACCAATTTTCATGGTAGGTGTACAAGTGTAAATATAAATACAAGCTATTCTGTTAAATTTAGAAAGCTCATTTGTGCTTACGAGGTCATGTTCTCAATCCTTTATAAAATGATGACTTGGAAGGATAACATTGAAATCATGGATGGTCCATTTTTCTTACTTTTGAATTGCTTTCTCTCAAAATATTGAGGTATGTTTCACCTTCAACTCAAGGAAAAATTAATGGACATATTCAGGTTAGAAATAGGACAAGAATTTCTACCTAGAGTTCTATAAAAAAACTTTTTTCCTGCCCCAATGCATCCTGATGTAAAATGAAAATAAACAATTTTCAACAAAAAATGTATTGGACTTTGTTTCTATTCTCACATATAATATCCTTAATTAAGGATTCCAACTCCCAATTGGTAAACAAAAGATCAACAATGAAGCTGGCTACAATACAATTACTCATTAGAGTTATAGACAAATTGTGCATGGCAATTCTAGTTTTCCAAAATAGGAACTACAGTTGCAGTGAACAAATTCATTGGTGGCAGAATTCTTCTCAACGAATTGAACCAAGTTGTTGTAGCCAATGTGAGCAGCCACAAGAGACTCATTGAAATCATTCTCCTTCTTCCAACTAATTATGTGTACACATAAGGGGAACTTGTGAGCCACCTTCCTCTATCTCACTTAGGGACAATGTGTAGTGTGTCAAAAATTTGACACATAGTCAGATGGCCATCAGGAGTCGAGGTACACCACGATGGACCAGAGCTCGAGGCTACACACCATTTTTTCATGGATTACATACACGGTGGTGAAGTAGGGTATAATCTATCACATATTACATAATCTGAGTCTGAGGTGTTGATAGTGACACATGATTACCACAAGTTCCTTACTCACAAAGTATTTGTAGACCATGTCTAGGGTCTTCATGGGAGGATCCACAAGAAATTGAGCTCAAATATTGCAAGGTCTTGACTAGTCACATCATCTAGATGTAGATTGGTGCACTCAAAATCCGCTACACCTGTAGGTGCACAGAGACAAATTGTCCTCCCTCCAATCCTTTACCCTCTGTACGGGCACCATCTTTTACCATTAGTTGTGAATACTAGGTTCCCCAACGTTGCATGCAAGGACCACGTGTCCAGTGGCACTTTGTGATGGATAATGGAGAAGAGGTAGACTTGGAATATTTACCAGTGCCTGTGGGGACCTCTTCTATGATCTAGAACTGAGATTAGGACTATGGACACCAGAACAAGGGTTCTGCCTCATTTACATTAAGTTGACACCATGTTTTCTAATCATGGGTAACTTAATTTACTACTGGTGTGTTTCTAAAAAACAACTAAGTTAACTGGCAAAGAGGCAATGCTCAAGGGGAGAAACACACCACAACGACTAGGATGCTATGGCACTTTCTATCCCCAAAACTGACAACAGAAAGCTTGGTGCATTTTTGGCACTTAGGGTACACCAAATCAATTGAATTTGATTGGATGCTCCCTTATCTCGAACACTCTTGGGGTTTTTTGAATTCATAAATCCCTAATAGGCTTTCTCATTAACACACTTCACCTGTAAGAGCATTGGGTCGTGCTATAGTTTATGAAAATGACAAGTTAGGGGTGGAACCCAAGAGAGAAAGGGGGCATTAGTACTAAGTTAAATTGGGGACATGTTGCTACTGTAGAGTCTAGGGTTCAAGGGTTTGAAGGTTAATTTTGATTGATTACACTAAGGTTGAACAGGCAATTAAAGGAGAACAAGAATCAAAACCTAAGTTTACCCAAGACAATTAGTTCTAGTGATACTCCTACATAAAGGGTATTGGCCTTGTAAATGATCTCCTGATCAACCACTAAAATCATAGATGAGCCACTCAAGTTAATAAGGTCTATGAGTTACCCCCCTATCTAACTTGGTATATACAAGCACATCTTGATCCAGAGCTAGGGCTATGAAAGTAACAACCCCTCCAATTATAAAAGGATTATTACTCTTGGATATAATTATCTGCATATGGTCAATAAGAAGTGCCCTTAGATTTACATGCTTGCCTTGTACCACCCATACCAACACAAATAGATCTTTCTTAGTGAAGCTCCCCTGGTTCTCATACTGGGCAGAAATTGTATTCATTAAGATCTTTTGAACATATCTAAAGTAAGAGTTATGAATCAAGTTATTTTTTATTTACCCACTACAAGGTTTCTCTACGATGAACCTCTTTCACATAGATGTGTAGTTCACATTAGTGTCTTTGTATGTCCTCCCTTAATCTAGGAGGGCCGCCACTTCAAGACTGGGAGCAAAAATCTTGTTAACCATTTTGGCAATGAGAAGGCAACTGTCATTCTCCAATCTGAAGTAAAGAGATTCTTTCCCATCATGTGTGACTTTCTCCAAGGTGTTAAAGAATTAACATGCCAGCTCAATGTATGTCTTCTGGATAGTTGTCATCACCTCAAATAATCCAATGGGTTTCATGACATCCTATAAAAGGAAAAGACACCCAAAGTTTCCATTGTCTCTCGGCAGGACTAGAGGGTGGCAATCACTCTACGTCTCAGGCACTCTGGATGTTGTGGCTTCTTCAACTGAATGTCTCTCACATTTAGGGCCTCCTCAAGATATACATCTTGTACTTTCTTGTTCTGTGTAGGTTGTTCCTCTTCATTCTTTACATCCTAAATTTGTTCATTCTCATTATCAAGTGTTAGTTTCTACCTTGGGGCTTGAGGCATGACATGGGTGGTGGAGTGCCAAGCTCGTATTTGTGGTAGTGGTACCTATGAAGAATATGGTGTTGCACATTGTGGATGAGCAGAGGATTCTTCCACAATAGGTTCTATCAACACATCTAGATCAACCACTTACAAATGGACTATGTCACTATGAGGCCTCAGATTCACTGATGGAAGTGGAGGAGAAAGAGATGTAGACATGGTTGTAGAAGAGACATCTTTGGGCCAACTCTGGTAGGAGAGGACATCCTTGGTTCTCATCACGACTTGCTTTGTTATCTTCTTCATTTTGGGTGGAAGACTTAGATTTTTTGAATTTCTAGGTGAGTGGGCAGAATGAAGAAAAGGAGATGGATTCAATGGTGAAATAGGAATCAAAAGTGTAGGTGGAGTCAGGAGAACGGTGTTGAAGGAGATTTGGGGTTGGATTTGAGGTGGAGGATGAAGAATCAAAGCTGGGATATGGTTGGGCGACATTGCAATGCCGCTAGATGCACGCACGGGCATGGTATCACAAAGAAATGAAATGAATCACATAAAATTAAGTGTTGGAATTGGGGGTCTTAAGTGGATTGGGCCCGTTCTAGAAGAGCCGATCTGGGTGCCATGGGCATGTTGGCTTGTTGGATCCATGGCCCTGCTATGCCACATGGCCATGATGGTTGACTGGTGACACGACTGTGTTGCCTAGCACACCCGTTCTTAGTCTATTCTTTCTTTCCTTGATTTCCCCATGTTCTCTATGATTTTTAATGCCCCACCCCAACCTTTCCATGGTGCCTCAACCATGGTGGATACATAACATGTGATTTCAACATGACACTCCTCAAATAATCAAATCCTCAAACCAAAGTAATTTTTCAATAACCCCCTTTCACATCCAAGCTATTTTTCTTCATTTCATCACTCTTTTCACCTGTAGATCTAAAAACTAAACAAAAATATTAATAATAAATGTGTGTTTTCTTGAAAATGTGTAAAAATAACCAAAAAGTATCAAAATTTGAAGGTTGGGTGAACAATTCCTCAAATTTAGGTGGATTGCTTCCCATAGTGCTAATTTTTATGCCTTCTACTAGGCTTCTTGTAGTTCTTTCAATCCATCAACCATTTGGAATCATCATGTCCCCAATCTTGAAGTAGATACAACCCTCATTTGCATTCAATAGTTGTTCATTGTCCCATTGAACACAAAGGTTATCACTATGTGTTCCATTAGGATTTCCATCCCTTAATTAATCAGTTGGACTGTTCAAGTGACCATGCTCAACATCCTCATCTCGGTCTCTTTGGATTGTGGTCTTAAACATATTGATCTTTATTTTCATGTCTGTGAAAGATATCATCATTGTACTGCTACACATATGTATCTTGGAAGCCATTTGTAGATAGGCATGGTCTCCCCAACATGGTGGGAATCTTCTCATCTTCCATATCCATGTCAAGAACAATGAGATCATCCGGGAACATTGCTGCCCTTTCCATGTCTATCATCACCAAGATATCATCCAATCTACCTCTAGGAACTGTTATGGAGCGGTCCGCCAATTGGAGAGTGCAATGATCCGATTTCAACTTGCCTAACCCGAACATCAGATAGACACTACATGACATCAAATTCACACTAGATTCCAAATCCAGAAGGGGTTGGTCTGTGCAATGTCGCCGTATATAGCTAGGTATGAGTGGGGCTCCTGGGATTTTCCACTTCACAGGAAGTGATTGTTGTAGGATAGAAATCACTTGTTTTGTCAAATTGATTTTCTTAGGCATCCACCCCATTGACTTCCTCTAGACAATACAAATCTCCTTGAGAAACTTGGCATAAGATGGGATTTTCTTGATAGCATCCAACAAAGGGATATTCACCTTCACTTGCTAAAACATCTCTAGAATATCAACACTGTGTCTTTGCCTCATTTGTAATGATGGAGGCTCATTCAATGCCTCATGGAATGGTGGGTCACTTGCTTTAGTTTTACTTGGATCAACATGCCCTTCTTGTGGCATGACATGAGGTGAAACAATATGGATTGTGGAACCTACAAATAGAGTAAAATATGGAACACATGGTATCACATTCTCAATAGGAGGTGTCAAAAAATCATCTTTGGCAATTTCAATCACAATATCACCATTTAGCTTCTTCGACCTTGTTTCCCCAACATCCCTTTTAGTTGTAAGCTCCTATAGAGATCTCCCACTCCGTAGAAATGTTACAATACTTTGTTCCTCATGGTGGAGAGGGGTAGTAGGTTTTGGCTATGGAGGAGGTGGCCCTTGGTATTATTATTGTGGTAGAGGATAAAACTGAGGTTGGTAAGTGAGGTGGTCGGATGGTTGTTGTGATGGAGATGGAGGAGGCATATAAGTCTTAGGATGGCCCAAAAATTGATATACAAGGCTGCACTCACATAGGAGGTGGACTATAAAAAACTTGAGAGGCACCCATTGGTCCACTTGATTCATTGAAATTCAGTATGGGTTGGGAGGACAATTTTCATTTTACTTGAAGAGCAAGTATTGAAGAGAGCTGCTCCACTTTTTTTATCAAGCTTTGAAACATGCTTTTGAACATCATCAAAGCTTTTCAACATAGAGATAACTTCATCCTCAAACCTTGAGCAATATCTTAGACTTTGTTGTTCTGAGTTGACATGAGGTGCCTTCACTTCTTCAACTAAAGACTCAATAGAATTAACCAAGTGACAAGGAATAGTTCCCACTTGGTTCTTCATAAAGATAATCATTCCCCCAAGAATCTTAATCAATTGTGGGCTTGAATCATTAGAAGCTGAAGGTGACACACCAAAGGGCCGGTCACCATCACTAATCATGCTAGAAGATTGGATCCTTGAATTTTCCACCAAATGCTCAAACAAGGGCCATGTTTCCTTAGGTAACTTTGACATAAAAACTCATCCACAAGAAGAATCCACTATAACTTGACCCATTGGAGAGAGATTAGAATAAAATGATTACACAAGTTTCCATAAATGGATTTCATGGTGGGGACACTCTCTCAACATTTTCTGGAATCCTCCCAAGCATCATGTAATTACTCATTACCTGTTTGACTAAAACTCACAATGGCATGCCACATTTGTGTCAACCTTGCAATAGAATAAAATCTCTTTGTAAAGGCATTCTTTGTGTCATCCTGACTCATGATGTCTATTATCAATTTATGCCAATATTTGGCCTTATCTTTGAAGGAGAATGAGAACAAGGTCAGCCCGATTGAGTCACCACTGTCTGTTGACGTCCTGAAGGTGGAGCATACTTCAAGAAAAGATACCAAGTGCTTGTAGGGGTTCTCACTCTCCAAGCCATATAAGGTGGGTAGGAGCCCAAGAAGATTAGGAGGTATGGAGAATTTCTCCCTGGCATTTGATCAACTATACTAATAACATCAGTTGTGGTGCAATTTCAATAGCCTTTTACATATTAAATGTCATTAAAAATAATGTTTTGATGTTTAGATTTACCCATTTTATTCTAGTTTACTTAAATAATAAGCTCTAAGTAAGTTTTGGTGATATTTGAAGGAATTGGATGCAAATCATGTGAAATCAAGGAAGTCTGATTAATTGTTCAAAAGACCTCTCTTCAGTCTGTCGATCAATTGGCCGACAAGAAGGTCTGACCAAGAGGCTCGATAAAAGACTGTCGATTCAAGCCTGGCAGACTTATTGAGCATCATCCTGACGATATGGAGTACCTCGACAACCATCGGTCAAGGGAAGTAGTGTCGTGCAAAAGGGGAAAAACTCACCTCTGGCGATGCAACATTGACAACCAAGTCTATTGACACTAACAAACACTTGTCGGTATGAAGCTATCCATCCAACACTCGACACACCTATCGAGCAGATGACCCTCGATAGTCCCATCGAATCATTCCACCGATAGACTACATCGACAACGACATTGATGCCCAAGGACAACTGTTGAGGAATCATCCCGACAGCCCTGTCGACAGATCATTTGCAAGTGAGAATTGTACTGACAATGAGATGAGATTGACATGTTTGTCGATCGACAAAGATTGTAATAAGATCCATTGTCGACCTGACCGTACACAGAACCAACAATAAGAAACCATTAACATCGATGAATAGGAATCGAACGTCTTAACCCTATAAATACACCCCCAACATAGTCGTACCAGGCATCTTGAATCTTTGGAGGGGGAGTGCTGATTGGCTGCCGCCAATCTTTCTCAATTTCCAGAGCTGGAGGACGAGACCTATCGACTTGCTTAGATCCCTTGATCTAGTCTTATTGATCCTGCTCCCTGCCTATTCCTTCATCATTACCGAGCAACTAAAGGACCTTCTTGCCTCAAACCAAGATCAGAAATGAGGAGAAAGACTGTCGACACCACTGTTGACCACAAGGATTTCAACCAAGATGTTAGTAGATTGATCATTCGATCTACCCTTGTATCTATCTTCGCTTTCCCTTTTCTACATCATGGCTTACTTTTGTTGTATTGTTTTTGTTTCTTTGGCCATGTGTGGCTAAAACCCTAACTTGGGTTGGGATTAGCCGTCAGTCCCTCCCAAGCATGTAATTGTTCATATTTCTATTTTATGGCATAGATTTTTTAAAGTTTTGTTCCTTTACTCTTATTTAATTGTGTCAATTGATGATTAGCTACCTTCTTTCAACATTTGATATGGATGTCATTCAAGAGAATGAATTCATTGAGATCTGGAGTATAGGATAGTAATGATACACGAGATTGAGGAGTTTCTATAACAAAAGTCATATTATCTTCCACCGATCTTTCATTTATTAACTCGAGAGAGGGAACCCCATTAGATAGACATCTGCCCGGATCTCGATAGAAGGAAGGGACATATATTTTCTTATGACTATTTGCAAAACAAGTAGAGAATGTATATAAAATAGGAGTGAAGGTTTTATGTGGTTGAGGTTAGCTTGATTGGTGAAACCCATTCCAAGTCCTTTTTATCTTGACTTCTCAATTCGTCTATTTTTCTTCTTTAATTTTCCATAATTTAGGTTCACTACTTAATTAGGTTAAATCCATTCCTTAATTGGAACACCACAAGATTGCTTTCAGTTAAGCTAGACTAAGCAAAGATTTCACATTTTTGTTATGTTATTCTCCTTGTCCCTGCGTTCGGCCCCATACTACTGCAAAGATCCCATATTGAGTTACGGATGTCTCTTCTAGTCGGGTATAAATTTAAAGTCCAATATTTTTGACTAGACAACCGTGTTTACAATTTTAACCCATGAAAGAGAGTGATCAACTTTTATTGCCATTTATGAGGATAAGGCATCGAATAACCTCTAAAAACTGGGGGTCTACTTAGCACTAGTCATCACTTCTAAATTTTGCAAAACATTTATTAGAAAATCTATTTTACTACCTATATGCTATAATATTGGTTACGTTTCCAGTCTCAAACTCTAATTCATTAAATATTTCTATTTATAGGTAGCCTCTTATCATTTCTAACCAATCCTAGAGTTCCTCATTGAATATCTAGAGGTAGATATTCTCCTCATAGATCTAATGGTAGCACAAGGTTCTCCCAACACAAATGTCCCCAAGGAAAAGCCTTCTCTGCGTTCCTTAGTCACATGTCATGTCAATGACAACTGGGATCCTATAGTTCTCCCTCACATGCCGGTGGAAAACTTTGATTTCAAGCCTGGATTCATCAGTATGATCCAAAATCAGATGTTTGAGGGAAACTCTGTGGAAGAAAACCCATATCACCATATATACGCCTTCAAGAACCTCTACAATACTATTAAGGTAAATAGAGTACCACAAGATGTCATCTACATGAAAGGTTTCCATTTCTCCCTCAAAGACAAAACCCTACAATGGTACCTATCTCAAAAAGGCATTGCTTTGTTGAAACAACTGTTTGAAGCCTTCGCTAACAAGTTCTACCCAGTTGAGAAGACAGTAAGATGCAAGCTAAACATTATCAGTTTTAGACAGAAGGCTACTAAAAGCCTGCATGATGCATGGGAAAGATGTCAAGAATACTTAAGAGACTTTCCTCATCATGGCTATGATGACGGGTTTATTATCACCACCTTCTATGAAAGCCTTACGTCGACTGAGAGAACGTCTCTAAGCACTACAGCTGGCAATGATTTCCTGAAGCATGATGCCGATACCTCCAAAGAGATAATCAATAACATGGCAACTCTTCGAGAAGGTTGAGATTTTGATAGGAGTTCTTCAATGACCATGTCTGCTGAGGGCGAATCCCTAAACTCTAAGCTATTGGAAAAATTGAATGATAGACTTGATAAAATGGCATCTGACATCCAAAATATGAAGGAAGTCAATTCCAGACATTTTAGCGAGGCATCCATAAATGGTGTCACATGTGGAGAAGGGGGTCATGGTATTGATCACTACATCTACACCCATGAAGTAGAAGACACACAAACTGAGAACATGTCTTGTATTAACTACAAACATCCTGACCATCTTAGATTCTCTTATGAGAACACCTCCGTAGATAAAAACTCATTTCAACTGAATTAATCTTCTCCAACAATGGGCAGAGGGCAAACCGTCGGAAGAGGAATGCCACCAAAATTTAATAAAATAGATCTCAACCACAATAGCAGGGAACCTTCAATGGGAAGAGGGGGAGCCTTTTTCAACAACATCAAAAGTCTATTTCCAGTCTGGAGTCTTTATTAGAAAAGATGGGGGAATGTCTAATGAGTAATAACAACATACTAGAAAACAAGTAGACACATATGAGAACTGTGAATACTCAAATGACTGATCTTCAAACTCACAATCAGATGATTGATCAACAATTATCTTCTATTGCTACATTGATTGGGAGATCATCAGGACAATTCCCATCTAACACGAAACAAAATCCCAAGAACAAAATGATGAGAATGGCCACACTCCGCTCCAGGAGTTCTACTTTTATTGCACAACCTAAAGTACTAATCATTGAAGGAAGCATCAACAACCCAAAAGAGGCCCCAGTATGCAAAAAGTCAAAAGGAGCCCCAAATTCTGTTCCATCATTAAAGGTGACCAAATTTCCCACTAGAGCCCCATATCCGCATTGCTTCATTAAGGAACAACTCGAGAAGAGGTACACCAATTTTTTTGACACCATTAAGAAAATTCATATTGATATTCCTCTCCTTGACATAATCAATGAGATGCCTACATGCACCAAGTTTCTAAAAGACCTCATCACAAAGAAGAGGAAGAGAGGAGAAGTCGAGACAATATGCCTTACAAACATGACATCTGCCTTTTGCTAATTGAATATGCCGACCAAACAAAAAGATCTTGGTGCATTTACTATACCATTCCTCATTGGTGATTCATTGATAAGATGTGGTCTTGTAGATCTAGGATACAACATCAGTCTAATGTCATACAGTTTAGCAGCCAAGTTGGGCCTCACTGATATTATTAAATCAAATATGAGAATTTAATTAGCAGATAATTCTTATACTAAACCGATTGGGATGGTAGAGGACGTACCAATCAGGATAGGGAATTTCTTCATCCCTTTTGACATTTTCATCATTGACATAGCTGAATATCCCACCTATCCAATGATATTCAGACAATCTTTCCTTTTAACGACATGAGCATTGATTGATATGGCTGATGGGTCAATCACAATATGAGTAGGCAACGAATCTATTGATTTCCACATACTCAATTACAAGCGGCCCCCTCTTCAATAGAAACAAGTTACTTTACCGATTGTTGCAACCATCTATTCACAGAAATAGTGTAGCATAATGCTATTGTTAATCCTCTAATGCATGCATTAAAAAACCCTACGTCAGGATTTGACGATCCCGAGGTCGAAGAAATCCTGGCTTACTTGGGAAGCACATATGAGGAAGATGAGTTTTATGGCACTACTGAAATAGTACGATATGTCTCTATTCAGCGTGAACCAAAAGTCATTTTAGTTCCAAAACCACTACCAAAACTCAAGCCACTTCCTAAAGGTCTGAAGTATGAATTTCTTGATGAAGAAAAGAGAAGTTCAGTGATCATTAATGCACAACTGCCCTCTGATCAGTAAGAAAATTTTTTATCTGAACTGAAGCACCAAAAAAAGGCTCTTGGATACTCTATAGATGATATCAGAGGTCTCATCCCAACAGTTTGCATTCATAGAATCAACCTCGATAATGACAGAAAGGCACAAGTCCAAGGTCAAAGAAAGTTGAATGTCAAAATGTGAGAGGTCGTACGCAAGGAAGTCATTAATCTTATAGATGCAGATATTGTCTATGCTTTTAGTGACAATAACTGGGTAAGTCCAGTTCATGTGGTTCCCAATAAATGTGGGATGATAGTAGTAAAGGATAGAAAAGGGAAGGAATTAGCCACACACATAGTGATTGGTTGGTGCATGTGCATAGATTACAGACTACTTAATGCAACAACACACAAAGATCATTTCCACCTTCCCTTTATTGATCAAGTTCTAGATAGGCTGGAACATCATTCACATTTCTATTATTTAGATGGGTATTCCAGATTTTATCATATTCCCATTCATCCAGAAGATCAGAAAAAGACCACATTCACTTATTTGTACGGGACGTATGCTTTTTGACGCATGCCATTTGGTCTGTACAACACACCTGCCACCTTTCAGAGGTGCATGTCAGCCATATTTTTTTATATAATAGAAGAGGTCATGGAAGTCTTCATGGATGACTTCTATGTGTATGGGTCATCTTTTGAAGATTGTTTAAAGAACCTATCCCTGGTCCTCAAAAGATGTGAAGAAAAGTGGTTAGTCCTCAACTGGGAGAAATGTTACTTTGTGGTATGAGAAGGAATAGTTCTAGGACACAAGATGTCTGAAGCTAATATAGAGGTGGATAAAAGTAAGATAGAGGCAATCTCTATACTTCCACCCCTCTTCAATCTCTTCTGTCCGTAGCTTTCTAGGACATGCAAGACATTACCATCAATTTATCAAGGACTTTTCAAAGATTGTGAGGCACTTGTCCAAGCTATTGATAAAAGACACTCCGTTTGTCTTCGATGAAGAGTGCCAGAAAGCCTTCCACACCCTAAAGGATGCCTTGACCATTTCTCCCATTATATAATCTCTAGATTGGGACCTTCCCTTCAAAATAATGTGCGACACTAGTGATTATGCAGTAGGGGTTGTCCTAGGATAAAAGAAGGATAAGAAACATCATGTCATCTACTACGCCAACAAAACTCTTGATGAGGCTCAAACTAATTACACCACCACTGAGAAAGATATGTTGGCCATCATCTACGCCTTTGACAAATTCAAATCCTACTTTCTAGGAGGAAAGGTGACAATCTATACTGATCATGGGCCAATCAAGTATCTCATGCATAATAACGATACCAAACCATGTCTCCTCCGGTGGGCCCTTCTTTTACAAGAATTTAATCATGATATTGTTGATAAAAAGGGGACAGAGAAAGTCATCTCTGATCACCTATAAAGAATAAAGGTGGAAGAAAGCAATCCCCTCCCTATCAACAAATCCTATCAACATGATTTGTTACTTCTTATTCATTCTATTGATCAAGTAACCCCATGGTGGGATGATCTTTGCAACTACCTGGCATGCCAACAACTACATCCAGGAATGACCTACAATCAAAGGAAGAAATTTTTTCCAGACATCAAGAACTATTTCTGGGATGATCCCCTACTCTTCTGAAAGTGCACAGATAATGTATATCGTCATTGTGTGGTTCATGATGAAGCTCACTCCATCTTAGAAAAATGTCATGCGTCCCCCTATGGAGGACATCTTGGCACTTAGAAGATAGTTTTAAAAATCCTGAACTATGGTTTTTATTGGCCAAGCACATTTAAAGAGGTGCACACTTTTGCTAAACAATGTGACACGTGTCAGCGCACTAGGAATATTAGCAAACGCAACGAGATGCCCCTTGTTGAGTGGATTGAAGCAGAGATCTTTGATGTTTGGGGGATATAATTCATGGGACCTTTCCCACCATCTTTTGGGAACAAATACATCTTGGTGGTCATTGAATACGTCTCAAAGTGGGTGGAGGCCATACCGTCATCAACATGTGACTCTAAGATGGTCATGCGAATGTTCACAAAAATCATCTTTCCTAGGTTATGAGTTCCACATATTGTAATTAGTGATAGAGGGTCACACTTCATGGAAAGGCAATTTCGAGCTCTTTTGAAGCGATATGGGGTGAGACATAAGATAGCCACCCCATATCACCCTCAGACTGTAGGTCAGGTCGAGGTCTCCATTAGGTAGATCAAGCAAATTCTTAATAAAATTGTGAGAAAATCAAGAAAAGATTGGTCATCTAAACTCGATGATGCTCTTTGGGCATATCAGACTGCTTACAAGACACCCATAGGAACCACTCACTATCAGTTAATCTATGGGAAATCTTATCACCTCCAATTGGAGCTGGAACACAAAGCCTATTGGGAAATCAAGGCCCTAAACATTGATGCTAGACTTGCTAAAGAAAAGCATTTCTTACAGTTATAGGAGCTAGAAGAGCTTCACCTGCACACTTATGAAAATACAAGAATCTACAAGGTGCGCACCAAGATATGGAATGACTCTCATATCAAGAGGAAGGATATTTCAGAAGGAGATAAAGTTCTACTATTCAATTCTACTCTACGACCTTTCCTAGAAAAGCTTTGTTCTCATTGTTCTGGACCATTTAAAGTAATCACCATCTATCCCTCAAGAATGATGAACATTCACAATGAGAAATCAAGAACATTCTCAGTCAATGGTCACTGATTAATGCGGTACTACAAACACGAAGTCATCACCAGAAAGGCAGAATTCGAGTTACCAGATGCCCCAGAAGCAGAATAAGATGGATGTTTAAGAAGTCAAGCTACATGACTATAAACAAAGACTACTTGGGAGGCAACCCAAGAAATTTTCTTTTCTATCATTTCGATTAGTTTTTGATGATTTTGTTTCTCATACAAACACTTCTTAAGGATTGTCTGATCTAATTTAAGGAGGACAATCGAATTTCTTTTAAAATGATGATTGGAAGACAATAATTTTACTTTGACATGTCAACCTAAAATCTGATCCACCTTATCACATGATTACATTTAGAAAGTTAGTACATTTTTTATCGTAGTAGGATGACAATGTTGTCGATTCACTTAGGTCGACATTCCTATTGACCGCCTAGAATTAATCTTCTTTGGAACGACTGTCATCCTTACAGTTGAGCCACTTGACAAGCTTCCTGTTGACATGTTGATCAAAAACATTTTGGTTTTTATCTGTCTACTTCATGATCAACAATGTTCAAAAGACGATCGTCATGCCCACATTTAGAACCTATTGACCCTCTCAGTTGACACCCCTATCGATTGATAGGTAGTTGTCAAATCTGGATCCACATCTGAATAACTGACTTCAGTTTCACCGACCTTAACCTTGACTAAAAATATTGAGCCCAGTGTTAAAAGTATTTAATACTTTCTAATCATAGTGAAGCTTTGCCTCTCCGTCTGCTCGCCGATCGACCTCCAAGCACAATCACTCGACAAGCCTCCTGTTGATGTCCGGTCGACACCCTTGTCTGTGTGTTCCTATCCACTACATTTTCATCCAATCAATAGGTAGAGATACACACCGGCCGACACCCCTGTTGACCTCTACCATGACATACATGTCGATCAATAACCTTAGCGTTCGTTTACAAATCACACTGTTGACTTGATTTCATTATAATATGTTGACCACCATATTGACCGTGTACTCATTTTTTCAAATTGATACCACTGACATTAGTGCATGCTGTTGATGCCTGCTACTATAATACTAATCGATAGAGTTAAATGCACACCTGATGAGTGCCCTTTTCTCTTTTCTTTACAGTGATGGCTTGCCAAGGAACCACCGTCCCATCAAAGAAGGAAGAGACCTGTAAAGAGGTGAGATCACCTCTTTACTAAAATTTAAAGGAAATACAAACATCCAAAATTTTAACAACATTTAGAGACTTTGAGGATGATTGCATAATATTACAAGTAAATAAGCATGATTCCAGATACATAATAAAATGTCAATAGCAGCGGAAAGAAAGAAATAATAAGCCTTCACATGGCTTTATTGTTTATTACATGAATGATTTCTAAAAGAAAAGATAAGATAAATAGGATCTAGCTATAGCAGCGTAGCCATCCTTTCTAAAAGCTAAAGATCAACTTCGGAGGGGAACTTCCTTCAAGCCTGACCTTCACCTTGCACAACACCAACACCTGGGTGGTTGGGAAGACACCCAGCAAGAGGAGAAGAAAGAAAAGTATGTGTTACAAGATTATTCTAAAAAGTGGCAAGAAAGTTGTAACAAGTAAAATAGGCTAGAGATTCATTGAAAAGCGATACATCAAGGAGTATGAGGCTTTTTATAATGAAACTTGCCAATAACAAAGTAAATAATGGTTTTGCATGTAAATTAATATGTCTACCTAACTAAGTAGGGTTGAGGCACCTACCAGACCTCTAACCTTAGGTGAGGGGAGAATAAGACATTCCCAGTCACCTATAATATAATGGGGAGAATTATAAACATTCCCCTAGGGCGATTATATACATGCCCTCTATGGGTGGTTGTACATAAGTACCACTACTTTATAATTAAATAGAATATTTAATTACATGCTAACAAAAGAGTTATGGCAAGATTAAGCAAAAGATTATGTAACATGGTAGTGGGGTATGAATACCCAAACAAGATAATACTTCAACAAATTTTGAGGCAATAAACAATTTAGGTTTCAAGAATCAAGGAATTAGGTCAGATTAAGCCTCATAAGAAATTATAGGTAATGGTATAAAGTTTTCCCAACTGAAGAGTAGATGCACATACCTTAGCCTCAGGTGTTCTAGAACCCTCTTTCCAACCCTTCACATGAATTTAGAACCCACTTTCCCTAATTCATCATTAGATATATGAATTAGAATTATATGTACTCTTTAAAGGTGGAAAACCCTAATATTACTAACTTTTGTCGCAAACCATAGAATCAGACTCGAAAAACCTCACCATCATCCTAGTTAGGATTTTCTGATCAAGATAACATATAATATTGTATATTTTAAAGATATGGACTTTTAGGGTTAATTTTAGTGATTTTAAGTTACTTAAATCATTCTAAAAATTACGTTTTCGCAAACATCAAAATCAAAACTCAAAATTATTTTTAATGGATAGATCTCATCTTCCTGATTTCAAAACACTATCTATTTTTAATTTTTGACATCGGAAATAATTTATAGAAATTATTCTATTTCAACCAATACGAGAGTGCCACATAGGCAAAGCAAGAGGGAGAGAGCTTGCGAGAGAGACAGAGAGGGCTGAGGGGCCCGCATCCCGTGACCTGGGCCTCTCGCTGTAGGTGTGTGGGTCGGGGTCAAGGCTGATCAAAACAAAGTAAAAAGGCACGATTGCCCCGAACGGAAAAAAGAAAAGAAAAGGAGAGACGAGTGGGGCAAAACGGTAAAAATCATGAAGTCATCTTCCACCCCTCGCCCGATCGTCATCGCGCTAGAACAACAATAGCTATTTGTGATAGATTTGGGGGAAAATGCTATAGGTGATGAAAAACTATGCATAAGTAGTCGAACTGAAGCCCATGCGAAGCCGAACTAGATGGTACCTTACGATTGGACGGAGACGAAGCAACGAGGGAAGGAGATGCGCTGCAAGCCAGGTGGTCCTCGGTGGCAAGTTGGGGGTCAGAATGTCCACAAAACACCAAATTGAGAGCATGAGCGAGTTTCTAAAGTGATGACGGTCGCTGAGGTTGTTATATTTATGGGCAAGGTACCCTGGACTAGGGTTTAGGTAGGGGCAAGAAGAGGAGGTCAGCACCCCTATTAGGCATTTCTCCAAAACTCGTCAAATCCCAAAGTTTTTGGGATAAACCTGTGTGGAAATGCGCAAGGAATCCAACGAAGCAAGTTTGAGCAAAATCCATCGATTAAAACTCGAGATAATTTGATTTGAAAAATCGAGAAAACAAAACCTATTGCCTTTTACGATTAGAGGTAGAAGACGACTGTGAGTCATCAGATCAATGGACCCGGGTCCACGAAGGACTCTGGGCCGTCCGATCACGCGGATGAGACAAGGAGTAGGTTGCTAATAAAATTCGACCAAAATTCAATTAATTCCTAAATGTTTCTCTCTCTCTTCAATTGGAGGCTCAAACGTTGTCCAAAAATTACCAAATTTTATATTCTGACTTATTTTGACGCGTAGAATCCAAATATGGAGTTAGTTTTGCCTTTTGAGAAAGTTTGATATGTAAAATAATTAAAATGTCATTTTATCTTTCCTCCTTCAAAAGAGGAGATAACATTATCTAAATTTTGTGTAACTTCACCCATAAGTCTCCCTAAAGGATTGGAACACGATTTTGCAATTATCTTTACAAGTTGATATCATTTATTTATTTATTAAATAAATAGAAGATTCTACACACTTTCTCTCTCCTATTTTATTCATTATTCAAACATTATCCAAATTAGTTGCAAATTTGCCCAGAGGCTTATTTTTATGTTTAAAATACGAATTTGGAGTTACGTTTCTGATTTGAGAACATTAAGTATTTTATTTCACTTTATTGGCATATTTCCTATTTTCTTTTGATAATGTCATTAATATTTATATTTATGTTCCACTTTAAATGATACTTTTCCCTTAAGTTACTTTTTGATCAAGGAAACGAATTTAAGTATCAAATTATCCTGATGGGTTTCAAATTATCATATTTGGTGCAAAATCTTTCTAATTATCTTCTATGCCCATTAATTCCCATATTACCTTTAATTATTGCATTTATCTTCTTCCTTATATAAAATTCGGATTTTCTCTTATTTCTCTTATTCTAGGAAGTGCTAGAAAGTTCTAGGATGAAATATTTAATTCTTTTTTATTGCTTAGTGTATAATTTGCACTTTAGACCCATTATCTAAAAATCTAACTGAGGTATTTGTGCATACAATCCTATATTAAGAATCTATGGGAAACATTTATCCAATAACCATCATAATTTCACTAAATCAAGTCCAAAGACATATGGAACGAAAATGAAGGACAAAACTTATAGAAAAGAGTACAAAGAGGTACATAGAGGATTTCAGTATGTTACAACACTCCACCCCTTAAAAAGGATTTCATCCCTGAAATCTCATACAAAGAGGGAAGGGTGAGTATGTAACATCTCGTCTTTCAACTCCCAAGTGGTTTCTTATAAACCATGATATCTCCACAAAACCTTTACTAACTCTATCTCATTATTCTTCAACTGCTTTACTCGGGAGTCAAGGATCCTCACATGTAGTTCTTCATAAGTCAGATTCTCATTAATCTCCACAGGTACAATAGTGAGTACATGAGACGGATCCTTTACGTACTTCCTCAACACAGAAACATGGAACACATTGTGGATCTTATCATAAGCAGGAGGCAAAGCTAAGCGATATGC
This sequence comes from Alisma plantago-aquatica, assembly GCA_963693085.1. Lineage (NCBI taxonomy): Eukaryota > Viridiplantae > Streptophyta > Magnoliopsida > Alismatales > Alismataceae > Alisma > Alisma plantago-aquatica. The sequence continues at coordinate 793,899,090 of OY856412.1, forward strand.
ACAATCTCCCACTTTATCTAAGATTTCAAATGGTCCAACATAGCGAGGACTCAACTTGCCTTTTACTTTAGATCTTGCAATAGAACGTATAGGCTTCATCTTTAGAAAAGCATAGTCTCCCACTAAGAAGCTTACATCAGACCTCTTTTTATCAGCATACATCTTCTGTCTGTCTTGAGTAGCTTTCATCCGTTTCTTTATCAGCTGTACCTTCTCAAGCATCATCTGTATGTCATCAGTCTTCACTAGGGAACGTTCACCAACATCATCCCAGTGCAAAGGCGAATGACAAGGTCTACCATAGAGAGCTTCAAAAGGTGGCATACCAATACTTGCTTGGTAGATATTGTTGTAAGCAAACTCTGCCAACGGTAGATACCGATTCCAGGTGCCACCCCAATCCATCACACAAGTACGTAGCAAGTCCTCCAGAATCTGAACTGTTCTCTCGAACTGACCATTAGTTTGCAGGTGGTATGTAGTACTGAAATGCAGATCAGTACCCATATCTTCTTGAATCTTACCCCATAAGTGAGAAGTGAATTTCGGGTCTCGATCAGAAACTATCATAGCAAGAACACCATGCAGACGGACGATCCACTCCACATATAGCTGAGCCATCTCAGCAACTTTATACGTGGTTTTGAAAGGCAAGAAATGACCAGATTTTGTAAGATGATCAATCACCACCCAAACAACATCATAACCTTTCCTGGACTTAGGGAAACCGGTAACAAAGTCCATTGTGATCTTCTCCCACTTCCATTATGGAATCTCAAGAGGATGAAGAAGACCACCGGGTCATTGATGTTCAATCTTAACTTGCTGACATGTCAAGCACTTCGCCACGAACAGAGCTATATCATTCTTCATATTCTTTCACCAGAAGCTTCGCTGTAAGTCCTTGTACATCTTGGTTGTGCCAGGGTGAATGGTGTACTTGGACCCATGAGCTTCACTCAGAACCTTCTGTCTCAGATTACCAGCATTGGGAATCCACAACCTTTGTCTGAAGCGGACATCACCATCCACTCCGGCAGAGAAGTCAGATTGTGGTTTCTCAGATAAAGCTTTCAACTCTTCAAGCTCAGAGCTCTCTAACTGTGCAATCACGACTTCTGAGATCCAGGTTGGTGTAACGGTCAAACTGGCCATATGAACACACAACTTGTCTTCATCCACTGAATCATTAGGATGAGGTCTCCAACTGGTCACATGTTCAAGGTTTTCCCACACTGAACATCTCAGAGCAGCACAAACAACATCCTTCTTATGACTTAGAGCATCAACTACGACATTTGCTTTACCAGGATGAAAAGTGATGGTGAAATTGTAATCTTTAAGATATTCCATCCACCTACGTTGTCGTAAGTTCAGATCCTTCTGAGTCAACAGATATCTCAGACTCTTGTGATCAGAAAAGACTTCAAACTTTTCGCCATAGAGGTAGTGTCGCCAGATCTTCAATGCATGAACTATAGCAGCAAGCTCCAAATCATGCGTAGGCCAATTTGCTTCATTAGGTTTCAACTGTCAAGAAGCATAGGTGATCACCTTTCCAACTTGCATCAAAACACACCCTAAGCCTTGTCGGGATGCGTCGGTGTAAATGACATAGGGTATGCCTTCAACAGGAAAAGCAAGCACGGGAGCAGAAGTCAGGCTCATCTTCAACTTCTGAAAACTATCCTCACATTCAGGGGTCCATGAGAACTTGACCTCCTTTCGAGTCAGCTTGGTCAAAGGTAAAGCCAACTCAGAGAACCCTTTGATAAACTTCTGATAGTAACCAGCTAGACCAAGGAAACTACGGATTTCGGACGGGTTTTTCGGAGCATCCCACTTTGTCACAACTTCTACCTTTGCAGGATCAACAACTATATGGCCAACAGAAATCACGTGACCAAGAAACATAACTTCCTTTATCCAGAACTCACATTTTGAGAATTTTGCATACAGTTGATTTTCTCGCAATGTGCTGAGTACAATCCGCAGGTGCTCGCGATGTTGTTCCAACGTCTCGGAATAAACCAAAACGTCATCAATAAACACCACTACAAACTTGTCGAGGTATGGGCGGAATACTCGGTTCATCAGGTCCATGAACGCAGTAGGGGCATTTGTCAAACCGAAAGGCATGACCATGAATTCATAATGCCCATAACGAGTTCTGAATGCTGTCTTCGGGACATCATCATCCTTTACACGCATCTGGTAGTAACCACTTCGGAGATCCATCTTGGAAAACATGGTGGCTGTCTTCAGCTGATCGAATAAGTCGTCGATGCATGGCAACGGATAACGGTTCTTCATTGCCACCTGGTTAAGCATGTGGTAGTCCATACACATCCGCAAAGATCCATACTTCTTCTTCACAAACAGGACAGGGGCTCCCCAAGGGGAAACACTAGGGCGAATGAAGCCCATGTCGAGAAGCTCTTCAAGCTGCTTCTTCAACTCAGCCAGCTCAGCTGGGGCCAAGCGGTAGGGTGGCTTCGATATCGGTGAAGTTCCAGGTATAAGCTCGATGGAGAATTCCACTTCGCGAGTTGGTGGCAACCCGGGCAACTCCTCGGGAAAGACATCTGGGAAGTCCTTCACCACATCAACATGATCTAGAGCAAGAGGTGTAGTATCGAGAACTATGGAGGCTAGAAAGGCTCTACACCGTTGCGAGACAAGCTTTTCAGCTTTAATGGTAGAGATGACAAACTGTCGCTCTTCTCGCTTCTTGCCCTTGACACACACTTTTCCCTCATCAAGATGAACCAGTCTAACCTTGGATTCCTCACAGTACAAAACTTCTTTATACTTCTTTAACCAATCCATACCTAGGATGATGTGAAAGACGGTCATATCAAGCAAGACAAAATCTGTGGGAAACATTATTCCGGATATACAGAGGTCCAAGGTAGGAGTTTGGAGGTACGAGGAGCATATTTTACCACTAGGAGTTTTAACATCTAACACATGATCCATAAACTCAGATTCGATTTCAAGCATAGAGGCAAACTGACAAGATATGAAGGTATTGGAGGAACCAGAATCAAATAGGGCTTTTAAAGGATGCATATTAAGGTGCAGTGTACCTTCAATCACTTCATTGCCTTCACCTTCTTCTTCAGCGTTGAGAGCAAACACTCTCCCATTCCGCCTTTCCACTGGCGGACGCCTCGGGTTCTGGTTGTTGTTGTTATTATTGTTGTTCTGTGGCGGTGGGTTCTGTCTTGGCTGTTGCGGTTGCGGGGCATTGTTCTGCCCTTGCTGGAAACGGGGGCAGTTGGGTCGGATGTGCCCGACTTGGCCGCACTCATGGCAGGTTGGTGGAGGACGGTTGCCATTACGAGCATGTACATTGTTGGAGGGGCATCTGCCAGGAGGATGGTGGCGATTGTACCTGTTGCAATGATCACATCCACGGTTCTCATGCTGGTTCAGATTCTTCCTTTTGTTGTTGAAACCATTAGAAGCTTGAAACCCTGGATAAGACTCAATGGCAAGAGCCTTGTCCACCATCTATTGAAAAGTGAGTGGCAGCTGCGGAACGAGGCTTCGACCCACATGATAGTTCAGGCCTTCCAAGAATAAGGTTGCTCTTCTGTCAGCTCCAAGGTCGGTGGCGTAACGTTCTAACAGCAGAAATTTCTGAACGTAGTCGGCCACACTCATGCTTCCTTGCTTGAGACTATAAAACTCAGCCTTCTTCTTCCTCAAGAAAGCAGGGCAGATGTACTTCTCCCTGAACAGCTTCAGAAACTGGGTCCACTCCATAGAAGAGGTGTCCCGAGTGCGGGCAACACCGTTCCACCAAACGCGCGCCGGTCCATCTAGCACGTACGTCGCAAACCGAACCTTCTGGTGAGGAGGGCACACCATGCCCTCGAAGGTCCGATTCAGGGCCAACACCTAGTCGTCGACTTTGTCCACCATGTTAGGCTCACTCTCACCCTTGAAGTAGGGTGGCTGCATCTTGATGAAGTCAGTGAGGGTGAACTCCCTCAGCTTGTTAGCAACAACAGCAATGGTGTTGAGTTGTCCCATCATGGTGGAGGACAACAACTGTCGTAACATCACCAGTTCTTGCTCAGGTGTGAAGGTAGGAGCACCAGAAGCAGGTTGGTTGACCGCAGGAGCCGCAGGAGTGTCGGGGTCGTTAGGGGTCGACTCCTGGTTCGCGTTATCAAACAAGTCACCTCTCCTGAAAATTAGGGTTATCATATTAGGTTCTTAGGAGTATAGAATCATAGATGAGAAGAGAATAGAAATAGAGACGAGAAAAGGATAACTAGAATGCTATTGCCTAAAAACATACTATTTCGGGCAATTTGTATCAGCGCAGGCCAGGCTAGATCATATGGGCATGGGAGTCCTCGTATACCAAGCTAGTGGTGCGGAGGAAATTTTTGCCAGCCCCTGATACCCTGATCCTTTCTAGACACCCTTGCTTCAACTGCATACCCTAATAGTCACCTAAAGGCTCTGATACCATGCTGTAAAGAGGCGAGATCACCTCTTTACTAAAATTTAAAGGAAATACAAACATCCAAAATTTTAACAACATTTAGAGACTTTGAGGATGATTGCATAATATTCCAAGTAAATAAGCATGATTCCAGATACATAATAAAATGTCAATAGCAGCAGAAAGAAAGAAATAATAAGCCTTCACATGGATTTATTGTTTATTACATGAACGATTTCTAAAAGAAAAGATAAGATAAACATGATCTAGCTATAGCAACCTAGCCATCCTTTCCAAAAGCTAAAGATCAACTCCGGAGGGGAACTTCCTTCAATCCTGACCTTCACCTTGCACAACACCAACACCTGGGTGGTTGGGAAGACACCAAACAAGAGGAGAAGAAAGAAAAGTATGTGTTACAAGATTATTCTAAAAAGTGGCAAGAAAGTTGTAACAAGTAAAATAGGCTAGAGATTCATTGAAAAGTGATACATCAAGGAGTATGAGGCTTTTTATAATGAAACTTGCCAATAACAAAGTAAATAAGGGTTTTGCATGTAAATTAATATGTCTACCTAACTAAGTAGGGTTGAGGCACCTACCAGACCTCTAACCTTAGGTGAGGGGAGAATAAGACATTCCCAGTCACCTATAATATAATGGGGAGAATTATAAACATTCCCCTAGGGCGATTATATACATGCCCTCTATGGGTGGTTGTACATAAGTACCACTACTTTATAATTAAATAGAACATTTAATTACATGCTAACAAAATAGTTATGGCAAGATTAAGCAAAAGATTATGTAACATGGCAGTGGGGTATGAATACCCAAACAAGATAATACTTCAACAAATTTTGAGGCAATAAACAATTTAGGTTTCAAGAATCAAGGAATTAGGTCAGATTAAGCCTCATAAGAAATTATAGGTAATGGTATAAAGTTTTCCCAACTGAAGAGTAGATGCACATACCTTAGCATGAATTTAGAACCCACTTTTCCTAATTCATCATTAGATCTATGAATTAGAATTATATGTACTCTTTAAAGGTGGAAAACCCTAATATTACTAACTTTTGTCGCAAACCATCGAATCAGACTCCAAAAACCTCACCATCATCCTAGTTAGGATTTTCTGATCAAGATAACATATAATATTGTATATTTTAAAGATATGGACTTTTAGGGTTAATTTTAGTGATTTTAAGTTACTTAAATCATTCTAAAAATAATGTTTTCGCAAACATCAAAATCAAAACTCAAAATTATTTTTAATGGATAGATCTCATCTTCCTGATTTCAAAACACTATCTATTTTTAATTTTTGACATCGAAAATAATTTATAGAAATTATTCTATTTCAACCAATACGAGAGTGCCACATAGGCAAAGCAAGAGGGAGAGAGCTTGCGAGAGAGACAGAGAGGGCTGAGGGGCCCGCATCCTGTGACCTGGGCCTCTCGCTGTAGGTGTGTGGGTCGGGGTCAAGGCTGATCAAAACAAAGTAAAAAGGCACGATTGCCCCGAACGGAAAAAAGAAAAGAAAAGGAGAGACGAGTGGGGCAAAACGGTAAAAATCACGACGTCATCTTCCACCCCACGCCCGATCGTCATCGCGCTAGAACAGTAGTAGCTGTCTGCGATAGATTTGGGGGAAAATGCTATAGGCGATGAAAAACTATGCACAAGTAGTCGAACTGAAGCTGATGCGAAGCCGAACTAGATGGTACCTTATGATTGGACGGAGACGAAGCAACGAGGGAAGGAGATGCGCCGCAATCCAAGTGGTCCTCGGCGGCAAGTTGGGGGTCAGAACGTCCACGGAACACCAAATTGAGAGCATGAGTGAGTTTCTAAGGCGATGACGGTCACTGGGGTTGTTATATTTATAGGCAAGGTACCCTAGACTAGGGTTTAGGTAGGGGAAAGAAGAGGAGGTCGGCGCCCCTATTGGGCATTTCTCCAAAACTCGTCAAATCCCAAAGTTTTTGGGATAAACCTGTGCGGAAATGCGCAAGGAATCCAACGAAGCAAGTTTGAGCAAAATGAATCGATTTAAACTCGAGATAATTTGATTTGAAAAATCGAGAAAACAAAACATGTTGCCTTTTACGATTAGAGGTAGAAGACGACTGTGAGTCATCAGATCAGTGGACCCGGGTCCACGAAGGACTCTGGGTTGTCCGATCACGCGGATGAGACAAGGAGTAGGTTGCTAATAAAATTCGACTAAAATTCAATTAATTCCTAAATGTTTTTCTCTCTCTTCATTTGGAGGCTCAAACATTGTCCAAAAATTACCAAATTTTATATTCTGACTTATTTTGACGCGTAGAATCCAAATATGGAGTTAGTTTTGCCTTTTGAACAAGTTTGATATGTAAAATAATTAAAATGTCATTTTCTCTTTCCTCCTTCAAAAGAGGAGATAACATTATCTAAATTTTGTGTAACTTCACCCATAAGTCTCCCTAAGGGATTGGAACACGATTTTGCAATTATCTTTACAAGTTGAGATCATTTATTTATTTATTAAATAAATAGAAGATTCTACACACTTTCTCTCTCCTATTTTATTCATTATTCAAACATTATCCAAATTAGTTGCAAATTTGCCCAGAGGCTTATTTTTATGTTTAAAATACGAATTTGGAGTTACTTTTCTGATTTGAGAACATTATGTATTTTATTTCACTTTATTGGCATATTTCCTATTTTCTTTTGATAATGTCATTAATATTTATATTTATGTTCCACTTTAAATGATACTTGGCCCTTAAGTTACTTTTTGATCAAGGAAACGAATTTAAGTATCAAATTATCATATTTGGTGCAAAATCTTTCTAATTATTTTCTTTGCCCATTAATTCCCATATTACATTTAATTATTGCATTTATGTTCTTCCTTATATAAAATTCGGATTTTATCTTATTTCTCTTATTCTAGGAAGTGCTAGAATGTTCTAGGATGAAATATTTTATTCTTTTTATTGCTTAGTGTACAATTTGCACTTTAGGCCCATTATCTAAAATCTAACTGAAGTATTTGTGCATACAATCCTATATTACGAATCTATGGGAAACATTTATCCAATAACCATCATAATTTCACTAAATCAAGTCCAAAGACATATGGAACGAAAATGAAGGACAAAACTTACAGAAAAGAGTACAAAGAGGTACATAGAGGATTTCAGTATGTTACAAGACCTCTTCCTAAGCAACCCACAACTAAAGTAGACAAGAGAGCCAAGACTATTGCAGTAGCACCAGAGGCTCCACAAGGTTCACAGTTGGAGATCTCCTATCAAGGAACCTTCAGGCCTCAGAACAAAGACCAGTCAGAGGCATTCAAGGTAATGCAATCTGTTGTCTTCAAACCCACTCACTTCATCTCTTCCACCGCCCTTGATGAAATAGACATCCGGGTACGAGTCGAGGGAATGTTGGCTAAATCGAATTTAGCCCACCTCTATTTCTCTACTCCATGAGCCTATGCAGAAGAAACTACATCATTCATGTGATCTATTAAGGAGGCATCATCTACCAAGGACGTGCACTCTAAACAAATACAAGTCAGAATCAACAATGTTGACTATGTTCTCACTTACCACAGTCTGAACATAATTTTTTGTGGTACATAGGAAGAAGCTACTAGGGATTCTTTCGGCCTCCTAGTGAAAGAGGATTCTAGTTGTAATTCTTATAAGTATTGGGAGAAATTGACATGCCAAAAGAAGTATCAATCTGGACACTCTAAGGCATTTGTGGTGGATTATGGTTTCTGGAGAGTTATGCACAAAATAGCAGCCAATATCCTCTTCACCAAAGCAGAAATGAGGAGCATATACCTAGAAGGATTAAATATGTTATCTTTGATAATGGACGGTCGCCCTGTCAATATTGACCACCTCCTTATTGATAATTGGCTGCTTATCTGCTCTGCTCTACAAAGATAATATTATATGTGTGGTCTCATCAGACTTATATTTCAGGCACACAGACACCCACCATGTGTTGCTTTTAAGGAAATAATATGAGCCAACTTCATCACCATAAGGACATAATGTCCATTGGTATATTGGTATGGTTTGACAATTCTACCAGCTACAGGTTCATGAGAACCAAGCTTTCTATTCCTTTACCTGGTCTAGTGAATTATGACAAAGACCAGTTACTCTTTTATGAGGAGGAAATTACTGAACTCGCTTAGAACTTTCCATATACGAACCAAGCAAATCCAAGAACATCACAAGGTTGGGTACCATCATTACAAAACAACCTAAGGGGCCACTATCTAAGATATTAGAAGAAAGTGATCAAAGAAGAGTTGTCAGGTATGACCTCGAAGAACTACAAGTATCACCTGACCATGGCCTGGACTCCCCCCCAGTATCTAAAGATGAATGCCCCCAGTCATTCCATCTACTACTACAAGGAAGCAACCTGCCACCACAATCTGCTCTGCTACCATCCCAATTACAGCTGCTACTAGCAAGCCTATCTCTCAGTCAATATAGATGGTACATGATGTTCCTGAAAGTCCACCACAATGTCAAGCACGTTCCTATCGACCCTTTTTTTCTTATCAGGATGCAAGGTCTGATAATCATTCTTCATCTTCTTCACAGGAAAATACTTTGGGTGGTGCCTTTGGTCATAAATTTGACACTATACACAGAGTCACTGGTACAATCATGACTTCCTTCCCCAAACCCTGAAAGACTGTAACAAACATTGAACAATGGGTTCTAGCAATGGACACATGGGTCAGTCAGCTAAGTATCATTCCTGTACAAATGGTGACCCTTCAACACCAGCTAGATTAAATATTGAAGGTTCAAGAACACCTCTTACTCAACATGACTTATCAAGAAAAGTCTAGGTAGTGTCGAGAAGAACAGTGCACCCTACAATGAGAACGAAGAAGAGTGCGTCAACGCAGTTCTCTTGCAGCATCATCTTCACTGTCTTCCCGATCCACCGATGGTAATTCATATATTTATAATAATATGAGTGAAGACGCTCATCGCCACTCTCCTAATCAGACCACTAGGTCATTTTAAGAATCCATATCCCATGTGTCTGTATCAATTTTTGGCTCTATTAAACGTTCATCAAAGAATGTACTTTGTATGCCTCATCCACCACAACCTCTAGTGGATAGCCTACCTCGGTTTCAGACAACACCTATCATCAACCCTTCTAAGGATTGATCATCTGAAAATATTCATCCTCCATCTTCAGCATCATCTCGAGATGGTTTTGAACGAGAGATGAAACAAAACCTTGACAAAGCACTCCTCAATATGAGCCCAATACGCTCTCTGCTTAGTCTACATACCAAAGAAGACATATCTATTGGGGTATATACGACACATATGTACCTCGATGATGATTCTATAAGCCCTTTCGACAATGACTAAGTTTCTTCTAATGATGATAATGGTGATATCTCCATTGTTCTATCAGCCGCACCCACTCCTCTTTCAAAACCTATCTTTCCAGAACCTATGCTGCCACTCCCACCTTAGATTCCTTTGAAAATGAGTGGCTTTGATCTGGATTTCTTAAAGGGAATGCATGTTCATGACATCTTTGTCTTACAAGACATCCTGGAAGATCAACGTGATGGTCTCCGTATTATCTATAACAATGGTTCCATCACCCTCTTAAGAGAAGATTTCTAGAATCTTTTTTGCAGTCCTACCAAAGTCACCAGAAAATGTTCACCATCTTTGTATTTGGAATGATATATGTGTTGTATTATAAGCTTCAAATAAATAGACGCAGTACCAGAGAGATACTAGAGTCAAGTATAAGTAAGGAAAAGATACAATATAGTAAAAGCTTTCCAAGAATAATAAAATAATAGACTTAAGTACCCTGAACACCGTAGATTCCCTACGGATGCCTGCACTGTAGGGAGGAAACGATCCACCCTGACAGTGACAAGTATACTGGGATCAGAACACACCCACAGAGCGTGCGGGATGACGAAGCCCTTGAGGAAGTCTCCTAAGAGAAGATAGGTTACCCAACATGAACCAGAGATCCTAGTGGTTACCTAGAGGTACCCATAGAGCGTACCAAGATGAGGCCCACAGAGTGTCTCAGACCCTCCACCTGTGTACTCAGCCTAGTAGGAGAGGTCCAGTTAAAGGCCATCTATTTAGCTACCTTAGTCAGGCATGATGGTTCGAGTCAAGCAGACCCAGATTCAGTTCTAGGCTTAGCTTCCCAGGTTTTAAGCTAAGTCTTGTACGGTGAGATCGTTGTTTGCTACGAGTCTTCATATGTAGAGTACACTGCATATGATCAGGGCATAAGCTAAAATATGATCATATAGGTTTAAAGAGTTTCTTATAAGAAAAAAGAATTAAGAAAGATTTGAATACAATTTCGTAGTAGTTGTTCTTTAAATGTAATATTTACATTCCCTATTATTTTAACTGTATTGTTTTAGATCTGCTCAGTGAAGTAATTACTGTATTTTATTCTAGTTTAATAAATTATCTATAGTATCCTTCCATATTTACGTTTGTTAATGATTAGACTCTTTAAATATTACTGTTGTTATAATTGATATCAGTTGCTTAAAGGTATATCTGTAATTATATCACTGCTTTAGACTATTTCTTTGAAGTACTCATTCACTGATATAGTAGGCTCACCCCTCTACTCAAAATTTTTAGGAAAACTACATGGACTTGAAGAAGGTCAAAGCATCAGAGTAGATGTACCACATGAGTTAAGTATGAGATTAGTTAAGTTCAGTGAGTCCCTATCACTGTAGGTCCTTGTATAGATGTGAGAGAGTTGTAAATGATGTTTGTGTGTTTGTTTCCTTAATAAGAGAGAATGCAAGTGATTGTCATGTCGTATGTACATGGAAGTGTGAGAAACGTAATTAATGTATGGATGTGTATCATTAATGTTGAGATCATATTAGAGTAATAAAAGTTTAATTCTCTTGTAAAGATTGTTTATGTGATTGAATGCAAGAAAACAAAGAGTTTGAAATAAAAAGGAAAAATCGGGAGTGAAATTTGTATTAAGTGTAATCCTCATAGTCATGACCTACTCTCATGGTTAGTGGTAATTTTGGGATGTGGGTGTGACATGTTCTATCTCTTTCAATGATGGTGCATTCTGAACAATGAGTCACCAGTTGAACTCGACATTCTGAAAAGTTTCAAATTAATCATCTCATTAGCATAGTTATATTAACTTTTAATCCACCTTCATTAATTATTTTATTCTATTATCATATGTATGTATTATTGTGTTATGTTTTGATTTCTCTCATAACGCCGCGACCGCGACATTGAAACAGAAGGCGAACCTCAACTGCAGTGTATGTATTAGAAAAAGAGATTTTAGTGGGACCGCGGTCGAGAAACAAATAAGAACGACTGCGACCGTGGTCGAAAGATCCATGACCTCATTATGACCATGACCCACAGTCTTTTTGCAGCTGGCTATTGCATTTGAAAGGCATCGCGACCCACGGTCAAAACCCAGTCTATATGTATGTTGAAAGACACTGTGTCCTGCGGTCAAGGAATGTGATACCATGATTGCGATGTCAGAAACTTTGTCATGTTCCATTAAAAATGGAGATGGGGTTGGAGGTCTAAGACCACGTTCAACAGGTCATCGACGGCAGTCGAGGTGGCGGGGCTCCTCGAGTGAATCGCGCCCAAAATTTTTACCCTAGGTAAAATAGGGATGTCGCAAAATGTGGAAAAGAGGGGGAGAAGAGGAATGTTGAGAAGGGTTAAAAGTATGAAAAAGTGGCAAAAGGAATGGCAAAAAGACTAAAATTAGCTTCGGTAGTCGTCAAAAAAAGGTTTTGTTGAATACCTCTGTGGTGGAAAAATGGCAAAAAGCAAAGGATGAAGGGCTTGTTGAGGTGATGATGTGCTCGTTCATTGGCAGAGGACAAGATCATGCTTGGTCATCATCTCTATTGTTGGCATCATCAGTGCGTCAGAGAGAATCAAGTGATTCGTTCGTTGGTTCGACAAACTCTGAGATTTGGGCAAGAAGAATAGTGTTCCAGGGGATTTAGTATATATATGATGGGCACCACGACCCACGACGTGGGGAACACCTCGACCATAGTCGTTCTTCCCTTTGGCATGCTCTGCAGGTTGGGGCCTATCTGGCCTAAGTGTAGGTACCGCAGGTCACGGCGTGTTTCCCTTCTTTGAGCATAGTTAACACCTCGATCGCGGTCCTTCAAACCAAAATAACTTGAAATCAAAAGCAAAAACTTGTTCCTCCAAAAAACCATCTTTGGAAAAAACCATAAAATATTTACACTCCTTTTAGGAGAGGGAAATTGAATTATAGGGAAAACTAGAGGTACATAGCTCATAACACTAGAGTACAAAATAAAGGAAAACATGAATCTTGAAAAATAGTAAAAATTGGTTTGCCTCCCAAGAAGTGCTTGTTTAAAGTCTTTAACTTGACTTCCTGATCATTCAATTTTTAATTTTCTCAGTTGATGGTGGTATTTCCTTAGTCTTTTCATCCATAGGCTGGCTGGGTTCCCCCAAACTAAGTTATGACCTTCTCACAAATGCTTCATCTTTGTAGTACCTTTTTACTCTCTATCCATTTACCTTAAAAGTTTCTGTCTTCTCTGCTGATATCTCCATCATCCCTGATGATATATTTTTACAATAGAAAAGGGGGATGACCATCTCGTTCTAACATTTCTAGGGAATAACCTGATAATTGAATTAAACAAAAGGACCTTGTCCCCATTGTGAATGTCTTTGTTCTTCAAATGGGCATCATGCCAAACTTTTGTTCTTTGTTTATAAATATTTGCATTTTCATAGGCATGAAGTCTCAATTCTTTGAGCTCTTGGAGCTGAAGAAACCTTTTATGTCCAGCCTTATCAAGGTCCATATTCAGAAATTTCATGGCCCATAGAGCCTTGTGCTCTAGTTCGAGCAGTAGATGACATGATTTATCGTAAATTATCCTATAGGGTGTCGTCTTTGTAGGTGTTTTGTAAGTGGTTCGATAAGCCCAGAGTGCATCATATAACTTCATTGACCAATCTTTCCTTGTGCGGCTCACAATCTTTCCTTGTGCGGCTCACAATCGTTTCTAAGATTTTCTTGATCTATCTATTTGATACTTCAACTTGCCCCGATGTTTGGGGTGATAAGGAGTCATGACCTTATGTTTCACCCCATAATTCCTTAGAAAAGTTTCAAATTGTTTCTCACCAAAATGTGATCCTCCGTCACTTATGACCGTGTGTGGTACTTCAAAGCGTGAGAATATAGTTTTCTCAAAAAGCTTTATCACAGCCTTGGAATCATAAGTTTGAGTGGCAACTACTTCAACCCACTTAAAAATGTAATCAACAATGACGAGAATGTATTGATTCCCTTTTGATGACAAAAACGGTCCCATGTAATCAATTTCCCAAATATAAAAAATTTCAACTTCTACCAAATCAACTATGGGCATCTCGTTCCTCCTACTTATACTTCACATTAGCTGACGTTCTTTACTTGATTTGACAAAAGAAGCTGCATCCTTGAAGAGTGTGGGCCAATAAAATCAAAACTGTAGGACCTTTACTACTGTCCTATCCCCACCATGGTGCCCACCATAAGGCAACGAATGACACTCTTTCAAGATCAATGTCACCTCCTCTTTTGGTATGCACTGACGATATAGATTATTGGAGCATATTTTAAAGAGTAGTGGGTCATCCCAGTAGTAATTCTTCAGATAAGAAAATAGGTTCTTCTTCTGGTTGTACGTGATCTCCGGTGGTAAGTGCCCACATACTAAATAGTTGCAGATATCTACAAACTAGGGTAGTCTCTGCTCGTCAGACTGAGTCATTAGTAGGGCTTCATCAGCGTAATTGTCGTTCATTGGTAACTGATTCTCTTCATCAAAGACTATTCTAAACAAGTGGTATGCAACCACATTCTCCTTCCCTTTCTTGTATATATTTTCATGATCAAACTCTTGCAACAACAACACCCATCTTAAAAGTCATGGTTTCATATCCTTCTTCTGCATCAGATACTTAATTTCCCCATGATCTGTATATAACTTTACCTTCGATCCTATTAAGTATGATCTAAATTTATCAAAGGCAAATACATTGGCAAGCATTTCTTTTTCCATAGTTGTGTAGTTTACTTGCACCTCATCAAGCGTCCGACTTGCACAACAAATTACATGATGTTTCTTGTCCTTTTTCTGTCCCAAGACAATGCCTATTCCATAGTCACTAGTACACACATGATTTGAAAGGGCAATTCCCAGTCCAGTGCTTGAATAATTAGTGATGTTGTTAGCGCTCTTTTTAGTGTATTAAAGGCATCCATACATTCATTGGTGAATTTAAACTTGACATCTTTGAGCATAAGATTAGACAAAGGCTTTGAAATTTTCGAGAAATCCTTTATAAACCTCCTATAATATCCCACATGTCCCAAAAAACTTCTCACTCCTATTACAGACTCTGGCGGTGGAAGCTTTGAGATGGATTCAATCTTACTCATGTCCACTTCAATTCCCTTCTTTGAAATCTTATGACCGATGACAATTCCGTCTTGTACCATGAAATGGTACTTCTCCCAATTTAGAACGAGATGTTTTTCCTCACATCTTTGCAGCACTAGAGATACATTTCTTAGGCATGCGTCAAAGTCTATTCCATAGATTGAGAAGTCATCCATAAAGGCTTCTACGATGTCTTCCAGAAAATCTGAGAACATCGAGATCATACAACGTTGGAACGTTGTAGGTGCATTGCACTGTCCAAACGACATTCTTTTGAACGCATATGTGCCATAGATGCACGTAGATGTTGTTTTCTCTTAGTCATCTGGGTGAATAGGGACTTGATAAAATCCTGAATATCCATCTAGTAAACAAAAATAGTCATGATGGGCCAGCCTTCTAGAACTTGGTCAATGAATGGCAAAGGGAAGTGATCCTTCTTGGTGGTTGTGTTTAGCTTGCGATAATCTATACACATGTGCCAGCCTGTCACTGTCCTCGTGGTGACTTCATCTCCATCCTCCCCTCATACGACTATCATTCTACCCTTTTTGGGTACCACATGGATAGGATTAACCCAATTTCTATCACTTATTTGGTAGATGATTCTAGCATCTCATAGCTTTATCACTTCTTTCTTTACAACCTCTTTTAACATTTGATTTAGCTTCCTTTGTGGTAGAGCCTGCTCTTGGCTGTCTCTTCAAGGAAAATTATGTGCATGCATAAAGCTGAGTTCAGACCTTTAATGTCTTCCACATAATATCCTATGGCTTTTCTACGCAACCTCATCTCATCTAGCAATTTTTCCATCTGGTCATCAATTAAATTGGCATTTATAATAACTGGATTCCTTTCTTATTTATCTAAGAATTCATATTTCAACCCTTCTAGAAGAGGCTTTAACTCTGGCTTGGGCTTTAGCATTTCCTTCTCCTCGGCCGTCTGCTCCAACAAAGCATACTTCACTGTTTCAATTATCTCTTCGTCGCCACCGAATGCTTCTTCTAGTTGATTTAGGTAATCTATGATTTCTACAACTTCTTGACTCTCCATGTAAGGATCCTGGATGTTTAGGGCTCACATTAGTAGATCTACGATTTCTTTATCTTCTTGTACCTCTTCACAATATTGATTATAGATGTTCGTGAAGTAGACTGACTCAGATAGAGACAGTCCCCTCATGGCATCTTACACCCTAAAATCCAAGTGATCGTTCCCTACTCGTAGTGTGATAATTCCTTCAGCAAAATCTATCAAGGCTCTCCCTATCACAAGGAAAGGACTTTTGAATATCATATGGCATTTGGAATCTTCAACCGTGTCTATTACCACTATATCACACGGTATGAAAAATCGTCCAACTTGTATTGGAATGTCTTCAACTATCCCAACTGGCCTTGTGAAGGTATGATCGATTAACTCGATCCTCATCCCTATCTTTACCATGTCGGTCACCCCAAGCCTTTGTGCTAGGGTCAGGGGCATTAAACTGATTCTTTCTCCTAAGTCATCTAATCCTTTCCTCTCCACATTATCTCTAACATAGAAATGTATGTTGAATACTTTGGGGTCTTTCTTCTTGGTAGGTAGCTCTTCTTGAACAAAAGTACTATACATCTTTGTTAATTGGACAATTTCAATGTGATCACCTCTTTTTCTCTTCGTAATTAGGTTCTTGAAGAACTTTTCATAGGTTTGTATTTCTTCTATTACATCAATAAAGGGCACATCCAGGCGGAGCTTCTTTACAGCTTCCATGAACTTTTCATATCTCTTCTTCAAGTGTGCTTTTATTAACCTATATGGGAAAGGAAATCTTATGGCATATGGATTTTTCTTCAAAAGAACATCTCTCAGAGGGTCTGAGTCCTTTTCCTCTCCTTCCTTCTTCTTTTCAGGTGGTCATGCTTCTTTTCCATTGTCAGCTTATTCTTTCCTTCTTGATTCTCCTATGGCCTTTTCAGTCTCAGACTGCTGATTAGCACTACTTCTTCCTTCTTCAGTGTTGTTGGTATTAGCATTCTCCATCATTTTCCCATATCAAAGAGTAGCTATTTTGGTGGTCTCAGTATTCGACGAGATCTTTCTTGAAGGATTTTTCACGAGCTCAGCCAGCTGTGCAAGCTGCTGATCAATCTGTCTTTGGTGAGTTTGCATATCCACCATTTGAGTTTGCATGTTAGTTAGCACTCTCGAATTTGTGAGAGAACTTTGAGCTAGTTGATCGTTCACCGATGCCTGCCTCTTTGCGAAGTCAAAAAGTTGAGCAATCATGCCAACTTGGTTATTGTGTTTCACTTTGCTCGGCCCTAGGCCTTGCCCTTGTCTTTGCCTGCTCACATTTTTGTTCTGTCCTTGATAGTTTTTTTTGTTTTGCTAGTAGCTGGTAGTCTTGGTGTATTGTGTTGGCACTCCTTTCTTCTCAAACCCTAGGGGAGGTTTACACGAACTACCCAACTGATGTGCGTTCTGCACAGCTTCTTTTTTGCCATAACTAAACCCAGGGTGGTATTTTCACTTGAAGTTAACATAAGAGACGTTCTCTATCTCTTCTTCACTTTCTCTTTCATCACTCTCCTTGGGCCAGGTATAGATACATTTATCGATCCCATGCCCTCCTTCTCCACAGGTGACACACTTCATGGCTTTCTAAGTATACTTCTTGCCCTTAGCTCCAATATCTTTCAGCTATTTGACATCAGTGGCTATTTTCTGAATCTGTGATGTTATGGTCTCCAAGGCTTTGGCTTCAATAGACGGTCATTCAAACCCTACTTTCTTCACCGATTCTTTATCATTCCTGTCATAGTCCATTCCTGCTTGCAGTGCAGCCATGTTATCTATTATCTTCATAGTTATGCTCATCTTCTTTCTAAGAAAGTCACTGCCAGCAGTTGTGTTCAATGAAGTCCTTTCAGTAGGAGTCGGCCCATTATAGAAGGTGGTCACTAGGAACCCCTTACGGTAATTATGGTGCAGACAATCCCTCTGATACTCCTGGAAGAGTTCCCATACTTCGTGCAAGTTTTCTCCTGGCTTTTGTGCAAAAGAAGTGATCTTCTACATGTTGCAGATAGTCCTCTTGGAAGGATAAAACTTAGTAACAAAGGCATCTTCTAGGGGTCTCCACCCATCTATGGACTGGTGGGGGAGATTGAGGTACCAAGATAGAACCTTATCTTCAAGAGAGAAGTTGAAGCCTTTACAGTATATCACTTCTTAAGGGACTCCCCCCATCTTGATGGTATCACAAATATTTTTAAAGGCATCGAGGTGAGGGTATGGGTTTTCACTTCTCGAATTCCTGCGGAAAGGTTTATTCTGGATTATCGAGATAATAGCTTGCTTCAACTCAAAGTTTTCTACGTTGAAGTGTGGGGTGATGATCGAGCATCTTGATTCATTGGCCCTAGTTGCTTCCATCTCTCTAAGAGTCTTTCCCTCTTCATCATCCTCACTGTCATTGTCCCGACCATCACGCTCACGTTCATTGTCACAGTGATTGTGATGGTGCCTTCTATAGTGTCGGTAGCATCATTCTTCGTCACATTGGTCCTCTTCACGAAGATCTTCCTCCTGACATTCTTCTTCACGTTGACGACCGTCTGAGTAATGGCCATCTCTGTCTTTGTTCGTCCCTGGTGGTGGGGGGTCATGTTGAATTCTTACTTTCTGTTCGTCCCCAATGAGAGTACCATCCACACGAGGCAACATGGTGACTCAAGGTTTTGGGGTAAATTCGAACGAGTATGCTTCCCTCTGGGTTCCCTGAATAGACCGCACAGTCGAGTTAGTAAACTGGACGTGCTAAACGAACTATTCTACGTAAACACAGGGTAGTAGATTTAAGGTTTATGTGCGGTCAAGCTTATTACTAAGCTTGAGGCATAGGAGTATAGTGAGTGGACTCAAGTTTTTAACAGTGCCATTTTTCCTTGTCCTCGGCAACGACGTCAAACAGTTGACTGGCCTAAATCACACATCTGAAATGGAGCGGATCTAGAGTAGTTAGACTTTTAAGATAGTAACCCGACACTCAAGCCCCCACAACTATTATAAGGGGTCTAACGTAGTAATCAGGATCGAATGACAAGAACAAGGTTAGCATGTGTTAAGCACACATGGTATCACACTCATATACTCTAGATATTAGATGGGTTAAAAGGGTTGTTCTCTAAGGAACGATGGTGCTCAGACCAAAATGAAGAAAAATAAAATAAAGAAAGAAAAATAACAACAAGAGAAAATAATGACAAACGGTAGGGAACCAAGATATGGAAGGGAACTTGGACCGGGTTTCACCTACTAAGGTCTCTCACCAACATGCAAACCTCTCTCCCCCTTATACATACACCTATCAAGACTACAAGAAATCATATAAGCATCCATTCCTTTCTCTCTCGAGATAAGGATAGATCTAATTCCAAGGGTAGCCTCTCTCTTGAGATGACTATCCAAAAACTACCAAGTAGAACATATGACAATAAGTTAGCATTCCAACATTTTCATGCATTCATACTACTCCATAACACAAGATATTAGTGGTACTACTCTTTTGAGGTACCAACAACCAAACATCACACGATGGTAGCTAAGCATACAAGTGAAACATTAAAATTGGTGTATGGAGATAATCTTGAAAAGAGTATATATATATTCAAAAAAGAGAGACAATATACATGTTAGGAGAGCCTTAGTGGCTACTCCCAACCCAAGTTAAATATTTAGCCACACATGTTCACAGGTAGCATAATGACATTACAAAATGATAGATACATCAAGTTCCATGAAGAGAAGAGGGAATACAAGGAGATGGAAGTGATAGATCTAGATAGAGAGAGAAGAATGTGATACAACACAATACTTCTTCAGATCTAGATCCAGGAGGTCGATGGTGTAGATGTTCTCCTTCTCTCAAAGAAGATGGATCCTTCAATCTTCTCTCTCCTCATCTTCTGCCTTTGGAGATCCAAGACTGATTGGATGGATGGCAATGTGTCTAGAAAATGGTATCACTTTGTGGTCCTTCAAGATCTGATCATTTGACAAGACGGGTAGGTGGCCTATATATAGGTGTGCTCCACTGAATTAACTCTTGGACTGCGGTCGAGGCCTGATTTTGGTCAAAGCCTGATCGCGGTCGAGGATGTAATGTTGGCCTCTCCTTGGTCGAGGTTGGGGTGCTGCATCCTTCGGTTGGACTGCGGTCGGGGTCTGGGTGTGGCACCTCCCTTGACCGCGGTGTGGGTGCGCTCCACTTCAGTCACTCTTTGGTTGTGGTCCAAGTCAGGATCGCGATTGAGGTAGAGTCATTGGGTTCACACCTGGGGCATGTGGAGCGCTAGGCACTGCGGGCGTGAGAGACTGAGTGCAAAGTTCGTGGGCGTGTGGTATTGAGGTGATCAGGGAGACCTCGACCATGGTGGGATGGTCCCTGAGGTCGAATGATCTGCGGTCGAGGATGTTGACCGCGAACTTGGTTTGATGTGACCCTACAACCATGGAAAAGTGTAGAAGTGAGATACTTGGCACGAAGTGCTAAAATAAGTAGAGAAAATCTATAAAAGTTATCCTAGGGGAGGTATACAATATATGCAAGAAGCATATAAAATGAGGTGTTTTCAATGGGGTAATCTATTAAACCTCTCTAACAAAACCATCTCAACGACTAAGAGCCAACACCAAACCTTCTACCACTTGAACCCTATCATGAAGATCATCAAGAGAGAGAAAACCACTTGTCAAAACAAGATCAAAGTAGATTGGTTTTTCAATCATGGAGTAGAAACCTCAAAGAGTGATGTACTCCAAGGAAAACATCACCCATAAACCCTAGAGACCGATCACCAAAACATAGGGATAACCAAACCATGATCATGTGGAAAAAACAACATTCCAAAGCAACATGCATCCGAAATCTCCATCACTAATAGGGAGAAAATAGAACCAAGACATGGGGAAAACCATTGATCAAAAGAGTGCATGCAAGAGCCAACATTCCCACCATCCATTAAATCTAGGGTATAAGAATTAGGGTTTAAGAGAAAGAGCTAATCTATACAGGATTACTACAAAATCATAAAACTTAAAATAAGGTATTATCATCACGCATCTTATAATCATATTTAGAGATAAAAAATATTGCATGTTAGATTAAGGTGCAACAATAGTAGAGGGAAAAGTTATATAACACACCTTGAGGTGAAGACCAACTCCAAGCCACAAATATCTAAGAGAGAGAAGTAATGCCAAGCTTGGATTAACTCCATGGAAAAGCAAGATCACCTCAATAGAAGAAGAGCAAACAAAGGTCAAAGGAAAACTCAAAGAGAAGAAGGTAAAAAACTGAAGCCAAAAAGAAAGAGAAAGGAGGAAATATTCATCTCACATAGGTACTACCATGGAATACCATGGATTCGGCCTCTATTGCAGAGGAGTTCCTCAAGAAAATGCCATGGTGAACCATGGTTCATCCAAGAGAAGAAAATAAAAGGTCAGGTTTAAGAAAAATGACATTAAGAGGGATAAACCACTTACCAAGCACAAGGATCACCAAAGGATCAACAAAGGAAGATGCTTCAACCGTAAATAACCACATGCAAGGGTTCGACCACCTTGCTCCAAGGTGAGCTCCTTCTCTTCCAAACACCAAAAGGGACGAGATCCAAGTAAGAGAGAGAAAGAGATGGTGCAAAAGGATCACTTGCATTCAAAAGAAGGGGTACAAATACCCAAAGGTAGGAGAGAGGTGAAAGAGGTTAGGTGTCCAAAATAACATGCCACTTGTCCACCATAGAATATCCATGCCTGAACCAAACATGCACATCCAACTAGGATCGTTAAAACCAAAGCAGATCAGCAACCTCACTTGGCCCAAAGGACCATCGGTCAAAGAAGAACCAAGGTAATCCACTTCAGCTGAAGAAGAAAACCTAGCGACCAAAACCCCAGAGTCCTTAGAGACCAAGGAGAGGGTTCAAGACCCTTCGACTGTAAGGAACATGGGGCACACTCTAATCACTATTGACCTCTATAAAACACAACCAAAGAAAGACCATCATTCAATACAAACAAAGGAACCAAGATCAAATAAGGCATTCATGCATCCCATGCAAACCCTAACTCCACACAAGCAGTCACCACTTCCCTCCTCACAAAAATAAGGTACAACAAGGCACCCTCAAGAACTACGTTCCTAAAAAAGATGCCAAGAAATAAGAGACACATCAAACATGTGACAAATTGCAAGATAAACCGTGAACATGGGTGAATTACAATTAGGTTCATAACAACCACACATATATCTTAACCAGCTCAATCATCAAGAAAACTGGACCAAACTTAAAAGCACTCACACATCCCATGTTATTAAGACACATCATATGATTAGATTAAGGTCTAAGCATCTTATTAAGCAAAAGAAAGCAAGATCAAACACTAAGCTAGGTCAGGGGTCTTACATATTCAGATGAAGAAACACAAATGTTGGTGGTTCTCTCAACAGTAGCTACTGTTTATGGGCATACATATATCAAAAAGCAACCTCAACATACATGTAGGCATAAAGGATTTCATAGGGTTCATGAATGAATGCATCAACATCTAAGGTGTGCTCATAATAACTTGAGAATGGAAGCTCTCATGTTTGTTCTTTTATGTAATGAACATTGAAGTAGACGATTACTCAAGGATAGTAATGATGTAGGTGTCAAAGGAGCAGTTGCTTTATTTGTCCATACGTTAGCTCATAGTCAAGGAATGAGGGTAATGGATGAACTTTGGCAAAGATCATTAGAGAAAATATCTATAATTTTTAATGATGTTTCAAATGCATTATATAAATACAGGAGGGAGCTCATTTCTCTAAGTCCATTTGTAGATGCAGACAAACCTCTACGTTCATGATTCAAATATTAGCCTCACTTTAAGGGATGTATAGGTGCATTAGATGGAACACATGTACATGATTCTGTTTGAAAGCACAACAATTATATTTAGGGAGAAAGTCACGCCCCACACAAAATGTTTTAGTTGTATGTGATCGTGATATGTAATTCACATTTATGTCAGTGGGGCATGAAGGAATTCAACATAATTTTCCCATTTTGTTGGAGACAATTGTTAAACCTGGAGCTCAATTTCCTATTCCTCCTGATAGTATGAATTTTCCATACATGTAGATTTTTATTGTGTGTATTTAATTAATATGTGGAAGTTTAATTTATTTTATTTGTTCAATGTAGTTATGTATTATCTTGTGGGTGTAGGATATTTAAACTTTTATGGTTTTCCTGTTCCTTACCAAAATGTCAGATATCACGTACAAAGTAATCAAAGTACTAATGCTAGGTGCTTCAAAGAAGCATTCAATTTCTTACTTGTGGTACTGTTATTGAGTATGGTTTTAGTGTTTTGAAGAAACATTAGGTAATATTAGATAGTATGCCAATTTTTTTACAAAACAAGAAAATTATTTTATATTGCATGCGCTATATTGCACAATTTCATTAGCATGCATGATAAAGATGAAAAATTATGGGAAGCATATCAGAATGAAGACAACTATTGGCCTCAACCAACACGTCGAGAATCGCCAATACATATGGGACCATTCAAATATCGGAAGCGGATAAAAAGATTGATAATTTTAAAAAACAAATTGCAATAGAAATCGCCATTCGAAATCAGATTAGTATGTAATGGTTTTTTTGTTTATCCAAATGTGCTCAATAAATATTTTTTTATTTAGCATTAACTAACAGACTACAAATTCCATTCATTGATGTGCAAGCGATGTTTACATTGCTTTCAAGAAAAGACCGTCAATATATTAATTACTTTTCCGGGTGTTCATTTTTTTACGTATGATTAATGTTGTGATGTGTATATTGTATATATAGGGCCCAGAATAGCAGAGTTTTGTTTAATTTGAAAATAATTACTTACATGTACACCAAACAGTAGACATCTTACCTTCAGGTTTAATCGTCTTTGTCCGAACAACAAATTATTTTAAATAAGATTTAACATACCTTTAGTTAATTTGCCCATCACAAGTAAATATATCACAGCTGCGTACCAAACACACCTTAAGGCATCGTTTGATGCCACGGTAGATGTAGTACAGGCAGCGCTTGACAATAGTCGGCAACTCAGATCGGAATCTAATCACTTTACTAAACTTTAGACTATTATTCACTGTAAACTTCACAGTTTAAGGATATCTCATTAAGATCCTCCGAAGACTGAGCAGTATCGAGGCAGCCAAACTCCAAGTGCTAACTCCGCCTCCTATTCTAAGATAGTATCAGAGCATCAATTGCCTTAACCGGCTCCCGATCCACAATGCCCACCTTCTACCCTACTCACCGTCCTCCTCTTCCCTACACACAATCTCTAAACCCCAGCTACCGGCCGCTGCTGCAAGATGACTACCAATGTTCTTCTCTTCGTCCCCTCAACGGAAATTCCTAAGCATAAACAGGCTCATCCCGCAACCTCCTCCTTCAACTTTGCGTCCACCGCTATTAGCGCCAATCATCCTTCCTCTACCTCTCTATCCGCTCTCCTGGTAGTACTGCTCACTGCCGCCTCACTGCTTCATCTTTCAGCCGGGACTCGGCTTCTTGCCGCCTTAGTTGGGCCACAGCGGCTCCCTGGCCCTTGTTCAGCGCGTGCCGTAATCAATCGAAAGAACCCTCTCCGAATGCCTCCAATAAAGAAGGCGGTGAAGGACTTCTTCTCGTATATACCTGTTCCCACAGCCAACATACCGTATATACCTATTCTAAGACACAGAAATTCACATGGCGGCTGATAATACTAAATTTTCACCGTAGGAATTTCATGCGCTGGAAGATAACCGAGAAAGGAGTGCGTGATTGTCCCACCATGTTCTCGAGTGAAGCCCAAATCATTCATCACAATCAATCATATGGTGAAGAATGTGGTAGTATACGGTTAGCATCATATTTATCTATATGTATAACATGATTTCATAGATTGTGATATGTTGAGATACATAATGCAAGATCTTTGCGTTTCACTTATGCTAATGGCGTAGGATGGTCCATGCACCGAGGTTGGAACATTCATTATCCAAAGGGGACAAAACAAAGGTACATTGCTCTACCAAGTGTAAAGAACATGGTCTCTATAATCGTAAATATTTGCAAGTATACTTCTTGCATTTCTGTTATGGAAAAACATCATGATATTCATTTGAAAATGAAGACACCTCAAGTGTTATATATCTATACACATTTATGTATACGAGCGAAAAACATGTTCTATGCACATGTGATACTGTTCAATCAATATAATACGTGATCATATAATAATTACGACATAATGAGTTGGTCGACATCTATTCTTATTTGCTACAATAGATTTATTGGATAAGTTTTTTGTGTGAGTTTGAATTATCATTTGCGTGTATGTTGATGACTAATATGTAGTTAGTATTCAAAATAAGATGCTTACTACCCTCTAAAAGAGGGATTGATTTGTAATTCCAAAATATGATGAAGAAAATTGCATTCAACCCCCTCTAGGGACTTTCTCATATAGTGTAGATGAGTCTCCTAACACAATATAAAATTTTAAAAAGAAAAGATATAAGTGTAGTGTACACACATAGAGACCAATTGGTATTTCCAAAAAATAATGATGGAAGACTTATACAGTTGAATCAATATAATATGTGACCATAGAATAATTATGGCATAATGAGTTGGTCGTCATCTATTCTTTTACGCTACAATAGATTTGTTAGATAAGCTTTTCGTGCGAGTTTGAATTATCATTTTTGTGTATGTTGATGACTAATATGTAGTTAATATTCAAAATAAAATACATACTACCCGCTAAAAGAGGGACCAATTTATATTTATAAAAAATAATGTAGAAGATTGCATCCATCTCCTTCTAGAGACTTTCTCATATAGTGTAGATGAGTCTCCTTACATAATATAAAATTTTAAAAAGAAAAGGCAAAAGTGAAGAGATCGGTTTGTAATTCCAAAAAAGAATATAAAAATTGCATTCAGCCCCCTCTATTGACTTTCTTGTATAGTATAGATGTGCCATCTTATATAGTATATGATTTATATAAGAAAAGACAAAAGTGTAGTATACACACAGGGACTTGTTTGTAATTACAATGAATAATGGAGAAAATTGCATTCAACGTCCTCTACATGCTTTCTTATATAATAGATGAGTCTAAATACAAATATATCTAAAAAAAAAGACAAAAGTCTAGTGTACACATACATGGACCTATTTGTAACTCCAAAAAATAATAAGAAAATTGCATTCAACCTCCTCTGTGAGCTAATTATATACTGCAGATGAGCCTCCTTATACAATATAAAATCTTAAAAAGAAAAGACAAATATAATTTACACACACAGACTAGTCTGTAACTCCAAAAAGTAATGAGAAAATTTCATTCCACCCCCACAATTTTTTTATATATATATCGATGAGTCGCATTATACAATATACATTTTAAAAAGAAAAGATAAATGTGTAACCTTTCTTATATAGTATTGATGAGTCTCATTATACAATATAAAATGTTAAAAAGAAAAGATAAAATGTAACCTTTCTTATACAGTTTTGACGATTCTCATTATACAATATAAAATTTAAAATGAAAAGATAAAAGTATATTATACAAACATAGGGAGTGATTTGTAATTTTAAAAAATAATGATTTTTTAATATAGTATATATGGTGATATATCACATTTAAGACGTGACACACACAATTGCTCGTCAACTAATGCCCCCTTAGCCTACTATTTTCTAATAAATAATTTAAAATAACAAAATAGGTGACAATCATTACATAAATTAGAAATACAAAAAGAATAAAAATATGAACCGTGTGCCAAGCAAGCACCCTAGCTGCAGAAAAAGTAAACACACAGACACGTCAGCGGCAAGAAAAAGAAAAAATCTAAATTGCATGCCAAGCAGGCACCCTACCTACTAGAGAAGTAAACAAACATGTACGTGAAAAGCAGGCACACAAACACATCACCCGCCTTTACTTATAGGTCAGGTAGAAGCAAGCAGACAAGTACGTGAAAAGCAGGCACACAAACACGTCACTCACCTATATATATATATATATATATAATATAAAATAAAAAAATATAAAAAAATAATACGTCTTCTCTGGGGACGTATTGCTCCTGCTGGGGGCAATCCATCCCAATTGGGGACGTATTGAACCCACCATGAGCAATATGTCCTCCTTGGGGACATATTGCCTAAAAAACACGCTATTTTGGAAATTAAGTTTTGAATCATGTCATTTTGATAATTAAAATACCCAAACATGTTATTTTGGTCAAAATATTATAGAAAATATGAAGCTTTGTCAAATGTACTCCTCACCATTGTATTGCTTGTTCGAACATAACAACGGTGACGTCATGTTACATATCACACTTTGTCTTTCATGAAAACCACACACCAAGACCAACCATCAACTACATAAATCAAATTAAGTACTACCAGAATAAGAACTTGAAAGCGTACTAACGATTTGTATTATTTTCTAGGTTTTTTTATAAGAGGCGATTAGTACATTCCTAGAGTTCTGAACACCTAGTAGACTGAATGATCAAATAAGGTGACTAGACTGAATGATCAAGTAAGGTGACATCAGTGAATTAGAGGACACAATTGTTCCCGTTGTGTTCTTCTCTTCCACAATGTAGTCAGGCCCAAGTCATGCCCCCCCAGTGCTGAGGCCGGTGACGTCTGCAGACCACAACCACAAGATGAGTGTCATGCCGACACCGACTGCTCTTGCTGCAGTTCCTCCCGCTACTTGCCACCACCACCTCTGTCGTGCGGCTAGATTTTCCTTGCTTCTGCGAAGAACCATCACACCATGAAGCTCACCACGTGAGGGTTGCCGGCGCCAAATTCACACCTTAGATCACCGTGGAGGCCCTAGCGCTGTGCCAGAAAATGAGCCACCTCCTCATTGACAATGCTTTAGTCCCATATGGAGGGAATCTGATACTTCCTCCTCCTTATATATGGGTTCTTACCCATAGGATAATTGAGGAAAACAAATGGATAAGGGTTTCACATGTGCATAGTGGGGCAGTCCAATTGGGTTGGACTGGGCCGATTTTAAAATTTTTTAATCGGGCGTATTGGCGCATGTCGCGTCTTGCGCGCAGGAGGTACAAATCTGATTTTTCCTCCTCCTTATACATGGGTTCTTACCCATAGGATAATTGAGGAAAACAAATGGATAAGGGCTTCACATGTGCATAGTGGGGCAGTCCAATTGGGTTTGGACCAGGCCGATTTGAAAATCATTTAATTGGGCGTGTCGGCGCATGTCGCGTCCTGGGCGTAGGGGGTACAAATCTGCCCTCCCGAGCCTCCTTGTTTGGGCGCGACCCCAGATTGATTTTGCTCCTCGCGACCCCAGGTTGATTTTGCACCTCGCCTTCTTTCTAAATAGAAGCGAAAACATTCTGCCTTTTTTTTTTCTCTCTATCGCTTTCATGCTCACTGGAAAACAATCAATTCTATTCAGTCGTTGTAGTGTGATTGCATGCGCACGCTTCACACTGACACCCGCTGTTTAGATCCTGGGAGATGGCCGATCTGAAAACCCTTTAATCGAGCGTGTCGGCGCATGTCGCGTCCCGCGTGCAGGGGGGTGCAAATCTACCCTCCCGAGCCTCTTTGCTTGGGCGCGACCACAGATTGATTTTGCTCCTCGCCTTCTTTCTAAATAGAAGCGAAAACGTTCTGATTTTTTTCTCTCTATCACTTTCCTGCTCATTGGAAAACAATCCATTCTGTTCACTCGCTGCAGTGTGATTGTATGTGCACGCTTCACACCGGCACCCATTATTTGGTTCCTAGGAGAGTAGTCGTCGTAGCCGTCTAGTGCACTGATGTTAGCCGTCATGAACCATAGAAATACTCTTATGGACAATGCATCTTGCATGCCTCAACGCCTTTTGTCTGGTATAATGTTTCATTATTTTACCGCTACTTTGTGGTTTGTACCCTTACTTGAACAATAATATTAAGAGTATTCCGTTTATTGACGGGTACTAACATGGAGGGTTTTGAAACTCCCTTTATGTCTGTGACACCATCAAATAATAACAATCCGATTTTCACTATTTCTACTGTTTTGCAAACACTGTTGCCTGACGTTACTAAAATTGTACACTTCAATACACATCATTACAAGCGTCGACAAGAAAAAATTCTTACTGCTTTAGAAGTTTCTAATATATCGTTTGCTTTAACTGAAGCCAAACCTGAAAATGATTTTGTTGATGGGGAAAAAGTAAATCGTATATGTCAACATGTTATTCTAAGTACATTATCGAACCAACTATTTGACGCATACTTTCTAATTAAAATTGCATCTAAAATTTAGGAAAGCCTAAATAAAAAATACATTATGGAAGAGACTTCTACCCAAAAATTTACTATTGCAAATTTTCTAAATTTCTATATGACTGAAGATAAAAAAATAACTACTCAAATTCATGATTTTCAGATCTTATTAGACGACTTAAAAAATGAAAAAAATGATCTTCCTGAGTCTTTCATTGTGGGATCGTTAATTGAAAACTACCCAGTTCTTGGAAACATTACAACAACAACTTAAAGAATAAAAGAAAGACTATGTAATTGGATGATGTAGTAATATACATCCGAGTTGAAGATCAAAATTGTACTAGAGAAAATTCTGATTTGAACAAAGAGTTATCATGTACTACAAACTTTGTTAACAATGAAGTTCAAAACAATTCTTCTGATCAGTCTAATAATAACTGGAAAAATAAGAAAGGGAAAGGAAATAAAAATAAAAATAAGGGCAATAAAGACATTAAGAAAAAGATTTTTTTTTGCTATGTTTGTGGCAAATTTGGTCATACTTCCCCTTAATGCAGACACAGGAAGAAGCAAGCAGTTCAGGAATCTAAGGAAACACCAACCAACCTTGTCATTGAGGACGTGTTTGTGGCATTCATTAGCCTGGTCAACACAGGATCATTCTAGCAGCATGATTGGATCATCGACTCTGGGCTAGTCGCCACATTAGTGACAACAAAGATGCCTTCGTGACCTACTAAGAAGTAGGACAAGACGAGCATCGAGTTGTCATGGGCAACTCCAGTGCTTCTTCAGTGACTAGAAAGGGAAATGTCATGATCAAGATGACTTTTGGAAAAATTCTGCTGATCAAAGATGTGTTGTATGTTCTAGACATTAGGGTTAATTTGACTTCTTCTCTCAACTTTTAAGTTTGGGGTCAAGGTGTCCTTTGAAACCAACAAGGTCATTCTGTCGAAGTCTGGGGACTACTTTGGTATGTGGTACTATTCAAACAATCTCTTTCTTTTGAATGTACCAAACTCTGATGCTAATGAAATTTCCTCTTCTTCTTATATCATTGAATCATTTGATATGTGGCACAATAGATTTGGACATATTAATTTTAAATATGTACAACGCATGAAATCTTTAAGTTTTCTAAAAGATATACATGGTGTTGTTGATTTAAATAATCAATATCAAGTATGTGCTGAAACTAAATCTACAAAGAAACCATGTCCTCAAATTTCACATAGAAATTCTGAATTACTAGATTTAGTACACACAGATCTTGGAGATTTAATTTTTTTTTCTAGAGGTGGAAAAAGGTTCTATATTATATTTGTAGATGATTTCTCACACTATATAGAATTATATTTACTACATTCAAAGGATGGAGCCTTTGAAATGTTTGTTAAATACAAAATAGAAGTAGAAAATTAACTCAATAAGAAAATAAAGTGTCTTCACTCATATAGGGGTTGTGAATATGATTGTTCTCTTTTTAATGATTTTTTGTGTAACCCATGGTATTATACATGAATACACACCTCCGTATTCACCTCAATCAAATGGGATTGCTAAAAGTAAAAATAGAACTCTAAAGGAAATGATGAATTTTATTTTGATTAATTCAGGAGCACCCAACAACTTGTGGGGGAAGCGATTTTATCATCTCATTTTCTTTAAAATTGTATTCCTGGTAGGAAGACGAATAAGACACCGTATGAATCATGGAAATGATATCCTCCTAATTTGAAATATCTCAAAGTGTGGGGTTGTTTAGCTAAAGTCTTATTGACTGAACCTAAGAAACAAAAATTAGGATCTAGAACTCTAGATGGTGTTTTTATAGGTTATGCTCAAAATGGTGCAGCATATAGATTCTTAGTACTTAGAAGTAGAAACAATGTTGTTGAACCTAATACTATAGTTGAATCTAAAAATGTTGAATTTTTTTAGCATATCTTTCCTATGAAAACCCCTACGAAAAAACTATCTGATCCTTCAAATGAAATTTTAGAGAACATACCCAGTACATCCAATACTAATGATGTTTTTGAACATGGTGATGTAGAACCTAGAAGATATACTATAATGAGGAAGGAAAAGAATCTCAGTGATGACTTCTATTCCTTCATTGTAGATAATGATCCACAATCTTACAATGACGAGATTAATTCGTCTAATTCCTCCTTATGGAAGGAAGAAATTAATAGTGAGATTGAATCTATATTATCTAATCACACATGGGAATTAGTGGATCTTCTAAAAAGTGTCACAATGATTGGGTGTAAATGGATATTTAAAAGAAAATAAAAAATTGATGGTACTGTAGGTAAATATAAATCTTGATTAGTTACCAAACGATTCAAACAACTAAAGGATATTGACTATTTTGATACTTTTGCTCCTATAACTACAATCTCTTCAATCATGATTTTAATTGCTTTGGCATCTATTAAGAAATTAATTATACATCAAATGGATG
Organism: Alisma plantago-aquatica; assembly: GCA_963693085.1. NCBI lineage: Eukaryota > Viridiplantae > Streptophyta > Magnoliopsida > Alismatales > Alismataceae > Alisma > Alisma plantago-aquatica. The sequence goes on from OY856412.1 coordinate 793,930,986, forward strand.
TTAAAACTACCTTATTGAATGGATATTTAGATGAAGAAATTTATATGGATCAACCAGAAGGTTATATTGTTCCTGAAAAGGAACATATGGCATGCAAACTAATCAAATTTCTCTATAGATTGAAACAAACACCTAAACAATGGCATGAGAAATTTGATAAAGTCATTGTATGGTATGATTTTAATATAAATGAAGGAGACAAATGTATATATTCAAAAGTTGATAACTAGGGTTGTGTAATTATATGTCTTTATGTGGATGACATACTTATATTTAGCACTAATATTGATATAATAATTAGCACAAAAAAATTTGGCTTCTAATTTTGACATGAAAGATATGGGAGAAGCAGATGTAATTTTGGGAATTAAACTTCTTAAAAGTGATGAATGCATCATTCTCTCTCAAGAACATTATGTTGATAAAATCCTCAGAAGATTTTCAATATTTGATTGTAAGCTGGTTAACACACCTTTTAATTCTATTTGCAATCTTAAGAAAAATAAAAGTGTTAGTGTTCAACAAGTCAAATATGTATAGATAATTGGAAGCCTGATGTACTTAATGAATTGTACTTGTCTAGATCTAACATATGTAGTGGGGATATTAAGTAGATATACCCAAAATCCTAACAAGGATCATTGGGATTCTCTACATAGGGTTTTAAGATACCTAAAAGGTACAATTAATCATGGATTGATTTTTTGTGGATCTCCAACTGTGCTAGAAGGATTTTGCGATGCCAATTGGATTTCTGATTCATATGAATTGAAACCTATAAGTGGCTACATCTTCACCATGGGTGGAGGTGTTGTGTCTTGGAAATCCACCAAGAAAACATGTATAGGTCATTCACTAGTACAGAACCAACCTTTAGTGTCAGTTATTTAAGGCCTTTGGCATCAGTTTCAAAGAGACACCCAAGTGGGCGCCACTAAAAGTCGAAACCTTCAACGTCAGTTTTAACACTGACGCCATAACCCTTCCCGCCACCAAAAACATGCCAGCAAGGGCACTATAAGCGTCAGTTATTTAATAAGACCGACACTATATCCAGGTCAAAGACGTCGACATTTCACAAAAACTGACGCCATAACCCTTCCTGCCACAAATAAAACATGCTAGCAAGGGCACCATCGATGCCAGTTATTATATATAACCAACACTATTTCCATCTACAGACGTCGGTTTTATACTAATAACTGACGCCATATCCCTGGTGCCATGAAGACCCCACCACGGTCGTGCTTCCCAGCACGACCATGGTACCTAGCCACAATAGGCGTCAGTTTTTACCGATAACTGATGTCAAAAAGGGATAAAGACGTCAGTTTTTTGCTAATAACCGACACTGTAAGTCTTTGTTGTCAGTTTTATACAAATAACCGATGCCTATGTTCTAATTTTTTTCTTATCTGTTTGAAGGCCTACTGTATGGCTGGTCAGCAGGATGTAGAACATGCAGTTCAGTTCTGAATTGCAGGTTTACATCATCCATTTATTTCAGCCAACAATAGGCCACAAACCTGCAAAATTAACAAGATCAACAATAATTTATGATCACACACATGTATAAGAACATTTAATTCATATTATTTTTTATCACACACATGTAGAAACTAGTAGTTCCATTTCAAATTTCCTCCATTTTCACACACATTTAGTAACCTACAGTTCCATTCAGTTCATCTCTTTTCACATTCAGACACATGTAGAAACATTCATGTATTCATCAAATACAAAAATAATTATGAGAATAAAGTTTAAAAATATCATTCTTTATTATTATCATAATCGTCATTATCGTCATCAGTATTCCAATCATAATAAAAAATTCCCACTACTTGTAAGGCTTTTGCCCTTTGTTCTCTTACATCATCTAATTATTCCATTGTATAGGCAGTCTGTACATATAATAACTTTTCACTTGTAGTGAAGCCACTGGTTTTAAACACCTGCAAAGAGAATGACGTATATATATATAATTAATAATATATAATAAGATTGATATATTTTATATAATCAAATGAGACTATATATAATACTTGTTGTATGGTATCGATTTCTATTGTAGCATGTTTGATAATTAGGTCCATATATTGCATCACATAGTATGTACATGCCCAGCCGTTGTCTTATTTAGCACATTATAAATTGAAACATACACAATGTTCAAAAATACAACCAAGCACAGTTCACATAAATAATATATACATTGGAGTCGGGAAATTACTTTCACATTCTCCCAAATTAGTAATTGTTTTTTTTCTTGGAGTTGTTTCCTCTAGCTTTTTTGAACTCTCTTAAAGCCCTACATGTTAATGTAACACATTAAATTGCATAATTAAATAGTAATGTAATAATATATGTTAATGGATATAAAAATATGAAATATTTTTGACGTGAATAATGGCCTTTTCATTGGGTGTCCATATAATGTGTCCAAATCCTTCCCCGCATGATCTAGATAGTAAACTGTAATGGCCCGGGCCCACTGCCCAAGGCTCTAGTAGAGTTTCAAGAATGACGATTGGCCCCACAGACCACCACTAGCCTTAACTAGGCACATTGTCCACATTGACGTGCAAGCCAGGATCAAATTCTCGACTGGTCACCCATCCTAGTACTACTCTAAGATGAGCACGCTTAACTATGGAGTTCTTTAGTGATGGGCTCCCGGAAAAGGAGGTGCACCTTGGCGATATGGGTAGTTCAATCATTCCTTATAAGATTATTATATCTGAGGCCTCAAATCCTAGGATGTTACATAAACAGTGAACGTCTTGGGGACAATAACCAGTAACTCCCAATGCCTACCACTAGAGGTAAGAAAGTTGTTTTGCCTCCCAACTATCCACATAGCATGGTGAGGTAGAGGTGTGGGAGTAATAGTAGAGGACTCCACAGTCTCCTGAGTAGTAGCAGACGGAGCACTAGACTCAGCCTATAGTCTTTGGCGAATGCCTGCATAGCCTTTTGGACCCATCGTGTGGTCATGCACATTCAGTGCACGATTTGCTCTTTGAGCATTGTTGATAGCCTTATTAGTAAGAACATTGATATTGATTAGTAGCACTAAAGGTTAATCTTGAATAGGTGAATACATAAGAACATATATTAATTAAATTGGGAGTGGCACTTAATACCATGGATTCATCAGTTTTTCTTTTGGTAACAAACTCCTCCTAGGCATTGGGGTCCAGGTAGTTCTATTGCTCAGTGGCTGACTTCTTCCTCTTCTCAGCATCTTGTATGTAATCTCGGGTGAGATTTGTCCTATAGTTCCTTTGGACCCTCCCATAGTATTGCATCATGCATTTACGATGCAACTTTTCATCTAGTTCAAATATACTCTCCAAAATAGAATTGCTATTAACTAGTATCCTAAAAATTAATAATCTACAAAATAGAATTGCAAATAATAATAACTCACGCATAGTTCCTTCCATACTAAGTCTTTCTTCCCCTTAGGAACTTTATGCCAAGATTCTACATTAGGACTATAACGGCTATGACTAAGAACCCCAAGATATGAAATAAATGAGTTGTGGTTCACTCCAACTGGATTTCCTACATGATCAAAATCCATAGCCAGTTTGGGTCCATTGCCCCTTTGTTCATCATAGTGATGCCCCTCACTTTTTCATTTTTTTTGCTGATCATCAAGTGCCCCAAGTTCTTCAGGGGGTACATCATCAACATAAAATTTGACAAAATAAACACACTTGCAAGATATAACTATAAATGGACATATAGATAGAAATATAGGATATATTTTTAAAACTTACATTATGAGGCAGTGCATTGATATCCTCACCCTCACGGTAATCATCATCGCGGTCATCATGCTCAGCCATCTGAAATCAAACATTTAGCATTTGACATAACTAGAAGATAATAAACATATAAAAAAATATAAACATGCATGCCTCTAATATTGCGATCTTTTATCAATTAACATTCCTTCATTGTGATCTCCACGCACATACAATTCTTCATCATTAGCTTCAATATTTGGTGGTGTTGGCAACCCAACTGAGAATGGAATGGAGTCATCATACTTATCATAGTACTCTTCTTCATCTATAGGATCTTTGATGAACTGTCTTTTACCATGAAGAACAACTGACCATTTATCATTTGCAGGATCATCGATATAAAATACTTGTTTCTCCTATGATGCCAATATGAATGGTTCACCCTTCTCGCCAATCTTTTCAAAGTTCACAAATGTGAAACCCAATTCATCCACTATAACTCCTTTGGTGTTATCAACCCAGTTACATTTAAAGAGTAGAATTCTAAAATCTACGTAGTCAAACTCCCATTTGTCTTCAATGACACCGTAATATGTCATTTTAGCTTCACGAGGACTCTTATCCTTTGCACTTGTAAAAAATAATGAAGACGCTTGAAGGGTGACCCCACTGTTTTGGACGACACTCTTATCATCTTGACGCTTTGTGTAATATGATAATCCATTTATGTCAAACCCTTCATAATACATAACATTCTATTTTTGTTTAAAGGTGAGGCATTTGATAGTTTTAGTAAGATTATTTAGTGTTTGAGATAGTTGATGTAAGACTTTATCTTCAAACCACTTAATAAATGTCTTGTTATGCTCTCTAGCAAGCCACATTGAATTGGCTCGAGGATATTGTCTTTTGATAAAATTGGTATGCTCCTCGATATAAACACTCACTTTGTTGATGTTGTGTAAAATATACAAGTGACCTTGTTCCAACTACTCATGGATGATTACTTTCATCTGTGATCCTAAAATTCCTTTGCTAGAATACTCCTCAATATTCTTGTCATTAATAGGAGCGTCATTACCACTCAGAAAGTCATTGCAAAAATCCATAACCTCTCTCGCCACATAACCCTCAATAATACTCCCTTCAAGACGACTATGGTTTCAAACATCACCTTTAAAAATGCTCATGTATCGTTCAAAGGGATACATCCAATGCAAGAAAACTGGTCCCAACATTTTCACTTCCCTAGTAAAGTGGACAACAAGATGTACCATGATATCAAAGAACAAAGGAGGAAAATACATCTCAAGATGACATAGGGTAACAACCACATCTCTTTGCAATTTATCAAGAGTATCAAGGTCAATAACTTTGCTACACAGACTATTGAAAAAGAAACAAAGTCTGGCAATTGCAAACCTTACATGCTTTGGCAATATAGATCGAATTGCCACGAGCAATATTTGTTGAATTAGAGTGTGACAATCATGAGATTTCAGACCTATCAACTTTATATCTTTCATTGATACCAATCTATGGATGTTGGATGAGTAACCCTGTGGCACCTTAACATTTACCAAGCATTCACAAAAAGCTTTCTTCTCCTTTCTAGACAACGTGTAACAAGCGGGAGGTAAGTATGTTATCCGATCGCTACTAATTGCTTCTGTTAATTTTGTCCTTATTTCCATTTCACGTAGGTCCATTCTGGATTTTATCCCATCTTTAGTCTTACCTGGTATATTCAACAGAGTACCAATGACGCTATCACATATATTTTCTCAACGTGCATGACATCGATACAATGCGTGACTGCCAAAGAACTCCAATAAGGAAGATCCCAAAATATTGACTTCTTCTTGAATAAAGATTTGTCACTCAGCGTGGCCTTGGTACATTGTGATCTCTTACCAAATTCATTGGCAAAGTCTTTTACTCTTTCATAAACAACCTCCCCTGGTATAGGTTTAGGTGCACTCCGTTCCTCATTCCATCCATTGAATGCTTTGCGCAACCTAAGATACAGATGGAATTTTGGAAGAAACCTTCGTGACTAAGATATACAATATTGCCGCCATGTTTTAGTCGTATTGAATCAATGTTCTCTTCACATATAGGACACCCTTTAGATAGAGGTGTAAACGGTGCGGGTCTGGCCATACCCATATCCATACCCATCTAATTTAGCGGGTTCGGTTCTGGTTCTAGGCCCGCATAATACAAAACCTAGACCCGCACCATACCTGTACCCGCAATAATAGCGGGTATGCGGTTAAGCGGTTCTATAAAACATCATATTGTTTATGTAAAAAAAATAACTATGTTCTATATATTTTAATACAACAGGATATTGTTATTATATTGTATATTAACATGCAATAGTTATATTAGATAATGTTATGTATTATATATTAATGAGTTAATTGTTTACATATTTGTAGTCATCATCATAACATTTAACTTATGTAGAAAGTAATGTGAATTAGTAGATATTTTGATTTTAAGTTTACATATGATGTTCATTATTGTAACTAGAATAATTAATTATTAATTATATGACTAGTCTCAATCTTATTGTGGATAGAGTAGGATGTAATCTCAAGAATAATATTAGTTAGACAAGTAAAGTATGTAATATATAACATATTATTTAAGTAGTTACTTATATAGCGGTACACGGGTCTATCGGGTCAGGGTCCAAGCATACCCATTATTGGACCCGCTTATATGTGGGTCTAAGGGTATATGGGTCCAAGGGTATGCGGGTATAAAAAATTAGACCCGTGATGGATTTTTCAAGGGTCTAGATTTACGGGTCTGTGGGTCTACCTGTACCCATTTACAGCCCTAGCTTTAGATCTTTTGACACTATATCCAAACAAATTCCCAAATGCTGGATAGTCATTAATAGTGCAAAACAACATAGCGTGCAAACAAAATGTCTTTCTTCGTGAAGCATCATAGGTCATCACACCTTCACCCCAGAGTTTCTTTAATTCATCAATCAGAGGTTCAAGATAAACGTCAATATCATTTCCAGGTTGTTTAAGGACCTATATCAACAACGACAACATAACGTACTTACTTTTCATACACAACCAGGGAGGAAGATTGTATATAACAAGCATAACTGGCCAAGTGCTATGTTGGCTCCTCAATGTCCCGTACAGATTCATCCCATCTGTACAAAGCACAAGTCTTAGATTTCCGACTTCTTCACCAAATTTAGGGTATAATAAATCATTCTTCTTCCACTGTGGGGAATCAGATGCATGTCGTAGGACCCCATCATTATTTTTCTTAAAATCTGCATGCCACCTCAAATTCTTTGCATCTATCAGATTGGCAAACAAGCGTTGAAACTGTGATATCATAGGTAGATACCACATCACCTTGGTAGGAGAACCAGTTTTGGACTCCCTCGAAGTCGTCAATTTATACCTTGACGCACCACATTTTGGACAATCTTTCAAATCCACATAGTCCTTTTGAAATAATACACAAGCATTCGGGCATGCGTGTGTCTTCTTGGCCTCCATTCCCATTAGGCACAACAATTTCTTTAACTGGTATGTTGAGATTGGCAGCTCGTTTCCTTCGAGAAGTATTTCTTTCAACAAATACAACAATGACGTGAAGCTTTTGTCGCTCCATCTATTGTTAGATTTTAGCTTTTACAATCTCAACACAGCGCTAAGCTTCATAAACTTAGTACAACCTATGAATAATAGTATCTCAGCATCATGCAAAATGTTTCTAAAGATGGGAGGTGGATCAGTGTGCTCTACCCCACAACTATCCAGCATCGCATCAACAATGTCTACTAGAACTGGTTCATTCACATCTACGTCATCGGAGGCAATTTATTTTTCCACACAAGCACTGCTATTGACATCCACTGATTTTAGGTTTGAAATCTCTCCATGCCAGTGGCATTCTATATAGGCTTGTACAATCCCGTTGTACATGACATGACTTTTGATTTTGTCACCAATGCTGACTTTCAAATTGTTACCGCAATGCATATATGGACAGTAGAACCTATCTCTAGGTTGTTTCCTATGTTCCTCGGCAAATCTAATAAATTGATCAAGACCAGAAATAAACTATGGGGTGTAGGGATTTGGAATGGACATCCATGATCTATCCATTCTATGATCAAAGAGAAAACAAGTATATATTAGGATTTAGGGTTAAAAGATTAGGGTCTAGGGTTAAAAGATTAGGGTTTATGGTAAAAGTTTAGGGTTTAAGGTCTTATATATAATAAATGTGTACCACCTATACCATTCTTGAACACCTAATCTCACTAGTAAGTGTATAATGTATATTGGGTTGTCAAGAAAATTTCGACAGCATTTTCCCACTGTTCTCCAAGTACATATGTACTTCGAGAACAAATAGAGAAATGCTGCTGAAATTTTCTTGAAAACCCAATACACATTATACACTTACATCTTAAGTGAGATTAAGTGTTTAAGAACAGTCCTAAACTGGGGACTATCCAAGATTTACTCCTAATGAGTAAATCTTGGACGGGTTTCTAGGCCAAAAAATACATGTATGTTGTCATTCTTATACCTACAATCCTAGTTTTATCATTCATATATAATAAATGTGTACCACCTATCCCATTCTTGAACACCTAATCTCACTAGAAAGTATTTAATGTGTATTGGGTTTTCAAGAAAATTTTGCCAACATTTCCTCGCTGTTCTCCAAGTACATATGTACTTTGAGAACAAAAGGGGAAATGCTACCGAAATTTTCTTGAAAACACAATTCACATTATACACTTACATCCTAAGTGAGATTAAGTGTTCAAGAACAGTCCCAAACTAGGGACTATCTAAGATTTACTCCTAATGAGTACATCTTGGACGGGTTTCTAGGCCAACAAATACATGTGTTGTCATTCCTATACCAACGATCCTAGTTTCATCATTCATATCCTAGGTTGAATTACAATAGCATACTTGATTTCAACATCTCAAATATACATGCATATGTTGTTAACATGATAATCATTAAACATAAAATGTAGGTATCCTATCATTTATAATTGATTTCAAAATTTCAAACTAGCTCATGCGTTACCATCATCATTCTACATCATGCAATATGGATTCATAATTAAACATAAATGTAGGTATCCTATAATTCATAATTGATTTCAAAATTTCAAACTAGCTCATGCATTATCATCATCATTCTACACCATACAATATAGATTCATGTTCCTAATATTTATTTGCACAAACATTTATTTCATTTCATATAGTATCAATAGAAGTGCAAAAATCATAAAAGGATCCATTCATTTCATATAATATATATTAATCATGCAAAATTCTTTACTGCCTACCTTCTAAGGTGACAGAGGCAGAGCAGATGAAGGAGCAACAGTCACAGAGCAGATGGAGGAGCAGTAGTTGATAGAGCAGATGGAGGAGTAGCAGTCGGGCTCAGGCGGGTCCAGTAAAGAAGAGGGGTAGCGGCGCCGATGGTTCCGGCGAGGAAGAGGGGAAGAGGAGGCACTCTAGCTGGAGGAGAACAGGAATCTACAGAGAGGAGGACTTGCGGAGGAGAAGAGCAGTAGCGGCGGAGAAGAGCAACGGCAGATAGGAGGTCCGAAGGCAGAGAGGAGGACCGGAGGCAGAGAAGAGCAGTAGCGGAGAAGAGTAGCAGCGGTAAAGAAGAGCAGCAGCGGAGAGGAATCACCATACCTAGTAAAATTGGGAATGAAACGACAAAAGGGGAAGAGTCCAGTTCGCACGGGTTCTCTTAAGTTAACTATAGACGTCAGTTATTATAATAATCCGACACTTAACACATTAGGTGTCGGTCACCACAAAAAAACTGACACCTATGTTCAATCATAGTCGTTGGTTTCAACTAGAAAAACCGATGTCTATCTACGTATGCCGACAAAAAAATGTTCTTGAATTAAGACCACAGTCGTTGGTTGTCATATAAAACCGACGCCAAATGGGCAATTTGGGGGGTAAAAATTTGTGTAGGGACAGCGCGCGAAAACACATATATGTCGATTATTGTAAGAAAACTGACGAAAAAAATGGGGCTGATTTCTGTCTCGCGAAAAACCTTTATTCGTCGGTTACTTGGTCAACAACCGACTGATAGCACCCATTTTATGGCCATTTACAGCCTTCTTTTCATTATCAAAACTGCCCTCTAAACTATTTTTCCTCTCAATTTTTGTCTTGTTATTGCACAAAACTAACCTGCACTACACCCTTGACTCTATTCCCATCTTTTGTATAGAATTTTCCTATATTTCCACCCAAAGTCTGCAAATGGCCTATCTCGACCCATCTACATCGTGCGCCTGCATCGACCCTTCTACTGGCCGCCCGACACGTATGCTTACCCGTCGGTGACTGCTGCCCAATATGGAAGCAGCCCGACACGGTTGTGTCGTCCGGGGAGGTTTGCCCGACGGACAATATGCCACCTACCCGATAGAGATATTTGCCCGCCATGACTGGTTAGCCCGACATGGGTGTGTCGCATGATACAAATCACTCATCAGAAGCGGCTGCCCGCCAAGGTCACCCGATACACTCGTAACCCAGCACGCGACAACCTGATGTGCCAAGCGACACGCATGTGTCGATCATCCCCGAGGCCACGTAAGCAGAATAGATGAAGGACACGTGACCCCACAAGAACCGCAACCTCTACCAGTTGCTGCCTATAAATAGCAGCTACAAGAATTTGATGGGATGGGTCGGAACCTCACGAAAGCTAACTTTGAAAAGCATCTGGAGCTGGTGTGTCGAGCGACACTAGGTGAGTTCACTTCCCACCCGAGAGGGATGGGAGTGGTTCACTTAGAACTCACCCCGGTAGCCGCAGTAACTGGACACAACCATGGAGGCCACCCAATGTGTCGTGTTCCTAGATGGGCTCCTGCCCGAGACGGCTCGCCCCCTACATCCGACACAAGGAACCTGAGAAGCTGAGTCATCTCTAACCCGGCACGATATCGAACCCGATACGGACCACCCGTCATGGTGTGTCGCCCGAGAGGATGGTACCCCGACATGACCGTATCAGGTAGAGAGCCTTGACCGATACACCTGCCCGTCACGACATGTCTCCCGATAGGGTAGCCACCCGACACAGGCATATCGGGTAGAGCTCCCTCCCGGTATCGGGTTAACGATACCATAGGGGTCTGCTACTATATATCGACCTCCTATATCAAGGGGGCCGATACCTATCTTACTTTTTCAGCATTTACTTTCATTTATTACGCATTGTAACTGAACCCTTTTTATACAATATCTATGCTTATAGAATCTGTGGAGTTTAATACTTGTTGTTCTGTATTTGGTTCCCTTTTGTTGGATGATTTCTTATATAGCATCTGAGTTCTAGCTTGTATGTTGGATCATGTTTTGACTAGCTATCGAATCGTGTTTCCCGTTTCGACTCCTTCGAGAGAAGGATGTTGTAACTCTAGAGCTTGGTCTGACCCGGGAGTACAAGAGTAACCAGGGTTGGAGCTACTTCAGGTTGCTTTCCCACACCAACCTATGTCTATTACCCTTGAGAGAGGGTGTTGGCATTTAGTTGGAGGTACCCTCTTCGAGAGAAGGGGTGCTGGGCGTTTTCCGCTACCGCTTGTTATTCCTAAGTTTTCTTCCTTTGTGCCTCGCCTTAACAATAGTTTGAGCTCCTCAGAAGTATTTGCGCAAAACCCCTAAAAACTGCTAAAACCCTAAAACCATCATCTTTCTTATAACTCCAGTTGGAGATAGTTTTTTCTTTACAATATTTCCTTATTGCGGCATATCTATCCTTTCTTGTCTGAATATCCTTGCCCATATAAAAATTATCTCTATGTGCTTGCTTTAACGCTTCACTTGTATGTTTAGCTATTATCTTGTGATGTTTGATTATCGATATCTCGAGACGGTAATATCACTTTTATCCGTGAAGTGGAGTAGCATGAATGCACGAGAGTGTTGGATTGCTAGTGCTCTAACCTATATGTTTTGTTGTGAGGCTTTTGAGTTGTCTTCTCGAGAGAGAGACTTCTTTTAAGTCTGGTTCCTTCCTCTTCTAGAGAGAGGGTGGGATGTGGCATTTTTATGGTTGCTCATAATTTTGGTATGTGCATGCAGGTAAGAGGGATAGTTTGCTTGTTAAGGAAACATTTTAGTTAAGTGAACCCCGATCTGAGTTTTTTCTTTTTCTTGTTATAGTTTGTTTTCCTTTATTTTCCTTCGCCTTGAAGACTACCGTTCCTTGGGGAACACCTTTTAATCCTCTTTTTCCACTGGAGTATAGAAGTGTTGATTTTGCGTTCTTGGCACTACCAACCTCGTCCCTGTGTTTGACCCCGATCGCTACATCGAACCCCATTATCGTTGTGGGGACCTGAGAGTCGGGTTATCTCTTTAAAAGTCAGACTACTTTAATCTGCTTCTTTTGGACGCATGATTTGGCCGGTCAACGTTTTGGCACCGTTTCTAGGGACGAGTCAAAATGGTACTGTTAAAGAACCTGAGTCCACTTACTATACTCCCGTGCCTCAAGCTTAGCAATAAGCTTGACAGCACCATAGCTTTAAGCCTTCTAACATGAATCTGTGCAGAATAGTTTGCTTCATAAAGCCTAGTTTTCTAACTTGATCGTACGTTCTGTTCAGGTACCTGGGAGAAGCATTTTGTTCAAATTTAACTTCGTTCATCATGCCGCCTCACGTGGAGCCACCTCTTTCCGCAGACGAGCAGAATGCGAGAGTTGGACCACACCCACCTCTTCCAAGAAGCGATGAAGACAGACATGACCATTATAATGACGATCATCTTTATGAAGAACAAGAACAACCTGAGGATGATCACCACCACGGAGGACATCGTCATCGCCACAGGCATAGAAGGAACCAGCACAATCAAGAGAGAAATCACACCGACAGTGGCAGTGAAGATTCCAAAGAAGAAGAAAAGACTCTTCGAGAGTTGGCAGCCACAAAAGCCAACAACTCTAGATGCCCTGTGGTGATCCTGAGGTTCGATGTTGCAAACTTCGAGCTGAAACCCGCTATGATTTCTATGATCCAGAATAAGAGTTTTTGAGGGAGTTCCAAGAATGACAACCCTTATCATCATCTCGATGCTTTCAAAAATATATGTGACACCATCAAAATGAGGGGGGTACTGCAAGAAGTGACCTACTACAAGGGTTTCATTTTCTCTTTGGAGGACAAGGCATTGTCATGGTACCTTGGACTATCACATCAATCCTTAGATGGATGGAATGCTTTAGCAGAGGCTTTCGTAAACAAGTTCTACCCTACTAAAAAGACTGTTAGGAGTAGGCAGAAGATCACATCTTTTATGCAAAAACCAAGAGAGAATCTGTATGAGGCCTGGGAGAGATACCATGAGTATTAGAGGGATTGCCCTCACCATAATTACAAGAAAGGTTTTCTGATAACAACGTTCTACAATGGCCTAACTCCTGAAGAGAGAGTATCATTAAATACAGTTGTAGGAAGTGACTTTCTTGGGAAGAAGCCTAGTATATCTAAAAAGATCATTGAGAACATGGCTGAGCTTCAAGCCGGGGATGAATATGATAGGACTGACATAGGTTATGCGAAGAAAGCCTCCAATGAAGGACCATCAATTGAGTCAAAGGCTCTGGAGGCAATTACATCACAGATACAGAAGATAGCTACGAATGTCAAATAGCTAAAGGAGTCAGAAGGAAAAGGCAAGAAGTAGATAGAGAAGGTAATGAAATGTATCACCTGTGGTGAAGGAGGCCATGGAGTAGATAACTGCATGTGTACTCGACCTGAAGGGTCAAGTGAAAGTGAATCATAAGAGGATGAAGCTGCAAACATATCTTACGTCAACTTCAAGAGGGCGGACCACCCAGGTTTCAGTTATGGCAACAAGGATGCCGCAGAGAACTTGCATTAGTTGAACAACCCACCCAAGCCACCATCTGGCTTCAAGAAGAGAAACGGGCAGGGACATTACGCCAAGACCAACACGTTCCAGACAAAGAAAACCAATTATCAAGGTCAGGTCATGTATCAACCACGTCAATCTGCTAACACAAGCCAAAGCCAAGGGCAAGGGCAAGAGCAAGGACAAAGTCATACCAAGAGTAGTAGCCAGTAAGACTTAATGGGGCAACTTTTTGACTTCGTCAAAAGACAAGACACAATAAACAATCAGCTTGCGCAAAGTGCATTATCCAACTCTGGCGTTTTGAATAATATGCAAGCACAAATGGCAGACATGCAAATGCACCAATGCCAGTTAGACCAGCAACTAGCTCAGTTGGCTGAGCTCGTAAAGAACCCTTCGGGGAAGATCCCTTCTAGCACGAAGTCCGTTAAGATGGCAACTCTCAGATCGAGACGGACAATAGAGCGCCAGGAGGAGATGAGAACCGAAGAACCCGAGTCTGAGGAGGTTGCAGAAAGTCCAGTTAGAGGAGAAAGCCAACACCCACTTGTTAAGGAGTCAAGACCTAAAGAGGAATTTTTTGCCAGGAGAAGTTAGTACTCACCAAGATTACCTTTTCCATACAAGCTTGTAAAGGCTCACCTCAAGAAGAGATATGAAAAGTTAATGGAATCAGTGAAGAGGCTCCACTTGGAGGTACCTTTTCTAGACACCTTGGAAGAAATGCCGACTTATGCTAAATTCTTCAAGGATCTAGTCACGAAGAAAAGACGAGGAAGGAGGATCGAAACTGTACACCTAGCCAACATGTCCATAGCCTTCGTAAAAGATGAGTTACCAACCAAGAAAAAGGATCCTGGGGCCTTCACCATACCCTTTGCGGTAGGCGATAACGTTGAAAGAAAGGGTCTTGCCGACTTAGGGGCTAGTATCAGCCTCATGCCTTTAAGCCTCACCAAACAATTATGACTGACTGATATGGTCGGGACTAATATGAGGATAGAGTTGGCGGACCACACTTTCAAAAGGCCGGTAGGAGTGGTGGAAGATGTCCCGATCAAAGTAGGGAGGTTCTTCATCCCTTGTGACATTGTTATCATCGACACTGTTGAAGATCCTAAGTGCCCTATCATATTCGGTCGTCCTTTCTTGGCGACCGGAAGGGCACTTATTGACATCATTGAAGGCATGATAACCCTGAGGGTAGGGAATGATCACATAGATTTCAAGGTGAGGGACTCTATGAAAGGACCATCGCTGCTTGAGTCTTCTCACTTCGTGGACAACTATAACCAATACTACGAGGAAGTAGAAGAGGACGCAGCAATGGTAGACCCTCTTATGAGGGTGTTAAATGAAGAGGACTCAAAGGTCAACGATCGTGAGGTAGATGAGGTCCTCGATTACCTAAACCAAGATGATGGAGATGAAGAGGTTGTAGAGATGGTGAAGTATTCTTTTTTGGAAGTGACCTTGGCAGAACAGAACATACCAAAACCTTATCCGGAGTTGAAGCAGCTGCCGGAGGGACTGAAGTATGAGTTCCTAGATGCTGAGGAAAGAAATCCTATCATAGTCAATGCCTATATGACAAAAGAACAGTTAGAAAGACTCCTTAAAAAGCTAAGGCTCCACAGAAAAGCTATTGGATATTCTGTGGATGACATTAAGGGACTCAACCCCACTTTGTGTATGCACCGAATAAATCTTGAAGAATCTACAAAGCCCCTTGTTCAAACCTTGAGGAAGTTGAACCAGATGTTGAAAGAAGTTGTAAAGAAAGAAGTTATCAAGCTCAGAGATGCGGGCATTATATACCCGATTAGCGATAGTAATTGGGTGAGCCCGATTCATGTGGTGCCCAAGAAGGGAGGCATGACAGTCGTAAAGGGGGATAAAGGTGACGAGGTAGCCATCTGGATCGTTACCGAATGGAGGATGTGTATCGACTACCGAAAGCTAAATCAAGACACCAAGAAAGATCACTATCCCCTCCCCTTTATCGACCAAGTGTGAGAAAGGCTTGCACATCATGAGTATTTCTGCTTTCTAGACGGTTATTCCAAATTTTATCAAGTTCCTATTTTACCGAACGACCAGGAGAAGACTACCTTCACCTGCTTATATGGTACATATGCTTTTAGAAGGATGTCATTCGGGATATGCAATGCTTCTGCGACGTTCCAGCGCTGCATGATCTCAATGTTCTTAGACTTTTTGGAGGACATTGTAGAAGTTTTTATGGACACTTTTTTAGTTTATGGAAAGGATTTTGATGCCTGCTTGAAAAACTTATCGTTAGTTCTGCAGTGCTATGAGGAAAAAAACTTAGTTCTTAACTGGGAAAAATGTCATTTTATGGTACAAGAAGGTATAGTCCTTGGCCATAAGGTCTCCAAGAAAGGTATTGAAGTAGATATAAGCAAGGTTGAGGCCATTGCTAGGTTGCCCTCGCCAAAGTCCGTGACAGGAGTACGAAGTTTTCTCGGTCACACAGGTTATTATAGAAGATTTATCAAATTTCTCAAAGATATCAAAACCTCTCTCGAACCTGCTGATAAAGGATGCAAAATTCGATTTTACTGATGACTGCTTGAAAGCTTTCCAAACTCTGAAAGAGGCCCTAGTAACCCCTCCTATTCTCCAAGCTCAAGCCTGGGAGCTTCCCTTCGAATTAATGTGCGATGGTAGCGACTACGCAGTGGGGGCTATCCTTGGGCAAACAAAGGATAAGAAACATCATGTTATTTGTTACGCCAATCGTACTCTAGATGAGGCACAAGTAAACTACACCACCACAGAGAAAGAGATGTTAGTGGTCATTTTCACATTTGACAAGTTCAGATCATATCTTATAGGGGTGAAAGTAAAAATCTATACCGATCATGGGGCCATACGCTACATGATGCAAAAGAAGGACACAAAGCCCAGACTTATGAGATGGGCCCTGCTCCTACAAGAGTTTAACCATGAGATAATTGATAAGAAAGGAAAAGAAAATGTAGTCGCAGACCATATCTCGAGAGTAGTCTGCGACAAAGAAGACTTGTTGCCGATTAACGACAACTACGCTGATGAAGATCTATTAATGGCTCAGTCTGACGAGCCAACCCTACCATGGTTCGCAGACATTTGTAATTACCTGGCATGTGGCCAACTACCACCAGATATTAAGTACAACCAGAAAAAGAAGCTTTTTCCCGATGTCAAGAACTACTATTGGGACGACCCCTTACTTTTCAAGAAGTGCTCTGACAGTCTGTACAGAAGGTGTATATCGGAAGAGGAGGTCCCACTAATCTTGAGAGAATGCCACTCTTCACCCTATGGAGGGCATCATAGTGGAGACAGAACTGCCGCAAAAGTGCTTCAATCTGGATTTTACTAGCCTTCGCTATTCAAGGATGCCGCTGCTTATGTGAAGGTTTGCAAAGAGTGCCAATTAACCGGAAATATCTGGAAAAGGAATGAAATGCCTTTGTCAGACTGGGTTGAAGTTGAGATCTTTGACATTTGGGGAATTGACTACATGGGTCCCTACCCCTCATCAAGGGGTTATCAATACATTCTTGTGGTTGTAGACTATGTGTCAAAATGGGTAGAGGTTGTTGCTACTCAAACTTGCGACTCTAAGTATGTGATTAAGCTATTCGAGAAAACTATTTTTCCACACTTTGGAGTACCCCACACTGTGATAAGCGATGGAACATCACACTTTGGAGAAAGGCAGTTTGAGGCGCTACTGAAGAAGTAACAGGTCAAGCACAAGGTTGCTACACCTTACCACCCCCAGACCTCTGGGCAGGTTGAAGTATCAAATAGACAGATTAAACAAATCTTGGAAAAGGCCGTCAGCCGCATGCGAAAGGACTGGTCCATGAAACTCAATTATGCTCTCCGGGCTTATAGAATTGTATACAAGACGCCCATAGGCACGATACCTTACAGGTTAATCTATGGAAAGTCATGTCATTTACCCTTGGAGCTTGACCACAAAGCCCTCTAGGCGATTAAGTTTCTAAACATGGACCTGCACAAGGCAGGACAAAAGAGATATCTGCAGCTGCAAGAGCTTGAGGAGCTAAGATTGCATGCTTATGAAAATGCAAAGATTTACAAACAAAGGACTAAGGTGTGGCATGATGCCCACCTAAGAAGCAAGGATATTAGAGAAGGTGACAAAGTTCTCCTCTTCAACTATAGCATTCGTCTTTTCCCTGGGAAGCTCAGAACAAGATTGTCAGGCCCCTTCTCTATGGTAAATATTTATCCATCAGGAATGATGGAAATTCAAGGAGAAAAGACTGGGATCTTCAAGGTCAATGGGAACAGGTTGAAAAGATTCTATAAAGATGAAGCATTTGTGAGAAGATCAGAGATAACACTGCCGGATGCCGAAGCAACATACGAAGGATCAAAGTGAAAAGGGTTTGAAGTTGTCGAGATAACGACAGAAACTACAACGCTCTTCAGGAGGCAGCCCAAATTTTTACTTTTTCCTACCATAGGATGTTATTTCCCTTTCTGCACAAAAACATTACGAACATTATCATTGTAATAAGGCCCGAGTCAGTGCATGCGCCACATGTGTAGACTCTCTTATTTTATGGGCCAGCGGTTTAGTTTTATGAAGCTTTGATGGGTAATAATATCTAAGGCAGAGAGTCTTCTTTCTTGCCGGTGATGTTTTACCCATCAACGCTCTCTTTACCTCTATTTTTGCCTATATTTTCGATCTAAGTTTTACTCCTTTTTAAATTTTGCATAGAATGTTCTTCATAGTGTTTTTCTACCTTGCTTCTTTAGCAATCTTGCCTTTTCTATCTATATCGGGCAAAGCTTACGCACTAGCACGATACAACTATGTCGGGTAGGAAGCCCCATGTTGCGCGACTACATGCTTCATATCAGGCAGACATTCTTGTGCCGGGCAATGTATCATGCGATACGCGAGCCGCGTGGCATGAAGCTTGCTTAGGAAGCCATATCAACCCTTGAAGTGATGGATTAGACTGCGCATCGAGAATGATTTGTCTCTCTGCACAACATGTGCCCTATTTTTACCTGATTTACCTCTGCACAACATGGCTATATATAGAAAATGTAGTATTACCATGTCGGGCACTGGCATTTACTTTTTTCCTACTCCTGTATAGCACATTCTACTCTCGCTTCAGCTCTCGTGTCGGCCAACCTTTCTTCTGCTCCTGTGTCTCCTGTCTTGACCTTTAGACAATAAAGGTATAACCCGATACACGTATCGCGTGAGTTACCCAACATGCCTATCGTGCCGCGCAACCCATGTCGGGCATAGTGTATCCCGTAGCATTTTTGTTATACCCGTGTCGGGCACAAGACTTAGTTCTTTTTGTATCACGCGACACACGCTTGTGCCGGGCAACGTTCCGTATCGGGTTTTTCCTATTGGGCTTCCTATCTCTTTTGACAGTGTCGCACAACACACACCTATCGCGCGCCCGATCGATACCTGGTATCGGGCGAGACCCGTATCGTCCAGTTTTATCAGACAAAGGAGCTTTAACTCGTGTGGCCCGATACTCTATCGTATCGGGAAGTGCTCATATCGGGCGTGCATTTTATTTTACTTATCGTGTGATAGTCATGCATTTTTCCGCCTTAAGACCGTACCAGCTTTGACCCTTGCCGCACGACACAAGTATCGCGCTAAACCCTTATCGGGCATGCGTATTAGGTGAGGTCTGTTTAGTATAGCGACCCGATATCAGTCAACGCTATCAGTTAGAACCGATATCGGGCAGCACGACACATTTTCTTTTACCCGATATCGACTTGCTTGTATCTGGATTCGTTTATTTTAACCAGTTTTTCAAGCATCACCTACCTTGTATCGGGCATCATGACTCCCTTGGTCTTTCATCTGATATCAGGTAGTGTAACCCATTTTAGTAATCTAGTTATTTACCATACACTTGTTTGATGATAACAGAAATGGCCCACACCAAGTAAACCATCATCCAAGTAGACAAACAAGGCCGAAGGATCAACCCCGAGGCCACAAATGAGGACACCACAGTCGGGTAGAAGCACCTAAACCCCCAATGCAGTGGGGTAATCTGAGGCCGAGAAGCAGCCCAGGATGGAAGAAGCAACAACCCCAACAACAGTCTCAACCACGACAGCTGATTCGGAGCCTCTAGATCACTCACCGGTCCGGTTCATGCCCAGAGACGAAGAGCACATGCATCGATATACAGAGTTGGCGGCCAAGGTCTACAGGATAAGCCACTTTTGCCACCAGTCGTCCTTTTACCAGATAGGCATTTTCGACATGTTGGAAAATGTCCTAGCCGGGCTGAGGAAGATATGCTTCAGCCACTCCGCCTCTTACCCAGAACTCATGAAGGAGTTAATGTCGTCCCTCCGCCGGGTGCAGAATAGACCAGAAGAAGTCAAAAGATTCGGCAGAGCGGACATACTACAAGGACGGCTATATAACACTGAGCATGACATATCTGAAAAGTTGATCAACGAGATCTTCTCCTCCAGTGAAGTAGAAAAAGAACTACTCAACAATGGTGTCAGAATCACCGAAGGCGATGGGTTCAAACCGGTCACACTCTGGAGGAAGCTGACCGCCGAGTCAATGTTCAAGCCGGGAAGCAAGGTGGCGGCAGTGCACTCCCGTTTCTGGAGGATAGTGCACAAGATCATTGCGTGTCTGCTCTTCAGTAAGTACGAGTCAAGCAACCTCTACACTGAAGAGCTCCATCTCATGTGGCACATGATGGAGGGACGCACGATCAACTTGGGGTGATTCCTCCTCAACTGTCTTCATCCAGTAAAGGATGCCACCAAAGACTACAACATGGGATGACTGGTAAATATGATCGCGGCAGGGTTAGGATACCCCAAAGAGCCACGTAGCCTGTTGAGGACGAGAGATGACGACAAGATCGACCTCCAATTCCTAACGAGGGCTAGCATCATCAAGAAGGAGGGCCATTGCTACTTATATAAGTTCGCAAGAACAAACACCCTCCTTCCGCTCCCACGCTGTGCCAACTATGACGCAGAGAAGCTGGTCTTCACCATAGTGGAGATTGAATCTGTGTTGGTTGAAGCCGCTTATGCCACCACCACGAGAATACAAGAGAGGGTAACCGTGACAGGAAGACCAATTCCTCTCGACGTACGACAAGACAAGGCGACGACTGTTGTCACCCCCGCTCCTGAGCCGGCCGCGACCACCACAACAACAACCGCCACAACTGTTGAGGAAATGATGGTGATCGTGGAGGTCGCCGAAACAACCAGGGCTAAAACAACGACAATAGTCCCGGGGGAAGATGCCACAGAAGAGATGGCCGCATCTCCCAAAGCTTCTGCTGTGCCTTCAATGGCAGAAGAAGTGGTACAGCCGGACGCCAGCAATGGTGTGTTCACTGAGCTCCTTGAGGCGGAGCTCAGATCTGTGCAGCCCACGCTGCCACTAACGTCGCCAGTGGTAGCTGCGGAGGAGGTCACCGACAACCATATGAAGGAGCAACACCCACCCTCTCCGTGCACCTCTCCACCACTAGAAGCAGGTGAGGCAGATGTAGTCACAAAGGTGCCAACGCCCCGCTCTGAAGCGATGCCCTCGCGTACAATCCATGTGGTGACCGAATTGATAAATCACGATGTAAACTCAGCGGAAGCGATTAACTAGCAGCGGAATTATGAAAATCACTAAAAATTTAAAACTTTTCAGAAGAAGATCTTTAAACCATAAAACTCTTTTATAAGAAAACATGATAACTTGTTTATAACATGGTTCTCCATTTACATCTCGAGTAATTTTATACATCCATTGCCCTGTTACCTGTGCAAGGCAAGATACAAAAAGAAATCTTGAGGCTTAAAGCCAAAATCGTGGAGGTCGCCGAAACAACCAGGGCTAAAACAACGACAATAGTCCCGGGGGAAGATGCCACAGAAGAGATGGCCGCATCTCCCAAAGCTTCTGCTGTGCCTTCAATGGCAGAAGAAGTGGTACAGCCGGACGCCAGCAATGGTGTGTTCACTGAGCTCCTTGAGGCGGAGCTCAGATCTGTGCAGCCCACGCTGCCACTAACGTCGCCAGTGGTAGCTGCAGAGGAGGTCACCGACAACCATATGAAGGAGCAACACCCACCCTCTCCGTGCACCTCTCCACCACTAGAAGCAGGTGAGGCAGATGTAGTCACAAAGGTGCCAACGCCCCGCTCTGAAGCGATGCCCTCGCGTACAATCCATGTGGTGACCGAATTGATAAATCACGATGTAAACTCAGCGGAAGCGATTAACTAGCAGCGGAATTATGAAAATCACTAAAAATTCAAAACTTTTCAGAAGAAGATCTTTAAACCATAAAACTCTTTTATAAGAAAACATGATAACTTGTTTATAACATGGTTCTCCATTTACATCTCGAGTAATTTTATACATCCATTGCCCTGTTACCTGTGCAAGGCAAGATACAAAAAGAAATCTTGAGGCTTAAAGCCAAAAACCTCAGACCTACTGACTCCTAGGACCTGAGAGTACAGAGAAAACATTAGACATACTATCTACAGGACTTGATAGTCAGTATCTCCACCTGAGATTCACTACTGCTCCTAGTGTTGTTGCTGCTGATACTGCTCACTCTCAGATTGGTTCCTTCGTCCTTGGCGTCCACCTAAAAAGTCGAAACCTACGGGGTGAGACAATTTTAAATAATTGTCCCAGCCAGAGTTATAACTCTCCGCCATAAGCTTTGTTATAGCAAGAAAGGGATAATATAAGCAAAATAACTTAAATCCTTCAACAGTAGGCTTAGGATTGAGTAAAGCAACAATTACTTAAGCAATCATTTCAATAAGGATTATAAAGAATATGTATACTAGTTACTTGACAAGAACATTTATAAACAAAGTAACATCAATCATTGTTTCTCGTAGTTCAACCTAAGAAGTTATGCTACGCGGTTGATTATGTCTTACAAACATTATTATGCCCTGCGGAGATGAGGTATGCCGCTCATACTCCAACCGATCACTACTAAGTCATATCAGTATCATACATAGGTCATCAAAAGAGCAGGATTCTAATGACCTCATCTTCCTCAGTCAGTGTGAGGATCAACATGCAGGACATCTCGTGTCTCTGCTACAATAGCTTACCAGGGTATTCTGGCACTTCGCTATTAGAGTCACAGTGGGTTCTGTACTCTCTTCGTCATCGAAAGATCTCTTGTTTATCTCTCATTGATGCAGCATTAAAGATTCCCTCGGGAGATTAGTGATACATCATCCCGGCATAAACATATAGTGAAGGGTTGATAGATTTAAGATACATCTACATCAATTCCTACACTAGGACGTAAGGATATTCATGCCCATAATCCCCCACATACTCAAAAGTATGTGATCTAGGAGTCCCCTTAGGAAAACCTATTTCACCATCATTTGGCTTCTGACAATGATGGATCTATGATCAGGGCTCTACATGGTATGATTATACTTGATTATTTAGGTACATTTCAGCATTCTTTTAGCATCAAGCATGTTTCCAAGCATTTAACTATTAGAACACTGCTATAAAAGAAGAATACTAAATGTATCAAGTTTAACTCACATCAGTTATCATATGAATATCATTTCTTAATCATTTCATCAATATGATTCAAGAGTAGGGGTGTTCAAACACTTAGATCACCATAAGTCATCTAACAACATGACCTTGATTGTAGCAATGTGAATATTACTCAAGGTTCTTACAGCCCATCAATCTTATATATTGCCTCTTAAACCAAGCAACATAGTATGTCATTATTCATAAAGTTTATAACATGCTTTCAATGAATAAAACATCATAACCTTTACCTGGATATGATTACCTCTTTCTAACAACCTGCATTATTATCATAATTGAAGACATGCATATATAACAATATCAGCACAATACCAATTCTTTTCAATTTATTCATAGAACACCACGGCCGTGCCACCTTGCACAATCGTGCAAAGTAAAGCTACCACAACCGTGCTACCTTGCACGGTCGTGCTACCAAAGATCACTACATGATTCATATTTATATATGAATTCTAATCTTTCATCCTTTCAACTTGATTAGGTCACATCAACTCTTTAATCAAGTACATACAACTATGATTAACATAGTGTATCAAGTTATTGATCCTATAAGAAATTAGGAATTCACCCCTTAATTGGTACTAATCACTTAGGTACTATTAAGGTTTCAACCTTTGTGCCTTCATTGATTATCATTACTAATCATCATTGGATCAATAGAACATTCATCATCTTAATTCTCAAAGATTCAATCACATTGGACCTCCATTACATAAGGTATCCAATGAAATTAGGGTTTCCAATGTTGATTCCTTCAATCATTGAATTCATGGAACCAATCATCAATTGGACCTATACTCATACTTCAAATGAGTTTAATAGGTCAATCTTCAACTGATTTGACCCTCAATTGACCCTCAATTGATCATCAATTAGGGTTCAAATCAATTGAATTAGGGTTTGGAATCAATAACCCTTCAACATTTTTCAATGTGGGTCTAATTGATTTGAACCCATTGAACCATCATTCAATTTGGACATGACCTGACCCCAAACGGTCTTGGGATCATTTGGATGACCTCCAAACGGTCTTGAGACCGTTTTCCCATCATATCATCAAAATCCAAGTCAACCAATTAAGGTTTGGATCATTGGATTGATCACCAAATCAGCAATTGATTACCCTCCAACTTAGTATCATTGGATCATCAATTGCTTAACCATACTCACCCCTAGACCTCCAAACGGTCGTGGGTGACCTCCAAACGGTCTTGAGACCGTTTGGCTCATCTAACCCTTAGATTCTAGTGAAAAATCATTCGGGTTTGAGCTATTGAGTTGATCATCAAATCATCACTTAATTACAAAGTGATTTGGTACATTTAGACCTTCATTTGGTCAACTATGCTTAACCCTAGACCTCCAAACGGTCTTGGGTGATCCCCAAACGGTCTTGAGACCGTTTGGGTCAATCAACCCAAAACATCAACTCATTTCAATGCAAAATCAACACTTAGCCGATTAGGGTTAACACCATATCTTTTGTCCTTCAAACACTTAACCATATCCAACCATAGACCTCCAAACGGTCTTGGGTGACCCACAAACGGTCTTAAGACCGTTTGGGTGATCCCCAAACGGTCTTGAGACCGTTTGGGCTAAATAACCCAAAAAGTCAAATCAATCAAGTTGAAAATCAGCACTTAATCCAATTAGGGTTTGCCTAATTGATTAGACTTCAACTCATGATTCATTTGGAATTAACCTATAAAATTTGGTGAGTTATTAACCAACATAATTGTGAACAGTAATATCAAACAGTCAACCCTTGGTCAACTCCCTCAAACGGTTTTGAAACCGTTTTCCCAAAAAGGTCAAGTTAATCAGGTTGGAAAACGGCACTTAATTTATTTAGGTTTACCTAATTGATTAGCCTTCAACTCATGATTCCTTGGGAGTTAACCTATCAAATTTGGTGAGTTATTAACCAACATAATTATGAACATTAATATGAAACGGTCAACCCTTGGTAAACTCCCTCAAACGGTTTTGAAACCGTTTTCCCAAAAAGGTCAAGTTAATCAGGTTGGAAAACAGCACTTAATCCATTTTGGTTTACCTAATTGATTAGACTTCCACTCATGATTCATTGGGAGTTAACCTATAAAATTTGGTGAGTTATTAACCAACATAATTATGAACAGGAATCTCAAACGGTCAACCCTTGGTCAACTCCCTCAAACAGTTTTGAAACCGTTTGCCCAAAAGGTCAAGTTAATCAGGTTGGAAAACAGCACTTAATCCATTTAGGGTTACCTAATTGATTAGCTTTCAACTCATGATTCCTTGGGAGTTAACCTATCAAATTTGGTGAGTTATTAACCAAAATAATTATGAACAGGAATCTCAAACGGTCAACCCTTGGTCAACTCAACCAAATGTTCTTGGAGACCGTTTTCTCCAACCGACCTTGTGAAACCGTTTGCCCTTCAAACGGTTTTGGCAAACCGTTTGCCCTTCAAACGGTTTTGGCAAACCGTTTGCCCCAAACGGTTTTGCAAACCGTTTGGCCAGGGGGGAAGACCGTTTGCTAAAGTAGCATTGGTATTCACGCCCCCCCTTCTAACTCCAGATCAAGGCATGTTCTCCACGGTTTTGCTGGCAAGAGTGCAAAGAAGGATGGAGGGAAGAAGAATAAGCAACGTTTGCAAGAAAGAAAGATGCATAACAAAGTTTAAGGGTTTAGAGTTATAAAACCCGCCTTAGAACCAGATCTAGAGCTCCAAGCTTCGAAGATTTAATGGTGTCTTTATCTCCACAGGTCGTCCAAGGTTTCTTCTTCAAGAATTGGTTGGAAAGGATGGCTAGAAAGAATACCTAAGTATGAAAAACTAGCAAACCAACCTTGTATCATGATTTCCTCCATGAATCTGAGCTAGATAGTGGTTAAAGCTTACCCAACTCTACTTGTCCATTCTACTATGCTCTTGAGCTCCTTCCTTAGTTGGCCACAACAAGAGATAAGTGAAGAGAGAAAGGGAAACGATCCCTTGGTTGTAAAAGAAAGGTGTATATATACTTTGGGCATGTTTTCAAGATAAGGACAATCTTTTCTTCTATTTCTCATATGGGTCCTTCTCTCCTTCTTGGCCATGCCCCTCCTTTCTATACTTAAACAAAACTCCTTCTTTAACTAAGGTTTAGAGGAAAAGAATCCAAACATCCTTCTAAGTTGCACACATAAAAGGGTCATTTTGCTTACAACTTAGTTATTTAATTACAAGGGTTTTCCTTCTTATTTGATTTGTCAAATGAAGCACCCTCTTCATCACTTTTACTCTAATTGATGCCAAGAGTCATAAACGATACTCTAAAAGGTATATTTTACATGTTGCACCCCATGTTTTGGGTAAATTGCACTTTTCACCAAAACTATGGTTTTAAAGTACAAGGATTGCTCCACAAGTTGCATCTTGGTGCCCAAACTTGGAGAACCCATTACACTTCATCATATTCATTCTTATGATGTCTCATCATCAGAGGAACATCTAAACATGTGAAATTTGCAAGTTAACTCCTCTAATTGGGTAATTTGCACATAAGTCCCTATTAACAAAACAATATTATAACATTGTTTAAAAAGGGCAGAAATAGAAATATAAGTTCCTCAGAAGCTTTAATTACATACCAAAAAGATAATCACAAGTCTCTAATTACATAATTAAACAAAACACCTAGGGTTAGTTCATAACCCAGGTCAGGGACGTTACAATCCACATGGATTCGGACCCGAGTGGAGATGTGCCATCGTTGAGCCAAACCTATCGCGCGAGGGACGTCAGGAGGCCGAGGGGAAAATCAGCCGCAACCCCTCTGTCACTGGGGTAGATTCTGGGTCAAGAGTTTGACCACTTGCGGGAGGTAACAGATAATTCTTCTATTACTTTTGCTTCCCTTACCCACAAGTTTACTGTTTTCCAGGATAGGTTGAACGACCAGGAGCGGCAATTGCTGACTCTTGTTGGCCTTCCCGGCCAACTGGAGACACTTAACAAAACAATGCAGTTGGTGCTCCAATGCCTCGACGCAATAGAAGAGAGGTTGGACCGGAGAGGCGGTCACCCCGTTCAAGATAGCCGAGGAGGTCTCCATCACCTCTTGGCTCTGGCTCTCCACCATCCTCATCAGCATCCTCATCTGGGACGTCGTCTCCTTCCTCCTCCAGCGGGCCCTCCACAATGCCCGAGGAAGGAACGACGCACAAGACAACCGACGAGGCTCCAGTAGGACAGGAGAGTTCCCACATCATCGAAGAAGTTGTTCCCTCAGTCTCTCTAGATGAATCTGAGGACAATGATGAATCAATCAACATCGAGGAGGACTCTTCTGAAGAATCAGAGGGAGAAGGGGGGACATCTACACTGCTAACAAAAGACACCCCCTAGAGGAAGGATCTCGACGGCAGATGCATTCTCTACGCCATCAGAAATCCCTTCCTTCGAGACGGCGGACTTTGACAGAAGAGCCATCAGATATCTGACGATCAGAGACCAAAAGTTACTGAAAAAGGTCCTAAGATCGCAGGAAGATGAAGAAGACATCGTCTGGAATGATGACTACTTCTCTGTACGACGGGAAGCGCTGAGGAGCATGTTCCGCTCATCGGTCGTCGTCGGAAAGAAACTTTTCAGGGTCCTACAAGGTGCCATGATTGAGAACGCGGGTACCAAGATAGGCCGACTGCTAATTTACAATGCCACCCCGGCCTTGGTGAGAAGATTAATGAAGGGGTTGTACAACTCTACATAGGTGGCCAGCATGCTGGAATACATTGAATAGCATGACCGCAACCTGGTGCTGCCCCCTACAAATATCGAAGAAACTAGTTCCTTTGTGTGGCAGATCTCCAGAATCATGATGTCCAGCTCCTCAGTTGCTGCAACAAAGAGGTCCCACACTCAGGAAACACCTTCGTTCGCCTCGAAGATTGATATCTGAAGCTTCTTCTGCTGCATCTTCACCACGCAATAAAGTACGGAATCCAACGCCACAACAACGTCTGGAATTTCTTCACGCTTAGAGACTTCCCCGTTCAAGAAGAAGAGGGAAGCGGAAACACTGCCTTCATCATCCGGTGCGCCATTGAGATGTTAGACATCTTCAGATACTTAAGGTAGCTCAAAGGCCAAAAAGCTTCTATCAGCTCAAAAGCACTTATGCACTATTGTTAATCAAGGATGGGTACTATTTCTGAGATGTAGGCATCCCAGAGAAGCTGTTGGACAGCGATCAAGAAGACACATCCTTCCAACCTAGTAGCCTTCTAGAAGGAGAAGCCAAGATGGCCACAGACGTTTACGGGGCAGGCAAGCGGATGGATATTCTATTTGAGATTCTTACAACTAAAGATCCCGCTTCACCTGATGCTTTAGAAGAAAAGATCAGCAATTTTGACTGTTCCGCGTGTTCTTTGCTAACCCAGGAACATGTTAAAGAAATTCTACAAAAGTTGGATGATTCTACCCTCGTAGATGTCATCTATGAGGCAGAAGATGTCCTAGTCCCTGTTGATGATCTTTTGGATGTGATAAAGGCAGGAGGATGTATGGTAATGTCGGTGGAGGCAGCCTATATTGAAGTACTACAGAGAAAGTTTGAACACACATGCATTGCCCATCCAATGTTGTTCAACGATATCTGCCTAGCTGATGAGTCAGGATCGAAGCAATCATTTTTGGCAAAGATACAAAGAAGCATGCCGCGTATCATCTTCTTTCTGATACTACACTACAATCACTGGGCGCTCCTGACGGTGTACACCCACCCACGAGTAGCAATCTTCTACAACAGCTCGGACAGCAACAAAGATCATCCGGTCCAGTGCACATCAACCACGTTGACACCCCTCGAGCGCTTAGCAAGAAAATACTACACCGATGTGGCAACGCTGATCCAGCCATTCCTGGAAAACATGGCGAACACATGGCACGAGCTTCAATTCTGCCACAGTAGTCCACAACAAGTTCCACAATCAAATGACTGCGGCATCTACGTGCTGGAATGGATCTCTAGCTCGGTAACGCTACAACAAATGCCTGACGAGCTCCACCACATCGACTACCACATCAAACACAAAGAATATGTGTGGGAGCTTATATATGAAGGAGGCACGTTCACCAGCTAGACCCTCACTGACTTATCAATATCCTACCTTATTTATCTCACAACTATGTGACAAAGTGGGGGTAAGTTTGGGGGGTATTATATATCAGTGAGGGAGGTACTAAAAGTTTTTCCATTTTGTCTTACTTCTTTCTCTTATACATATCCTGTGTACATATACATATACAAGTCTGATACAAAATAGTGTATATACAACTCCTTGCCTCTATACAATTGTACAAATGCATTCTATAGTAAAACCTGATACATCTTCTCCCATCTTGTTTTCTCTGTGTCTAAGGTGATACAGTTTTTTGTTATGTTCTTTCTGAAAATGCTGTCTCAAATGACAAAGACTATAACTTTTCTATGCCAATTTCAAAAAATAATCTCGCAATAGCTAAGAGATGTGTATTCGAAGGAAAAAGCTGCCCAAACAGTGAATTTTCTCTTGATTCCTTTACCCAACAAAATCCCAAAAAGAGAGAAAAGCCCTATGAGAGTGAATAAAAGCATGAGAGTTGTGCCAAATGAATAATATATATATATATATATATATATATATATATATATACACACACAAACTTGTCTTTCCAAAAGTACCCATCTTTAGGCATGGTAGATCCGGGGTAGCGGTACGTAGGATGTGAAATCACTGCTCTAAAGCCAATTGGCTTGGATTGCAGGGACCACTTGTCTGTTAACGGACCCGTACCTAGATGGATGATGGGAAACAAGAAAAACCCAAAAAGCCTTAAGCCTACCCAAAACCCCAACTTTCGATTCCCAAAAGCTGTTTGGTGTGAAGGCTATCTTCGGAAATCATGCACCTAAGTCTTGCCGAAGCTGAAGAGAGAAATTTTTGTTTAAATAAGGCAGGAAAAATAAAGTTTGTTGTTCATGATCAGACATTTCTCCTTAAGACATTGCAATACTTGCTCAAACCCTTTGATCGAAAACTACGACGGATTAAGAAGTAATATCACAAAACAAAATTTTAAAATGAGTATAAATTGATTGAGGACAATCAAAATGCTAAGTTTGGGGGAGTTGATAGCACCCATTTTATGACCATTTATAGCCTTCTTTTCATGATCAAAACTTCCCTCTAAACTATTTTTCCTCTCAATTTTTGTCTTGTTATTGCACAAAATTAACATGCACTACGCCCCTGACTCTATTCCCATCTTTTGTACATATTTTTCCTATTTTTTCACCCAAAGTCCGCAAAAAGCCCGTCCCGGCCCATCTATAACACGTGCCTGCATCGACCCTTCTACTGGCCGCCCGACACGTATGCTTACCCGTCGGCGACTGCTACCTGATATGGCAGTAACTCGGCACGGTTGTGTCATGCGGGGAGGTTTGCCCGACGGACGGTACGCCACCTACCCGACAGAGAGATTTTCCTGCCACGACTGGTTAGCCCGACATGGGTGTGTAGCGCGATATGAATCACTCATTGGAAACGGCTGCCCGCCAAGGTCACCCGATACGCTCGTAACCCAGCATGCAACAACCTATTGTGTCGAGCGACACGCACGTGTCGATCATCCCCGAGGCCACGTAAGCAGAATCAATGAAGGACACGTGGCCCCACAAGAACCGCAACCTCTACCAGTTGCTGCCTATAAATAGCAGCTACATGAATTCGATGGGATGGGTCGGAACCCCACGAAAGCTAACTTTGGAAAGCATCTGGAGATGGTGTGCCGGGCGACAATAGGTGAGTTCGCCCCCAACCCGAGAGGGATGGGAGTGGTTCACTTAGAACCCGCCCCGGTAGCCGCAACAGCCGGACACAACCAAGGAGGCCACCCGACGTGCCAGGTTCCTAGATGGGCTCCTTCCCGAGATGGCTCGCCCCCTACACCCGATACAAGGAACCTGAGAACCTAAGTCATATCTAACCTGGTATGATATCGAACCCGATACGGACCACCCCTCATGGTGTGTCACCCGAGAGGGTGGTACCCCGACACGACTGTATCAGGTAGAGAGCCTTAACCGATATGCCTGCCCGTCATGGCATGCCGCCTGACAGGGGTAGCCGCATGACACAGGCATATCGGGCAGAGCTCACACCCGGTATCGGGTTAGCGATACCTTAGGGGTCTAGTGATGTATATCGACCTCCTATATCAAGGGGGTCGATACCTATCTTACTTTTTTAGCATTTACTTTCATTTATTACACATTGTAACTGAACCCTTTTCATACAATATCTATGCTTATAGAATCTATGGAGTTTAATACCTGTTGTTCTGCATTTGGTTCCCTTTTGTTGGATGATTTCTTATATAGCATCTGAATTCTAGATTGTATTTTGGATCATGTTTTGACTAGCTATCGAATCGTGTTTCCCATTTCGACTCCTTCGAGAGAAGGATGTGGTAACTCTAGAGCTTGGTCTGACCCATGAGTATGAGAGTACCCAGGGTTGGAGCTACTTTGGGTTGCTTTCCCACTCCAACCTATGTCCATTACCCTTGAGAGAGGGTGTTGGAATTTAGTTGGAGGTACCCTCTTCGAGAGAAGGGGTGCTGGGTGTTTTCCGCTGCCGCTTGTTATTCCTAAGTTTTCTTCCTTTGTGCCTCGCCTTAACAATAGTTTTAGCTCCTCAAAAGCTGTTGCGCAAAACCCCTAAAAACTTCTAAAACCCTAAAACCATCATCTTTCTTATAGCTCCAGTTGGAGATAGTTTTTTCTTTATGATATTTCCTTGTTGCGGCATATCTATCCTTTCTTGTCTGAATATCCTTGCCCATATAAAAATTATCTCTATGTGCTTGCATTAACGCTTCACTTATATGTTTAGCTATCATCTTGCGATGTTTGATTGTCGATATCTCGATAGGGTAATATCACTTTTATCTGTGATGTGGAGTAGCATGAATGCATGAGAGTGTTGGATTGCTAGTGCTCTAACCTATATGTTTTGCTGTGAGGCTTTTGAGTTGTCTTCTCGAGAGAGAGCCTTCTTTTAAGTCTGGTTCCTTCCTCTTCTCGAGAGAGAGTGGGATGTGGCATTTTTATGGTTGCTCGTAATTTTTGTATGTGCATGCAGGGAAGAGGGATAGTTTGCTTGTTAAGGAAACATTTTAGTTAAGTGAACCCCGATCCAAGTTTTTGCTTTTTCTCGTTATAGTTTGTTTTCTTTTATTTTCCTTCACCGTGAAGATTACCATTCCTTGGGGAACACCTTTTAATCCTCTTTTTCCACCAGAGTATAGAAGTGTTGATTCCACATTCTTGGCACCACCAACCTCGTCCCTGTGTTAGACCCCGATCGCTACATCGGACCCCGTTATCGTTGTGGGGGGTTGAGAGTCAGGTTATCTCTTTAAAAGTCCGACTACTTTAATATGCTCCTTTTGGATGCCTGATTTGGCCGGTCACCGATGCCGTATGTGAAATTTTGGAGGTAGTTTTTTTGCATTGGAAAAATTAGATTTGGCGGGTGATTTTAGATGTCGGTTTCTTATTGCGCAACCGACGCTAAATAAAAAGTGATACCGATGTCTTATGAAAATCGATCGGTCTTCACATATAGGCGTCGTTTTTTTTTCAGTCGATGTTGTAGGGTTTAGACATCAATTTTTGGTATACAACCGATGCCTCTAAATGTGATGTTATAGGCCATTTCTGTAGTTGTAGTTCCACTATGGAATCTGAGTTCATTCCCTTAGAAAAGGCTGGAACTGAAGCTGAATGGCTAAGACATGTTCTAATGGATCTTCCCATTTAGAAGAAACCTTCTTCACCAATGTTTATTCACTGTGATAATCAAGTTGCCATAGCAAGAGATAAAAACAAAGTTTATAATGGGAAGAGTAGACATATTTGTCTACGTCACAATATTGTGAGGCAGCTTATCAGTGATAGCATAATCTCGATGGATTATGTAAAGTTAGAATTAAACTTGTCCGATCCTCCGATGAAGCCATTAAGTCAAAGACTAGTGAGCAACACATCGAGGAGAATGGGATTATGCCCATATCAAAAGTCAAAGTGATGGATACCCAACCTTCATGAACGGTGATCCTGAGAAGGATGTTTAATGGGAAAAACTAAGTCACTGGATGACCTAATGTATTGTAATATTTTATATCTCATTCTTATGATGTAAATAATAATTTGTAGTGATTAAGTTAAAATTTATTTTCTTAATGGATTTCATAGCTAGTGGTGGTGGTGTATATAACTGCAATATATACTTGATGAAAGTCTAACAATGTGAGTGTGGAGTGGGGCCGCTCCTGTTGAGATTTGGGCAGATCTCTAGAGCACTCATGAATTTTCCCAGTAGGTGCATGGCCTTAACACACCAATCCGTAAGAATGATAATTGCTTTTATGAATGCCATGTGAGTAATGAACCTTTGATCAGATAAAAGGGAAATTGGTTCAAGAACATAGTTTTACCAATTCTGTACAGATCATGTACATCTACTCTATACTTTGGTTCAAATAACTTAGTTCTACTAAAATTTATGAATGCCATTTGTTTAAGTCTTTCCAGTGAGCTATTATTTGAAAACTTAATGTTTTATTTTTGAAATAGTGGGAGATTGTTGTGTTTACTGTATTTCAAAAGCAAAGGAAATGCTTTAGTCCCATATTAGGGGAATATGATATTTCCCTTCTCCTTATATATGGGTTCTTTCCCATAGGAGAATTGAGGAAAACATACAAATAAGGGCTTCGCACGCGCATGGTGGGGGAAGCCCAACTGGGTTTGGGCCGGGCCAATCCGGAAACCCTATAATCGGGTGTGTTGAGGCATGTCGCGCCCCGTGTACAAGGGGGCTGTAAATCCGGCCTCCCGAGCCTCCTAGCGTGGGAGGGACCCCAGGTTGGTTTTGCTCATTGGTTCACTGAAGCATTTTGTGACTTTTCTGGTCTGGTTGTACTAGTTTGTTTGAATGGTTCCAAACCACAACGCATCCTTTAACCAATGTACAACCACAAGCATCTGTTAACGAGACTTTTTCTTTGTTATTTAACAATGTCCTCGCCTTCTTTCTAAACAGATGAAAAAAAACGTTCTGGCTTTTTTCTTTCTCTCTGTTGCTATTCTGCTCACTGGAAAACAATCAATTCCGTTCGCTCACTGCAGTGTGATTGCATTTGCACGCTTCATACCAAAACCCATTGTTGGATCATGGGAGAGTAGCCGCTGTAGCCATCTAGTGCACCGAAGTTCGCCGTCAAGAATTGCAAAAATACTCTTAATGACAATGCATCTTGCACGCCTCAGGGCCTTCTATTTGGTATAATCTTTCATTATTTTACTGCTACTTTCTGGTTTGTACCCTTACTCGAACAACAATTACTACGACATACTTCTCCATCCCCGTTCAGTCCATCTACATCGCCTCCACCACCTGAGACTTTCCAGCAAGCTTAAGGGCATCCTCGTCCAGTTCGGCACCATCATCGTCCCCTGCAGCCTCACACACCTCATCGCTGCCCTCAGAAACCAGCACGCCTTGGCTCGAGGCATGGTGGTCGCCGAGGGCAGCGATGAGGTGTGTGAGGCTATAGGGGACGATGATGGTGTCGAACTGGATGAGGATGCCCTTAAGCATGCTGGAAAGTCTCAGGTGGTGGAGGCGATGTAGATAGACTGAACGGGGATGGAGAAGTATGTCGTAGTAATGAGGAATTTGCATATTTTTTGGCACTATGCTAGGGCCTCCACGGTGATCTAAGGTGCAAATTTGGCATCGGTGACCCTGACGTGGTGAGCTTCATGGTGTGATGGTTCATCGCTGAAGCAAGGGAAGTCTAGTTGCACAACAATGGCGGTGGTGGTGGCTAGTAGGGGGAGGAACAACAACAAGAACAGTCGGCATCGACGTCACATTTATCTTGTGGCTGTGGTTTGTAGACGTCACCGGCCTTAGCCCTGGGGGGGCATGACTTGGGCCTGACTACATTGCAGTAGGGAAGAAGACAATGAGAACAATTGTGGCCTCTAATTCACTGATGTGACTCTACTTGATCATTCAGTCTACTAGGTGTAGATCTACTAGGTGTTCAAAACTCTAGGAATGTATTAATTGCCTCTTATAAAAAACTAGAAAACAATACAAATCGTTAGCACGTTTTCAAGTTCTTATTCCGATAGTAATTAATTTGATTTATGTAGTTAATGGGGTGGTCTTGTTGTGTGGTTTTCATGAAAGACGAAGGGTGATATCTAACATGATGTCACCGTTGTTATGTTCGAACTAGCAATACAATGGTGAGGAGCACGTTTGATGAAGTTGTATATTTTGTATAATACTTTGGCCAAAAAATCAAAATTTCATGTTTGGGTATTTTAATTACTAAAATGGCATGATTCAAAACTTAATTACCAAAATAGCATATTTTTAGGCAATATGTCCCCAAGGAGGATGTATTGCTCCAGTCGGGGTCAATACGTCCAATCAGGAGACATATTGCTATTTTTGAAAAGTGATACATCCCTAGTTGGGATGCATTGCCCCCAATAGGAGCAATACGTCCCCAAAGAAGACATATTGCTTTTTTTATTCTTTTTTATTTTACTTTATTATTTTATTATGATACCATGTACGTTATATACCTACATATATATGTTAAATTACTAAATGAACATAATATACATTAACTTATATACAATTATCTATACAATTAACCATATATTTAAATTATACGTAAAAATAATAAAATAATAACATAATATTGTATTTTGTTAATACATAATATTTATAAATGAAAATAATAGTGTATAAAATTAATGGATTCAATACTAAAATTATATAGTGAAGTTTAAATTAACAAACTATACAAATATATATATATATATATATATATATATATACATACATATATATATATAAGTATATATGTTTATATATATACATATATATACACTCAGAAAAAACTAATATAGTAATATATAACACACGTTGGTACAATATATATGTGTGAGTATGTATACACACAAATATTATATATATATATATATATATATATATATATATATATATATATATATATATATATATATATATATATATATATATATATATATATATATATATATATATATATATATATATATATATATATGGCTGAATGTACATGGACACGAGCCCATTCCAGTGCAGGTTCAGCCGGATTATATTCCTCCAAAGTGCAGTAGTTGTAAATCTTTCAGGCATACCGATAGCAACTGTGATATGGAGGTGGACGATAATGGTGCTAAAGGACCTAGGCAAGAATGGAGGGAAAAAACTAAGTCTGGACCCGAGTCCAGTATGGAGGAGAATACTAGCATGGAAAATGGTCAGACTAGCAATGGAGGGGACAGCCCGGGGAAAATAAATTCCAAACATGTAGTGCAAAATGAAGAAGAGCCAACAACGCCTCAAAAAGAGTCATACAAAGAACAAGAGAAAGATGAATGCATTATCCTAGGCGTTGAGAAGGAAGAAGGAGAATTTGTTGCTTCTACAAAGATGAAAAGCTTCAAGAAGAACGACATTCCCAGAAACCAAGGGATGGGCAACATCTTGGACATAGGAAATAACTTTGAGGTGTTAACCGACTCGGATAGTGAAGATGTTGTTGTACTGATACACGATAAGAAAGAAGACAAGAGGAAGGACAACAAGAATGAGCTGAGCAGACGAACCAGATCCCAATAATCTATTAATATGTCCATGCTACTATGGAATATTAAAGGGGGTGTGATATAGGAGCAAGCAGAAGGATATCCGAGAAAGGATTACTACTAGTGGTCACTCTTTGACTGCATTGGTGGAAACAAAAAGAAAAGAAAAGAACAAAAACAACATTAAATACTTATTTCTATAGGAATGGGAACATGTATCTAATATATCATGTGCTGAGGTGGCTAGAGTCTGTGTGGCCAGGAAACTGAATGTTTGGCAGGTGACAGTGATACAAATGTCAGATTAACATGTTACAGTAGACTAGCAGAAATAATGGGGTGTTGCATATGTGGGTGACAACAGTGTATGCTCATAATGATGTAAAGGCTAGACTGGACCTATGGAAGGAGCTGATTTCTATCTCTAGAGAGGTAACACTACCGTGGCTGGTGATTGGAGACTTTAATAGCATCCGGATGCAGGCAGAGAATAGGGGCAGAAGACTAGCTTTAAATGCAGAGATTGATGCTTTCAACCATACTATAGATAAATCTGGTTTGTTTGAGCTACCAATGAATGGTGGTGATATCTTTGCATGGAATAATGAAAGGAGCCTAGGAGACAGAATTACAAGCAAGCTAGATAGAGCACTGGTGAATGTTGAATGTCTACATTTTTCCTATGGTACATGTGAAGGCAGATGGGTCTGAACTAAACGACCACACTCCTATCTCAGTCCAGATTATATAAAAGAAGCAAAAAAGAAGACCTTTCTTGTTCCTAAGCTATTGGGCTGATTGGAAGGGATTCATTGACATTATTAAAGAGGCATGGAACGTGCAGGTGATAGGAAACCTAATGTTTAATTTGGTGAAGCAGCTGGAAAACACAAAAGAAGCACTTAAAAGATGGGTGAAGAATAAAATGAATATCCCAAACCTGTTGGCGGAAACAAAAAGAGAATGTAGATAGGTTAGAGGAAAATTATTATGTGACCCACTCAATGTTGATTTGATAAAGAAGGATGACGAGCTGAAAATGATGATACATGACTTGACGAGAGCAGAGGAAAAGTTCTACTAACAGAGGAGCAGAGAGAAGTGGATGGTAGATGGGGACAGAAATACCAAACTCTACCATACTGTTGTTTGGAGAAGGGAGACATATAATATTATTTCTGAGCTGATTGATATGGAAGGAAGAGTGGTCAACAAATAGGAGGATCTAGAAGAGCATGCTGTAAATTTCTTTTCCTCTCTATATAATAAAAATTTTGTGGAGGAAATAAAAGAGAAGGATCTAGAGTGGCAGTTCAAACTCACTGATACGCACAACAATATTCTTACAAGAAATATCAATGAGCAGGAAATCAAAGAAGTTGTTTGTAGTATTGGAAGTAATAACTCTCTGGGCTCAGATAATTTCGATGCCTACTTTTATAAGAAGACGTTGGTCATCATCAAGGAGGATCTAATTGCATATGTCAACTGGTTTATGGAAGGTAGCAACATGGTGAGACAGGTCAATCGTTCTTTTTTAGTACTAATTTTCAAAAAAAAAGGTGACTTCTTCTCTTGCTGATTTTAGACAAATTGCATGTTGCTCGGTACAATATAAAATCATTGCAAAAATTTTGACTGCTAGACTGAAGCAGGTACTCCCTTACCTCATATCTGTAAACTAAGGAGCCTTTGTGATAGGAAGGAGCATTAGTGATTGTGCTCTTTTGGTAGGAGAATTCCTACTAGATTATAATGTCACGAGAGAAAGTAGGAAGGCATATCTCAAACTGGATGTGTCCAAAGCATATAATAGCGTCAGATGGGAAAAGCTATGGCGGATCATGCGGCAAATAGGGTTTAGTGAACAATGGATCAACTACATGAATTAGTGTGTTGGAACTACTAGTTTCTCTATTCTGATCAATGGCACATCTACAGGAATGTTCAGGGGTGGCAATGGGCTATGCCAAGGGGACCCTTTATCTCATCTCCTCTTTGTGATTGTTATGGAGTACTTCACGCAGAAAATATAGATGGCAGAAAAAAGAAAGGAGATAAAGCCTTACACTGTACATGGAATAAAAGGGTTCACTCACCGAATTTTTACAAATGATGTGTTGGTATTTGTAGAAGCAAAACAAAACACACTAGGGTGCTTGCAGATTCTTCTCAAATATTTTGGAAAATAGACATGTCTATGTGTAAACGCAAGAAAAATACACATCTTATTCTCCAAAAATTGTAGCCAAGTGGAAGATAGATTATTGGAGGCAATGGGTGTAGATAAAAGAAAGTTCTCTACAAAATATCTTGGCTTTCCACTTGCAGGGGGCAACCTGTAGGTAAAGGACTTTGCTGATTGTATGGATATACTGGAGGAAATGATCAACATGTGGCCATCACAAAAGACATCCATGGCGAGAAGATCAACTTTTATACGAGCAACTATAGAGGAGCTTCTTATTTTCTGGGTTCAACAAAGAGAGATTCCTAGTTCGGTCATGGACATAATGGAGATGAAGATGTCAAATTTTCTATGGGAAAGTCACTACCACCCGATGAGATATGCAAGACTGGCTCTACCTAAGGAAGAAGGTGGTTTGAATTTAAAAACACCCAGAGATATAACAAAGTGGGGGACAATATAGAGAATCATAATCTTCTAGGAAGGGTCCTCAATATGGGGGAGATGGATGAGAGAGAGATATACTAGAGGACTGGATTTTAAGCAAAGGACAAGGGAGGGATATTCATGCACCATCAACGTCATGACGAAATTATGACATCATATTAGACATTTCTTTGAGCCTCACGCTCAAGGGACATGGAGGCTTAAAGAAACAAAGATGAATCTCTAGGAAATAACACGGACAAGGGAAACTAAAGACACATGTGTAGAAGAGATTTGGACGGGTAGTCATGTTCCGAAATGGAGCATGTGCGTCTATAAAATCCTACATAGTGCTTCGACCACCCTAGATAAGCTACATAGATGGAACTATGATGTCTCAGTGCAGTGTTTGGTGTGTAAGAAGGAGGATGAGTCCCATGATCATCTGATGGGAGGATGCAACTTCAAAAAGGAGGTTTGGAGGATTATATGTGAAGAGTTTCAGCTACAATTCATGCTGGAAATGGACCCGAGAAAAATGGCAACAAGCTGCGGAAGTGAGGATACAAAGAAGAAATTATTTGCTACTCTCTGCTATCATATTTGGGAGGAACAGAATGCTAGAAGACACCATGGTACAACTGCAAATGAAAGGAGTATTGTTGTAAAAATTTGTAAATGTGTTAAACGTAAGTTACACATTAGATAGCGTGTCAGTGGTTGCCCCTTTTTATTTAAGAGTGTATGGCGTTGAGCCTACATATAACTCTTGACCTTCTACTATTTGGTAGGAGGAAGTCAGTATATATTTACATGATTATATATATATATATATACACACACACACACACAAACATATATATATATATATATATATGTATGTATGTATGTATGTATGTATACGTATGTTATATAATATCAAAAAATATAAACAAGTCAATTATATAAAATAAAATATACACAAATAATAACAATAGATGATCAAAATAAAATATATGATACATATACTCATAAATGCAACACATAAAAAATCATAACATATTATGTATCATTCATTTTATTATGTTTAAAAAATAATATATTGACAAAAATCATAATAACATAATAATATTCTTAACTTTTTATCTAGTTTAGAGACAAATATAATTTGTCAAAAATCAAATATATCATGATTTTATATATTGCATTTAAAATCATATGCATTGTATATTTTATTTTGATTATTTGTTGTTATCATTCTAGTATATTTTACTTTAGATAATTGGCATATTTATATTTTTTGATATAATATATCATGGATTTAATATATATATATATATATATATATATATATATATATATATTGTGAATAACAACATGTGGTATAGTTTGCTATATTAGTTTTTTTTTCTTCTAAGTTACATGTATATATATATGTATATATATATATATATATATATATTCTATCATTTTAAACTCTATTATATAATTTTAGTATTGTATCCATTAATTGTAAATATGTTTATCTACATTAATAAGTATTATGTATTAATGTACTATAATTTTGTTATTATTTTATTATTTTTAGGTATTAGATGTATGGTTAATTGTATATAAGGTAATGCAGATTATGTTCATTTAGTAATTGAACATATATATGTATATATAACGTACATGGTATCTTACTAAAAAAAAAGTAAAAAAAAAGTAATACGTCCTCTTAGGGGACGTATTGCTCCTGGTGGGGGCAATGCGCCTCAATTAGGGACATATTACTTTTTAAAAATAGCAATACTTTTCTAGAGGGGATGTATTGACCCAATCAGGAGCAATACATCCTTCTTGGGGACGTATTGTCTCAAAATCATGCTATTTTGAGAATTAAGTTCTGAATCATATCATTTATCATTTTGGTAATTAAAATACTCAAAGGAGCCATTTTGGTTTTTTGGCATAATATTTACTTCTCTCAACAAGTGACCTCGGCTCACGGGGCTTTTTTGGTAGTATTTGCGTTACCCAAAATTCAAACTAACAATTTGACTGTCTTCTTTAGCGTAGCTATGTGACGTTACCCACAGTTCATGCAGCAGGTGATCTTTGGACATATGTTATATTAATTACCCCAAGGAAATGTTTGGTCAACAGCCAGATATTCAACCAGCTCGGTCGTCATCAACAACATCTTGCTGTTCAGGACGTTAGGAGTGAGTAGCAAGGTTGGACCTGGTTGGTGAGGAGACAAGTGAGATTGAGGCCTTTGAGGAGACTACCAGTGGTCTGAGGCTGCGAGATAGGTCCACACTGCTCTGCTGCTCTGAGCCATGCTGCGTGCCAACATGTCTCGAGTGGTGGTGCTACGAGATCAACGTCCTCCTCACAGGCCGTTGGGCGCACCAATATCAGTACCCTCCCCGAGCAGAAGTCGTCCAGGGTGTCTTTCCTCATTTGCGGCCTCTATATACCAGACAAGGACTCGTTCAGGCCAGTTCAGGCCAGAGAAGATTTTGCACCGGCTTTTACCAGGAAAGGCGTGAGGTTGGACAAAAACACCACATTGGTGCGTCCAGGAGTCCACATGACATGGTACAGGACCTAGGGGTTATAAGGCTCGACGAATAGTCTGGTTTACGTGAAGATGACAATAGATTGATACTACGTTCCTTGAGCCACTCCGCGGTGTCCATGGTGCTGAACGTAGGAGGAGCCTGGAAGGAAGTTGAGGGTTTCTTCTCTGACGAGGAGGATGACTGGAGGTTCAAAATGGATGGAATCAGCAAATTAAACTGATGAGTAAATTCATATCTATAGTTGAGAATCGGCAGAAGCATGCCATCACAGCTGCTACAGTCCACTGATACGGACCTTATGCTTGTGGTGCTGCTCGTCGAGTTGCTCATGGAGAGTGAGGACTCCCTTTTTTCTGGATATTGCAACATGACCGCTGGGCTGGCCCAGGCCGGGTGCCCCGTGGATATGAAAGACTAAGGAGCCACCGCGAGAGAAAAGTTGGGTTTTATAAAGTAAAAGGGTTGCTACCTGCTGTGTGACTAACGGTTTTACTACGGGGCTGTGTACATATATAGATGCCTCCGACTGGCTTCATCCAGCAGGGGCGGCGATTAGGAACATGTCTAAGAAAGAGGGTAATGCTTGTTACAAAACCTGGAAGAGAACTGGCCAAGGGAAAAAAACTAACGGAGGGAAGGAAACAAATGAACGGGAAGAGAAGGAGAGTAGATGAGCATATTAATAGTAGAGAGAGGGAAGGTATTTGCATGAGAGCCGGTGAGAGAATACGAAAGACGAGTGCATTGGAAGTGTAACAGTCTCTTTTCAGATCTGGATTCCAATCCAACGATTAAAAGTTTGATTGTAACAGAACTTGAATACACTTGAGTGTATTCACCTAATTGGGTAACATATAAATTAGTTATCCAACACTAACTCATCTCCGCTCCCGAGAGTCGATCTCCCTGGCGATCGCGGAGGCGATTTAGGGCTCCCGAGTGCTCGGTTGCGGCTCGGACGGCTAGGTGGAGTTTTGGAGGCGGCCGTGGTGACGCTTTTGACTTGGATTTGCTGGGGGGCTGGCGTTTCTGGCTGTCCTGTTTGCAGTGTTTTTCTTCTTAGTTTTTTGCTTCATGCTTTCGTTGCAGTTACTCGTCGTTCTTCGGCGCTTGTCTAGTCCCTTAAGGGCTTGTTAGTCTCTTCGGTCGTGAGAGTGAAGAGATCTCTGGTAGGTCTCATCTTTGTCTCAGTTTATTTGTTGCTCGAACTTCCGACATTGATGCTAGAGTCATCTTTCTTTTGGAATACTGGTCTGGGCCATCCCTTCTGCTGTTGCATCATGCTCAAGTTGAAGGCATCTCTCGTGGAAAGCTGCTTAAGTCAGCATCATAGAAGAGAGATC
This sequence comes from Alisma plantago-aquatica, assembly GCA_963693085.1. NCBI lineage: Eukaryota > Viridiplantae > Streptophyta > Magnoliopsida > Alismatales > Alismataceae > Alisma > Alisma plantago-aquatica. The sequence continues at coordinate 793,974,594 of OY856412.1, forward strand.
TATACAGAAGTGTCTTATTCTCGTTCCAATATGAGTTGTTTTGCTCTAAAAAAAATTAGTTATCCAACAATTGTAATTACAATTTTGACATTATGGTTACAAAATGTGATTTTTACTGTTTTCACATAATGAAATACAAAATTGATGTTGTTTTTACAAACAAGTCTTTGTGTTAAAAATTCCATCTTCTCATTATAATTTGACTCCTTTCTATTCAAAACTGGATTCACATATAACTAACTTTAGTTATCCGGCTCGAGTAATGAATATATGACACATATATAACCCACTTAATGAAAAATGTGTGTAGGCTTTGACATAACAATCTTTCTTTATTAAAATATGATCTTGATATTTGTATTATCCTGTTTTCTTGAAAAATTTAAATCATGGAAACTTAAGCTAGTGACTCATCCAAAATTTCCTAAAGGTAACAATAACTTCCCTTATAAATTGTCATCCACTAAAACGCATAGAAAAGCTAAACAAATATATGACAAATATCATAATTCATAACATAAATTTAATGTGAACCAAAATTTTAAATGGAACTAGTGTTACTTAATCAATAATTAGGCATCAAAAAAGTTGTCATTTCATTTGACTTCGATGTTGGTTGATAATAAACACATCATAACTTTTTTTAACTTAGCCACTTTTATCTCTATAAAATTTTATTCAACCATGACTACATGATTCTTTATATTATCCCTAATATAGTTTTTTTCTTGTTGGTACTATTATATTTCAGATTATCTACAACACAAATAAGAGAGTGATGGAACTTTGAGAAAATGGCGTAGCCATTAACTTCCCTATTGGCCTTCTTCAGTCGTGCGTCATTTCTCTATATCCACAACTTCACCACTAGAAATAAACTATAGTACTTTTTCACCTTTGACAAAAAAATTCCAAAATATGATATTTGCAATACACGTTACTTCAAATGTACATTTGTATGTGTCATTGTGGGAAGTATCTTAGTGAGAATTTATAGACAGAATGAAAATATAGAATTTGTAAACAAACTTGTTAAACTTAATAGAAGATCACTAATTTTTAGAGTAACGTAATATAATATTAAATTTGAATCCAAAAAGGAAAATATTTCTTTGATAAGTTACAATTGTTCATTCTGTAAATAAATGATACAAGTATCATATACAAGCATATAATTAATATTGAACTAAATGGTAACATAACACACCATCACTTTCAGCAAGAAAGAAAAACTTCCAATTAGTCAATAAGTATTTTTTCATTAAATAATATTTTGATTCACACAACTGCAACTTCTCGAACCAAATTAAAAAAGTCACGTCTTTAAGATAAACAAATCTCATCCCACCATAATTTTAAAACTACTTATCATTTGTTATATAGTACATTAGAAAGTTACTATTTTTAATTATATCTTATCAAACATGTATGATTTGCTTTGTATGCAAGCTTGCAAGCATACTAATTATGTATTCAAACATGTAATCAAGATCAGGATTGTGTTTATATATGAAATACAAATTAGATGCAAAGGTTATTAGAATTTAAGCACACACAAACAAGGTCTAGAAAAGGCAAACTTAGAATATTGATAGTTCTTTCATGCATGCTGCAAAAACTTCGGTAAACATATTTCTTTAATTTTATTCAAAAACATATGATCAACAATGAATATACACCATTTTTAGTAGAAATTTCAAAAACAAATATTTAAATTTTTATATATACGAATTTAAAACCACACTATCACATGTTTAATAGGAAAATAAATAAATTTGTAAGAAAGTATTAATATATAGGAAAATAAAATAAAATAGCACACTATGATAAAAATATTTACCCAAATAATACTTGTCCAAAACTTATTTCCCGTACTAACACACTTTTGTAAAAAATGCATATTAATCGGCGTGTTACTGGTGGTGGGCTTGAAAAAAGTCAGAAAGGATCATGCTTACACGAGACGCCAGTTACATTGGCGTTTACCGTTGACCCAAACAATAAAAGTGCCAACTTTTAATGGACAACTATTTCTTATTAAAAAGCACCACTTTCATTGGCGTTATATGTATTTGCTGTTTTAAAAACACCAATTTACATAGGCAAATGTTTTTAGATTCCAATCTTTTTATTTCTAGAAAGATTCCCATAATCTATCCACCAAAATTTGAACCCATTCATACTTTAAAGTATGATGAACTTTTAATCTTTTTTTGATGAACTTTTAATCTAAATATGATCTTTTTGGAAAATCTTTTTATTACTAAAAATAAAATATATTTATACAAAACCAAGAATATTATTTTGTGATATAACAACAATCGTTTTTTATAAATAATATTATTAATTTATAAATTTAACTCTTCAATTTCTCAATTTTATATGGATAGGTCTTAAAAAAGGTTATATATCAAGATAGAAACATTGTGATATAATAGCAATGTGTTATAAAATGAATTCAACTGCATATTTGTCATTTCTATCATATTATTATTAATATATGAAAAAGTTAGTAAATACGTAGGTTAACTTTTTGTGATATTAGATTAATTCGTATTTCACCATTGAGCATAACACATTTTGGCTCGATCAATACATTTGTTTACATAAAAGTCACAACTTTTTTTTGTTTGTAACCAACAATTTTAATTTAAATCTTCAATTTTATATGAATATGTCTTAAAAAGGTTGCATATCTTACATAAATGTTCTACAACTATTCACGTTAGACGAATACACATTTAAAAATATAAATGTCATTATTTTCAATAATAATATTCACAAAAATAATATTCTCAATTTCGTATAAGTATACCTTGTTTTAATAGTAAATATTCTACAAATATATAATAAATTATTTAAAAGTTTATCATGATTAAAAGTAAGAATTTCAAACTTTTGGTGGAATAGATTATGCTACTACTTCTTGGAATTTAAAAGGTTTTTAAAAAAAATCTGAAATTTAAAAACATTTACATGCAGTAAATGTCATGTTAATTCAAATACATTTTCTCGGTAAATTTATCATAAATACATTCAACGCTAATTAAAGTAGCGTTTGTTGATTAGGAATAGTTGTCCATTGCAAGCGCCAACTTTTGTGGCACTTTTAACTTCTCTTTGTAAGTGCCATAGTGTGTCATTTTTCTGATAAAAGTATGCTAGTACGGGAAATAAATTTGAACAAGTGTTATTTGGATAAATATTTTTGCCGTAGTGTGTTATTTCAGTTTTTTTCGTAATATATATAACAAATGACCATGTTAAATAGATCATGTGCTTTGTATGTGCAATTACTAGTATGTGATGAAGCACTGCTCTAAAATATTTGACATACATGGCTGTTATGAAAAGAAACAAAATTTCAAAAGACATGATTAGTATTTTATTCATCTCGCTCCTCTTTAACAAACTTAAAACCCCTCAGTACAATTACTGTAAAAAATAATATAAGACAGGAAGGAAACACACTCAATCCCTTCAATGATAATGCATAGAAAAATATGTATTATTAGCAGTCATAGAGACATATGCATCTAGCTCGGCTAACATTTCCCCCAACACAAATCCCAGTTCCCTGTTTTTTTAGGAAGCATTCGTTTCTGCAAGCTGCAAGTACACAGTTGTTTCCTAGCTTCACCTCACATTTAGCTGCCTTGGCTACTGGCACGGTGGCTGCCATATCAAAAAGTAAAGGAAATAAAATGACGTTAACTTGATACAATAATAAATTCTAATCGCTAATGCCTTTTGAAATGTGTATATAAAGAAATAGAAAGAAAGAAGGTGCAGATAAAGAAACCTGTAGCCAAAACAAGGAGAGCAAGGAGGAAGTACACAACGCACGGAGTCTTTGCCATGGGTGATTGCTTCCCAGTGTCTCTGCAAGCTACAATTGATATCTGTTCTCTGTATTAGTCGCGATCGATGTTGCAACTACGATAGACATAGAATTTATTTATAGGCTGTGAGATGAGATCAATTTGAACCTGTCATAAAGAATTAAATGCCGATAATGTAAAAATGCGGAGGATGGTCATCTGATTGTTACGGAATTTAAAGTTCAGCCTTTAATTGGCAAGGTGTATCCACCTTTCCATTTACCGTTTTGGAAGTTTCGTGTTACAAACTTATAATGGTCATAACGTGTGAGCTTTCATGTATAATTCAATGCAACTAATGTTGCACAAAACATCAATCGCTAATTAATATATATAACTTTATAAATAAATAAATGATATTCTGATACCTGAGAATAAATTATTTCAATGTACATCATATGATATGTAAATTAGAATATTCAATTTCCAAAAAAAAAAAAACAATTTCCAAAATAAATTAGAATATTCTTTTAAGATAAGATACTAATAAGAATGTCATTATAAGTGATACAATTAAACTATACGTGGAGTAGCCGCCATCTTCGGACACTAACTAATGGGATATGTTGCTTCTGTTTTTGGCAAAGTACGCTACGCATAAAAAAATGCCATGTGTCTAGCTGATGTTATCATTGAACATTTTTCTCAATCGAACTGAGGCACCACAGGTGCCCGTGATGTAAAAGCATGAGATACAATTTGGATGTCTTGTTATAGACGAACAACATGCTAATCAATATTAAAATATAAATGAAATCAAAAGTCTAGATGAAAAGATATGTTTGAAGTTAGTGGTGGTTAGGAAAATTTTGAGTACGGAAGACAGAGTTAGACAAGTCCTAGCAAAATTAATTAAAACTAATGATTAATTTATTGTTGTCTATACTAAGAAAATTGAAAATACATTAAAGTTGGTATCTAAGGAAGAAGTTCATTGAGATATGATCTACTCTTGTTCCAATATTCTCTAAATTATACTACCATAATATATAAAAAAATTGGAATCAGAAAGAAAGAGGCATGTGCTTTGATATGTCAGTAAACATATTAGTTGCCACATGATCAGACTGCATAGTAAAGAAAGATTGCAAAATAAAAGTAATTTAATCGGGAGATTTGTCTACAAGTTTAGATAAGGCTAAAGAAATACAAAATTATGGGTGGACAATTACCATTATTCACCAATAGGAATCCAATGAACACAAAGAGTTAGAGGTTGTTTGGATGTAGTATTTGAAAGTGGAATTGTAGATCCTTCTTGTATTCTAAATACTTGTCTTTATATATTGTCATTTAGGTTTTTAACAGAGTAATCTATAGCTATCGATATTTGTCTGGCTGTATTGGCCATGTAAAAGTGACTCTCACAAAACACGTTGATATATGCATGATTTTAAATTCCACACTCCATCCAGGCCATCCCCACTCATTCTCCTTTCTCTCTCCTTGTATCTGGCACCTAAGTCTTCTCCACCTCCTCCTTTCTTTTCTTCCATGCCGCTTGTTCCTACTTTACCTTTCCCCTATCTCTTGTGTCCTTCTCCTCCTCCTCCTCCTCTCGAATCACCTTCTTCCACGACACCTCTCCTTCGTCCAGCACACCTTGACATAACCTCTCACATCCCTCTTTTTGCTAACATGGCAGCTTCTACCTTCTGTGGTTACTGCTAGCCCTCTGTCGCACTACCATCTACCCCTTCCTCCACCGCTCCTACCCTTTCGCAATGGTCTCCTCGAGCTTGTTCTTGGAAAAATTCACATGTCCTCATTCGTGTGGCGGTCTCAATATAGTTTTTGAAGTCATTGTTGACTCAAGGTCAATTAGGTCAATGTTGACTCATGTCTAAATTGACTAAACCCGTGTTTTGATGATGACTAACCATTCCACATATTGGTGTCTAACGTCTCTACTTGAGTGATTTGAGATTAGGTATAGACACACTCCAAATGCCCTAACTTGCGCATCTCAAATTGGAAAAAAGACAAGTCAAAGTCAATACAAGTGCATGTTTTTGTAATATGATGCAAATCTATTAGAATCATGTTGTAAATCACTTGTAATGATTGTATGACTTGTAATTAAGCTTAGAAAAAATCAGGAGCACTTAGATCGAATGTTTAAGCACTCAAAAGCAATTTTCCAAAATTCACATCAGGTTGTTCATCGGTCGAGTTCTGTGAGTTGCAAACTCGACCGATCCTGATTGGGTCTTGAAAATGACTTTTGATCGGTCGAGTTTACACTACACAGAACTCGACCCATGGAGTACCAGACCAATTCGATTTTCATTGGTCGGTTGAGTTTCCCCAGGACAAACTCGACCGATGGTCTGAATATCAGCTTTGTCTCTTACTCTATCGGTTGAGTTATCCTTATAGAAACTCGACCGATTGCACTGTACAGAAAAGTGCAGAAAAGTGCTTCTAGCCATTGTGGAGTTGCAACAAGTGAAAATATATCCGTTGCAAGCAACAAAATGACTACTTTTCATTCTCAAGTGTTCCTAAAGGCTAAGAGGCATCCCCAGCTATAGATAGGACCCATGGTGCTTCATTCCTAGGTTGAGCATTCAATGCAAACTCTATGTGAGGTTCCTATTCTATAGTTGAGTGTTTCCTACAACCTCCTCTCTCTCTCTCTAAGCTTAATCACTTGCTATATCCATTAGAATGAGTAGGAAATATGTAAGAGAGCTAGTCCTACATGTATATCTTGTGAGGCTCTCACTTCCACCACCTCCCTTTCTCTCATTTCAATCATGAAGATGAAGGTTCTCTCTCTTGACTAAGAGAGGTGAAGAAGAACAAGGGAAGACGTCCCTTGGTGAAGATCAAGGCTGAAGACTTGGAGCTAGAGTGGGTAAGCCCTTGGTGAAGACAGAAGACTCCTTGCTCAAGTGGTTAAGTCCTTGGTGGAAGCTTCTTTGAGTGAAGGTGAAGTCAAAGGCGGAAGATCCAAGAAGAGTGGGTAATTCCTACAAGGATGAAGACTTGTGTAAGAGTAGGTAAGTCCTTGGAAGAAGGCAGAAGACTCCTTGCAAAGTGGGTAAGTCCTTGGTAAGGTTGAAGACTCTTTGTATTGGATAGGTAAGTCCTTTGTTTGGTCATGTATTGTAAGTCTTATAAATGAATATAAGAATGCAATGGTTAGGAAATCCTAGAGGTTGACCTCTCTAGGTAAGTGGACTGACATACTTCTAGTTTGAAGTGTGGAACCACTCTAATTAGCTTGTCTACTTGTGTTTGCTCAATCTCTCTCTCTCTTGCTATGTATGTTACAGTTGCACACAAATTTCCTATTTAGAAACCTTATCTTGTGATATATCTTGAAGGTCTAATGAATTTTGTTTAAGTGCATTCAGCTCTATCCACCCTCCCCTTTAGAGCATCTAATCACCCATCTAGGATCCAACAATTTGTATCATAGCGGGTCTTCTCCAAGCATAATTCAACAAGTAGGAGAAGATGGGTGACTACCAATGAGGGAGATACTTGATCAGCCTACCAATCTTTGATGGGAGCAATTTCCTCTATTGGAGAAGAAGACTTCAATTCTACATACAAAGATCAAGTCTTGAGATGTGGCAAATGGTGAACAGCCTATACATGCTACCAAAGACAAAGATTGAAGAATGGGATGAAGCTACCTTGAAGAAAGCAACCTTGAATACTAGAGCCATGCACATCCTCTATGTCTCCATGACCCCACCGAGTTCAACCGAATTTCTTTATGTGAAACAACCCATGAGGTATGGAGAAAGCTATGCATCACTTATGAAGGGACATATCATGTGAAGGAAAGAAAAGTCTACATGCTCAAAGGGCTGCTTGAGAACTTCAAGATGTGAAAGGAGGAAAGGATAGCCAACATGTACTCAAGGCTCAACACCATTGTGAATGGTCTTGTTGTTCTAGGACATCCTATGTCTAGTGGAGAGATTAACTCAAAGATCCTTAGAACTCTTCCTAAGAGGTGGGAACCCAAGGTGACTTCTATTGAAGAAGCAAGGTCTCTTAAGGATATTACTATTGATGAGCTCATTGGAAATCTACAAGCAAATGAAGCCACACTTGACAAGAGAGAGGAAGTAGAAAGACAAGAAGAGAAAGAACTCAAGAGAATGAAGAAGGCTGAAATGAAGGCTCAAATCAAGGCTATTGTTGGTCAAACCTCTCCATCTTCTCAAGTTGAAGAAGATGCCATGTACTCCAAGGGTAGATTCTACAAAGGCAAGTCCTCCTCCATCCGGTGCTTCACATGTGGAAAGAAGGGTCACTATAAGAAAGATTGCCCACAAGGAAAAAAGACCCATCTTCACCAGAAGAAGGAGAAATGGCACTCAAGCTCAAGTGAAGGATGAAGCTCAAGCTCTAGTGATGAAGGAGAATGCCACTTTGCTCTTATAGAATCAACAAGTAAGGACTCAAGGGAGGTAAATCTAAACTCTTTAGATAAAGAATCTTTGATTATTATTATTCATGATACTTGTGCCTCTCTTAAGTCTTCTAAAAGGAAAAGGAAAAAGCTTGCTAGAATTGTTGATAATTTGTATGTAGAATTAAATGATCTTGAACATGCTAGTTCTTGCTTGCTTGATGATAAAAATGCTTGTCTTATCCAAGTAGACTCTCTTAAACTTGAAAATGCTAGTTTTCTTGATAAGATTATATTTTTAGAAGCTCAACCTCTCATGTCTTGTTCTAATGAAGAGCATACTTTAATTGTTGATTGTCTCATGCATGATATTGATGTTCTTAAATCTGAAAACAAGGACAAAGATTTTGTTTTGCAAGAATTAGAAACCAAAAATGCCTCCTTGCTTGCTAAAATCAATGTGCATAAATCTTGTTCTAGTTCTACTAATAGAGAGAATGATGTTGCTGCTCTTCATATTGATAGAGATTCTTATTTGACTAAAGCTCTTTGCTTAGAAAATGATCTTTTGCATGCTAGAGATAATATCAATAGTTTGTCTTATACTATTGCTTCTCTTAAGCATGATAATGATAGTTTGAGATCATCTTTACAAAGATTCTTAGTTGGTAAAAAGAGTCTTAACGACATCCTACACCATTTTACTAAACAAATTGGTAGACATGGTTTGGGGTATGATGGTAGTCAAAGGAACAACAAAGGTAAAGGACCTCCAATATTCCATGGAGAATCCTCTAGTTCCAAGACTATGGGCACATGCAACTATTGCAATGAAATTGGTCATTATTCTACTTGTTGTCCTTTTAAGAAAGCACCCAGGAGCAATAGGACTTAGGTTACTAAACTAACCCCTCCGGACCCAAAAATATGATTGGGGACCATTTCATCTTTCTTCTTGTAGGTACTTGCAATTGGATTGACTTGAGCTATTGAATTACAAATTGACTTCTCAGTCCACATGAAAGAAGAAAGGTGAGATGTGTAGAGGGTGACAATAAGTGGAAAAAGAAATGGTAAGAACAAAGGTAATGTTTTTCTTGCTTATAACCAATCCCAACTTGTTTTTTCAAGATGGTGTGCACTATACATATGGTTATTGAGTCAAAAGTGGTATTTTGTGATTCTCTTCACACTCATGCTCAAAAACTATTTCTAATGCTTCTATAGTGCATTACCAACTTGCTTAGACATGTTTAGATATGGCTTGTAATTTTAGCATGCCTTTAAATATGTTTTTATGAAATATATGTGCTTTTTGACAGCTTTTCTGTCGGTCGAGTTTGCCCTGTTTGAAACTCGAGTGATAGGCACCAATGGGTGTTGCCAACAACTATCATCGGTCGAGTTGTCAATGCACAGAACTCGACTGATAACACTATGCACAGAATATACATTTGTCTTATTGAATGAGAATTTCCCTCTCAACTAGATTTTCTCAACCAATAGCCTTATTCTTTGGCACTCCTTTGGTACCTTTATATATGAATAATTGCCATGTTCTAAATTGCCTATCTTGCTTACAACTCTATCTCTCTAATTGCTCTAAATTGGTATATCTATATGTTGCAATTACTTGCTTTGAGTTGTTTTGCAGGTTGTGATGATGACCTCTTTGGATCTCTTGGTTGTATCTTAAATTTCTTCCATTGTGATCTAACTTGCTACATCTATATAGGTGTATATCTTGTATGGATACAAACTTGAGTTTCTTAGTGGTGATCATCTTTTGGTAATGATGCATATTTGTATGTGAGTTATATCCTTTCATGCTTCTAAAATTGCTTATCTCTTTGTTTGGATATATCTCTACATCTACTCACAGCTTGCTTTATCTTGTGTATCTTTTGGTATCTCTTGCTATGATCTAGATCCTACTAGTAGCCCTAACTTGTGATATCATCTACTAGTAGTTCACATACATGTAGTTCTAACCTTGTTTAAAATTGGCATCTTTGCTCATCTATATGTTGTGCTTGTATCTTGTCTCATACATGCTCAAGCATGTTCCTTAAATTGCATATCTACTATCTTGAGTCTCTTGCATAACATTGGGTAAATTCTATCATCTTGAGGGTCAAAATTTTATTGTTTTTCTGCAGCACTTTATCTTGCATTTTGGGTTGTTCAAGTGCATGCTTTAACTTGCTTTTCTTTCTATGCTTGGACAAGCCCCTATCTGTGCTCTTCTACTATCCTTATATATATGTGTGTTATCTCCTTTCTCTTTAACAAGTGATGTTTCTTATTTCTTCATAACCCCACTTTTTGAAATGACAAAGGAGGAGAAAGGTATGTCTTCTTTTGACAAAAGAGGAAGAAGGCATGTCTTACATGAAGAAGAGAAGCATATCCATATAAAGGGGAGAAGGTAATGGGAGAAGACATATATGTGTAGAACATATATGAGTAGAAGACATAGTATTCTATAAATGTTATGAAAGCTAACAATGTAGGAGAAATAGAAAAAATTGAGGGGGGTATGAGAACTCCACTAACATCAATTGAGGGGGAGCATATGAACTCAATTCTATTGAAACCCCTAGGTTTCTCCGAAGGTATGATTTTACTTGAAAGATTTCAATACATTTATGGAATGGTTTGTCATCTTCAAAAAGGGGGAGATTGTTGACTCAAGGTCAATTAGGTCAATGTTGACTCACGTCAAAATTGACTAAGCCCGTGTTTTGATGATGACTAACCATTCCACATATTGGTGTCTAACGTCTCTACTTGAGTGATCTCAGATTAGGTATAGACACACTCCAAATGCCCTAACTTGCACATCTCAAATTGGAGAAAAAACAAGTCAAAGTCAATACAAGTACACATTTTTGTAATATGATGTAAATCCATTAGAATCATGTTGTAAATCACTTGTAATGATTGTATGACTAGTAATTATGCTTACAAAAAATCTGGAGCACTTAGATCGAATGTTCAAGCACTCAAAAGCCATTTTCCAAAATTCACATCAGGCTATTCATCGGTCGAATTTTGTGAGTTGCAAACTCGACCGATCCTAATTGGGTCTTGAAAATGACTTTTGATCAGTCGAGTTTACACTACACAGAACTTGACCGATGGAGTACCAGACCAATTCAATTTTCATTGGTCGGTTGAGTTTCCCCAAGACAAACTCGACCGATGGTCTGAATATCGGCTTTGTCTTTTACTCTATCGGTCGAGTTACCCTTATAGAAACTCGACCGATTGCACTGTAGGAAAAAGTGCAGAAAAGTGCTTCTAGCCGTTGTGGAGTTGCAACAAGTGAAAATATATCCGTTGCAAGCCAAAAAATGGCTAGTTTTCATTCTCAAGTGTTCCCAAAGGCTAAGAGGCATCCCCAGCTAAAAATAGGACCCCTTGGGCTTCATTCCAAGGTTGAGCATTCAATGCAAACTCTATGTGAGGTTCCTATTCTATAGTTGAGTGCTTCCTACCACCTCCTCTCTCTCTCTAAGCTTAATCACTTGCTACATCCATTAGAGTGAGTAGGAAATCTGTAAGAGAGCTAGTCCTATATGTATATCTTGTGAGGCTCTCACTTCCACCACCTTCCTTTCTCTCATTTAAATCATGAAGATGAAGGTTCTCTCTCTTGACTAAGAGAGGTGAAGTAGAACAAGGGAAGGCATCCCTTGGTGAAGATCAAGGCTGAAGACTTGGAGCTAGAGTGGGTAAGCCCTTATGAAGGCAGAAGACTCCTTGCTCAAGTGGGTAAGTCTTTGGTGGAAGCTTCTCCGAGTGAAGGTGAAGTCAAAGGCAAAAGATCCAAGAAGAGTGGGTAATTCCTACAAGGCTGAAGACTTGTGCAAGAGTAGGTAAGTCCTTGGAAGAAGGTGGAAGACTCCTTGCAAAGTGGGTAAGTCCTTGGTAAGGTTGAAGACTCTTTGTATTGGATAGGTAAGTCCTTTGTTTGGTCATGTATTGTAAGTCTTATGAATGAATATAAGAATGCAATGGTTAGGAAATCCTAGAGGTTGACCTCTCTAGGTAAGTGGACTGACATACTTCTAGTTTGAAGTGTGGAACCACTCTAAATAGCTTGTCTACTTGTGTTTTCTCAATCTCTCTCTCCCTTTCTATGTATGTTATAGTTGCGCACAAATTTCCTATTTAGCAACCTTATCTTGCGATATATCTTGAAGGTCTAATGAATTTTGTTTAAGTGCATTTAGCTTTATTCACCCCCCTTTAGAGCATCTAATCACCCATCTAGGATCCAACAATTGGTATCAGAGTGGGTCTTCTCCAAGCATACTTCAACAAGTAGGAGAAGATGAGTGACTACCAAGGAGGGAGATACTTGATCAGCCTACCAATCTTTGATGGGAGCAATTTCCTCTATTGGAGAAGAAGGCTTCAATTCTACATCCAAGGATCAAGTCTTGAGATGTGGCAAATGGTGAACAACCCATACATGCTACCAAAGACAAGGATTGAAGAATGGGATGTAGCTACCTTGAAGAAAGAAACCTTGAATGCTAGAGCCATGCACATCCTCTATGCCTCCATGACCCCCACCGAGTTCAATCAGTTTCTTCATGTGAAACAACCCATGAGGTATGGAGAAAGCTATGCATCACTTATGAAGGGACAGATCAGGTGACGGAAAACAAAGTCTACATGCTCAAAGGGTTGCTTGAGAACTTCAAGATGGGAAAGGAGGAAATGATAGCCAACCTTTACTCAAGGCTCAACACCATTGTGAATGGTCTTACTGTTCTAGGACATCCTATGTCTAGTGGATAGTTTAACTCAAAGATCATTAGAAATCTTCCTAAGAGGTGGGAACCCAAGGTGACTTCCATTGAAGAAGCAAGTTATCTTAAGAATATTCCTATTGAAGAGCTCATTGGAAATATACAAGCACATGAAGCCACACTTGATAAGAGGGAGGAAGTAGAAAGACAAGAAGAGAAAGAACTCAAGAGAATGAAGAAGGCTGAAATGAAGGCTCAAATCAAGGCTATTGTTGATCAAGCCTCTTTGTAAATAAGTGAAACCACTTCTCTACTAAAAATTTGAACAATAAAACCTCCAGTCCAAACACACTCAGAAGGTATGATGGAGCGGGTGTAAAATTTTCAAATCTTTATATAATGGTAACAAAAGACCAAAGTATAGCAGCAGAATAAAAACATGACTATATTCAATCATAAAATAAAGGGTTACAAACTTACATCACAAGTATCCATGTAGAGGAAATCTAAACCACCTCAAGATTGTCTCCAACCTTCATCATCACAATCTAAGTCCAGGTTAACATGCATTGCATCCAAGTCCTCCACCTAGGATTGGAAGCATACCCCAACAAAAGAGAAACAATAGGAAACATCAACAAAGGCTGGTATGTGCATACTTAAAAGAAAATTGAGCAATATAAAGAAATAAAGGACATCAAATGTAAAGGCTTCCCATGCAAGAAATAAGGACTACCCAATCAGGCATAAAAGAAAAGAAACATCGTAACTTGATAAAAGAGGATACTTGTCATAACCAACAAATAATAAGAATGTGCTATCAATATAAACATCCACTACCATGGTGGGAAACAAAGCACACATCATCATCAACCTGCATGCATATGAGATAAGCATAGACCTAGAACAATATAAATAACAATGGCGGTCAAGAATCACACATCTTGAACCTGGTGGGACATGGGCCAGGAATCACACATCTTGCCCTGGCATGGGGAATCACACATCCACCATCCAAATATATATAACATGGGCCAGGAATCACACATCCTGCCCAAGTATGGGGAATCACACATCCTCCATCCCAAAGATATCACAATGTTGTCATATTGCATAATGAGACAAAACCAATGTAATTACACTACTCTAGTGCTACTGAATCACATAGCATGTTAAATGTAGAGGCAAGTAGAGAAGTATAGTCAGATTTATACAATTGTTTCCATCACACAATGGACAACACAAACATATAAACAAATCCACTTCAAAGTGGGAAAGAGACATCACATGTCAACTAGTAACTTCCACATCACAGTGGGCATATCAAAAAGTAAACATCCACATCACAGTGGGTATATAATATCAAAAGTCCAACATGCACCAAGGCAGATTCAAGAGAATATCCATGATCATAAGATCAATAATAAATAAGGTTGTTCACATGAACCATGATATCAAAAGGAAAGATAATGTGTAAAGGCTATGGTCCATATGACCAAAAGTAAGACAAAAATAGGTTAATTGCTCAACAAGAATAATCGGGGATGCAAACATACCTCAACTTCAGAGTCAAATGATCCAAAGTCACATCTAGGTCCAAGCCTAGGCAGCCAAAGAACCTATGATGCATATATGTGAAATTAGGGTTAGGTTTCCATTAATTATTCAAAACCCTAAAAACCACCTTTTTATTATATGTGAGTTAGGTTATCAAAACCATACCATATTTTAGTATATGTCATTAGGTGTCCAAAACATATTTTATCATATTTTTCTGACTTACAGATAATTACTTATGTATTTTAGAAGTTAATTCATCATTAATTAGATTCATTGAAAACATATGTTATTAAACATTGGATTTAGCCATCAAAACTTATACCATTATCTAGATCTTATTTTTCTTATTCCAATGAGTATTTATTTGTATTTTTCTGATCATATGTTAATTAGTTATTGATTTTTAATATCGACCAATCAGGTAATTCCATGTCAGTGAATCGATTGCAAAGCGAAAAGGAAAGTATGGATGAGGCAAAAAGTCAAAATGCCCTCTAGAGAAAAATAAAACGAGAGAGAAAGCAAAGGGGTGAAACTGGAAAAACAACTGAGGGGCTCTTCCCCCACCCATAGCGCCTGAGCCATGGCAGCCAAGAAGCTCCAAGCCGAGAAGCCAACTGCCGCTCTGGGCGTCAAAACACCACCAAACCTCTCATATGCCTCCGCGAGGGACCCGATAACTCAAGGGAATCATTATCATTTCAAAAGCTTGATAGAACGATACAGATGCACTCTGACATCAAAACCACATAAAAGAGGGCAAAAAGAGGGAAACCCAAGATACTCACCCTGGGAACCAATTAGCTGAGCCAAAAGCTTCGTGGGGACATCAACATCAGGATCATCTCCTTACCGGCGACCAAGCAGGTTCCAAACACCAGGCCGACCAACCAACATTTGATGATGGCAGTCAGAGTTGGGGAACCATACGCACTGCCCAACGAGCCCAAACCACTGTGGCCAACAAGCTATGGGGCCTCAGAGGAGGTCAAGGGATCGCTTTCCAATGGTCCGGTGGTGAAGGCTGGCGAGGAACGCCGAAACAGAGTAATCAGAGAGAAAATAAGGGAGGCCAGGGATGGCTCGCGAACTGGATAACAAAGCCCCGAACCCAGGTGTGTATATATATATATATAGGGTCATCATGACTGAGAGGAAGAGAGGGACATGCTGGGGAGCGAATCAAAGAAGGAAAGAGAGAAAACGGAGAAAACGAATCGGAGAAGGAAAGACCACAGGGTTTGGGTCCCTGTGCTCGAGAAACGAAAGAGGAAACAAAGAAGCGAGAGGCAGGAGAGAGTACAGATACCACACAATCTAAATCCAATGCTCCAAAAGAAGCTTGCTATTCCAAATCCAGCGTGACACATATAAATCAAATATCGAATCCGATTAAATCAAAGGGGGCCACATTAATGCACCTTTTTCTCTCTCTTCAATTTAGGGTTTTATCATTATCCAAATTAAGCCAAATTTTGCACAGAGGCCAATAAAGGCATGTAGATTCCTATTATGCACTTAGTTTTGCCTTTTGGAACTTTTAATGTGTTAAATAAATCAACTCATGTTTTCTCTTTCCTCCTTCATTAATGGCTTTAGGATTATCCAAATTTTATGAAACTTGACCCACAAGTCATAATTAATGTATTAGATACGAATTTGCCATTAATTTTATATTTTGGAGTTGTTTGCATATTTAATTAATATTTTGAAGGTTCTACACACATTCTCTCTCCTGATTTAACCTTTTAAGAAAACTTTCTCCAAATTGGATGAAAATTCACCCAAAGGCTATATTTATTATTTAGATTGCAAATCTAAGATTATTTTCCTCTTTGGGGGTCATGATTTATATTTATTTATTAATTACACTTTTTAGGCAATTTCTTTCTCTTAGCTTACCATATTATTTCAAGGTAGTCCAAATTAAATGAAAATTGACATGTAGACTTATTTTAATGTGTAGATTACGAATTTGAAGTCTATTCTTTATTTTGAGGCTTTATTACATGGGTTATGCCATTAGGCCCATTAGAGGCCCATTAGACCAATTACTCATTCAATTAATTAAGTTCTTTATCATCTTATTACTATCCAAATGAGTTATATGACATATTAGATTACATTATTCCTGTATTTGATTATTAGGATCATACTAACCCCAACCTTGCTTGGTCAAACCCAAAAGGTCAAAGTTTTAAGCTAGGGTCCAAGATCTGGTATGTTACAACACTCGACCCCTTAAAAATGATTTCGTCCTCAAAATCTATTGATGCAAACATCAAAAACTAAGTACTCTCCATCCTTTAAAAAGGTTCAACATAACAAGTCAAACTAAACAACTTTTTAGATCTACCCACATCTCTTAGTTGTGAAAGTTTTAGAGATTTATGATTCTCATGTATCCAACTATCAAGTCACCATCTAGGGTTGAGATTTAGGTCCTCGTGTCTCTAACCTATAAACCCTACATGATCATCTAAAAAGTCATAGGGTATGTGACATACAACTCACAAAAACATGATTAACTAATGCAGAGGCGTTCACTAAGCAGAGGATTACCAAAAATTACTAAAACTTAAAACCTTTTGATCAAAAGATCCATCAAAGGAAAACTTTCTCACATAGAACCAAGGTAACACATTTACATTCTGGTTTAAAGGTACATGTCATGTATCATCTCTTTCTGAGAATTACAAGCATCAACTGCTCTAGTAAACTAAACACAGGCAGTATAAAATCTCGAGGCACTGAGCCAAAATCTCAAAAGCACTAACTACTACTCCGAGGACCTGAGAGTACAGAGATGACACATAGGACTCTATCTACATCTATAGAAGGCATATCAGCCAGTGTCTCCACTTGAGACTTCACTGCTGTCCCTGCTGCTGCTGTTGCTATCCTTCACTTACTGAAGGATTCATGTATCCTCGTCTGCGACTACCTAAAAATGTAGTTTCCACGGGGGTGGGACAATTGTAAAATTTCCCCAACGAGAGATATAACTCTCCACCAGAAACATTATTATTGCAGTTTAATAAGATAAAACTGAATAGAGGAATTATAATTGTTTGACAGTAGTTAAATCATTGTCTAATAGATTAGATTATAATTCTTATCTAAAGCATTGCAGCTATAACTTGATAGGGCAACATGTCACTTATCCATTAAGGCATATGAAGAACATGTATAACATTTATTCATTATAGAATCATTACCATGGCATTAACTCTCTTCAGGCTTAGGTCATATATCTAATGCCTGACATTGTCATTGTGGAGTCATGGCCTGTAGCCATACTCTTCTCATAAAGTATTAGGATCTTAATCCCTCAACTCATCAAGTACTTTTCCACTTCTTAACAAGTTCATCATCATGATTATAGACTCTAGGTATTTGAACCCATATCCCATCATAGGATACTTATTACCACTCATTAGGTAACTAAATACCTTCAGATCATCTGACCAAGGACATTATGATTCTTGCTACACAAAGTATTGCACATAGTACACAAAGCTCATATCACCTCTTATTACCCCTTAATAGACAATAAGGCATATTATGAATTATAAAGCCCCTAAATAGTTTCAATATACAGAGCATCATAGTCCATACCTGGCTATGCTCATTATCTCAATATTCCTGCATGGTTAATACTCATGATAACAATCATATATCAGTACCATGCAATATAAGGGTTTTTCTTATTAGATTTATAACTCATCAATATGTATTTGAACTTCACATAGGATTACTCTGTGTTAAGACTTCACATAGCATCATCCTGTATTACAGTTTCACATATCATTACCCTATTTTAGGGTTTCACATAAATAACCATATAGGTTCTCAAGATCATTTTATTAATGATCAAGTCTTATTTCATTGCTTCACACATCTAGGAATCAATATGTATAACATAAGTATTCAATAATATTTATTTATTCTCATCATTCATCATTAAATGAATTACCAACACACAATATGAATTTCTCTCTCATCCTTACCAGAATATGATTGCTTCATAGTTTATTGAATTGGATTAACCTTTTCATAAGGCATGTTAGCCTACTTTCATCAAGGTGCATTACATCTCAATGTAACAGTTGATATGACATGTTTCATATGTCACTCATCCAATTATATTGGATTTAACACACATCAAGGTATTTCAGAATTGGGGTGTTGGATGTGATATCTATTATATCTTGATGTATCACTTCCCTCAACACCTTTATCTTACTTGAGTTCATCCACTTAGCTTGTATTAGGGTATTCCCCATCCTAATACTTTATGCACCAGTTCACCACATTTATCATGTAATGTATTGGTCATTAGTCATTCACTTAGAATATACATCCATTGCCAATAATATGGACTCATCCTTGAGTTCGGAACTATTAATATAAGGATATCCACTATCAACCTCCCTAGGTGTTACATTTGTCAATACATTAATCACTATTCCCTTATTAGGAATAGGATTCTCCATATTTATAATTTGAGTATTCACATAGCATTTTCCATACATTATATGGATTTCACATAGTATTTCTCTTCATTATAGATTCACATAATCATTCTTCTATACCAGGGCTTCACCTAGTATTATGTGATATTAAGATTTCACAACACAGCACCCACTGATAGGGATTCACATAGCATTAGTAGCACTACCCTATATTAGGGTTTCATGCACCCTTACCCCATTTTGGGGCTTAAGGTTTACCATTCACATCCAAGTAGGGTTTCTCATACCTCATTACCCAAATTAGGGTTAGGATGTACAATTCCCATTAAATTAGGGTTTCTTACATTGTTACACTAAGTTAGGGTTACATCATCACCCTACATTATGGTTTCACTCAGCTTTCCCTCAATTAGGTTCAAGGTACATCAATCTTTTCAATGAAGATTTCATGATCTAATATTATGGATCAAACCCTGATTACACATTGTTTCATAATGAGAGAATTAGGGCTTATGATATAAGCAATCATCTCTCTTATTCTCTCTCTCTCTCATCCTCTTTAGGATGTTAACTACTTCAAGATCGAACTAGGTCACCCTTCAATTAAGTACACATAGTTAGGATTAACCTTCATAATCATATTTGGTCCACATCATTAATAATCAAGTAGATATTTGACCTTTGATCATATTAGGAGTCCAAATGGTTTAACCAATTTGAACCTCAAAAAGTCTTGGTCACTTAGACCTCAAACGATCTTGACCAATAAGTTCAAACGGTTTAAAACCGTTTAGCAAAGTAGTTACTTGAAACCGTTTGCTAAAGTGAACTCTTAAAACCGTTTGCTAAAGTGAACACTTGAAACAGTTTGCTAAAGTGAACACTTGAAACCGTTTGCTAAAGTGAACACTTAAAACCGTTTGCTAAAGTGAACACTTGAAAATGTTTGAGCCTCAACCGGTTTGGGATTGTTTGGTCCCAAACGGTCTTGAGACCGTTTGGACTCAAACGGTCTTAAGACTATTTGATCTAAACACTCTCAAAACCGCATGGACCAAAAAGGGTCTTCAACACTTAGTCGATTCAAGGTTCCAAACCATGGACCAACTATCAATTGGACCACTAAAGTATTCATCAATTGAACCAATGAATCACCATTCAATTAGAACTTCAATTAGGGTTTTAAACCCAATTGATCTAGGGTTGATAGTCAAGAAATCATCACTTAGGGTTTTGAAATCGAGGATCCATCAATGATTGACATTGTGGAACCAAATCAATTGGAATTAGTGAACCATTATCATCACATGATATGACCTGACCTCAAACGGTCTTGAATGACCCCCAAACGGTCTTGAGGTCGTTTAGATGATCTCAAAACGGTCTTGAGACCGTTTGCCCACTTCATCATCAAAATCCATGACATCCAATTAGGGTTTGGATCATTGGATTGATTATCAAATCAGCAATTGATTGCATTTCAATTTGGTATCTTTGAATCTTCAAATACCCAACCATACTCAACCCTAGACCTCGAAATGGTCTTGGTTGACCTACAAACAGTCTTGAGACCATTTGGGAGATTCCCAAATGGTTTTGAAACCGTTTGGGTCAATCAACCCAAAACCTCAACTCAGTCAATTCCAAAACCAGCACTTAGTCGATTAGGGTTTCTATTTGAAAGATTGTCCATATGTTGAACTAATAAATTGGAGCCATTGGATCATCATCCAACACATACTAGGGTTCATACCTAAAATGGTCAACTCCTCTAAATGGTTTGGAGTTCCAAACTCCAAATGGTTTGGAAACCGTTTGGTCTCCAAACGGTTTGGTGAAACCGTTTTCCCTAGATATTTGGGGAGGTGTGTGCTTATGATGATGTCATAATCATCAAGAGCCAATCCCACGAAGTTTTCTGTGATTTCATGGTTATTGCATCAATCAACCAAAATAAATTTCGGAAATGAGGAGAGCATCAACAATTGATAAGGAATTGAATGCAATAACAATTTCAAGGGTTCAAGTTATAAAACCCACCTCCACTTGAGCTCCAAAGCTTAAAGCTCACGTCAAAAATGGTGGATGCAACTCCTTTCACTATTCCAAGGGTCTTCCTCAAGCTTTGAGTGAAAAGGAATGGTTAGAATTGAAGAGGGGATTGAGATATGAAGAATTCATACATTGATTTTCGATTTTCACCATGGATTCAAGGTGAAAGGAGGTCAAGAAGCTTACCAAAAGGTTGGGGGTCGTCCTCCTGATCCTCCAAAGCTCCTTGGTCGTTTTCCAAGCAGGGGAAAAGAAATGGAAACGAAAAATCCCTTGGTTTGGCTTGTAAAGGGTACTTATATAAGAAATTCCATGAGAGAGAAAATGCCTTATAAAAATTCATTTAATCCCAAAAATAGTGCCGCCTCCCCCCCTCAACTCCTTGGATCCGAGGTTATCTTATTTGCCTATTATTCCTCTCAATTATCCATGATTTAAAGGAAAGAAAATTAAGCACCTTAAATCATATTATACTAATATCCATATGTGAGTGGATATTTCTTTTTCTTATAATAAGGTGTGTGAGTTATCCACTCCCTTAGATATTTTCGTGCCTTTGAAAGGCACAAGCTCGTCCAATTCCTTTAAAAAATCATCCCTCAACTTTTGGTTGAAGGACTCTTCAATTAATATATATTTTTTTACATTAAAAAGAATTAATGTTCCACTTATACTTAAATCTTGATTATTTTAATATCAAGATTCTCTCTCCTCCAACTTAATTCAAATGAGGCGCCCCTCTCATTTTCTTACCTCAACATGATGCCAAGAAATATTAGAGACTTTATTGAAGTGGTAATTTGCACATTGAACCCTAGGTTTTGGGTAAATTGCGTTTTACACCAAAATAGGTTTTAATGCATAAACATTGCTTTATCAACTCTTTCTTGGTACTCATGCTACCACAAGCCATACCTCTGCATCATCTTCATTCTCATGATGCTTTATTACATAAGGAACATATTATCATGTACAATTTGCAATTTAACCCCTCAACTTGGGTAATTTTCACTTTAGTCCAAATTAAGCAAAATAATGTTTCAAAATTATTCAAAAAGGACTAAATTGAAATATAAGTTCCTCTTGAGTCCTAATCACTTTTCACAAGATAGGATTAAGCATTTACTCATCCTCATAGGCGAATCATCTAGGGTTAACACATAACCTAGGTCAGGGATGTTATAAATTATAAACCCCTAACAAGGATTTCGTCCCCGAAATCCCAAGAAAAGGAGGGATAGATTTATTCATTTATCATACCCTCAAGTCCTCACATAATAGCTTAATATCATGGAGACATCATGGATATGTAATCCACACAAAGTTCTTTTCATTAGTTTCAACCTTATCAATGTTTATGTTTATGCAGAGCATAAACCCCTAACATATGATGTCCATATTATTGAAAGGAAGAAGCATAAAAGAACATACTTCTATCATCATCCAAGAATAAAAAGAGAAACATATATACCTAACACAAATAATTCACTCAGCAATCCTTTATTTATTTGGGAAAGTTCATTGAGAAAGTTCACTGAGAAGTTTATTTGGAAAAATTCACTAGAAAGTTCACTAAGAATGTTCACTAAGTAATTTATTTTGGAAAAAAAAATTCACTGAGAAAGTTCACTGAGAATGTTCACTAAGTAATTTGTTTTGGAAAAATTCACTGAGAAAGTTCACTGAGAATGTTCAATAAGTAATTTGTTTAGGAAAAATTGACTGAGAAAGTTCACTGAGAATGTTCACTAAGTAATTTGTTTTAGAAAAATTCACTGAGAAAGTTCACTGAGAATGTTCACTAAGTAATTTGTTTTGGAAAAATTCACTGAGAAAGTTCACTGAGAATGTTCACTAAGTAATTTGTTTTAGAAAAATTCACTGAGAAAGTTCACTGAGAATGTTCACTAAGTAATTTGTTTTGGAAAAATTCACTGAGAAAGTTCACTGAGAATGTTCACTAAGTAACTTGTTTTGGAAAAATTCACTGAGAAAGTTCACTGAGAATGTTCACTAAGTAATTTGTTTTGGAAAAATTCATTGAGAAAGTTCACTGAGAATGTTCACTAAGTAATTTGTTTTAGAAAAAATCACTTAGCTCTTCCTATTTAATTTCATTATACTCTCTAGATTGTTTTAGAATGACTACTTGATTAGAGTAATAAAAAAGATATCAATCTAAGAGTTTCATACTTGCCTTATCTACAATAATCATATACCTGGCCAGGGTATACAAGTATTGAGATTAGGTAGTATGTACTTTATTTTCTATCATATTCCTCACTTTTCATATCATTATACACACATGATTTTTCATTTCTGAATTTTCTTTAGACATCGCTTCTATATCTCATCCTTTATTACACAGATATGAGAGATTATAAAGCATTTTAAGGAGCACTGAGTAAAATGTAAGTTCTCTTCTTCCTTGTGTCCTTATAGGAATGGTTAAAGGAAGCTAAAAAACAACTACTTTCTTATTTTTAACATATAGAATCATGATATGAGATATCAAAACAAAACTATTTCATCTGACCTGTCTGGGACGTCTGTCCATGTCCTCTGTTATTACTAGAAGACTGTCTCCTCTGTGAGCCTTGCTGACTCTGCCCCTGGGGTTGAGTCATCATCGAATTCCCATCTGGACAATCCCTTACCAGATGTCCCAGTTGTCTACATTGGTAACAGATCCTGGGTGCAAAATGTCTGTGAGATCCAGTCACCGATGTTGATGCTATGTCGGAGGCTCTACTTGGAACATTACTACAATCCCTACCCTTACTTGATGTCCATTGCGTCTGGGCATGGAATCTCGATGATGCTGCCGATGCAGAAAATCTCGGTTTCTTAAAACTTTTGGACCTTTGTCCTTGAGACTGAGTGTACACCTTCTTACCACTAGTCTATCGTTTCTCGATTTCAGACCTCTCTATCCTCCTTACCGACTCCAAAAAGGTGGAAAACCTCTCCCTGTTCTCTAAAGCAGACACAGGAGTGGTCAGTTCAGTGTTCAACCCTTTCTCAAAATGCCGAATTATTTCCTCATCACTAACTGCCATTTGCGGACAAAACCGCAACAACTTCATGAACTTAGCTTCATATTCGCTAATGTTCATCTGTCCTTGTTTGATCCTCTCAAATTGAGAGATCTTCTCATCTAGATATGTATTAGGGAAGTATCTACTGATGAATTCTCGTCGGAATACCTCCCATCCAATTTCTTCACCTGGTCTATTATCTTCGTCTATCATCCACCAATGACCAGCAATTCCTTTTAGGAGGTACACAACATGTCTTACCTTTTCAACTTCAGGAATATCAAGGATCCTAAAAGCGTTTTCCAGCTCTGTCAGCCACAACTCAGCATCTGCTGGATCAGATGTACCAAATAATCTATGGCTCCAACCCGAAAAAGTCTCTCAAATGTCTTGTCGGCTCCATAACCCTCATGGTGGGCTGATGCCCTAGGTGCAGGTGGTGGCATCCTGTCTGCCATATGTGTCATGGCTGTCAGGAATTTCTCAAATAGAGCATGGAGGGTTGGGTTTTCTATCACAACTGGGTCAACCTAGAGCTGTTCAGGTACATGCCCTTCCCAATTCTGGTCTCTTACACCTCCTCCTGGTGCAGCAGCGCTGCCCTCAACAACATGTTCTTCATGTGGTCTAGACATCTTCAAGTTCTTCTTCTCCTATGTGAGCAGAAGATACTATCAGATAAACTGGAAGACACTTAGAACAGACTCTACAACCTTAATCCTATGTCTCTATAGACTCAGCGAACCTAGAGCTCTGATACCACTTAATTGTGACATACAACTCACAAAAACATGATTAACTAATGCGGAGGCATTCACTAAGCAGCGGATTACCAAAAATCACTAAAAATTAAAACCTTTTGATCAAAAGATCCATCAAAGGAAAATTTTCTCACGTAGAACCAAAGTAACACATTTACATTCTGGTTTAAAGGTACATGTCCTGTATCATCTCTTTCTGAGAATTACAAGCATCAACTGCTCTGGTAAACTAAACACAGGCAGTATCAATTCTCGAGGCACTGAGCCAAAATCTCAAAAGCACTAACTACTACTCCGAGGACCTGAGAGTACAGAGATGACACATAGGACTCTATCTACATCAATACAAGGCATATCAGCCAGTGTCTCCACCAGAGACTTCACTGCTATCCCTACTGCTGCTGTTGTTGTCCTTATCTTACTGAAGGATTCCTGTCTCCTCTTCTGCGACTACCTAAAAATGTAGTTTCCACGGGGGTGAGACAATTGTAAAATTGCCCCAGCGAGAGATATAACTCTCTGCCAGAAACATTATTATTACAGTTTAATAAGATAAAACTGAAAAGAGGAATTATAACTGTTTGACAGCAGTTAAATCATTGTCTAATAGATTAGATTAGAATTCTTATCTAAAGCATTGCAGCTATAACTTGATAGGGAAACATGTCACTTATCCATTAAGGAATATGAAGAACATGTATAACATTTATTCATTATAGAATCATTACCATAACATTAACTCTCTTCAGGCTTAGGTCATATATCTAATGCCTGGCATTGTCATTGTGGAGTCATGGCATGTAGCCATACTCTTCTCACAAAGTATTAGGATCTTAATCCCTCAACTCATCAAGTACTTTTCCACTTCTTAACAAGTTCATCATCATGATTATAGACTCTGGGTATTTGAACCCATATCTCATCATAGGATACTTATTACCACTCATTAGGTAACTTAATACCTTCAGATCATCTGACCAAGGACATTATGATTCTTGCTACACAAAGTATTGCACATAGTACACAAAGCTCATATCACCTCTTATTACCCCTTAATAGGCAATAAGGCATATTATGGCTTATGAAGCCCATAAACAATTTCAATATACAGAGCATCATAGTCTATACCTGGCTATGCTCATTATCTCAATATTCCTGCATGGTTAATACTCATGATAACAATCCTATATCAGTACCATGCAATACAAGAGTTTTTCTTATTAGATATATAACTCATCAATATGTATTTGAACTTCACATAGGATTACTCTGTGTTAAGACTTCACATAGCATCATCCTGTATTAGGGTTTCACATAACATTACCCTATTTTAGGGTTTCACATAAATAACCATATAGGTTCTCAAGATCATTTTATTAATGATCAAGTCTTGTTTCATTGCTTCACACAACTAGGAATCAATATGTATAACATAAGTATTCAAAAATACTAATTTATTCTCATCATTCATCATTAAATGAATTACCAACACACAGTATGAATTTCTCTCTCAAACTTACTAGAATATGATTGCTACATAGCTTATTGAATTGGATTAACCTTTTCATAAGGCATGTTAGCCTACTTTCATCAAGGTGCATTACATCTCAATGTAACAATTGATATGACATGTTTCATATGTCACTCATCCAATTATATTGGATTTAACACACATCAAGGTATTTCAGAATTGGGGTGTTGGATGTGATATCTATTATATCTTGATGTATCACTTCCCTAATCACCTTTATCTTACTTGAGTTCATCCACTTAGCTTGTATTAGGGTATTCCCCATCCTAATACTTTATGCACTAGTTCATCACATTTATCATGTAATGTATTGGTCATTAGTCAATCACTTAGAATATACATACATTGCCAATAATATGGACTCATCCTTGAGTTAGGAACTATTAATATAAGGACATCCACTATCAACCTCCCTAGGTGTTACATTTGTCAATACATTAATAACTATTCCCTTATTAGGAATAGGATTCTCCATATTTATAATTTGAGGATTCACATAGCATTTTCCATACATTATATGGATTTCACATAGTATTGCTCTTCATTAGAGATTCACATAATCATTCTTCTATACCAGGGTTTCACCTAGTATTATGTGATATTAAGATTTCACAACACATCACCCACTGATAGGGATTCACATAGCATTAGTAGCACTACCCTATATTAGGGTTTCATGCACCCTTACCCCATTTTGGGGCTTAAGGTTTACCATTCACATCCAAGTAGGGTTTCTCATACCTCATTACCCAAATTAGGGTTAGGATGTACAATTCCCATTAAATTAGGGTTTCTTACATTGTTACACTAAGTTAGGGTTACATCATCACCCTACATTATGGTTTCACTCAGCTTTGCCCTCAATTAGGTTCAAGGTACATCAATCTTTTCAATGAAGATTTCATGATCTAATATTATGGATCAAACCCTGATTACACATTGTTTCATAATGAGAGAATTAGGACTTATGATATAAGCAATCATATCTCTCATTCTTTATCTCTCTCTCATCCTCTTTAGGATGTTAACTACTTCAAGATTGAACTAGGTCACCCTTCAATTAAGTATACATAGTTAGGGTTAACCTTCATAATCATCTTTGGTCCACATCATTAATAATCAAGTAGCTATTTGACCTTTGATCATATTAGGTGTCCAAATGGTTTAACAAATTTGAACTTCAAAAGGTCTTGGTCACTTAGACCTCAAACAATCTTGACCAATAAGTTCAAATGGTTTGAAACCGTTTAGCAAAGTAGTTACTTGAAACCGTTTGCTAAAGTGAACTCTTGAAACCGTTTGCTAAAGTGAACACTTGAAACCGTTTGCTAAAGTGAACACTTGAAACCGTTTGCTAAAGTGAACACTTGAAAACGTTTGAGCCTCAACCAGTTTGGGATCGTTTGGTCCCAAACGGTCTTGATACCGTTTGGACTCAAACGGTCTTAAGACCATTTGGTCCAAACCCTCTCAAAACCGCATGGACCAAAAAGGGTCTTCAACACTTAGTCGATTCAAGGTTCCAAACCATGGACCAACTATCAATTGGATGACTAAAGTAATCATCATTTGAACCAATAAATCACCATTCGATTAGAACTTCAATTAGGGTTTTAAACCCAATTGATCTAGTGTTGATAGTCAAGAAATCATCACTTAGGGTTTTGAAATCAAGGATCCATCAACGATTGACATTGTGGAACCAAATCAATTGGAATAGTGAACCATTATCATCACATGATATGACCTGACCTCAAATGGTCTTGAATGACCCCCAAATGGTATTGAGGTCGTTTGGATGATCTACAAATGGTCTTGAGACCATTTTCCCACTTCATCATCAAAATCCATGACATTCAATTAGGGTTTGGATCATTGGATTGATTATCAAACTAGCAATTGATTGCATTTCAAATTGGTGTCTTTGGATCTTCAAATACCCAACCATACTCAACCCTAGACCTCCAAACGGTCTTGGTTGACCTCCAAATGGTCTTGAGACCGTTTGGGAGATTCCCAAATAGTTTTGAAATCGTTTGGGTCAATCAACCCAAAACCTCAACTCAGTCAATTGCAAAATCAGCACTTAGTCGATTAGGGTTTCTATTTGAAAGATTGTCCATATGTTGAACTAATCAATTGGAGCCATTGGATCATCATCCAACACATACTAGGGTTCAGACCTCCAACGGTCAACCCATCCAAATGGTCAACTCCTCTAAATGGTTTGGAGTTCCAAACTCCAAACGGTTTGGAGTTCCAAACTCGAAACGGTTTGGAAACCGTTTGGTCTCCAAACGGTTTGGTGAAACCATTTGGACCAAACCTTTGAAACCATTTGCCATAGATATTTGGGGAGGTGTGTGATTATGATGATGTCATCATCATCAAGCTCCAATCCCACGAAGTTTTCTGTGATTTCATGGTTATTGCATCAATCAACCAAAATAAATATCGGAAATGAGGAAAGCATCAACAATTGATAAGGAATTGAATGCAATAACAATTTCAAGGGTTCAAGTTATAAAACCCACCTCCACTTGAGCTACAAAGCTTCAAGCTCACGTCAAAAATGATGGATGAAACTCCTTTCACTATTCCAAGGGTCTTCCTCAAGCTTTGAGTGAAAAGGAATGGTTAGAATTGAAGAGGGGATTGAGATATGAAGAATTCATACATTGATTTTCGATTTTCACCATGGATTCAAGGTGAAAGGAGGTCAAGAATCTTACCAACAGGTTGGGGGTCGTCCTCCTGATCCTCCAAAGCTCCTTGGTAGTTTTCCAAGCAAGGGAAAAGAAATGGAAACGAAAAAGCCCTTGGTTTGGCATGTAAAGGGTACTTTTATAAGAAATTCCATGAGAGAGAAAATGCCTTATAAAAATTCATTTAATCCCAAAAATAGTGCCGCCTCTCCCCCCTCAACTCCTTGGATCCCATTCTATCTTGTTTGCCT
Organism: Alisma plantago-aquatica; assembly: GCA_963693085.1. NCBI lineage: Eukaryota > Viridiplantae > Streptophyta > Magnoliopsida > Alismatales > Alismataceae > Alisma > Alisma plantago-aquatica. Next base: position 794,003,986 of record OY856412.1, read on the forward strand.
ATTATTCCTCTCAATTATCCATGATTTAAAGGAAAGCAAATTAAGCACCTTAAATCATATTATACTAACATCCATATGTGAGTGGATATTTCTTTTTCTTATAATAAGGTGTGTGAGTTATCCACTCCATTGGATATTTTCGTGCCTTTGCAAGGAACAAGCTCGTCCAAACCCTTTACAAAATCATCCCTCAACTTTTGGTTGAAGGGCTCTTCAATTAATATATTTCTTTTTACATTAAAAAGAATTAAAGTTCCACTTATACTTAAATCTTGATTATTTTAATATCAAGATTCTCTCTCCTCCAACTTAATTCAAATGAGGCGCCCCTGTCATTTTCTTGCATCAACATGATGCCAAGAAATATTAGGGACCTTATTGAAGTGGTAATTTGCACATTGAACCCTAGGTTTTGGGTAAATTACATTTTACACCCAAACTAGGTTTTAATGCATAAACATTGCTTTTATCAACTCTTTCTTGGTACTCAGGCTACCACAAGCCATACCTCTACATCATCTTCATTCCCATGATGCTTTATCACATAAGGAACATATTATCATGTACAATTTGCAATTTAACCCCTCAACTTGGGTAATTTGCACTTTAGTCCAAATTTAGCAAAACAATGTTTCAACATTATTCAAAAATGACTAAATTGAAATATAAGTTCCTATTGAGTCCTAATAACTTTTCACAAGATAGGATTAAGCATTTACTCATCCTCATAGGCAAATCATCTAGGGTTAACACATAACCCAGGTTAGGGATGTTACAGGGTAGGTCAACTACACCTTTATATCATTTCTAGTCACAACTTCCATAGTCAAAACTAGGTTTAGAACTAGGTTTAGGGTTTTACTACCAAAACTTCTCACATCACTTTCGTTGTGACTTAGTTCAGAAAACTTCAATGAAATCTAGAAAAATTTTGTACATATATTAGTGTAATGAAAATAATTTTTGTAGATGAAAACTCTACGAGGTAAAACCAACATATGCCGGCACAAAATCAATACGAAAACCAAGTCACAATGATTCCATATGAATATTTCCTCATAACCTAATATTGTCCTCAAACCAAACCTTATTGCACAAAAGATCATCATTGATCAAATCTAGGGTCACATCTCACTTAGAGCTAACTAGCAAAGTCAAGGTTCTATAGGGAGACAAAATTGAAATAGTCAGATTCTGACTACCATGGGCTCTGATACCATGCTGTAAAGAAGTGAAACCACTTATCTACTAAAAATTGGAAAAATAAAACCTCCAGTACAAACACACTTAGAAGGTATGATGGAGTGGGTGTAAAATTTTCAAATCTTTATATAATGGTAACAAAAGACCAAAGTATAGCAGCGGAATAAAAACTTGACCATATTCAATTATAAAACAAAGGGTTACAAACTTACATCACAAGGATCCATGTAGAGGAAATCTAAACCACCTCAAGATTGTCTCCAACCTTCATCATCCCAATCTAAGTCCAGGTTAACATGCATTGCATCCAAGTCCTCCACCTAGGGTTGGAAGCATACCCCAGCAAAAGAGAAACAATAGGAAACATCAGCAAAGGTTGGTATGTGCATACTAAAAAGAAAATTGAGCAATATAAGGAAATAAAGGACATCAAATGTAAAGGCTTCCCATGCAAGAAATAAGGACTACCCAATCGGGCATAAAAGAAAAGAAACATCATAACATGATAAAAGAGGATATAACCAACAAATAATAAGAATGTGCTATCAATATAAACATCCACTACCATGGTGGGAAACAAAGCACATATCATCATCAACCTGCATGCTTGTGAGATAAGCATAGCCCTAGAACAATATAAATAACAATGGCGGTCAAGAATCACACATCTTGAACCTAGTGGGACATGGGGCAAGAATCACACATCTTTCCCTGGCATGGGGAATCACACATCCACCATCCAAATATATATAACATGGGCCAGGAATCGCACATCCTGCCCAGGTATGGCGAATCACACATCCTCCATCCCAAAGATATAACAATGTTGTCATGTTGCATATTGAGACAAAACCAATGTAATTACACTACTCTAGTGCTACTGAATCACATATCATGTTAAATGTAGAGGCAAGTAGAGAAGTATAGTCAGATTTATACAATTGTTGCCATCACACAATGGACAACACAAACATATAAACAAATCCACTTCAAAGTGGGAAAGAGACATCACATGTCAGCCAGTAACTTCCACATCATAGTGGGCATATCAAAAAGTAAACATCCACATCACAGTGGGTATATAATATCAAAAGTCCAACATGCACCAAGACAGATTCAAGAGAATATCCATGATCATAAGATCAATAATAAATAAGGTTGCTCACATGAACCATTATATCAAAAGGAAAGATAATCTATAAAGGCTATTGTCCATAGGACCAAGAGTAAGACAAAAATAGGTTAATTGATCAACAAGAATAATCGGGGATGCAAACATACCTCAACTTCAGAGTCAAATGATCCAAAGTCACATCTAGGTCCAAGCCTAGGAAGCCAAAGAACCTATGATGCATATATGTGAAATTAGGGTTAGGCTTCCATTAATTATTCAAAACCCTAAAAACCACCTTTATATTATATGTGAGTTAGGTTATCAAAACCATACCATATTTTAGTAAATGTCATTAGGAGTCCAAAACATATTTTATCATATTTTTCCGACTTACAGATAATTACTTATGTATTTTAGAAGTTAACTCATCATTAATTAGATTCATTGAAAACACATGTTATTAAACATTGGATTTAGCCATCCAAACTTATACCATTATCTAGATCTTATTTTTCTTATTCCAATGAGTATTTATTTGTATTTTTCTGATCATCTGTTAATTAGTTATTGATTTTTAATATCGACCAATCAAGTAATTCCACATCAGTGAATCAATTGCAAAGCGAAAAGGAAAGAAGGGATGAGGCTAAAAGTCAAAAATGCCCTCCAGAGAAAAACAAAACGAGAGAGAAAACAAAGGGTTGAAACTGGGAAAACAACTGAGGGGTTCTTCCCCCGCCCATAGCGCCTGAGCCATGGTAGCCAAGAAGCTCCATGCCGAGAAGCCAACCGCCGCTCTGGGCATCAAAACACCACCAAACCTCCCATATGCCTCCACGAGGGACCCGAGAACTCAAGGGAACCATTATCGTTTCAAAAGCTCGACAGAACGATACATATACACTCTGACATCAAAACCACATAAAAGAGGGCAAAAAGAGGGAAACCTAAGATACTCATCCTGGGAACCAATTAGCTGAGCCAAAAGCTTCTAGGGGACATCAACATCCGGATCATCTCCTTACCGGCGACCAAGCAGGTTCCAAACACCAGGCCGACCAACCAACAGCCGACAGTGGCAGCCGGAGTTGGGGAACCATACACATTACCCAACGAGCCCAAACCACTATGGCCAACAAGCTATGGGGCCTCAGAGGAGGTCAAGGGATCACTTTCCAATGGTCCGGTGGTGAAGGCCAGTGAGGAACACCGAATCAGAGTAATCAGAGAGAAAATAGGGGAGGCCAACGATGGCTCGTGAACTGGGTAACAAAGCCCCGAACCCAGGTATATATATAGGGTCATCATGTCCGAGAGGAAGAGAGGGACATGTTGGAGAGGGAATCAAAGAAGGAAAGAGAGAAAATAGAGAAAAAGAATCAGAGAAGGAAAGACCACAGGGTTTGGGTCCCTGTGTGCGAGAAACAAAAGAGGAAACAAAAAAGTGAGAGGTAAGAGAGAGTAAAAATACCACACGATCTAAATCCAATGCTCCAAAAGAAGCCTGATATTCCAAATCCAGTGTGACACATATAAATCAAATATCGAATCCGATTAAATCAAAGTGGGGCCACATTAATGCACCTTTTTCTCTCTCTTCGATTTAGGGTTTTATCATTATCCAAATTAAACCAAATTTTGCACAGAGGCCAATAAAGGCATGTAGATTCTGATTATACACTTATTTTGCCTTTTGGAAACTTTTAATGGGTTAAATAAATCAACTCATGTTTTCTCTTTTCTCCTTCATTAATGGCTTTAGGATTATCCAAATTTTATGAAACTTGACCCACAAGTCATAATTAATGTATTAGATATGAATTTGCCATCATTTTTACATTTTGGAGTTGTTTGCATATTTAATTAATATTTTGAAGGTTGTACACACATTCTCTCTCCTGATTTAACCTTTTAAGCAAACTTTCTCCAAATTGGATGAAAATTCACCCAAAGGCTATATTTATTATTTAGATTGCAAATCTAAGATTATTTTACTCTTTTGGGGTCATGATTTATATTTATTTATTAATTAAACTTTTTAGGCAATTTCTCTCTCTTAACTTGCCATATTATTTCAAGGTGGTCCAAATTAAATGAAAATTGACATGTAGACTTATTTTAATGTGTAGATTACGAATTTGAAGTCTATTCTTTATTTTGTGGCTTTATTACATGGGTTATGCCATTAGGCCCATTAGAGGCCCATTAGACCAATTACTCATTCAATTAAGTTCTTTATCATCTTATTACCATCCAAATGATTTATATGACATATTAGATTACATTATTCCTGTATTTGATTATTAGGATCATACTAACCTCAAACTTGCTTGGTCAAACCCAAAAGGTCAAAGTTTTAAGCTAGGGTCCAAGATCTGGTATGTTACACTCTCCATCCTCTCAAGTGGATGAAGATGCAATGTACTCCAAGGGTAGATTTTACAAAGGCAAGTCCACCTCCATCCGGTACTTCATATGTGGAAAGAAGGGTCACTACAAAGAAGACTGCCCACAAGGAAAAAAGACCCATCTTCACAAGAAGAAGGAGAAATGACACTCAAGCTCAAGTGGCTCATCCGACTCAAGATCAAGTGAAGATTAAAGTGAAGGATCAAGCTCAAGCTCTTATGATGAAAGAGAATGCCACTTTGCTCTTATAGCATCAACAAGTAAGGACTCAAGTGAGGTAAATCTAAACTCTTTAGATAAAGAATCTTTGATTGCTATTATTCATGATACTTGTGCCTCTCTTAATTCTTCTAAAAGGTAAAGGAAAAAGCTTGCTAGAATTGTTGATAATTTTCACGTAGAATTAAATGATCTTGAACATGTTAATTCTTGCTTGCTTGATGATAAAAATGCTTGTCTTAGCCAAGTAGACTCTCTTAAACTTGAAAATGCTATTTTGCTTGATAAGATTAGATTTCTAGAAGCTCAACCTCTCATGTCTAGTTCTAATGAAGAGCATACTTTAATTGTTGATTCTCTCATTCATGATATTGATGTTCTTAAATCTGAAAACAAGGACAAAGATTTTGTTTTGCAAGAATTAGAAACAGAAAATGCCTCCTTGCTTGCTAAAATCAATGTGCATGAATCTTGTTCTAGTTCTACTCATAGAGAGAATGATGTTGCTGCTCTTCATATTGATAGAGATTCTTATTTAACTAAATCTCTTTGCTTAGAAAATGATGTTTTACATGCTAGAGATAATATCAATAGTTTGTCTTCTACTATTGCTTCTCTTAAGCATGATAATGATAGTTTGAGATCATCTTTGCAAAGATTCTTAGTTGGTAAAAAGATTCTTAATGACATCCTACACCATTCTAATAAACAAATTGGTAGACATGGTTTGGGGTATGATGGTAGTCAAAGGAACAACAAAGGTAAAGGACCTCCAATATTCCATTGAGAATCCTCGAGTTCCAAGACTATGGGCACATGCAACTATTGCAATGAAATTGGTCATTATTCTACTTGTTGTTCTTTTAGGAAAGCACCCAGGAGAAATAGGACTTGGGTTGCTAAATTAACCCCTCCGGACCCAAAAATATGATTGGGGACCATTTCATCTTTCTTTTTGTAGGTACTTGCAAAAGGATTGACTTGAACTATTGAATTGCAAATTGACTTCTCAATCCACATGAAAGAAGAAAGGTGAGATGTGTAGAGGGTGACAACAAGTGGAAAAAGAATTGGTAAGAACAAAGGTAATGTTTTTCTTGCTTATAACCAATCCCAACTTGTTTTGTCAAGATGGTGTGCAATTTATATATGGTTTTTGAGTCAAAAGTGGTATTTTGTGATTCTCTTCACACTCGTGCTCAAAAACTGTTTCTAATGCTTCTATAGTGCATTACCAACTTGCTTAGACATGCTTGGATATGGTTTGTATTTTTAGCATGCCTTTAAATATGTTTTTATGCAATATATGTGCCTTTTGACATATGCTCTGTCAATCGAGTTTTCCCTATTTGAAACTCGATTGATAGGCAGCAATGGGTGTTGCCAACAACTGTCATCGGTCGAGTTGTCAATGCACAGAACTCGACCGATAACACTATGTACAGAATATACATTTGGCTTATTGAATGAGAATTTCCCTCTCAACTAGGTTTTCTCAACCAATAGCCTTATTCTTTGGCACTCCTTTGGTACCTTTATATATGCATAATTGCCATGTTCTAAATTGCCTATCTTTCTTACAACTCGATCTCTTTAATTGCTCTAAATTGCTAAATCTATATGTTGCAATTACTTGCTTTGAGTTGTTTTGCAGGTTGTGATGATGACCTCTTTGGATCTCTTGGTTGTGTCTAAAATTGCTTCCATTGTGCACTAACTTGCTACATCTATATAGGTGTATATCTTGTATGGATACAACCTTGAGTTTCTTAGTGGTGATCATCTTTTGGTAATGATGCATATTTGTATGTGAGTTATATCCTTTCATGCTTCTAAAATTGCTTATCTCTTTGTTTGGATATATCTCTACATCTACTCATAGCCTGCTATATCTTGTGTATCGTTTGGTATCTCTTGCTATAATCTAGATCCTACTAGTAGCCCTAACTTGTGATATCATCTACTAGTAGTTCACATACATGTAGTTCTAACCTTGTTTAAAATTGGCATCTTTGCTCAAGTATATGTTGTGCTTGTATCTTGTCTCATACATGCTCAAGTGTGTTCCTTAATATGCATATCTACTATCTTGAGTTGCTTGCATAACATTGTGATGCAGGGTACATAGATCTACATTATATGTAGAAATTGGAGTTTTTATTTTGGATTTTATCTAGACTTTTCTCTAGTTTCAATTTTTGGTGGAAGACTAGTGTTTTTCATACAGAAACGACCTTCTGAGTTAGCCATGAGACCTGTCACTTTTTGGGCAAATTCTATCATCTTGAGGGTCAAAATTACGTTTTATTGATTTTCTACAGCACTTTATCATGCATTTTGGGTTGTTCAAGTGCATGCTTTAACTTGCTTTTCTTTCTATGCTTGGACAAGCCCCTATCTATGCTCTTCTACTCTCCTTATATATATTTGTGTTATCTCCATTCTCTTTAACAAGTGATGTTTCTTATTTCTTCATAATCCCACTTTTTGAAATGACAATGGGGGAGAAAGGTATGTCTTCTTTTGACAAAAGAGGAAGAAGGCATGTCTTACATGAAGAAGAGAAGCATGTCCATATAAAGGGGAGAAGGTAAATGGGAGAAGACATATATGTGTAGAACATATATGAGTAGAAGACATAGTATTCTATAAATGTTATGAAAGCTAACCATGCAGGAGAAATAGCAGAAATTGAGCGGGAGTATGAGAACTCCACTAGCATCAATTGAGGGGGAGCATATGAACTCAATTCTATTGAATCCCCTAAGATTCTCCGAAGGTATGATTTTACTTGAAAGGTTTCAATACATTTATGGAATGGTTTGTCATCTTCAAAAAGGGGGAGATTGTTGACTCAAGGTCAATTAGGTCAATGTTGACTCACATCTAAATTGACCAAACCTGTGTTTTGATGATGATTAACCATTCCACATATTGGTGTCTAATGCCTCTACTTGAGTGATTTCAGATTAGGTATAGACAGACTCCAAATGCCCTAACTTGTGCATCTCAAATTGGAGAAAAAACAAGTCAAAGTCAATACAAGTGCATGTTTTTGTAATATGATGTAAATCCATTAGAATCATGTTGTAAATCACTTGTAATGATTGTATGACTTGTCATTAAGCTTAGAAAAAACCAGGAGCACTTAGATCGAATGATTAAGCACTCAAAAGCCATTTTCCAAAATTCACATCAGGTTGTTCATCGGTCGAGTTCTGTGAGTTGCAAACTCGATCGATCCTGATTGGGTCTTAAAAATGACTTTTGATCAGTCGAGTTTACACTACACAAAACTCGACTGATGGAGTACCAGACCAATTCAATTTTCATTGGTCGGTCGAGTTTCCCTAGGACAAACTCGACCGATGGTCTGAATATCGACTTTGTCTTTTACTCTATCGGTCGAGTTACCCTTATAGAAACTCGACCGATTGAACTGTACGAAAAAGTGCAGAAAAGTGCTTCTCGCCATTGTGGAGTTGCAACAAGTGAAAGTATATCTGTTGCAAGCCACAAAATGACTAGTTTTCATTCTCAAGTGTTCCCAAAGGATAAGAGGCATCCCCAACAATAAATAGGACCCCTTTGTCTTCATTCCAAGGTTGAGCATTCAATGCAAACTCTATGTGAGGTTGCTATTCTATAGTTGAGTGCTTCCTACAGCCTCCTCTCTCTCTTAGCTTAATCACTTGCTACATCCATTAGAGTGAGTAGGAAATCTATAAGAGAGCTAGTCCTACATGTATATCTTGTGAGGCTCTCACTTCCACCACCTCCCTTTCTCTCATTTCAATAATGAAAATGAAGGTTCTCTCTCTTGACTAAGAGAGGTGAAGAAGAACAAGGGAAGGCATCCCTTGGTGAAGATCAAGGCTGAAGACTTGGAGCTAGAGTGGGTAATCCCTTGGTGAAGGTAGAAGACTCCTTGCTCAAGTGGGTAAGTCATTGGTGGAAGCTTCTCTGAGTGAAGGTGAAGTCAAAGGCGGAAGATCCAAGAAGAGTGGGTAATTCCTACAAGGCTGAAGACTTGTGCAAGAGTAGGTAAGTCCTTGGAAGAAGGCGGAAGACTCCTTGCAAAGTGGGTAAGTCCTTGGTAAGGTTGAAGACTCTTTGTATTGGATAAGTAAGTCCTTTGTTTGGTCATGTATTGTAAGTCTTATGAATGAATATAAGAATGCAATGGTTAGGAAATCCTAGAGTTTGACCTCTCTAGGTAACTGGACTGACATACTTCTAGTTTGAAGTGTGGAACCACTCTAAATAGCTTGTGTACTTATGTTTGCTCAATCTCTCTCCCTTGCTATGTATGTTATAGTTACACACAAATTTCCTATTTAGCAATCTTATCTTGTGATATATCATGAAGGTCTAATGAATTTTATTTAAGTGCATTCAGCTCTATTCACCCCCCTTTAGAGCATCTAATCACCCATCTAGGATCCAACATTTGGTATCAGAGCGGGTCTTCTCCAAGCATACTTCAACATGTAGGAGAAGATTGGTGACTACCAAGGAGGGAGATACTTGATCAGCCTACCAATCTTTGATGGGAGCAATTTCCTCTATTGGAGAAGAAGGCTTCAATTCTACATCCAAGGATCAAGCCTTGAGATGTGGCAAATTGTGAACAACCCATACATGCTACCAAAGACAAAGATTGAAGAATGGGATGAAGTTACCTTGAAGAAAGCAACCTTGAATGCTAGAGCCATGCACATCCTCTATGCCTCCATGACCCCACCAAGTTCAATCGGATTTCTTTATGTGAAACAACCCATGAGGTATGGAGAAAGCTATGCATCACTTATGAAGGGACAGATCAAGTGAAGGAAAGCGAAGTCTACATGCTCAAAGGGCTGCTTGAGAACTTCAAGATGGGAAAGGAGGAAATGATAGCCAACATGTACTCAAGGCTCAACACCATTGTGAATGGTCTTGCTGTTCTAGGACATCCTATGTCTAGTGGAGAGATTAACTCAAAGATCCTTAGAACTCTTCCTAAGAGGTGGGAACCCAAGGTTACTTCCATTGAAGAAGCAAGGTCTCTTAAGGATATTCCTATTGAAGAGTTCATTGGAAATCTACAAGCACATGAAGCCACACTTGACAAGAGCATAGAAAGATAAGAAGAGAAAGAACTCAAGAGAATGAATAAGGATAAATGAAGGCTCAAATCAAGGCTATTTTTGATCAAGCCTCTCCATCCGCTCAAGTTGAAGAAGATGCCATATTTTCCAAGGGTAGATTCTACAAAGGCAAGTCCTCCTCCATCCGATGCTTCACATGTGGAAAGAAGGGTCACTAAAAGGAAGATTGCCCACAAGGCAAAAAGACCCATCTTCACAAGAAGAAGGAGAAATGGCACTCAAGATCAAGTGGCTCATCCGACTCAAGCTCAATTGAAGGATCAAGCTCAAGCTCTAGTGATGAAGGAGAATGCCACTTTGCTCTTATAGCATCAACAAGTAAGAACTCAAGTGAGGTAAATCTAAACTCTTTAGATAAAGAATCTTTGATTGCTATTATTCATGATACTTGTGCCTCTCTTAAGTCTTCTAAAAGGAAAAGGAAAAAGCTTGCTAGAATTGTTGATAATTTGCATGTAGAATTAAATGATCTTGAACATGCTAATTCTTACTTGCTTGATGATAAAAATGCTTGTCTTAGCCAAGTAGACTATCTTAAACTTGAAAATGCTAGTTTGATTGATAAGATTTGATTTCTAGAAGGTCAACCTCTCATGTCTAGTTCTAATGAAGAGCATACTTTAATTGTTGATTCTCTCATGCATGATTTTGATGTTCTTAAATCTAAAAACAAGGACAAAGATTTTGTTTTGCAAGAATTTGAAACAGAAAATGCCTCCTTGCTTGCTAAAATCCATGTGCATGAATCTTGTTCTAGTTCTACTAATAGAGAGAATGATGTTACTGCTCTTCATATTGATAGAGATTCTTATTTTTTTTTTGGATAAGGTAAAATATTACTATCTCAACAACAAAGTATAGGGGACACAACAAAATCCCGTATACTAAACAAGTTTTACAAGAGACCCCAACTCCTCAGAGCCATGCTATCTATACCCGCCATGCTCCTCGGGTTAGCTTTGAAGAACCACAAAATGCTATTACTAATTACATCAAAAACTATCATGTTATCCCTTGGTCTCTTACCATGCAGCCTATAGTTCCTCTCACCCCATATATGGAAAATGAGTGAAGTAATGAAGATTCCCCCCAAAAATCTGTTCTTGAGATTATTCCTTGTTCTCTCGATCAGCCATTCCACAGCCTCATCCAAGTTAAGAGGAGCCAAACCACCCCACCCACATTTAAGGCACCCTCTTATCCACAGATAAGCTGAGAAATCACACTCAAAAAAGATGTGTTTATGCGATTCATGCGCGTTATAACAAAGGAGGCAAGTGGGATCACAGTTTAACCCCCATTTAATGATTTTGTCCCTTGTGGGCAGTCTACGCATGATCGCCCTATAGGAACCAAAGCTCCATATTGGGCATCTGGGTTTAATCCAAAACACGTCATACCACATGACCTGCGGTAGATGTTTCCTGATCCTCCACGGTTTGCTAATCGGGTCGTTGAACCCATGCTGCTGCTGTAGTTGATAATACGCTCCCAGCTCCTTATATATTTTCTTCATCTTGCACCAAACAGACGATTCCCCTATGTTGGAATCATCCCCCAACTGTCCATACCTTTCTTTCATCCATCTCGTCCAAGGGGAATCCAAAATGTTTTGGAAACGATCTACTCTCTTTGCAGCAGCTTCCCACGCTATGGAGTTGGGACAGCAGATACCCAACCCCCCAGCGTACAACGGCTGAGCCACTGTGCTCCAGCTCACTGCATGCGCTCCTCCACCCCATAAGAAACCAGCCATGATACTTCTGAATTTATCAAGAATGAACATCGGCATTTCCGTCTGTCTGCACCAGTAGTTAATCTTCGCAGTAAGGACCGTTTTGATGAGAACAGTTCTCCCAGCCATCGAGATTCTAAGTCCACTCCACTTTTCGACCAAGCTTCTGAGATTATCAACACACTCCTTAAAGTCCACTCCTCTTCCTCTACCCCCTGAGATTGGTATTCCTAAGTATTTGGTAGGAAATCTCCCCAAAGGAATACCAACTGCCTCTTTCAGTCTCCCCTTCTACTATCACACGATCTAGAGAGGAAGATGTTGGATTTAATAGCATTCATATACAGGTTGGACAGCAGCCCAAATTACTTCATCAGGCCCTTCACATTCTTGAGATATTTGTAATGTCCTGTTATAAAGAACAGGACATCGTCTGCGAAAATCATGTGTGTTAATACTTTAACTCCCCTTACCTTGAAAGCATTAATTTGACCATCTCTTTCCGCACTATCACTCAGCTTTGTAAGATTCTCCATAACAATAGTAAATAGAAGCGGGGATAGAGGATCACCCTGGCGCAGGCCATTTGAAGCCCTAAACATCCCATACGGCACCCCATTGATCAACACAGAGTAGGATGTAGTCTGCACACATTGTTTGACCACATCGATCCATCTTTGTGAAAATCCCAAAGCTATAAGCGAACTCCAGATGGCATCCCATTTCACATGATCGTATGCTTTAGATATGTCCGTCTTAATACAAGCTTTACTTGGGGAATTCTTAACTCCAAAATCAACCAGAAACTCCTTGGCTAGCAGCGTATTATCTGATATGTACCGTCCCTTCACAAAGGCCGCTTGGTTTGGGGAAATGAGGTCCGGCAGCAACAACTTCAATCTAGACGCTATCAATTTAGAAATGATCTTATATATCACATTGCAGCACGCTATCGGTCTAAAGTCTGTGATCTCAGTGGGAGAAGTCTTTTTAGGAATTAATCTGATGAACGCATGATTGGCTTGCCTCACCATCCTTCCACCAACCAAGAACCAACGGGTTGGTCTACAAACATCAGCACCAACTGTCTCCCAGCAGTTGTGAAATTTTTTTGCATTAAACCCATCCGGCCCCGGGGCCTTAGAGGCACCAATTGCAAAAACAACCTTCTTTATTTCTTCATCATCAGCTAACTTTAGCAGACTTCTGTTCATCTCATCTGTCATTCTATTCTGTAGTTTGGAATCCACTCTATTTCTTTCATTCAGATTATCACAGTTGTAGCTGTCCGAGAAGAAATCAACCGCAATTTTAGCCATTCTATCAACTTCATCAACCAAATTTCCTTCCTCATCAATGAGGTTATGGATGTGATCCCTCATATCATTTTTCCTAAAAGCCGCATGGTAAACCTTTGAGTTAGTATCACCATCTTTAATCCATTTTAACCTACTTCTCTGCCAATAATAAAGTTCCTGAGCCTTCTCTAACTGTGTGAGTCGCTTACCAGCTCTGCTTTCCTCCTCCATTTTACTGCTGCAATTGGGGTCCATCCTTAATGCTTCCGCCACTTTTGAAAATTCTGTTCTAGCCTCTTTCACTAGGTTGTCCAAATTGATTAGCTCCTTGGACCAGATCTTCAGTGCTTGCTTCACCCTCTTCAACTTTTCAATGACTACGAACATAGGATTGCCTTGAATGTCCCCCTCCCAAGCATTCTTGACCATCTCACAGAAGTTTGGCCACTCCAACCAGTGATTTAAGAATCTGAAAGGTCGATTAGGCATTCTCGTATTTCTCAACTCTATCATCATCCATGCATGATCACTGTTGGGGTGTGCACCTAAAGCAATAGATGCATTCAGGTAGATCTCCAACCATCTCACATTCACCAAACCCCTATCTATATTGCTGGAAATTCTTCTGACCGGGCTTCTCTTATTGTGCCATGTTGTGATTCCACCTCTCATGTTCAACTCAATTAAATTGGCTTCATTAACGGCATCATTAAATCTACCAAGTATGGAGTCTGGAACAGGGAGCCCCCCCTTCTTCTCGCAAGCCTTCCTGGTGCTGTTGAAATCACCCACCACCAAATGCGGTAGCTCCTGCTGAGTCGTGTTCCTGATACACTCCCAAAGCCTTCTTCTTTCCCTTTCTGCATTAGATCCATAAACAACTGATATTACACAATGAAAACCACCCCTATTGATGCAACTAAGCATTATCAGTTGATCAGATTCGAAGATTGGTTGCACATCCCAAACCACAGGGCACCACCCCACCGCAATTCTGCCTCCGTCCACTTGTTCCAGAATAGAGGTGCACTCCCACCCTCTCGGAAACAAGGTCGTGATCCTCTCACTTACCTCCCTTCTAACTCTAGTCTCCAAAAAAATTGCGAGCTGAACACCTTTCTCCTCCAAAAGTTTCCGCAGGACTCTCTGTTTGGCTGGTAGAGAAGCCCCACGGACATTCCACACCATCATCTTCATTTGGAATAGCTAGATTGCCCCCCCTTCCGGAGATTCTTATTTAACTAAAGCTCTTTTCTTAGAAAATGATCTTTTGCATGCTAGAGATAATATCAATAGTTTGTCTTCTACTATTGCTTCTCTTAAGCATGATAATGACAGTTTGAGATCATCTTTGCAAAGATTCTTAGTTGGTAAAAAGAGTCTTAATGACATCCTACACCATTCTACTAAACAATTTGGTAGACATGGTTTGGGATATGATGGTAGTCAAAGGAACAACAAAGATAAAGGACCTCCAATATTCCATGGAGAATCCTCTAGTTCCAAGACTATGGGCACATGCAACTATTGAAATGAAATTAGTCATTATTCTACTTGTTTTCCTTTTAGGAAAGCACCCAGAAGCAATAGGACTTGGGTTGCTAAACTAACCCCTCCGGACCCAAAAATATGATTGGGAACCATTTCATCTTTCTTCTTGTAGGTACTTGCAAATGGATTGACTTGAGCTATTGAATTGCAAATTGACTTCTCAATCCACATGAAAGAAGAAAGGTGAGATGTGTAGAGGGTGACAACAAGTGAAAAAAGAAATGGTATGAATAAAGGTAATGTTTTTCTTTCTTATAACCAATCCCAACTTGTTTTGTCAAGATGGTGTGCACTATACATATGGTTTTCGATTCAAAAGTGGTATTTTGTGATTCTCTTCACACTAGTACTCAAAAACTGTTTCTAATGCTTCTATAGTGCATTACCAACTTGCTTAGACATGTTTGGATATGGTTTGTATTTTTAGCATGCCTTTAAATATGTTTTTATGAAATATATGTTCTTTTTGACATCTGCTCTGTCGATCAAGTTTGCCCTATTTGAAACTCGACCGATAGGCACCAATGGGTATTGCCAACAACTGTCATCGGTCGAGTTGTCAATGCACATAACTCGACCGATAACACTGTGCACAGAATATACATTTGACTTATTGAATGAGAATTTCCCTCTCAACTAGATTTTCTCAACCAATAGCCTTATTCTTTGGCACTCCTTTGGTACCTTTATATATGCATAATTTCCATGTTCTAAATTTCCTATCTAGCTTACAACTCTATCTCTCTAATTGCTCTAAATTGGTATATCTATATGTTGCAATTACTTGCTTTGAGTTGTTTTGCAGGTTGTGATGATGACCTCTTTGGATCTAATGGTTGTGTCTTAAATTGCTTCCATTGTGCTCTAACTTGATACATCTATATAGGTGTATATCTTGTATGGATACAACCTTGATTTTCTTAGTGGTGATCACCTTTTGGTAATGATGCATATTTGTATGTGAGTTATATCCTTTCATGCTTCTAAAATTGCTTATCTCTTTATTTGGATATATCTCTACATCTACTCATAGCTTGCTTTATCTTGTGTATCTTTTGGTATCTCTTGCTATGATCTAGATCCTACTAGTAGCCCTAACTTGTGATATCATCTACTAGTAGTTAACATACATGTAGTTCTAACCTTGTTTAAAATTGGCATCTTTGCTCATCTATATGTTGTGCTTGTATCTTGTCTCATACATGCTCAAGTGTGTCCCTTAAATTGCATATCTACTCTCTTGAGTTGCTTTCATAACATTGTGATGCAGGGTACATAGATCTACATTATATGTAGAAATTGGAGTTTTTGTTTTGGATTTTATGTAGACTTTTCTCCAGTTTCAGTTTTTGGTGCAATACTAGTGTTTTTCATACATAAACGACCTTCTGAGCAAGGCTCATGGATAAGCCATGAGCCCTATCACTTTTTGGGAAAATTCTATCATCTTGAGGGTTAAAACTGTGTTTTATTGTTTTTCTACAACACTTTATCTTGCATTTTGGGTTGTTCAAGTGATTTCTTTAACTTTCTTTTCTTTCTATGCTTGGACAAGCCCCTATCTGTGCTCTTCTACTCTCCATATATATATTTGTGTTATCTCCTTTCTCTTTAACAAGTGATGTTTCTTATTTCTTCATAACCCCACTTTTTGAAATGACAAATGGGGAGAAATGTATGTCTTCTTTTGACAAAATAGGAAGAAGGAATGTCTTACATGAAGAAGAGAAGCATGTCCATATAAAGGGGAGAAGGTAAATGAGAGAAGATGTATATGTATAGAACATATATGAGTAGAATACATAGTATTCTATAAATGTTATGAAAGCTAACCATGCATGAGAAATAATAGAAATTGAGGGGGAGTATGAGAACTCCACTAGTATCAATTGAGGGGGAGCATAAGAACTTAATTCTATTGAAACCCCTAGGTTTCTCCGAAGGTATGATTTTACTTGAAAGCTTTCAATACATTTATGGAATGGTTTGTCATCTTCAA
Organism: Alisma plantago-aquatica; assembly: GCA_963693085.1. Taxonomy (NCBI): domain Eukaryota; kingdom Viridiplantae; phylum Streptophyta; class Magnoliopsida; order Alismatales; family Alismataceae; genus Alisma; species Alisma plantago-aquatica. The sequence goes on from OY856412.1 coordinate 794,020,664, forward strand.
AAAGGGGGAGATTGTTGACTCAAGGTCAATTAGGTCAATGTTGACTCACGTCTAAATTGACTAAACCCGTGTTTTGATGATGACTAACCATTCCACATATTGGTGTCTAACATCTCTACTTGAGTGATTTCAGATTAGGTATAGACACACTCCAAATGCCCTAACTTGCACATCTCAAATTGGAGAAAAGATAAGTCAAAGTCAATACAAGTGCACATTTTTGTAATATGATGTAAATCCGTCAGAATCATGTTGTAAATCACTTGTAATGATTGTATGACTTGTAATTAATCTTAGAAAAAATCAAGAGCACTTAGATCGAATGTTTAAGCACTCAAAAGCCATTTTCCAAAATTCACATCAGGTTGTTCATCGGTCGAGTTCTGTGAGTTGCAAACTTGACCGATCCTGATTGGGTCTTGAAAATGACTTTTGATCGGTCGAGTTTACACTACACAGAACTCGACCGATGGAGTACCAGACCAATTCGATTTTCATTGGTCGGTTGAGTTTCTCCAGGACAAACTCGACCGATGGTCTGAATATTGGCTTTGTCTTTTACTCTATCAGTCGAGTTACCCTTATAGAAACTCGACCGATTGCACTGTAAGGAAAAGTGTAGAAAAGTGCTTCTAGGCATTATGGAGTTTCAACAAGTGAAAATATATCCATTGCAAGCCAAAAAATGGCTAGTTTTCATTCTCAAGTGTTCCCAAAGGCTAAGAGGCATCCCCATCTATAAATAGGACCCCTTGGGCTTCATTCCAAGGTTGAGCATTCAATGCAAACTCTATGTGAGGTTCCTATTCTATAGTTGAGTGCTTCCTACAACCTCCTCTCTCTCTCTTAGCTTAATCACTTGCTACATCCATTAGAGTGAGTAGGAAATATGTAAGAGAGATAGTCCTACATGTATATCTTGTGAGACTCTCACTTCCACCACCTCCCTTTCTCTCATTTCAATCGTGAAGATGAAGGTTCTCTCTCTTGACTAAGAGAGGTGAAGAAGAACAAGAGAAGGCATCCCTTGGTGAAGATCAAGGCTGAAGACTTGGAGCTAAAGTGGGTAAGCCCTTGGTAAAGGCAGAAGACTCCTTGCTCCAGTGGGTAAGTCCTTGGTGGAAGCTTCTCTGAGTGAAGGTGAAGTCAAAGGTGGAAGATCCAAGAAGAGTGGGTAATTCCTATAAGGCTAAAGACTTGTGCAAGAGTAGGTAAGTCCTTGGAAGAAGGCAGAAGACTCCTTGCAAAGTGGGTAAGTCCTTGGTAAGGTTGAAGACTCTTTGTATTGGATATGTAAGTCCCTTGTTTGGTCATGTATTGTAAGTCTTATGAATGAATATAAGAATGCAATGGTTAGGAAATCCTAGAGGTTGACCTCTCTAGGTAAGTGGGCTGACATACTTCTAGTTTGAAGTGTGAAACCACTCTAAATAGCTTGTCTACTTGTGTTTGCTCAATCTCTCTCTCCCTTTCTATGTATGTTATAGTTGCACACACATTTCCTATTTAGCAACCTTATCTTGTGATATATCTTGAAGGTCTAATGAATTTTGTTTAAGTGAATTCAGCTCTATTCACCCCCCCTTTAGAGCATCTAATCACCCATCTAGGATCCAACAGTCATGTCCATCCTTTGTAGAAATACCTTCCTCTCTGACATACTTTCAAATGATACATTATTAAATGTTATGATTTAAATTAGATGCAATTAGAATCCCAAAACTCACAATTGCTGATGAGTTATTAAATGCAATATTTAAACGAGGACTTAAGAAAGAAAAGTTAACAAGTTTTTTAAATATACATAAAAGTGCACTATACAAAATTTGGTCAAAGTGTTTATGTCACTTTTAAACATTGCCAATAGAGGTAAAGATTGCATTCTTTTTGGCCTACTATTTGAGTAATTATCGTCTATCAAATATGATTTTTGGACAAACACAACATGTTGGACCATTATGCTAAGTTGAATTGCTCGAATAGTGTAACAAATTGTGCAAAATGGAATTTCTCGATTGCCTCTATTGCCAACGAAAAATATTAATAAAAGAGGGCTTATGATGCTTTCATAGAGTCGAGGTTACAACCTATTGACTATAATGTGTACACAAAGATCCTAGTGAGAAAAAATAGAACCCATCACAAGCGTAATAATATAGATTCAACTAGCACATGACGATTGAATTTTAAATAAGTGGAATCTTCAAGCGCATGAATGCTCCTTTACGATTCTTGTAAGACTTGGTGAACAATCATCAGATGCTGGCATCGACAAGAGATTACCTTGGTGAAGAGCTTTGTATCGAGAAATAAAAAAATTCTTCCAATGCAAAAATGGAAATTACATGCAATCATAAAGCAAAGTATATTTGCATTAGTTACTCACTTATCTCATTTCTATTTTATGTTTATTTTACTTTAGAGAAAAAACTAAAAAAAATTCCCCCTTCTTTTAATTCCTTATCTCTTGCATGGGAAGCCTTGTATATTTTGATGTCCCTAATTCCTTATATTGCTCAGTTTGCTTTTTAGTATGCACATACCAGCTTTTGCTGATGTTTCCTTTTGTTTCTCTTTTGCTGGGGTATGCTTCCAACCCCAGGTGGAGGACATGGATGGCTTGACATGGTGACCTGGACTTAGATTGTGAAGTTAAAGCTTGGAGACAATCTTGAGGTGGTTTAGATTTCCTCTACATGGATCTTTATGAATTATTTTTAAGATGTTCCCTTTATTTTATGATTGAATAGTCAAATATTTTCTTCCGCTGCTATACATTGGTCTTTTGATTACCATTATATAAAGATTTGAAAATTTTACACCCACTCCAAGATACTTTGAAGGTATGTTTGGACTGGAGGTTTTATTGTTCAAATTTTTAGTAAGTGGTATCACTTCTTTACTGCATGGTATCAGAGCCCATGGTAGTCGGAATCTGACTATTTCAATTTTGTCTCCCCATAAGATCCCTAGACTTTTCTAGTTAGCTCTAAGTGAGATGTTGACCCTAGATTTGATCAATGATGATCTTTGTATGCAATAAGGTTGGATTTGAGGATGTGAATATGTTTGGAGATCTAAATATGGAAATATTGTGATTTGGTTCTCGTATTGATTTTATTGCACATGTTGGATTTATATCGCAAAGTATTTCATCGGCAAAAATTATTTTCATTATACTACTATATGTGCAAAAGTTTTTTCAGATTTATCGATGTTTCTTGAACTAAGTCACAATGAAGAGAAACTATAGTTTGTGTAGAATCTAACCCTAGTTTGTGACTAGGTCTGATATAATGGTGTAGTTGACCTACCCTATGACTTTTTGGATGTTCATGTAGGGTTGTTAGGTTAGAGACACGAGGACCTATAACTCAACCCTAGATGGATCTGACTTTAGTTGGATACATGAGAAACATAAATCTCTAAAACTTTCATAACTAAGAGATGTGGGTAGAACTAAAAAAGTTGTTTGGTTTGACTTGTTAGGTTGAACCCTTTAAGGGGTGGAGAGTATTTAGTAATTGATGTTTGAATCTATAGATTTCGAGGACAAAATCCTTTTTAAGGGGTGGAGTGCTGTAACATACCAGATCTAGAACCCTACCCTAGAAGTTTAACCTTTTGGACTTAGCCAAACAAGTTTGAGGTTAGAGTGATCCTAATAATCTAATGCATGAAAAATGTAAAACAATATTTCACATAATTCATTGGGTGATAATAAGATGATAAATAACTTAATTGAAAGAGTAATATAGTTAATGGGCCATTAGTGGGCCATGTGACATAACTCAAGTAAGAAAGCCTCAAAATAAAGAATAGACTTCAAATTCGTAATCTACACATCAAAATAAGCTTACATGTCAATTTTCATTTAATTTGGACAACCTTGAAATAATATGGTAATATTAAGAGAGAGAAATTGCCTAAAAGGTGTAATTAATAAATAAATATAATAATTGACCTCAAAAGAGGAAAATAATCTTAGATTCGTGATCTACATAATAAATATAGCCTTTGGGTAAATTTTTATCCAATTTGGAGAAAGTTTGCTTAAAGGGTGAAATCAGGAGAGAGAATGTGTTTAAAACCTTCAAGATATTAAATAAATATGCAAATATATCCCATATGTAAAATTGGTGGCAAATTCGTGTTCAACACATTAAATATGACTTATGGTTTAAGTTTCATAAAATTTGGATAATCCTAATGCCATTAATGAAGGAGGAAAGAGAAAATAGTAATTGAATTATTTAACACATTAAACGTTTCCAAAAGACAAAACTAAGTGCATAATCAGTATCTACATGCCTTAATTGGCCTCTGTGCAAAATTTGGCTTAATTTGGGGTTCGTTTGCATCCTCAAAAGAGGAAAGAGAAAAGGAATAATAATGCAATGTCACTTTATTAAATAGAATCGATTTTTGTCACAGTCACGCTATGATTCTTTGATACTCGGATTTCACTTATGCGCTTTCTATCTCGACCGTTGGATTCTGATCCAAGGGTGGGAAGCTCGTCTCCTACCTTGGGTCGGACTGCCTTTTTGTTGTTCAGGAGCCGAGGTTTTCGATCTGAGTTTCCTTTCTCTCCTTGCCTTCTCGTTTCCTTTTATCTTTCCCACCGCAACCCTGATGCTTTTATGATTGGTTTGATCCTATATATATAGGGGTTTCGTTGCCTCTTTCTCCCAGTCGACGCCAGTGCTCCGCAAACCTTGGTTCTCGCCCTGTTCGTCTCTCCCTTGCTATCAGGTGCCATCGGAGAACCGGGAACTCGGTCCCCGAGCTTCGCCGGGATCCCAGGGATGTTTTCTTTCCTTCAGTTCAGCTTCACTGGACCCGAGGGTCCTTCCCCTTCTTTAGCTGTTCTACCATAGGAGTTTGGACTTGCCGGCGTCTCCAGGGCCTGTTCAAGCTCGGACAACTCCGTCTCTGACTTCAGTTTTCCCTTACGATGGTTTTGACTCCTTCAATGGGGTAAGTTGTTGGCACCTCTTCTTTTCCCTCTTCTGATCTTCTTTCTCGCCGGATTTTGTACCTGGGAAATCAGTGGTGTTTTGGCCTCCACCCATTTTGGTTTGCCTACCATCATCTTCGCCATGGTCCACTCAACCGTTTTCGAGAGGTCTATTTTCCAAAGATCTCGTTTCCTTTGTTCCCTGCATTCTCAGCCAACGCAGCAGCTTGCTGCTTGCATCCATGGTGAGGAGCAGCGTGAGGGATGATTTTCCCCTGTGGTTATCTCGGTTCTACCCCCTTTTCCCTCCTTTCTTTGTGTTTTTTCGACCAGGGGCACTTTGGTCTTTTCCGCCTTATGTTCTTTTGCTGTGAGCAAGGTCTGGTCGTCTGCTGACTCGTGACTTGCCCACTCATGATTGGGCCAAGTCACTAGGTTCGTGGGACCCTCTCGCTCTCTCTCTTCTCTTTTGCAACTCGTTTGCTGATGTGTTATTTTCTCATTGGACGAATTTCAAAAATCCATAATTAATAATCTACTAATATGAAAAATACAAATAAATATTCGTTGGATTTAGAAAAATAAGGGTTTTCTTATGGTGTTGGTTTTATCGCCTGAATCTAATGTTTTAAACATGTGTTTTTAATGGATCTAATTAATAATGAATTAACTTCTAAAATTCATAACTAATAATTTATAAGTCAAAAAAATATAATAAAATATGTTTTGGAATCCTAATAACCTAATATAAAATATTACATGGTTTTGGAAACCTAATTCATATATTAATAAAAAGGTGTTTTTAGGGTTTATGAAATCAATATAAATCTAACCCTAATTTCACATATATGCTAAATAGGTGTTTTGGAAGCCTAGGCTTGGACCTAGAAGTGGCTTTGGATCTGTTTAGCTCTGAAGTTGAGGTATGTTTGCATCCTCGATTATTCTTTTGAGCAATTAGCCTATGTGTCTTCTATCTTTTGGTCCTTTGGACATTAGCCTACACATTGTCTTGTTCTTTTGAAATCATACTTCATGTGAAGTATCTTATTTTGTTATTGATCTTGTGATCATGGATATTCTCTTGAAATCTTATCTTATTGCCTTGGTGCAAATTGGACTTTTGATATTATATGTCCACCGTGATGTGGATTTTACTTGTTGATATATGCCCACTATAATGTGGATGCTTATATGTTTGAGTTGTCCATCGTGTGATGGCAACCTTGTTAATTCTGACTATACTTTTCTACTTGCCTCTACATTAACATGCTATGTGATTCAGTAGCACTAGAGTAGTGTAATTACATTGGTTTTTGTCTCATTATGCAATATGGCAACATTGTGATATCTTTTGGATGGTTGATGTGTGATTCCCCATGCCAGGGCAGGATGTATGATTCTGGGCCCATGTTATATATATTTGGATGGTGGATGTGTGATTCCCCATGCCAGGGCAGGATGTGTGATTCCTGGCCCATGTACCATCAGGGCAAGATGTGTGATTCTTGGCCCATGTCCCACCAGGTTCAAGATGTGTGATTCTTGACCGCCATTGTTATTTATATTGTTCTAGGGCTATGCTTATCTCACATGCATGCAGGTTGATGATGATATGTGCTTTGTTTCCCACCATGGTAGTGGATGTTTATATTGATAGCACATTCTTATTATTTGTTGGTTATGGCAAGTATCCCTTTTGTTGTGATTCTATTCTCTTGATACCCGTTTGGGTGGTACTTATCTCTTGCATGGGAAGCCTTGTATATTTTGATGTCCCTAATTCCTTATATTGCTCAGTTTGTTTTTTAGTATGCGCATACCAGCTTTTGCTGATGTTTCCTTTTGTTTCTCTTTTGCTGGGGTATGCTTCCAACCCCAGGTGGAGGACATGGATGGCTTGACATGGTGACCTGGACTTAGATTGTGAAGTTAAAGCTTGGAGACAATCTTGAGGTGGTTTAGATTTCCTCTACATGGATCCTTATGAATTATTTTTAAGATGTTCCCTTTATTTTATGATTGAATAGTCAAATATTTTCTTCCGCTGCTATACATTGGTCTTTTGATTACCATTATATAAAGATTTGAAAATTTTACACCCACTCCAAGATACCTTGAAGGTATGTTTGGACTGGAGGTTTTATTGTTCAAATTTTTAGTAAGGAAGTGGTATCACTTCTTTACAGCATGGTATCAGAGCCCATGGTAGTCGGAATCTGACTATTTCAATTTTGTCTCCCCATAAGATCCCTAGACTTTTCTAGTTAGCTCTAAGTGAGATGTTGACCCTAGATTTGATCAATGATGATCTTTGTATGCAATAAGGTTGGATTTGAGGATGTGAATATGTTAGGAGATCTAAATATGGAAATATTGTGATTTGGTTCTCGTATTGATTTTATTGCACATGTTGGATTTATATCGCAAAGTATTTCATCGACAAAAATTATTTTCATTATACTACTATATGTACAAAAGTTTTCTCAGATTTATCGATGTTTCTTGAACTAAGTCACAATGAAGAGAAACTATAGTTTGTGTAAAATCTAACCCTAGTTTGTGACTAGGTCTCATATAATGGTGTAGTTGACCTACCCTATGACTTTTTGGATGTTCATGTAGGGTTGTTAGGTTAGAGACACGAGGACCTATAACTCAGCCCTAGATGGATCTGACTTTAGTTGGATACATGAGAAACATAAATCTCTAAAACTTTCATAACTAAGAGATGTGGGTAGAACTAAAAAAGTTGTTTGGTTTGACTTGTTAGGTTGAACCCTTTAAGGGGTGGAGAGTATTTAGTAATTGATGTTTGAATCTATAGATTTCGAGGACGAAATCCTTTTTAAGGGGTGGAGTGCTGTAACATACCAGATCTAGAACCCTACCCTAGAAGTCTAACCTTTTGGACTTAGCCAAACAAGTTTGAGGTTAGAGTGATCCTAATAATCTAATGCATGAAAAATGTAAAATAATATGTCACATAATTCATTGGGTGATAATAAGATGATAAATAACTTAATTGAAAGAGTAATATAGTTAATGGACCATTAGTGGGCCATGTGACATAACTCAAGTAATAAAGCCTCAAAATAAAGAATAGACTTCAAATTCGTAATCTACACATCAAAATAAGCTTACATGTCAATTTTCATTTAATTTGGACAACCTTGAAATAATATGGTAATATTAAGAGTGAGAAATTGCCTAAAAGGTGTAATTAATAAATAAATATAATAATTGACCCCAAAAGAGGAAAATAATCTTAGATTCGTGATCTACATAATAAATATAGCCTTTGGGTAAATTTTTATCCAATTTGGAGAAAGTTTGCTTAAAGGGTGAAATCAGGAGAGAGAAAGTGTTTAAAACCTCCAATATATTAAATAAATATGCAAATATATCCAATATGTAAAATTGGTGGCAAATTCGTGTTCAACACATTAAATATGACTTATGGTTTAAGTTTCATAAAATTTGGATAATCTTAATGCCATTAATGAAGGAGGAAAGAGAAAATAGTAATTGAATTATTTAACACATTAAACGTTTCCAAAAGATAAAACTAAGTGCATAATCAGTATCTACATGCCTTAATTGGCCTCTGTGCAAAATTTGGCTTAATTTGGGGTTCGTTTGCATCCTCAAAAGAGGAAAGAGAAAAGGAATAATAATGCAATGTCACTTTATTAAATAGAATCGATTTTTGTCACAGTCACGCTATGATTCTTTGATACTCAGATTTCACTTATGCACTTTCTATCTCGACCGTTGGATTCTGATCCAAGGGTGGGAAGCTCGTCTCCTACCTTGGGTCAGACTTCCTTTTTGGGTGTACAGGAGCCGAGGTTTTCGATCTGAGTTTCCTTTCTCTCCTTGCCTTCTCGTTTCCTTTTATCTTTCCCACCGCAACCCTGATGCTTTTATGATTGGTTTGATCCTATATATATAGGGGTTTCGTTGCCTCTTTCTCCCAGTCGACGCCAGTGCTCCGCAAACCTTGGTTCTCGCCCTGTTCGTCTCTCCCTTGCTATCAGGTGCCATCGGAGAACCGGGAACTCGGTCCCCGAGCTTCGCCGGGATCCCAGGGATGTTTTCTTTCCTTCGGTTCAACTTCACTGGACCCGAGGGTCCTTCCCCTCCTTCAGCTGTTCTACCATAGGAGTTTGGACATGCCGGCGTCTCCAGGGCCTGTTCAAGCTCGGACAACTCCGTCTCTGACTTAGGTTTACCCTTACGATGGTTTTGACTACTTCAATGGGGTAAGTTGTTGGCACCTCTTCTTTTCCCTCTTCTGATCTTCTTTCTCGCCGGATTTTGTACCTGGGAAATCTATGGTGTTTTGGCCTCCACTCATTTTGGTTTGCCTACCATCATCTTCGCCATGGTTCACTCAACCGTTTTCGAGAGGTCTATTTTCCAAAGATCTCGTTTCCTTTGTTCCCTGCATTCTCAGCCAACGCAGCAGCTTGCTGCTTGCATCCATGGCGAGGAGCAGTGTGAGGGATGATTTTCCCCTGTGGTTATCTCGGTTCTACCGCCTTTTCCCTCCTTTCTTTGTGTTTTTCGACCAGGGGCACTTTGGTCTTTTCCGCCTTATGTTCTTTTGCTGTGAGCAAGGTCTGGTCATCCGCTGACTCTTGACTTGCCCACTCATGATTGGGCCAAGTCACCAGGTTCGTGGGACCCTCTCGCTCTCTCTCTTCTCTTTTGCAACTCGTTTGCTGATGTGTTATTTTCTCATTGGCCGAATTTCAAAAATCCATAATTAATAATCTACTAATCGCAAAAATACAAATAAATATTCGTTGGATTCAGAAAAATAAGGGCTTTCTTATGGTGTTGGTTTTATTGCCTGAATATGATGTTTTAAACATGTGTTTTTAATGGATCTAATTAATAATGAATTAACTTCTAAAATTCATAACTAATAATTTATAAGTCAAAAACATATAATAAAATATGTTTTGGAATCCTAATAACCTAATATAAAATATGACATGGTCTTGGAAACCTAATTCATATATTAATAAAAAGGTGTTTTTAGGGTTTATGAAATCAATATAAATCTAACCCTAGTTTCACATATATGCTAAATAGGTGTTTTGGAAGCCTAGGCTTGGACCTAGAAGTGGCTTTGGATCTGTTTAGCTCTGAAGTTGAGGTATGTTTGCATCCTCGATTATTCTTTTGAGCAATTAGCCTATGTGTCTTCTATCTTTTGGTCCTTTGGACATTAGCCTACACATTGTCTTGTTCTTTTGAAATCATACTTCATGTGAAGTATCTTATTTTGTTATTGATCTTGTGATCATGGATATTCTCTTGAAATCTTATCTTATTGCCTTGGTGCAAATTGGACTTTTGATATTATATGTCCACTGTGATGTGGATTTTACTTGTTGATATATGCCCACTATAATGTGGATGCTTATATGTTTGAGTTGTCCATCGTGTGATGGCAACCTTGTTAATTCTGACTATACTTTTCTACTTGCCTCAACATTAACATGCTATGTGATTCAGTAGCACTAGAGTAGTGTAATTACATTGGTTTTTGTCTCATTATGCAATATGGCAACATTGTGATATCTTTTGGATGGTGGATGTGTGATTCCCCATGCCAGGGCAGGATGTGTGATTCCTGGCCCATGTTATATATATTTGGATGGTAGATGTGTGATTCCCCATGCCAGGGCAGGATGTGTGATTCCTGGCCCATGTACCATCAGGGCAAGATGTGTGATTCTTGGCCCATGTCCCACCAGGTTCAAGATGTATGATTCTTGAACGCCATTGTTATTTATATTGTTCTAGGGCTATGCTTATCTCACATGCATGCAGGTTGATGATGATATGTGCTTTTTTTCCCACCATGGTAGTGGATGTTTATATTGATAGCACATTCTTATTATTTGTTGGTTATGGCAAGTATCCCTTTTGTTGTGATTCTATTCTCTTGATACCCGTTTGGGTGGTACTTATCTCTTGCATGGGAAGCCTTGTATATTTTGATGTCCCTAATTCCTTATATTGCTCACTTTGCTTTTTAGTATGCACATACCAGCTTTTGCTGATGTTTCCTTTTGTTTCTCTTTTGCTGGGGTATGCTTCCAACCCCAGGTGGAGGACATGGATGGCTTGACATGGTGACCTGGACTTAGATTGTGAAGTTAAAGCTTGGAGACAATCTTGAGGTGGTTTAGATTTCCTCTACATGGATCCTTATGAATTATTTTTAAGATGTTCCCTTTATTTTATGATTGAATAGTCAAATATTTTCTTCTGCTGCTATACATTGGTCTTTTGATTACCATTATATAAAGATTTGTAAATTTTACACCCACTCCAAGATACCTTGAAGGTATGTTTGGACTGGAGGTTTTATTGTTCAAATTTTTAGTAAGGAAGTGGTATCACTTCTTTACAGCATGGTATCAGAGCCCATGGTAGTCGGAATCTGACTATTTCAATTTTGTCTCCCCATAAGATCCCTAGACTTTTCTAGTTAGCTCTAAGTGAGATGTTGACCCTAGATTTGATCAATGATGATCTTTGTATGCAATAAGGTTGGATTTGAGGATGTGAATATGTTAGGAGATCTAAATATGGAAATATTGTGATTTGGTTCTCGTATTGATTTTATTGCACATGTTGGATTTATATCGCAAAGTATTTCATCGACAAAAATTATTTTCATTATACTACTATATGTACAAAAGTTTTCTCAGATTTATCGATGTTTCTTGAACTAAGTCACAATGAAGAGAAACTACAGTTTGTGTAGAATCTAACCCTAGTTTGTGACTAGGTCTCATATAATGGTGTAGTTGACCTACCCTATGACTTTTTGGATGTTCATGTAGGGTTGTTAGGTTAGAGACACGAGGACCTATAACTCAGCCCTAGATGGATCTGACTTTAGTTGGATACATGAGAAACATAAATCTCTAAAACTTTCATAACTAAGAGATGTGGGTAGAACTAAAAAAGTTGTTTGGTTTGACTTGTTAGGTTGAACCCTTTAAGGGGTGGAGAGTATTTAGTAATTGATGTTTGAATCTATAGATTTCGAGGAAGAAATCCTTTTTAAGGGGCGGAGTGCTGTAACATACCAGATCTAGAACCCTACCCTAGAAATTTAACCTTTTGGACTTAGCCAAACAAGTTTGAGGTTAGAGTGATCCTAATAATCTAATGCATGAAAAATGTAAAATAATATGTCACATAATTCATTGGGTGATAATAAGATGATAAATAACTTAATTGAAAGAGTAATATAGTTAATGGGCCATTAGTGGGCCATGTGACATAACTCAAGTAAGAAAGCCTCAAAATAAAGAATAGACTTCAAATTCATAATCTACACATCAAAATAAGCTTACATGTCAATTTTCATTTAATTTGGACAACCTTGAAATAATATGGTAATATTAAGAGAGAGAAATTGCCTAAAAGATGTAATTAATAAATAAATATAATAATTGACCCCAAAAGAGGAAAATAATCCCAGATTCGTGATCTACATAATAAATATAGCCTTTGGGTAAATTTTTATCCAATTTGGAGAAAGTTTGCTTAAAGGGTGAAATCAGGAGAGAGAAAGTGTTTAAAACCTTCAAGATATTAAATAAATATGCAAATATATCCAATATGTAAAATTGGTGGCAAATTCGTGTTCAACACATTAAATATGACTTATGGTTTAAGTTTTATAAAATTTGGATAATCCTAATGCCATTAATGAAGGATTAAAGAGAAAATAGTAATTGAATTATTTAACACATTAAACATTTCCAAAAGACAAAACTAAGTGCATAATCAGTATCTACATGCCTTAATTGGCCTCTGTGCAAAATTTGGCTTAATTTGGGGTTCGTTTGCATCCTCAAAATAGGAAAGAGAAAAGGAATAATAATGCAATGTCACTTTATTAAATAGAATCGATTTTTGTCACAGTCACGCTATGATTCTTTGATACTCGGATTTCACTTATGCGCTTTCTATCTCGACCGTTGGATTCTGATCCAAGGGTGGGAAGCTCGTCTCCTACCTTGGGTCAGACTGCCTTTTTGGGTGTACAGGAGCCGAGGTTTTCGATCTGAGTTTCCTTTCTCTCCTTGCCTTCTCGTTTCCTTTTATCTTTCCCACCGCAACCCTGATGCTTTTATGATTGGTTTGATCCTATATATATAGGGGTTTCGTTGCCTCTTTCTCCCAGTCGACGCCAGTGCTCCACAAACCTTGGTTCTCGCCCTGTTCGTCTCTCCCTTGCTATCAGGTGCCATCGGAGAACTGGGAACTCGGTCCCCGAGCTTCGCCGGGATCCCAGGGATGTTTTCTTTCCTTCGGTTCAGCTTCACTGGACCCGAGGGTCCTTCCCCTCCTTCAACTGTTCTACCATAGGAGTTTGGACTTGCCGGCGTCTCCAGGGCCTGTTCAAGCTCGGACAACTCCGTCTCTGACTTCCGTTTACCCTTACGATGGTTTTGACTCCTTCAATGGGGTAAGTTGTTGGCACCTCTTCTTTTCCCTCTTCTGATCTTCTTTCTCGCCAGATTTTGTACCTGGGAAATCTGTGGTGTTTTGGCCTCCACCCGTTTTGGTTTGCCTACCATCATCTTCGCCATGGTTCACTCAACCGTTTTCGAGAGGTCTATTTTCCAAAGATCTCGTTTCCTTTGTTCCCTACATTTTCAGCCAACGCAGCAGCTTGCTTCTTGCATCCATGGCGAGGAGCAGCGTGAGGGATGATTTTCCCCTGTGGTTATCTCGGTTCTACCCTCTTTTCCCTCCTTTCTTTGTGTTTTTCAACCAGGGGCACTTTGGTCTTTTCCACCTTATGTTCTTTTGCTGTGTGGAAGGTCTGGTCGTCCGCTGACTCTTGACTTGCCCACTCATGATTGGGCCAAGTCACCAGGTTCGTGGGACCCTCTCGCTCTCTCTCTTCTCTTTTGCAACTCGTTTGCTGATGTGTTATTTTCTCATTGGCCGAATTTCAAAAATCCATAATTAATATTCTACTAATCGGAAAAATACAAATAAATATTCGTTGGATTCAGAAAAATAAGGGCTTTCTTATGGTGTTGGTTTTATCACCTGAATCTGATGTTTTAAACATGTGTTTTTAATGGATCTAATTAATAATGAAATAACTTCTAAAATTCATAACTAATAATTTATAAGTCAAAAAAATATAATAAAATATGTTTTGGAATCCTAATAACCTAATATAAAATATGACATGGTTTTGGAAACCTAATTCATATATTAATAAAAAGGTGCTTTTAGGGTTTATGAAATCAATATAAATCTAACCCTAATTTCACATATATGCTAAATAGGTGTTTTGGAAGCCTAGGCTTGGACCTAGAAGTGGCTTTGGATCTGTTTAGCTCTGAAGTTGAGGTATGTTTGCATCCTCGATTATTCTTTTGAGCAATTAGCCTATGTGTCTTCTATCTTTTGGTCCTTTGGACATTAGCCTACACATTGTCTTGTTCTTTTGAAATCATACTTCATGCGAAGTATCTTATTTTGTTATTGATCTTGTGATCATGGATATTCTCTTGAAATCTTATCTTATTGCCTTGGTGCAAATTGGACTTTTGATATTATATGTCCACTGTGATGTGGATTTTACTTGTTGATATATGCCCACTATAATGTGGATGCTTATATGTTTGAGTTGTCCATCGTGTGATGGCAACCTTGTTAATTCTGACTATACTTTTCTACTTGCCTCTACATTAACATGCTATGTGATTCAGTAGCACTAGAGTAGTGTAATTACATTGGTTTTTGTCTCATTATGCAATATGGCAACATTGTGATATCTTTTGGATGGTGGATGTGTGATTCCCCATGTCAGGGTAGGATGTGTGATTCCGGGCCCATGTTATATATATTTGGATGGTGGATGTGTGATTCCCCATGCCAAGGCAGGATGTGTGATTCCTGGCCCATGTACCATCAGGGCAAGATGTGTGATTCTTGGCCCATGTCCCACCAGGTTCAAGATGTGTGATTCTTGACCGCCATTGTTATTTATATTGTTCTAGGGCTATGCTTATCTCACATGCATGCAGGTTAATGATGATATGTGCTTTGTTTCCCACCATGGTAGTGGATGTTTATATGATAGCACATTCTTATTATTTGTTGGTTATGGCAAGTATCCCTTTTGTTGTGATTCTATTCTCTTGATACCCGTTTGGGTGGTACTTATCTCTTGCATGGGAAGCCTTGTATATTTTGATGTCCCTAATTCCTTATATTGCTCAGTTTGCTTTTTAGTATGCACATACCAGCTTTTGCTGATGTTTCCTTTTGTTTCTCTTTTGCTGGGGTATGCTTCTAACCCCAGGTGGAGGACATGGATGGCTTGACATGGTGACCTGGACTTAGATTGTGAAGATAAAGCTTGGAGACAATCTTGAGGTGGTTTAGATTTCCTCTACATGGATCCTTATGAATTATTTTTAAGATGTTCCCTTTATTTTATTATTGAATAGTCAAATATTTTCTTCCGCTCCTATACATTGGTCTTTTGATTACCATTATATAAAGATTTGAAAATTTTACACCCACTCCAAGATACCTTGAAGGTATGTTTGGACTGGAGGTTTTATTGTTCAAATTTTTAGTAAGGAAGTGGTATCACTTCTTTACAGCATGGTATCAGAGCCCATGGAAGTCGGAATCTGACTATTTCAATTTTGTCTCCCCATAAGATCCCTAGACTTTTCTAGTTAGCTCTAAGTGAGATGTTGACCCTAGATTTGATCAATGATGATCTTTGTATGCAATAAGGTTGGATTTGAGGATGTGAATATGTTAGGAGATCTAAATATGGAAATATTGTGATTTGGTTCTCGTATTGATTTTATTGCACATGTTGGATTTATATCGCAAAGTATTTCATCGACAAAAAATATTTTCATTATACTACTATATGTACAAAAGTTTTCTCAGATTTATCGATGTTTCTTGAACTAAGTCACAATGAAGAGAAACTATAGTTTGTGTAGAATCTAACCCTAGTTTGTGACTAGGTCTGATATAATGGTGTAGTTGACCTACCCTATGACTTTTTGGATGTTCATGTAGTGTTGTTAGGTTAGAGATATGAGGACCTATAACTCAGCCCTAGATGGATCTGACTTTAGTTGGATACATGAGAAACATAAATCTCTAAAACTTTCATAACTAAGAGATGTGGGTAGAACTAAAAAAGTTGTTTGGTTTGACTTGTTAGGTTGAACCCTTTAAGGGGTGGAGAGTATTTAGTAATTGATGTTTGAATCTATAGATTTCGAGGACGAAATCCTTTTTAAGGGGCAGAGTGCTGTAACATACCAGATCTAGAACCCTACCCTAGAAGTTTAACCTTTTGGACTTATCCAAACAAGTTTGAGGTTAGAGTGATCCTAATAATCTAATGCATGAAAAATGTAAAATAATATGTCACATAATTCATTGGGTGATAATAAGATGATAAATAACTTAATTGAAAGAGTAATATAGTTAATGGGCCATTAGTGGGCCATGTGACATAACTCAAGTAAGAAAGCCTCAAAATAAAGAATAGACTTCAAATTCGTAATCTACACATCAAAATAAGCTTACATGTCAATTTTCATTTTATTTGGACAACCTTGAAATAATATGGTAATATTAAGAGAGAGAAATTGCCTAAAAGGTGTAATTAATAAATAAATATAATAATTGACCCCAAAAGAGGAAAATAATCTTAGATTCGTGATCTACATAATAAATATAGCCTTTGGGTAAATTTTTATCCAATTCGGAGAAAGTTTGCTTAAATGGTGAAATCAGGAGAGAGAAAGTGTTTAAAACCTTCAAGATATTAAATAAATATGCAAATATATCCAATATGTAAAATTGGTGGCAAATTCGTGTTCAACACATTAAATATGACTTATGGTTTAAGTTTCATAAAATTTGGATAATCCTAATGCCATTAATGAAGGAGGAAAGAGAAAATAGTAATTGAAATATTTAACACATTAAACGTTTCCAAAAGACAAAACTAAGTGCATAATCAGTATCTACATGCCTTAATTGGCCTCTGTGCAAAATTTGGCTTAATTTGGGGTTCGTTTGCATCCTCAAAAGAGGAAAGAGAAAAGGAATAATAATGCAATGTCACTTTATTAAATAGAATCGATTTTTGTCACAGTCACGCTATGATTCTTTGATACTCGGATTTCACTTATGCGCTTTCTATCTCGACCGTTGGATTCTGATCCAAGGGTGGGAAGCTCGTCTCCTACCTTGGGTCAGACTGCCTTTTTGGGTGTACAGGAGCCGAGGTTTTCGATCTGAGTTTCCTTTCTCTCCTTGCCTTCTCGTTTCCTTTTATCTTTCCCAACGCAACCCTGATGCTTTTATGATTGGTTTGATCCTATATATATATAGGGGTTTCGTTGCCTCTTTCTCCCAGTCGACGCCAGTGCTTCGCAAACCTTGGTTCTCGCCCTGTTCGTCTCTCCCTTGCTATCAGGTGCCATCGGAGAACCGGGAACTCGGTCCCCGAGCTTCGCCGGGATCCCAGGGATGTTTTCTTTCCTTCGGTTCAGCTTCACTGGACCCGAGGGTCCTTCCCCTTCTTCAGCTATTCTACCATAGGAGTTTGGACTTGCCGGCGTCTCCAGGGCCTGTTCAAGCTCGGACAACTCCGTCTCTGACTTCGGTTTACCCTTACGATGGTTTTGACTCCTTCAATGGGGTAAGTTGTTGGCACCTCTTCTTTTCCCTCTTCTGATCTTCTTTCTCGCCGGATTTTGTACCTGGGAAATCTGTGGTGTTTTGGCCTGCACCCGTTTTGGTTTGCCTACCATCATCTTCACCATGGTTCACTCAACCGTTTTCGAGAGGTCTATTTTCCAAAGATCTCGTTTCCTTTGTTCCCTGCATTCTCAGCCAACGCAGCAGCTTGCTGCTTGCATCCATGGTGAGGAGCTGCGTGAGGGATGATTTTCCCCTGTGGTTATCTCGGTTCTACCCCCTTTTCCCTCCTTTCTTTGTGTTTTTCGACCAGGGGCACTTTGGTCTTTTCCGCCTTATGTTCTTTTGCTGTGAGCAAGGTCTGGTCGTCCGCTGACTCTTGACTTGCCCACTCATGATTGGGCCAAGTCACCAGGTTCGTGGGACCCTCTCGCTCTCTCTCTTCTCTTTTGCAACTCGTTTGCTGATGTGTTATTTTCTCATTGGCCGAATTTCAAAAATCCATAATTAATAATCTACTAATCGAAAAAATACAAATAAATATTCGTTAGATTCAGAAAAATAAGGGCTTTCTTATGGTGTTGGTTTTATCGCCTGAATCTGATGTTTTAAACATGTGTTTTTAATGGATCTAATTAATAATGAATTAACTTCTAAAATTCATAACTAATAATTTATAAGTCAAAAAAATATAATAAAATATGTTTTGGAATCCTAATAACCTAATATAAAATATGACATGGTTTTGGAAACCTAATTCATATATTAATAAAAAGGTGTTTTTAGGGTTTATGAAATCAATATAAATCTAACCCTAATTTCACATATATGCTAAATAGGTGTTTTGGAAGCCTAGGCTTGGACCTAGAAGTGGCTTTGGATCTGTTTAGCTCTGAAGTTGAGGTATGTTTGCATCCTCGATTATTCTTTTGAGCAATTAGCCTATGTGTCTTCTATCTTTTGGTCCTTTGGACATTAGCCTACACATTGTCTTGTTCTTTTGAAATCATACTTCATGTGAAGTATCTTATTTTGTTATTGATCTTGTGATCATGGATATTCTCTTGAAATCTTATCTTATTGCCTTGGTGCAAATTGGACTTTTGATATTATATGTCCACTGTGATGTGGATTTTACTTGTTGATATATGCCCACTATAATGTGGATGCTTATATGTTTGAGTTGTCCATCGTGTGATGGCAACCTTGTTAATTCTGACTATACTTTTCTACTTGCCTCTACATTAACATGCTATGTGATTCAGTAGCACTAGAGTAGTGTAATTACATTGGTTTTTGTCTCATTATGCAATATTGCAACATTGTGATATCTTTTGGATGGTGGATGTGTGATTCCCCATGCCAGGGCAGGATGTGTGATTCCTGGCCCATGTTATATATATTTGGACGGTGGATGTGTGATTCCCCATGCCAGGGCAGGATGTGTGATTCCTGGCCCATGTACCATCAGGGCAAGATGTGTGATTCTTGGCCCATGTCCCACAAGGTTCAAGATGTGTGATTCTTGACCGCCATTGTTATTTATATTGTTCTAGGGCTATGCTTATCTCACATGCATGCAGGTTGATGATGATATGTGCTTTGTTTCCCACCATGGTAGTGGATATTTATATTGATAGCACATTCTTATTATTTGTTGGTTATGGAAAGTATCCCTTTTGTTGTGATTCTATTCTCTTGATACCCGTTTGGGTGGTACTTATCTCTTGCATGGAAGGCCTTGAATATTTTGATGTCCCTAATTCCTTATATTGCTCAGTTTGCTTTTTAGTATGCACATACCAGCTTTTGCTGATGTTTCCTTTTGTTTCTCTTTTGCTGGGGTATGCTTCCAACCCCAGGTGGAGGACATGGATGGCTTGACATGGTGACCTGGACTTAGATTGTGAAGTTAAAGCTTGGAGACAATCTTGAGGTGGTTTAGATTTCCTCTACATGGATCCTTATGAAGTAAGTTTAAGATGTTCCCTTTATTTTATGATTGAATAGTCAAATATTTTCTTCCGCTGCTATACATTGGTCTTTTGATTACCATTATATAAAGATTTGAAAATTTTACACCCACTCCAAGATACCTTGAAGGTATGTTTGGACTGGAGGTTTTATTGTTCAAATTTTTAGTAAGGAAGTGGTATCACTTCTTTATAGATGAGTTGAATCGTAGCTGGTTCGACACAAGGTTGAAGGTGTCCTCATAATCAATATAAAAATGTTATTTGAATCCCTTGGTAGCTTAATGAGCTTTCTCGTAGTCAATATTTCCATCTTACATATCTTTAAGCTTGTACACCCATTTTCTATTGATAAGATTCACATCTATCTTTGCAAGTACAAGTTTCCATGTTTCATTCTTCATCATAGTGGTATACTCGTCATGCATATCTTGGAACTAGTGACTATGTTTTTGAGCTTCAATATAACTTGTAGGTTCATATTTATCAAAGTCACAATAGTGAGAACACGTTGAGCATGTGAAGTATACCTCAACGACATGTTAGTGAACTGCTTGGTCTTCTACATATTTTCACAAAAAGGTGTGCATACATGGCATGCCCACCTGACATAAACATGGTGTTGTGTGTCACATTAGGCACGTAAATGAGTTTAGGTACAATGATATCAACTACATCATGCACAAGTAAACAAATACCAGAAGCATCTCTTGGGAGATCATGAACACCTACATCCACATTCATATTAGGAATGGGAGTAGTGCTAGTAGAATTAGGTTGATTGTCAGCCCAAATGTGGTCACTATATGTACAAGAAGATGGATTAATAATGAGTAGAAATATGGATGATTCATGAGAAGTTGATGCTATATGTGATCAACCATCATTACCATGGGAAAAAGGAAAAACATTTTCATCAAAATTGACATCACATGAGATATACATGTGACCAGCAAAGTGTTGCAAACACTTGTACCGATGATGCATAGGGTGGTAACCTAGGAACACACATGATATACAGATATCTTACAATTTATGAGTACTCTAAGGTCTTAGATTGGGCCAAAAACACAAAAAGTTCAGCACATTGTGTAGTCAGGATTGGTTCCTAAAATATATTTAAGGGGAATGGAGAACTTGATGAAATGATGGGGTGCTTGGCTTATAAGAAGATATCTTGTGTGTATAGGAATCATGCATCTTATAATCAAAGGGAAAAAATGATTGAGCAAGAGGATAAAGGATGAATTTGACAATATGAAGGTGTTTTCTCACAACAACATCATTTTATGATGTGTGGGGGAAGGGCATGAAATGTTTAATACCATATTCTTGAAAAGATTTATTCAACTTTTGGTACTCTCCACCCATATCAGATTGAAGAGAGATTAGCTTAGTGTTAAATAGACTTTCAACATGTTATTAGAAGCAAAGTAAAGTAGGTATAACCTCGATAGAATTCAAAGGATAAATCCAAGAGAATATGCTGAAATCGTCTATAAAACTAACATAATACTTGTATCCAGAGACAATAGTTATAGAAGGCCCCCAAACATTAGATAATACAAGTTGTAGAGGGGTGTAAGAGATTCTAGAAGATAAAGTAAAATACATTTGATGACATTTTGCTTGTTGACAAGCATTGTAAATCTTAGCGTCATTGTTATATGAAGAAGCAAAAGAATATTTTTGTCCCGAAGAACCCGATGAATCATAGATAGAGAGATGACCAATTATGTAGTGTTAGTGATCAGATGACATTTTATACTGGACGATACTCTCTTATTCAAGTTTGCCAACCTTGGAGGAAGAGGATGTGTAACAACCCAATTTTCATATCACATGATTGAGAATATATTTGTTTCAACTTGGTAGTGTTACAAACATGGTACTCATTACAATAACAATAGAAAGAAACCATCATTGACTAGTGTATAAAATATATATTCTCAGAAATTCTTAGGATATAAACTTGGTTACATCGAACTTTACAAGCAACTATAAATAGATAATATAAAAGCATTCATTCTGTCTTAATATTTTGGATTATGTAGATGGCGCCCCACCAAGCAAACCTCATAAAGTCATGGTTGTATCCTTTTATCTTGACTATGCCCTGAAGCTTCGTATCTGTAGGCATCTCATCCCCAACCATGCACAAATAGGGATACTATATTTAGAGTAAATGACATTGAATTTCTAATAAGAAAAACATGAATACTATACATGAAAAGACAATTCATTTTAAAAAACTAAAAGGATGAACTAAAAGTTGAAAGTTGTACACTTTGACTGAATTAAGTTATCTTTTATTTATAACTATTATCTAATTTGTAACCATCATTACACGATAAGTCCTTCTTTGAATTGGCATGACTACACCTTTGAATTGGTACCAAAATACCTATGAATTTACACTACATTCCTCCGAATGACACCAACTTATCTCCGAGTTAGTACCAAAGTACCTATGACATGGAGTGAGCACTCCTCTGAATTGGGAACTGCATGCTTGCAAATCTTCCTGGGACTGATTGAATGAGGATATATCCTGTAATGTCTTATGTGAAGTTTCAGACTTAATTATCTAATATCTAAACTTAATGAAATCAGAATTTAAACTTATCTTATACTGAAACTGAATATGGAAAATTGAACGTGTATTAAATTCTGAATCTAAATCTAAATATCTACTCTTAAATTTTATTTGAGTCTATATCTCAATCTAAATATGATATTCTTATTATCTAGATAAATCGTAATATAAATTTTTTATTTAGTAGAATGTCTAGATTAAATTCTAATATCATATATATGACATCTGACTCTAAAGGCTTAAGAAAATAAACTAAATTGATAATAGGAATATTGAGTATGTAAGAGTAATATAAATATTATATATATGAAATAAAAAAATAGATGACATAACTGAATCTAAATGAAATCTGATTTCTCAAAACATGACTGGATATAAAATAAGCATGAAATAATAAAGTATGAAAGTAACTTAATCTATAAGTTAATTTGTAGTAGGGTGTAGGTAGAATCATAATAATAATAAAATTCAATGGACATGGTCACTTACATGTGTTGAAAAGAGTATAATCTTCATCTTGGATTTCTCTTGTTAGGATGAAATCCTTATCAAATTTGTGCTATGTGACTCCTTAAAGTTCAATGATGATATTCACATATATAGAATCATTTTTAAACAAAGTATCAACATATATGCACATAATTCACTTGTCTAACCTCTCGTCAATAAAATGACCTTATCTAGATCTTTGTAGAATTTGGAATCTCATTCAAGATGTTCTTCGTATCTCAAACTTCCCAAGGAGACCTTATGTTCCCTATTCTAACATTCAAATCAGTTCCCATGAATATCTAAAGCATTTAACATAATAAAATTTACTTATTTATATTACCTTATTTTTATTCCTTTCAGGCTGGCAGGGCCTCATGATTGGAGGTCCGTTGATGACCCATTAGGAAGGATTTTGGAATGCACCCTCCTTCTCCTATAGGTCTGCAAGATGGGATTGTGATTCCTCTATTACACTGCAAAAATAGAGCAACATATGGGGTTCTCTCCCATGGTCAAGGCCTTATGTCTGGTCATGCAAATTTATATTGATTGTATACATGTTTTCTAACCCTTCCTACATTCACCCACAATGCACTTGTCCTCTCTTTTTTCCTTGTCTCACCCTATCCCTTCTCTATTTTGTTCTTTAGACCAAACATTGTCATGGTCATCCTGGTCAGCGAGCCAACGCTTGATGATCGAACCTGCTTACAACAAACCAAGCATCCTACTACCTTCAACTAAGATGCTTTATCTAACTCAGTGCTTTGGCCATGACTCCAAGGGTTGGGGGAAAAGTCTCAACCTGACTCCTTGTGCAATCGTCCTCATCTTCTTCCTTAGTTTCACCTTCTTATTCTCAGTCTTATCTTGGGAAAAACCCTAATAAACTTTAGCCTCCAAAAATATTCCAACATGTGAGGCTTGTATATCCTCCACCCCTTCCTGATCTCTCCATGAGACCCACCCTTGTTAGGGCTCTGGTTGAGTCCTTGTTGTGGAAGAACAAGAACTCGAGAGATTCTATGGTTTTCTTTTTACAGAGACCACCATCCAGTGATTGGACCAGTGTTTAAACAACTTATAGTTGGCTATGAACCAATGCTTCAGCTCCCCGTTTGATTGGTTCAATTCTCAAAAAGGCCCTACAATGTTATGCACATTCTAATTTATTCTAAAACCCATATAGGCTACTTCATGAACCTAAATGCTCCCAAAATTTGACAAACCCTTCATATAACTAAATTCCTCATGTAGAACATTTCTAAGATCTGTATCAGAACCTAAACTACCATAGTATAGTGCATCTGATTTCCTATCCCACTATCTTGATTTTCAAATTGAATCATAAACTAAACTATAAACTCCAAAAAAATGGTACCATGTCCAATACTTACATAAAGAACACATAATAACTAATTATTTCATTAATTTCATCACTACATAGATGTGAGAGCCTAAATCACATCCATAATTTATAGTAAAATCATCAAACTATCCTTAACTTAGGTGAACATGATTATGTAATCTAACTATATATATCATCAAATTAAATGACCAAGTTAGCATAAAACTTTACCATACTTGAACCATGATGTTATTGTGTCTTAACAAGCACATGAACATTCTCAAATTCAGATTTAGTGATTCTTAGACATCAAAACTGACCAATTTGTACAAAAGACTCATTCTACATACTTTTTCCTTATATCCAAACATCCTGAAAATTGGACTAAACATTATTATAACAATAAATGAATCATGTATTCACTTCATAATTAACTTTATCATATGCTTTCTAAGTTCCAGAAGTTAGTGTGTGACAATACGACCTACCTTTTTGGGAATTTCATCCTCAAAATGTATAGGCAGATCCCTACCTTAGGGTTTCATAGATCTTACATACACGAAATCTGACGATTGTTTTAAAGTCTCACAGTTACATCCAAAGTATGACCTTCTCATGATTTAACTAACCATGTCTAACAACCTTATCAAACTAGCATGTAAAACCAACATGGAAATCAGTAGGAAAATGTTAAGCATAAACACTTATTCTTTAGTAAATCTTAATCTATATCCTTTTTATGTATGTTTCTCCATAGACCTATACTCTGGTATCTGGGCCTCATGAAATGTAGTAAGGTTCCTGGATCACATAACTTGCACTGAGGGTCTGAGTCACGTATCTGAATCAACATGCACTCTGGTTCCTATGCCTCATGACTTGCATGAGGACATGGGTCATGTCTTTCTTAAGTTGACATACATTGTGGTGCCTATGTCTATTTCTTTAATCTAATGCCATCTTATTAAACTTGATCTTATATGATAATGCATTATTATTTTGTAGTCTTATCAGGATCTAAAATATTAAATCTTAATACAATCTATTTTTTTCAGTCTGAATCCTTGTTATGAAAAATTACCAAGAAATTTGATAGGAATATATTCTATTTATCTTCTCATGAACTTAATTCATGAATGATAATTATTCTAAAGATATGATCTTGGCATATCTTTAATTGTAGTCTTAATTACATGAATCACAAAATGTTACTCTACTTGAATGTCTAAAACGTTGGTATGTATGCTGAGAGAGCCAATCATATAATGATTGTAATGACATAATATGTCAATTATTTGATTATTAATAAAAGGAAAGCTTTCAATTTATTCTATTTTTCAATTATGAGATAATGAAGTAACATAATAAATGTCTAGAGGACGATATTACTCGATGATGTATGTCTTAAGTACGTGACTCAAAAAATGAGATCATACGGATGTTAAGAGTATACATTCTCATTATGTTTATAGTCGGATGTTATTGTGGAAGGTTGATAGACAACAATAACACACAAGACTAGAGTGTGTGCTGGTTAATGACTAAAACGATATCAAACCAAGCACATAGATACATGTTAGAGAATAGTGTATTATACAAAACCACCATGAGCGTAACACATGGAGACCATTGTTATGGTGGTCATAGTTAGCTCTCATAGTTATGGTGGTGATTGTGATTCTTAGACCTGAAGTTACTACACTCATCACATGTCATTCAATATGCTTTGTCATCATCAAATGTAATAATGAATAATAGTTATCATAAATGTGATGATTGGGTGACACATGGGGACTGACCGTGAGTGCTATCGATGGGATTTGTCCCTCCTATGGGAGTATGATATCCTAGTCCACTTGAGTTAGCAAGACTGAGAAATGCATGGCCATGTACATGTGAGTCAATATATGATATTCAGCTTACACATATCTCATGCAGTATGCTTTAGCAAGAAACATAGATTGAGTTTTGAAGAGGATGATAGATCCATGCCTCGAGTTCAAACTGGATATCAGAGCAAAGGAATTATACAAACACTGTAACACCAAGAACAAATTTTAGGTTGAAGTTTTTCCCCAACTTTCCATTTCCTTGGGTAGCATAGATGTGTGACTAGGCACCACTCTTTGCTTGTGATGTCATAATTGGTTATGGACATTCACTACCAATGTAATATGGACCTATATGGTTACACACATAGGAAATGATCTAGAAGAGGAGTTTAATATTAAATGACGATTGGATTAATTATGAAAGAGTTTAGGTATTCAATTCAAGCAACAAATAAACTGAGTAGACTCCCAACCGATCAACTCATGTGATGAAATGGCCAGTTGGAGTGTCAGGTTGATTAGATATTATATTGGATGGATTCTGCATGAACTGTGGGTGCCAACCGATCGGTTCACTGAGTGAGACATTCGGCTAGTGGACGTGAGACGACCACCTCACTCTGTGAAATGACCGAATCGAGAAATAATTTGACTGCATCAAGGATTAGGGTTGATGTCATGTCAGACATTAATTGGAATAGAATTGCAAAATACATATACGATTGAGAAACATGCAAAATGACCGATTCACTAAGTTAATCAATAAGCTCACATGTGAACTGATTGACTTGCGTGTAAACCAATTTGTTTGGTTGCCAAATGACCAGTTTGGAGCTTGAAGGTTGCAAAAATTTAGATATTCTAGTCCCTTCCATTGTCGCATAGATTGGGAACCCTGACCCAAATTCCTCCTATAAATAGAGGGGTATCGGGGGCTTCCCAATACACATAATTGAGAATCAGTTGCTCTGACAATTGTTGTCGTCTCTACTTGTGGTAACCAAGTGAGCCCAATTAAGTCCTACCCAACTAGGGAGAGATAGTGAGAGAGAGAACAACTAAGAATCTTTGTGAGAGAGCTGGTTGGTGACTAGTACAACAACGGTAGGGACACCTCCTTCCTATATATTTTAGTAGGATGACAGGAGTTCTAGGCAGTCTATGTGGACTTCTCTAGAGGAGAGGTACCTTTGCATGTCTCTAAGGAGGACAACATCAGCCAATAGTTTGTGGTAAGAGGAGCTATTGCAAACAATGATGTTCATGTTTGTTGTCCGTGGACGAGCCAAAATGAGTCCCAGTGCAACTAGAAGAGAGTTGCACATCTACAACAATGAGGAGTATGTCATTGGACTTGCTCCAGGACCATGTATATCCTAAAAACTATCTTTTCCAATATATAGTTGTTGATGCAATCTACTAGTTTATGGGGAATATGTCATTAAAATTTTTGTTTCCGCTGCCTATTCTGTCACCCTATTTCCCTATAGTGGTATCATAGCCATGTCAATCTACTTTATTTTGTAATACTCGATATGTTCAGATTTAGATTTTATCATTTAATTATTGCATGTGATGTGAATTATTTCTTGTCCAATCAAATACTATGATAATATCAAACTAATATATATATATGATATATATGCAATCTACATGTATCTCCCTAAAAGTGAGTTTTGATGGTGGATGTGTAGCATAGTTATGGCCAATAACTCCTATTATCTATTCATGGTTGTGTGGTTGGTTAATCCTACTTTATCTTAGTCTGTGTACTGAGCCTCTATCTTATTTTCCCAATATAAAGTTAATTCTTTCCTACCCTTGATCCCCTTGAATGTAACTCGAGGTTTCTCTATAATCATGTAACAGTAGGATAGTTTACTTTCCTGTTATGACAAAGAAGAAAGATGTTCTAAAGATGCCAAATGACCGTCTTAGAGACGAGCTGACCGGATGGAGGACTGAGGAGGACCAATAAGATGAGATGAATTGATAGCCTAGTAAACCCAACTGATTGGCTAGAGGATCCAGAAGATGATGGAAAGAAGAAGTAGATGACTAGTGAGATGACCAAATGACCAGTTAGGAGGAGAGTTGACCAATTCAATGGTTGAATCGATTAACCCAGATTGGCAAGCATGGATATTCACCAACAACAAATTTATGCATGTGATGTAGACTAAGGTTGTGGTAATTCCTTGTGGCTCTAAGGAATTACAGTTAGGTTGGCAATAGCCATAACTTTTTGTTTATTGCATGTATTGGTTGTGGAATAAAGTATATGTGTTTATAAATACAAAAACCCCTCAAATAAAATATAAAGTCTAAGATGCTTTCCATTAGCAACACACATGAAAATCTTGATCGACCAAGTATAGGTTACGCCTCCATGTGGTGCACCATCTATCTTGTGGAAGTGTGATGGTAGATATGTAGGTTCTGCCTTCGTAGGGTGCATATCTATAATGTTGGCTATTGGATCAGACATAACTCATGATTCTTAGAGCGTCTAAGCAAAGAGGAAATATGATAATTATTGTGGCATAAAAATCTCAAAAACATGAAGCGGAAGCGTTCGTTAGCAGCGGATTACTGAAAATCACTAAAAATTAAAACCATCTTCAAAGATATTCATATACAGGAAAACTCTTTTAAAAAGAACTAAAGTAATTTAATTACATTCTGGTTCACCAGTACATGTTCTGTACTATCTCTTATCGAGGATTACATACATCAATTGCCATGTTAAAACTGTACATAGGCAACATAAGAACCTCGAGGCATCAAGCCATTACCTCAAGTCAGTTCATTAAACTAACTACTGACTACTACTCCAAGGACCTGAGGGTACAGAGATGACACATAGGACTCTATATACAATACATGACAGCCAATGTCTCCACATGGAATATCACTCCTGTCCATGTTGCTGCTGCTGCTGCTCTTCCCCTATAGTAGGGTTTCTGCCTCTTCTACTACGTCTACCTAAAAAGTTAGATTCCATGGGGGTGAGACAATTAAAATTTCCCCAGTGAGAGATATAACTCTCTTCCAGAAATATTATTATTTCCATTTGCTGGAATAAAACTGAGCAGAGGAATTGTAAGTATCTAACAGTAGATAAATCAATTATGTAAGCATATTAGAGCAATGTTCTTCTTCAAAGTATTTCAGCTCATAACTTGATAAAGCAGTATGTCATTTATCTAATAAGGAATATGAAGAACATGTATAACATTTATTCGTCTAAGATATACAAAGCAAGATATAATCAACCAATGTTTCTCGTATTTCAGCCTTAAGTGAATATGCTACATGGCTGATTACATTTTACAATCATACTTAAGCCCTGAGGAAATGAGGTATACCACTCATACTCCAACCGATCACTGCAAAGTCAAAATCAGTTCCATACATAGGTCAATGGAAGAGCCGGACTCCATGACCTCATCCTCCCCAGTCAGTATGAGTACAACATGCAGGACATCTCGTGTCTCTGCTATATGGCTTTCCAGGGTATACTGGCAACTTCGCTATAGAAATACAACAACGACTGCACTCTCTTCAAAATTGAGAGATTTCATGTTTTCTCAAATCGATCTGGCATTAATCATCATCGGGAGATTCGTGATACATCCATCCCGACACATATAATGAAGGATTGAGAGATTTAATGTGTATCTTCCATCAATCCCACATTAGGGCGTAAGGATATTTGTGCCCATAACCCATACATACTCAACAGTATGCACTCCAGGAGATCCCGTAGGAAAACCTATTTCACCATCACCAACTACTGACGATGATGGATTCTATGGTCAGGGCTCTACATGATAAGATTTAACTTGATTAATTAAGTACATTACCGTATTCGTTTAGCATCAATCAGGATTTCAAATAGTTATTATAACCATTGCTACAAAGAATGTGTTATACCTTCATCAAGTACTATTCCAAACTTTAATAAAACACTGGGATCTCAATCCCTTACCTCATCAGGTGCATTCTCATTACTCAACAACTCATCATCATGATTATGAAATATGGGTATTCAAACCCTCAGTTCATCATAGAACACTTGTTACCACTTATTAGGTAACTAATACCTTCAGGTCATCTTGACCAAGGTAAATATGATACTTGTTACATAAGCATCTCACATGGCACACCAGGCCCATTATATCTCTTGTTACCTCTCACTTGGCAACAAGGCATGTTATGGCTCACAAGGCCCATAAAACAATTTCAATAATAAAGCATCATAGCTCATACCTGGCTATGCTCACCATCTCTTGATACCTGTAGGGTTAGTAATTATGACAGTAGCTATATCAATTACATGTCTACACTATGCAATACAAGGACAACACCACTATTCCCTTATTAGGTTTAGGGTTTCCCAATTCATGTCAATTAGGGATACTCATCCCATTATCCATCATTAGGGCTATGGTTAATCATCTCATTGCCCAAAATTAGGGTTTCATGTACTATAACCCAAAATTAGGGTTTCTCATACCTTTACCCTGTATTAGGGTTTTACACATCATTACCCTGAATTAGGGTTTCTTACAACATTTCCTCAAATTAGGATTTCATGAAGCTTTACCCGAATTTAGGGTTTCATGAAACATCCTCTTTTAAATTAGGGTTTACCAATAAAATACCCTGAATTAAGGTTTATCATATGATTACCCTAAATTAGGGTTACACCATCACCCTGGATTAGGGTTTCACTTAGCATTACCCTAAATTAGGGTTACACCATCACCCTGGATTAGGGTTTCACTTATCATATAATTGTGCCTTTAAATGGTTTGGATTGAAATCTCCAAATGATCTTGAATTAGTACCTTCAAACGGTTTGAAACCGTGTAGACCTCCAAACGGTCAACTCTCCGAAATGGTCAACATGACCAAATGGTTTTGAATCAACACTTCAAACGATTTTCAAACCGTTTAGACCTCCAAACGGTCAACTCTTCCATACGGTCAACATGACCAAACGGTCTTGAATCAACAACTCAAATGGTTTTGAAACCGTTTAGACCTCCAAACGATCAACTCTCCCATACGGTCAACTCTTCCATACGGTCAACTCTTCCATACGGTCAACATGACCAAATGGTTTGATGAAACTATTTGAACCATCAATTAGAATTTTGAAATCAAGAAACCATCTATTAGGGTTTTGAAATCAAGAAACCATCAATTGTTGACGTTATTGGAACTAATTCAATTGAAACCATTGAATCACCATTCAACCATGACATCACCTGACCTCAAATGGTCTTGAGGTCATTTGAGACCATTTGGTGTCAAACGGTCTTGAGACCATTTGACCCATCCAATCACTGAAATTGGTTGAATTCAATTAGGGTTTCTTCAATAACCCGATTTAGGGTTTGTACTCAAGGAACCTTAAAGTGTTGAACCCTTTGGAATTAATTCAACTAAGTACTATTGGATCATCATCAATATATAACATCATCTGACCTTAAATGGTCTTGAGGTCATTTGACCTCAAACGGTCTTGAGACTGTTTGGTGTCAAACGGTCTAGAGACCGTTTGCTCACCAAACGATCTTGAGATCGTTTAGTCTCAAGAGTGAAACCGTTTTCCCAAGATATTCATTGAGGTGTGTAATTATGATGATGTCATCATAATCAAGCTTCGATCCTTCAAAATCTACTACCATTCTTATGGAAAATTCATCAATTATTCAAAGGAATTTCAAGAAGAACAAAATGATCAACAAGTGATGAAGAATTGAATGTAATAATAACATTTAAGGGTTTAAGTTATATAACCCACCTTCAAAGTTGAAACCAAGCTTCAAGATTCACGTCTCTAATGGAGAATGAAGCTTTCTCAACTATCCAAGGCCCATCCTCTAGTCTTTGAGTGAAAAGAAATGTCTAGGATTTAAGATTGAATGGAGAAAAAAAAGAAATCAAGCATTGATTTTCGATTTCCACTATGAAATCAAGGTTGAAGATGATTAAGGAGCTTACCTACAGATTGTAGTTCGTCCTCCTATTTCTCCTAAGCTCCCTTGTGCTCAACCAAATCAAGGAGAGAAATAAAATCCGAAAAAGAGTCCTTATGTGGGTGGAAAATGAGGTATATATAAGGGAATTTCAAGAGAGAGAAAGTCTTATAATAATCCTTCAACTCCCCAAATTGGTGCCACTTAACCCCCCCTTACTTCCTTGCATATGAAACTATCAGCTCCACCTTCTAATTCCTCTTCATTATCCATGAATTGAAGGAAAAGCAATTAAGCACCTTAATTCATATAATACTAATATCCCATATTTAGTGGATATTACTTTTTAGTTTACTAATGTGAGTGGGCTCTCCACTCACTTAGGATATTTTCGGTGTCATATCAAGGCACAAGGACGTCCACAATGATCAAAATTCAACCTTCACATATTTGGTTGCGGGTCACTCCCATTAATATTTTTATTTTTGCATTAAATTAAATTATGTTTCCAATTATGCTTAAATCTTGATTATTTTAATATCAAGATTCTCTCTCCTCCAAAATGATTCAAATGAGACGCCCCCCTCATTTTATTTTCTCTACATGATGCCAAGAAACATGAGGGACTCTCTAGAAGTGGTATTTTGCATATTAAACACTAGGTTTTGGGTAAATTGCACATTACACCAAAACTAGGTTTTAATACACAAACATTGCTCAATAAGCTCTTTCTTGGTGCTCAGGCTACCACAAGTCATAACTCTACATCATTTTCATTCTTATGATGCTTCAACACTTGAGGAACATTTTATCATGTAACATTTGCAAGTTAACCCCTCAACTTGGGTAATTTGCACTTTAGTCCAACACAGGTAAAACATTATTTCAACATTATTAAAAAAGGACTAAAATTGAAACATAAGTTCCTCTTGAGCCTTAATTACTTTTCAAGAAATAAGAGCAAGCATATAATTAACTTTATTAAGAAAAACATCTAGGATTAAGGCATAACCCAGGTCAGGGATGTTACAATTATGGCAAAGAGTTGATCATATCATCTATCCAAGAGTTGCATAATATGCAATTGGCAAGAGTTTCCTTCCTTAATAATTGACTATGGATGCTGGCTTATTGACTGGGTGATAGTTGAATTATTTTGGATCTTGTTTCATTAGAAGGTTGTATGCTGCAATATTCTAAATTAATATCTAAGTGTCATCAATTTTAACAAAATAGTGGGAGTGGTAATACTTAAAAACCTAATTAATATCGTCAAAATTTTCAAATCAAGTCAAAAGGTTTTTGACAACATGCAAATTTTCTCTTGCAAAATCAAATGATAAACAAATATGTATTGTGATTGATCCTGAAGAAGGACAAACTTGACGGGACAAATTTCCATGAATGGTTTTGGAATTTGAGAAGAGTTCTCAATGAAGAGTGTGAACTCTATGTCATTGACAAACCAGTGCTAGAAATACCTACTCCCGATGTGCCTAGGGCAAAGGTGGATGCTTACTAAATGCATGACAATGATGCATTAGAGATAAAGTACCTTATGCTTAGCTGCATGAACTATGAGTTGTGTGATGGACTGAACTTCTGGAATCCCTGAATACTTAATGATATAAGTGAATTTGAGTTATACTAGAGATTTCCAAATATTTTGGTAAAGTTTGTAATGTTGATTGATGTCAATATCTTGATTAAGGTCCCAAAATTTATGTATTTTTGAGGAATTTAATGGACTGATAATACAGTGGATTTTGGCACCAAATTTGAATAGAATGTAGTTGGAGTCGTTATAAAACTATTGTTAAAATTTGGTAGCAATTGGAGCATCCTAGAGGAAGTTATTTAGGTTTGAAATTTGTGAAATAATATGTATTATTGATGAATTATGGAACTAAGTTTAATATTTATACCCTAAGGTTGATCAAACAAGAGGTCACACACCTCAAAGACTTAAGGAACCATGGATCCATAGCATGGCCTTGTCCTAACCATAGGATGGATCGGATCTGAAGGCTCTTAGTCATCCCCTACCTTGCAGTTAGAACAAGGTAGGAGAGCTATTTGAGCCACACTCTCCCATGATCCTACACCATGATTGAGGGAGGGTACGAATGAGTCTAGCCAAGCAGTTGTGTTCTCCTCTTCATAAGGAGTACATTCACCCTTCACTCATAATCATTAGTCCAGTGTACCGATAGAATGAGTTCTCCATCCCTGTAGGTTCTCCACTACATTTTGAAGAAGATAGATGGAAGAAGGGAGAAGGAACAGAAGGGGCTTTCGAGGATATGAACAAAGGTAAACCAAGGATGATTTTAGAGGTTTCAAACCCAATCAGCCTCATGGAATATCGAGTTGGTTTTGATGGCAGACAGAGTGGGTCTTTCCAGAGAAGAAGACCACCCTCAGAGACTCTCAACTGTTGTTCTCATTGCAAATGGAGGTAGCCGTTGAGTTTTTAGAAGGCCTATAGATATGGTGCATACATCCATTGCTAGTTAATATGAAAGGGGAAGGAATTCCCCTTTCCCCCTATGTGGAAGTGGATGGTGCCGATGAGCTCCTTGAATCCATGAGGAGGAGCCACCCACTAAAAGCCTCGAGACTGAAGATGTAGATGAATTAATATTGAAGCTCATGGAATCCTTAAAAGTGAAGGAGGACACAAGGATCTACAATGATCCATCACCTGAGATCCTCCCCGCGACACCAGTAGGAGTAAAGGAGCTCCACCAATCCCTAGATCCAGTCACCACAAATGGTTTTTGAGGAGCCTAAGCCGTGAGGGAAGGTCCATGACATCTTTTGATAGTATCAGAAACTGCCAGTGAGGAGACCTCCCACAATGGTGGCGTGTGCCCAGAAGAACAGTCTCACACAAATAGTTTGTGTTGAATAGGAGAAAGAAAGAGGAGCGAGTAATTTATCTAGATCGGCTTCGGTCTAGTCAAACCAATGAAGAACCAGGTCCAAATCACCGAACCGACCAGCTCACCTCAAGCAAGTGAGCCGCACCCACAGAGACACGTGGTGCATCTTGGTTGGCCGAAAAAGGTAAAAATCTCAAAAAATGATCAAATCTTATGAAATGCATAGTAATGAGTATGTTTATCAGAAAAATACAAATAACATACTGACATTAATTCTTAGAAAAATGTTTGAAACAAGATGGAACCATAATATCAGTGATTCAATGCTTAAACATCAAGGTTATTAGGTAAGATATAAAACGGTCTTTTCATGTCTAATAAATAATAAATGTAGACGTAAAATAATGAGAATCTTTTAGTAACTCCTAAATGTGATTTAAAATCCATGTGATGTTAGATATGATCATGTTATGACATGTAATCTTTTAATTTTCTTAGTATGGCTATCTAGGGCTTTAAACTCTAAATACAATGTAGAAAATACATATATGGTTAATATATGTTGGAATTTCCAAAATAAGTTCATAACAATATATGGAAAATGATGTGTGTCTAATACATCAGTATCATGAATGAAATTCATGATACATGGTGATGACTCATAATATATAGTTTGAAACCCTAATTGAAATAAAGTATATAACATAGGGTTAATATCTATACAAATGACGTGGAACCTAATGTTCAAATGATGAACCCTAATCTAAAACATAATTGGAAAATAACATGAGTAAGATAATTCCAAGTCAAGAATGCAAGTGAGAATGGAAATATCCTAATGACTAAGTCAAACCCTAAAATGGACATATAAGGTTTAGACGAGATATAAAGTAATGGAGAATCTAATGTGAGTACATGATCTTGTATTAATCAGGGTTGATCAAGGATGTAGTTGACTCTTGGATATATGGGGATTAGGTTGGTCTCTTGATCAAGGTACGCCCATACCTCTTACTTGGCCTACTATTTAGTATGGTTGTGTTATATGTGTACAAATACTTGGCATATGGTATTGGTTGAAATGATTGTTGTTGAATGATATGTTGCTTGATTTTACATACTTATGGCTATGAAGACATGAAACATAATATATCTATTCCGTTATATGAAAGCATTAAACTCTTTGGTAGTACAATGTTTGGAAGTGACTTCACTCTTTGGTAGTCAGTCACATTGTACATATGATCTAACTCTTTGGTAGTTGATCATAAAGGACTTGATCTTGATCCCTTTTAGAGTCAAGGGAATGCATCAAAACCTTCGGTGGTCAATGCATGGATATATAATGGAAAATATTCTTAAAATATGTGTTATCTTTTGCTAATAAATATCTTTGTTCAAGTATATGCTTTTTCTTTATTTGTTTATTACTATCAAGTTCTAGTTTTATCTTATTTCTAAGCTTAGTAGTGATAGGTATATAAAAAGACACATAGGTGTACGTAGTACAATATTCTTGAATATTGTGCTTATGTGTACCACATGTAATCTTTATTTTAGGTATGTGTACATATGAATTTTGAAGACCAGGATAGTTGAGAGCTGTGTGGCGAGCTGATGTACAGGGGGACCTATTATCTGAAGATCATGTGGTTTAGTGGTAGTACATGTATATGTAAAAGTTTGATGTTCAATATGTAATATCAAATGTTATAACAATTCATGTTGTAATTATATGTTGAATGGTGAACATGTGTTGTATGGTTTTATTATTATTCATGTGCATGTGAAACTGTTGTTTCCGTAATGACCCTGACCTGGGTTATGAGTTAACCCTATTTTTTTGGCTAAATAAGTTGCTTAGAACTTTAATATAATCCTATGAAGTGTTTTTTATTAGGTAATAAACTTATGCTTCAAATTTGGTCCTGTTTGAATAATGTTTGAGCAATGTTCTCATATTTTGGACCAAAATGCAATTTACCCAAGATGAGGGGTCGTATTGCAATATGTTACATGTTAAACATACCTCATGAGTTTTAGCATCATAAGAGAGAGAATGATGCAAGGTGGTGGCTTGTGGAAAGCCTAAATTCCAAGTTTGAACTTGTTTGAATAATGCTAGTGCCTTGTATACCAATTTTGGTACAAGTTGTAATTTACCCAAAATGTAGGGTTGATATGCAAATTACCACATATAGAGTGTCCCTACTCCCTCCTAGTATCATTTAGCGGATATAGAAATAATGAGGCACCATGTTTTAATCATATTAGAGTATGATACTCTTGGTGATGAAAAGACCAAGAAAGTGTTGTATGTGAAACCTTAATTTGAGCTTGTATCGGGTTGTAGAGTCCATATGGGAGTGCCTATCGGCCAAGGAGCCATAGAGGGGATCCCATATCGGTTTTTGAACTCTTGTACTTGTCCATGATGAGCTAAGAACCTCAAGGAGGTGATCCATGACGAGTTAGGTGCTCCTTGCAAAAGTTGTATCGATTTGCATAATTTGTGAGATAAAGATGAGATATCTCATCAAACAAGATAACTAATGACCGAAATATCATCTCTAGATTATCTTTAGTGTTTTGCATGTCAAGATAAATATGAGTGCATGCAAGGAAATGTGTCAACCATACATGGACACGTGGCACCTAGTAGCTTAAAATGGTGACACCTCATATACACACTTTTTCATGAACCTTAAGTATATATACCCTTCTCTTCACCCATTAGTGGAATGTTTCAAATCCTACCACCTCCTTTCTCTTAGATATCGTGCATAGAGTCTATGTATCATGCAAGGGTGAAGGATTATCGTGCATATAGCCTTGGTATCACCCATAGAAAAGTGATATCACCCATTGCAAAGTGATATCGGCCAAGTGAGGGATATCAGCCATAAGTGAGGGATATCGACCTCATGTGGTGAGGTATCGTGCATGAGGCTAAGGAGCTCAAGTCTTGGACTATTGAGAAGCTCATCTTCATCATTGGGAACGTGAATATTTGGATCTTGGAGCTTTGAAGTTGCTCTGGAGGTAGGTTATATAACTTGAACTCAATTATGTTATTATTTATCATCAATCTTGCCTTACTTAAATGATTTACTTTCAAATAGAATTCTCTTGCATAATTGATGAATCTATGAGCTCTAGTAGTAACCTAGGACCGTTATCCATGAACTATAAAAAGTATAACGAAGGTCTAGAGCTTGAAGATGATGGTATCACCTTATAAAGTGATATCGGATTCAAGCACATAAGAAAGCACCTCTAACCCGATATGGTGATGCACCTACACCACTAAAACAATAAGGATATGAGTTTATACTTCCTTGCACGATATGGTAAGGTATTATACACCTATTGGACGATATGAGGTCAAGCACACACCTCTTAGCCCGATATGGTGTGAATCACACACACACCTCTTTGCCCGATATGGTATGAAGCACACACACACCTCTTTGCCCGATATGGTGTGAAGCACACACACACCTCTTTGCCCGATATGGTGTGAAGCACACACACATCTCTTTGGGTAATATGGTGTGAATCACACACACACCTCTTTGCCCGATATGGTGTGAAGAACACACACACATCTTTGCCCGATATGGTGTGAAGCACACACACACCTCTTTGCTCGATATGGTGTGAAGCACACACACACCTCTTTGCCCGATATGGTGTGAAGCACACACACACCCCTTTTGACTGATATGGTGTGAAGCACACATACACCTCAAGGGCGATATGGTAAGCACACATACATATCTAAAGTGATATGGGTAGCATGCACACACCTCATACCCGATATGGTGGAAGCACCTCAAAACCCATATGAAGGAAAGCACCTTAGATGCAATGTACTTGATGGAGTAACACATGAAGTGTCTTATATCAAGTCATACATTAAGAGGTATGGGGTTTAATGAATATTGATTAAGTAGGCTAATGTACCTTGAAGGAAAGGTTGAGCCAACTTAATAAATTATGAAGTAATCCAATATCCTAATGAGGATGAGAGAGAAACATATACTTATTTAATACTCATGTAATGAGTATACATTGATACTCCTAATATGTGTGGAGACTAAATTAGGGTTTGATTCTTGATGAATGTACTTGAAAACCCTAGATGGTTTTAAAAGGGAAACCTTAACCCTAATGAAGGGTAATGATAAGAGTTGAAATTATAATTGGTTAATAAAGGGGAAACTTTAACCATATTAAAACCATGCTGGTAGCATGAGATAATGATCATAGCTAAGTATGAGTTGTGATGTTGCATATAATACAATTTTATGGGCCTTGTGTGCCATGTGGTTAGTTGTTGCCTAGTGAGAGGTAACAAGATGTTTTATGGGCCTTGTGAGCCATGTGGTTAGTTGTTGCCTAGTGAGAGGTAACAAGATGTTTAATAGGCCTTGTGAGCCATGTGATTAGTTGTTGCCTAGTGAGAGTTGACAAGATGTTTAATGGGCCTTGTGAGCCATGTGGTTAGTTGTTGCCTAATGAGAGGTAGCAAGATTTTTAATGGGCCTTGTAATCCATGAGAATAGTTGTTGCCTAGTGAGAGGTAACAAGATGTTTATAAAAGTCTCATGTAAGAGATTATAATGTTTAAAATAAAGTAGGAAATAGAAACTTAGTAACATAATAATAATAAATGGATACAATAATAATAATAAATGGATACAATAATAATAATTAAATCTTGATCATACATGTTTTATGCTTATAACCAAATAAGGGTTATAGTGTTTCGAATATACTTAAAGGAGATAAGAGGAATACTTGTATTATATAAAGGATGTGAATAAGTATGATGGCTTGGCCAAGGTATAATGCCTAGTAAAGGTGATGTGGTATTCAGTCATGAGATGCACATGATTGGCATAGTCTGATGCCTGGAATAGATGTATAGGATTGGCATAGTCCAATGCTTGAAATAGATGCACAAGATTGGTATAGTCCAATGCCTGGAATAGATGCACACGATTGGCATAATTCAATACCTAGAATAATATCACATGATTGGCATAATCCAATACCTCGAATAATATCACATGATAGGCATAGTCCAATACTTGGAATAAAACTACATAATTGGGATAACCTGATGCCTGGATGCAACAATCACAGGATTGGCATAATCCAATACCTGGAATAATATCATAGGATTGGCATAGTCCAATACATGGAATAAAACTACATGATTGGGATAACCTGATGCCTAGATGCAACACTCACATGATTGTCATAATCCAATACCTGGAATAATATCACAAGATTGGCATAGTCCAATACCTGGAATAAAACTATAGGATTGGGATAACCTGATGCCTGGATGCAACACTCACATGATTGGCATAATACAATACCTAGAATAATGTCACAGGATTGGCATAGTCCAATACCTGGAATAAAACTACATGATTGGGATAACTCAATCCCTGGATGCAACACTCACAGAATTGGCATAATCCAATACCTGGAATAATGTCACATGATTGGCATAGTCCAATACCTGGAATAAAACTATATGATTGGTAATAACCCAATGCCTAGAATAATTGCACATGATTGGTAATAACCCAAATCCTGGAATAATGTCACAAGATTGGTCATAGTCCAATACCTGGAATAGTTGCATAGGATTGGCATAGTCCAATATCTGGACAGAATATGATGATGTATATTCACATGACTGGTACAATCCAACACCTGGCTAGGAGACTGGCTAAGGCCGACAGATAAAAATGGGAATTATTCATGGATGGCATACCATGATAATGAGTATCACAGGATAAGTTTGAGATGTTGATATAGTATGATGGATAAATGATATACATGTTCTTCATATTCCTTATAAAGTGAATAGATGATTTACTGTTGTATCCTAGATAGTTGCAATGCTTTAAAAGATGAGAATGTTCTAAAATTCTTATCCTCTACTCTGTTTAATACTATTTAACTGTGATAATAACATTGTTGGTGGAGAGTTATATCTCTCGCTGGGACAATTGTCTCACCTCGTGGGATCCACATTTTTTTAGGTGGACGTGCACGAGGGGGGTTGAGACCATACTATAGAAGGAGAAAATCAACACTAGGGACAACAGTGACAACTTAGGTTGAGTGTACTATATGTCATGTCTTGTAGATAGAAGTCCTATGTGTTGTCTCTGTACTCTCAGGTCCTTGGATTTAGTACGTGTTTGTTTTATGAACAATCTGAGGTTTTGGCTAGTATGCCTTGAGGTTTTATGTTTCTTCAGTATATGTTTTGACAAAGAAAATGTCATATGTTATCCTCGAGAAGAGATGGTACAATGTATGTATAATGTGAACAATAATGTATATAAGGTTTTGGTTTTTTCTTAAAGAGTTTTCCTGGAAATGGACCTCTTTGCAAAATGGTTTTAATTTTTAGTGATTTTAGTTAATCAGCTGCTTATGATTATTCCACATAATTAGTAATAATTTGGTTGTCGGTTTGGTGGCAGTCACTACAGTTTCCTTCAGACTTCCTTTGATTTTCTTCTCCTTATCCTAGTGTGTGGTGTTTAAATTGGGTATCTCATCGGGGTGAGGTCTCAATTTGGACATCATACGTCAAATTTAGTTTTGGAAAATCTGGGGACATCACAGGTGGCATCAGAGCACGAACAATAACAATGCCTTATGCAACTTGAAACTAAACAACCTTGAACTTAAAACAAATATTTTAGGGTTAGATTAGTCATCATTAGAGACTAGATCTAACCTGGCCTATAGGTTAGCACCTAGATGTCTAAGAACTAGGTTTAGACTAGTGCTCATCGTATAGCAAGTCCTAAGATGTCATTATTTCCTAATAATGTGGAGGTATGGGACATTGCATTATTTGGATATGATGTGCATCAAGGGAAGAGAAACCCTAGACATATGGTGCTCATTGTCCAGAGTAGCTACACTAATCTACACCTTGTTCTCACCCTTTTCACTAGTTTTCATGACACTGTACTCTCTATTATGTGTGGGACACTCATTTTGTGGATTTGGTTTTTGATTCCAATCAGATCGAACCTCAATAGTTTTCTCTGATGCTTATTTTATTTGAGAAAAACTATATAATATTTTATTATATATATGTATTACAAAAATGTGTCTCCACACATGTACGACTAGGAGGTGGTCATGCAACCTAAGTAAAAGTGAATGACATCATTCTAGATGA
This sequence comes from Alisma plantago-aquatica, assembly GCA_963693085.1. Classification (NCBI taxonomy): domain Eukaryota; kingdom Viridiplantae; phylum Streptophyta; class Magnoliopsida; order Alismatales; family Alismataceae; genus Alisma; species Alisma plantago-aquatica. The sequence continues at coordinate 794,062,721 of OY856412.1, forward strand.
GAGAGTAGTTCTGGATTAGATGTCTATAACCTTGTTGAAATATGTGATAGATGGAATAGATGAAATATGTTTAGATGACATGATCTAAGTTTGATATAATAATGTAAGTTGGTTTATGATGATAAAAGTTTGTCCTTGAGAACCTAAGTTTAGATTTGAGGATTTGAGATAAGTTTTGATGCTTCAAGTATATGTGCTTTTCTAAGTTAGGATAAGCTAAGATCAGATCAGGTTGTGAGTTAGCAAGAGCCTCAATCTCTTTCAAATAAGGACCTCTAGTGTTAGGATCAATTTTAGGGTTAACTCTAGAGAAAGTGAGACTCATTGAAAGAAGGTCAGAGAACCTAAACTCCAAGATATGGGAATGATGAGCAATATATGTTGTGATATGTCCTTAGCTAGACTACTCCTGAGTGAATGAGTTGAGTTTCTTAATGCATGATTCTTATAGTCTTGTTATACCCTAGATGTCCAAGGGGAGGACCATAACCTAGAGTCAGAAAGAGGCTAGATATGTATGTATATGTGAACATGAACATGAGTACCTACATTCTCGGTGAGGTAGAGAGAGTCCCGAGACCCTGAGGAGGTAACCGTGTTAGTTTTGTAAAGCCTCGATCTAGGGTTGGTGGTTCCTTGTAGGAAAGTAGTGGTTGCATATATATGAGAGTTTAGGGTAAGCGTCTATCTTGGGTAGATACCTAAAAAGAGAATTTCACGTCATGTTTTGGTTTGTGATTATGTGGCTAGAAATTGTAAAGTTGATGACTAGTGCCAATGAGGTAATCTGAGAACCCTAGACTAAGATAGGAAAGATAAAGTATATGAGTTGAGTTAGCTTAGAGAGACTGAGCATGGAACTACCTCATGATATGGGTCAGGAGAACCTCAATTGGACTAGATTAAGTTTTGATATATGTTTAACAAGACACTCACATAAGTTTGTTTAGCACAACCATGATATAATATATGTAAAAATGTGATATTGTGTTAAGATGTGATATATGGATATGGCACGATGGAAACCTAGTATGGTTTGATAGCTCTCTATGTATAGATGCTTAACCATATACATGAGTAACCTTAGCATTACAAGTTCAATGAATCAAGTGATGAAATCACTACGTAAAATTTGTAGTAGCCTAATATGTGAGTGAAATAAGATGATATTAATAATATATGTTAGTGATGTGTTGATATTGGCAATCAATAAAGACATTGAACATGTTATAAAAATTAGCTCAATGAAATGATGATGACACCGTAATATGGTCTATATGGATAAAGTAGGATCCCAAACCTGATAAATGTATCAATGGAATCCTAATGCTTGGTTAAAATGAGGATAAAAATCCTAAAATATGAAATATGGAACAACATAACCTAAGCACGGTAAACATGTTATGTAGTGGGTGTTACATCCTAGATGTTTTAAAACCTCCTAGCAGTGGTTTGGATATAGTCATGGAGCTTGTGTTTGTGTATATGTTACACCTAGAGTGGAGCCCTAGATGGCGATGAAGATCTTTTTGGCTTTTCATTGGAATCATTGAATGGCTTAATTTTGAGGACACAATTTCTTTTAAGATGTATATGATGTGATGGGTTAGGTTTTTGGCTTAATTTTGAGGATGAAATTTCTTTTAAGGTTTGTAGGATGAGATGGACTAAACTTTTGGAATCCCTGAATACTTAATTACATAAGTGAATTTGAGTTATACTAGAGATTTCCAAATATTTTGGTGAAGTTTGAAATGTTGATTGATGTCAATATCTTGATTAAGATCCCAAAATTTATGTCTTTTTGATGAATTTAATTCACTGATAATACATAGAATATCAAGCTGGTTTTGATGGCAGACAGAGTGGGTCTTGTTGGAGAAGAAGACCACCCTCGGAGACTCTCGACTATTGTTCTTATTGTAAATGGAGGAAGCGGGTGAGTTTCTGGAGGGCATAGACATCTGGAGTGGGCATCCATTTCCAGTTAAGATGCAAGGGGAAGGAATTCCCCTTTTCCCCCTCCATGGAAGTGGCTAGCACTGGCGAGCTCCTTGAATCCATGAGGAGGAGCCACCCACAGAAAGCCTGGAGACTAAAGATGTAGATGAATTGAAATTAAAGCTCATGGAATCCTTAAAAGCAAAGGAGGACACAAGGATATGTAGTGATCCATCGCTGGAGAACCTCCCCGTGGCAGTGGTAGGAGTAAATGAGATCCACTGAGCCCTAGATCTAGTGACCATAGATGGTGCTTTAGGAGCCTAAGCCATGAGGGAAGGTCCACGACATGTTTTGACAATATTTGAAACTGTCGGTGAGGAGCAGATGTCCTGAAAATGCAAGACAGAGACCTCCCACAGTGGTGTCTCATGCCCAGAAGAACAATCTCATGTGAACAGATCGCGTTGAATGCGAGAAAGAAAGAAGAGTGAGCAGTTTATCCAGACCGGGTTCGGTCCAGCCAAACCACTGAAGAACTAGGTCCAGATCACCAAATCGACCGACCCTCCTCAAGCAAGTGAGCCGCACCCATAGAGACACGTGGCACATCTTGGTTGGCCAAAAAAGGTAAAATCTAAAAAAATGACCAAATCTTAGTAAATGCATAGTAATTAGTATGTTTATCATAAAAATATAAATAAGATATCAAAATTCTCAAAAAAATGTGTGGAATAAGATATAAAACCATAATATCAATGATTAAAGCTTAAATATCTGGGTTATCATGTAAGATGTAAAATGGTCTTTTCATGTCTAATAAATATTAAATGTAGACCTAAAATTATGAGAATGTTCCAATAACTCCTAAATGTGATTTAAAATCCATGTGATGTCATATATGATCATGTTATCCCATGTAATCTTTTAATTTTATTAGTATGGCTATCTTGGGATAATAACCCTAAATAAAATGTAGAAAATACATATATGGTTAATATATGTTGGAATTTCTGAAATATGTTCATAACAATATATGGAACATGATGTGTGTCTAATACATCAGTATCATGCATGAAATTCATGTTACATGGTGATGACTCATAATATATAGTTTGAAACCCTAATTGAAATAAAGTATATAACATAGGGTTAATATGTACATAAAATGATGTGGAACGTAATGTTCAAATGTTGAACCCTAATCTGTAACATAATTGGAAAATAACATGAGTAAGATAATTCTAAGACAAGAATTCAAGTGAGAATGGAAATATCCTAATCACTAAGTCAAACCCTAAAATGGACATATTAGGGTTTAGACGAGATATAAAGTAATGGAGAATCTAATGTTAGTACATGATCTTGTCTTAATCAGGGTTGATCAAAGATGTAATTGACACTTGGATGTATGGTGATTAGCCTTGTCTCTTAATCAAGGTACACCCATACCTTTTAATTGGTCTACTATTTAGTATGGTTGTGTTATATGTGTACAAATACTTGGCATATGGTGTTGGTTGAAATAATTGTTGTTGAATGATATGTTTCTTGATGTTCCATACTTATGGCTATGAATACATGAAACATAATATATCTATTCCATTATATGAAAGCTCTAAACTATTTGGTAGTATAGTGCTTGGAAGTTTTTTTTTTGACAGCATAGTGCTTGGAAGTTACTTAACTCTTTGGTAGTCAGTCACATTGTACATATGATCTAACTCTTTGGTAGTCCGTCATAAATGTCATAATCTTGAGCTACTTGAGAGTCAAGATAATGCATCAAAACCTTTGATGGTCAATGCATGGATATATAATGGAAAATGTGCTTAAAATATGTGTTCTCTTTTGCTAATAAATATCTTTGTTCAAGTATATGCTTTTTCTTATATTTGTTTATTACTGCCAAGTTCTAGTTTTATCTTATTAACAAGCTTAGCAATGAGAGGTATACAAAAAGACACGTAGGCATACTCAATACAATATTCTTGAGTTTTGTGTTGACGTGTACCACATGTAATCTTTGTTTTAGGTATGTGGACATATGAATTTTGAAGAGCAGGATAGTTGAGAGTTGTGTGGAGAGTTGATGTACAGGTGGACATGTTTTTTTAAGATCCTGTTGTTTAGTTGTAGTACAAGTACATGTAGAAGTTTGATGTTCAATATGTAATATCAAATGTTGTAATAATTCATGTTGTAATTATATGTTGAATGGTGAACATGTGTTGTATGGTTTTATTATTGTTCATGTGCATGTGCTGCTATTGTTTGCTTCTAACCTCCTCTGATTTTCTTCTCCTTAGCCTAGTGTGTGGTGTTTAAATTGGGATTCTCACTGAGGTGAGGTTTCAATTTGGATGTCACACATCAGATTAAGTTTTAGGAAATCTGAGGACGTCACAAGTTGCATGAGCAGTGTGAGGATATGGGTGTTCATGAGATGGTAACACATCTTAAGAAAGTGAACCTATGCTTTGCAAATAAAGAAATGGATAATATCATAAAGGCTCTACTTGAGTCTAAGCTGACAAAGGGAACCTCAGTAGAAGAACATGTGCTCAATATGATTGGACATGTGTATCATCTTGAAGAATTGGGATTCACTTTGAGCCAAGAGTTGGCCATAAATATGATTCTAAAGACATTGCCAAAATCATATAGCCACTTCATTGTTTTGTACCACATGAATAATATATCCATACTGATGTCACATTTTCTTGGTATGTTGATACATGCCGAAGTAAGAATGAAGAAGGAAAAATCTGTGATGATGATCAGTGGAGATGTATCCAAGGATAAAAACAAGGCCGTGAAGAGTTTTGAGGCCAAGCCCAAATCCAAATCTTCAACACTCAATATGGGGATAAAGAAAAGTATAAGAGGAACTTATCCTTTGTACTTGAAAGCATTCAAGAAGATGAAGATAAGGATGGTGATTTCTACTTCAGGTATATACGTTATTGAAATAAATATATCTAATTCTTCATCATGGATACTAGATATCGGATGTGGATCTCACATATGTTTGAATATGCAGAATTTGTAAGGAAGTAGGCCTTTGGGAAAAGGTGAGGTGGAACTTGAAGTTGCAAATGATACAAGAGTTGCGGCCAATGCAGTTGGAATCTATAGTTTATCTCTACCCACATGGCTTGCAATAGAGTTAATGAACTGCTATTATGTACCTCCTATAAATTAGACCATCATTTCTACATCTTGTATGGACAATGATGAATTTGAATTCCATATTAAAAATGGTCGATGTTCTATTTCTAAAGATGGGATCGTTTATGGCAGTGCCCCAATGTCTTGTGGTCTTTATTTGCTAGATCTAAAGGCAAATGTATATACCATAAATACCAAAATACTAAAACTCAACGACTCAAGAAAAACATACCTTTGGCATTGTCGTCTAGGGAACATAAATGAGAATCAGATATATAGGCTCCATAAGGATGGGTATCTAGACTCTTTTGATATCAAATCAATAGAGAGATGTGAATCTTGTTTATTGGGCAAGATGGCAAAGACCCCTTTCACTGGTAATAATGTTAGGGATAGTAATCTAATAGGACTCATAGATTGTGATGTGTAGGGATATTTTAGAACAACAACTAGAGGTTGGTATCAACACTTCATTACCTTCGATGACGACTTCAACAAGTATGGCTATGTTTATTTAATGAAACATAAGTCAGAAGCTCTTGACAGGTTCAAGGAGTTTATGAATGAAGTCCAAAACCAATTTGGTAAAATTATTAAGGCACTTTGTTCTGATCGAGGGGGAGAATATTTGAACCAAGTTTTGAGGACCTTCTTAAAGCCCATGGGATCATAACCTAGTGGACTCTACCTGGAACACCTCAGCATAACGGTGTATCAGAAAGAAGGAATTGCACATTACTGGATATGGTGCACTCAATTATGAGTTTAGTTGAGCTTCTGACTACCTTCTCAGGATATTATCTACAAACCGCCACATTTACATTTAAGCGAGTACCATCTAAATCAGTTTGAAAGATGCCATATGATATATGGTTTGGGAAGCATCCCAAAATGACAAGAGGATATTACTTTTATTCCCTATCTGACAGCAAAGTGTTTATTTCTAGAGATGCTACATTGCTTGAAAAGGAATTTATTTCCAAAGGAATCAGTGGGAGAAAAGTGGAACTCAAAGAGGTTGGAGACCAACAAGAAAGCCTTGAACTGATAGATGTAAAAGAGGAAGAAAGATAATCACAAAGTGTTGTGGAGATTTGAATTCCTCAAGTAACATAGGTACCTCGTAGATCTAATAGGACACACCTTAAACTCGAGAGATTTGGATATCTTGTAACTCAGGAAATTTCTCAGTCTCGCAAACTCACGTTGCCTAGGATATCATACTCCCATAGGAGGGACAAATCCCATCTACATCACTCACAGTCAGTCTCCATGTATCATAGTCACCTAATTATCACCTTTATGATAACCCTTATTTAGGATTACATTTGATGATATCAAAGCATACCGAACGACATGTGATGAGTATAGTGACTTCAGGTCTAAGAATCACAATCACCACCATCACTATGAGATCTAACTATGACCACCATAATCATGGTCTCCATGTGTTACTCTCACAGTGGGTCTGTCAGATACACTATTTTCTAACATGTATAAGTGTTCTTGGTTTGATATCACCATATCATGAGTAATGAGATTCAATCATCAACCAACACACACTCTAGTCTTATGTTTTATTGTTGTCTAGCAACCTTCCACAATAACATCCGAATAGGGACATAATGAGAATGTATACTCTTAACATATGTATGATCTCATTCCTTAATTCATGTACTTAAGACATACATCATCGAGCAATATCATCCTCTAGACATTTATTATGTTACTTCATTATCTCATAACTAAAAAATAGAATAAATTAGAAGCTTGCCTTTTAATTAATGATCAAATCATTTACATATTATGCCATTACAATCATCATATGATTGGCTCTCTAGACATACATACCAACAGACTCTCACTTGCACATAGATACAATCTCCTACAAATCATATTACAAGTGATATAACATGTCCATCATGCTTCTATTATGAAAGTGCCTTTGTCAGGGGATCAAAAACATTATTCTCAGTTGGTACTTTACAAATCTTTACATCTCCTCACTATATGATCTCTCATATGAGATAGAACCACCTTTGTATGTGCTTTGAGTGTTGATGCGATATGGGTTCCTTAGCTTGTGCAATAGCTCCATTGTTGTAACAATATAGCTCAATTGTGTTGTTGATGCTTGGAACGATCCCAAGTTTAGAAATGAACTTTTTGATCCATACATCCTCCTTTGCTGCATTCGATGCAGTAATTTAATCTGACTCTGTTCTAGAATAAAAAACTAACTCTTTCTTGGAACTCTTCTAGATTACAACTCTACTGTTTAGACAAAACATGAGTCTTGATTGTGATATGTGATCATCTTTATCAGTGTGGAAGCTTTCATCGGTGTAACCATTTACTACGAACTCTTCATGTCCGCCATAAACCAATAATTTATACTTAGTCCTTCTCAAGTTCTTTATGGTTGTCCAGTGAGCATCACCTGTATCTGACTGATATCTACTCATCATTCTCAAGGCATACGAGATGTCAGGATGGATACACAACCTTGTATACATCATCGATCCAAGTGTTGAGGCATATGGAATAAAACTCATGCACTCCCTTTCTTAATGAGAATTGGGACTTTGAGCTTTAGAGATGGTAACTCCATGTAACATGGGTAGGTTTCCTCTCTTTGAGATCTCCATGTTGAAACGCTTCAATAATTTGTCAATGTATGTGCTTTTACTTAGTCTAAGAAGCTTTTTAGATCTATCTCTATAGATCTTAATCCCCAAGATGTAGGATTCTTCTGCCAAGTATTTCATAGAAAACCTATTTCCAAACCATGTATTTACCTTTTGTAAAGTAGGGATGTCGTTCCCCATCAATAGTATGTCATTTACTTACAATATGAGGAATGTCCCTATGCTCCCACTAACCTTCTTGCACACACAAGGTTCATCTTCATTTTGAATAAATCCCAACTCCTTGACTGTCTCATCAAAACAAAGATTCCAACACCGAGATGATTGCTTCAATTCATAGATTGACCTTTGTAGTTAAAAACTTTATTTGCATCCTTTGTATTTATAAAACCTTCAGATTTGTGTCATATACACATCATCTAGAAGATTCCCATTAAGGAATGCATTTTTAACATCCATCTGCCAAATTTCATAGTCATGATAAGCTGCAATGGCAAGCATGATCCTGATGGACTTAACCATGGCCACTTGTGAAAAGATTTTATCATAGTCAATATCTTGAACCTGTATGAAACCCTTTGCAACCAATCTACCTATATAGGTTTGAACTATTCCATCCATGTTTATCTTCTTCTAGAAGACCCACTTGCACCCTATAGGTTTTACCCCTTCAGATGGATCCACCAAGGTCCATACCTTGTTGGCATACATGGTTTACATCTCAGTTTGCTATAGAAAGAAAAATAGATTGAGTGTTGAAGAGGATGCCATATCCATAACTCAAGCTCAATCTGGATATCAGAGACAAATGAATTATACAAAAACTACAACACCAAACACAGATGTAGGTTGAAGTTGTTCCCCAACTTTCCATTTACTTGAGTAGCAATGATGTGTGACTAGGCACTTCTCTTTTCTTGTGATGTTGTAATTGGTTATGGTCATTCACTACCAATGTAACATGGGACCTATAGGGTCACACATATAGGACATGACCTAGAAGAGGAGTTTGATCATGAATGATGATTGGATTATTTACTAAAGAGTTTAGGTATTCAGTTAAAGAAACAAATCAACTGACTGGACTCCCAACTGATCGGCTCATGTGATGAAACAACCAGTTAGAGTGTCAGGTTGATTAGATATTATATTGGTCGAGTTATGTACAAACTGGTTGCCAACTGACCAGTTCATTGAGTGAGTTGATCGACCGATGGTCATGAGACGAAAATCTCGCTCCGTGAGACGATCGGTTCAAGGTGTAATTTGATTGCATCAAGGATTAGTGTTGAGGTCATGTCAGGCATTAATTGGAATAGAATTGCCAAATACATATGTGGTTGGGAAAGAAGTAAAATGACTAGTTCGCTAGGGTAACTGATTGACTCGCGTGGAAACCGGTCAATTTGGCTTCCAACTGACCGGTTCGACGCTCACATGTTATGAAAATTCAGATCTTCCAGTTCCTTCCACTCCCGCATAGACTGGGAGCCCTAACCCAAACCCCTCCTATAAATAGAGGGGTACTAGGGGCCTCCCAAGATACACAATTGAGGCTCAGTTGCTCTTACAATTGTTGTCCTCTCTAGTTGTGGTAACCAAGAGAGTCCAAGCAAGTCCTACCCAATTAGGGAGGGATAGTGAGGGAGATAACAATAGGGAATCATTATGGGACAATAGGTCGGTGACTAGCACATCAATAGGAGGCACAACTCCTTCCTATCTATTCTAGTATGATGATAGAAGTTCTAGGTGGTCCATGCGGAATTCTCTAGAGGTGAGGTGGCTTTTTCCCATCGTTAAGTAGGACAACATCATCCAACAGTATATGGTGAGGGGAGCCATTGGAGATGACGACGTTTAGGTTCTCTATCCATGGAAGAGCCACAGACGAGTCCCAATGCAACTAGAAGACAATTGCACATCTACAACGACAGGTAGTATGTCGTTGGAATTTCTCCAGGACCATGTATATACTCGAAACCAACTTTTTCATTATATAGTTGTTGATGCGATCCATTGGTTTATGGGGAATATGGAATTAAAAGTTTTGTTTTTGCTGCCTATTCTGTCACCCTATTTACCAACATAAAACATAAAATCATTTAATTTAATTAAGCCTTATATCTTAATTAGTCTAAGAAATCTTATTAACATGTATCTACTTGAGATCTAGGCACAATTGGGATATATCCATTAGAGTATAATACTCTTTCTTGCATGTATTATCTTAATATCTTAGAATATGAAATCACACAAATCATGAAAGTCTTATTTTAGAAACATGTAAATATATTGAGCTTAATAAATGAATACTCTTCGGCATAGACCACTTACTTTGGTTTGTGAAATCCCACACTAAACTCATTAATACTCCCTTCTCCTTAATCATATAATATATATTTAGGTCAAAATGACCTTTCGAAGGGGTACAAATCAATGAATCCATGTTATCTATTTGGATGATAAGATATATTAACAATATTTTTATGGGTTACCAATACATACAACACTATGGTCAAGATTGCAGTTTATCCTTCCTCTATAGGAACCAAACTAGGGTTTTAAGATTTTAGAGGATGAATCATTAAATGTTGTTTCATGGTTTTTCATTATTATCATGATATTCTACCTATAATTACTTAGTCATCTATGTTGATTTCTTTACAAAATTCAAATTGTAGTGCTTGATACATCAATCTACCCATTTTACCATAGCATTCACTTAGTTTTGGGAATTAAAATTTACATTACTTTCTTAACATAATTCTTAATGACTTCATTCATCTTATCATGGCGATCTTGTATGGGTGAACTAATGGTCACTTCTCTCTCATGAAATCATTATTAACCCCAGGAATATTGAATCAAACCTTAGTCAAACAACTTCTCTAGGCCTTATCTCGTGTGAAATAATCTAAAACCCAATATTATAGTGATCCTAGATGATTGATCTATACTAGGACATACCTTCTATCACCATATTCTTAAAGCATCCTCGGTATAACCTTATAGACTTTAGTCACCTCTAGGAATCACCATACCTCAAGCTTAAACTCAGTTTATAACATGAATTCTATTATCCTATTTTCTTTAACCACCATCATGATTTGACTTGTGATTGCACTTCCTCCTTTGGATGAAGGCCCTAAAGACATCAAGAGTTCTCTAATTCTCATCAAGTATAGTAGAAAAAAGTCATTATCTCCCTCCATTCATTATTCCAAGAAAACAAAGGGATTAGTTCTACCGATTGAATAATGGAGGAAGTGACGTTTAGGATTTCTAGATTTGCATTATCTTATGAGGTTGTAGGTTTTGTGTATAAGCTCACCATAATCTGCTTATAATTCTTCATTATATAAATTGTAATCATACTTGCTTCCTCAACATTTATGGTAATCAATATTTCTTATTGTAATCATGCTAGATATATGCTATGTGCCTCTAAGTAAACACATGTTAACTTAGTTACTACTCACATCACATCTTGGAACAAATCCACAAAATTTGAAATTATAATGCTACTGATACAACATCTTATAATGGTATATAATTGTAACATCCCAAATTTTCAAGAAAAGTTAAGCCTTAGAATGTGGTTTTTCCTTTTTCTTAGCCCTTAAATGCATAGAAATTTAGGAAATGGACCAAATAATGAAATTGTTAAAAAAACTTGTCCAAATCCCAAATCTAATTGTCTAGAAAGAATTTAGATTGTCAAATTAGCATATGGTCCAAATTTGTACTTGTTTAGACTTTGTTTGACCCTCTGATTAAGCTAGGAAAGTTTCTTTATAGTTTTAATAGGAATTAATTACAAATTATATTAAATGTATTGATTCCATATAGTCTACATGCCTTCTATTATTTTCCTTTCTTCTCGCATGCTTGATCCATCATTCATTTTAGATCAGACGGCTCTCTTTTCATCTTCTTCCTCTGATATCATCGCTATTTGAACTCAGTGTCACAGTGATTCTCTCAATGAGCCATCTCTCCCTCATCCCTTATCATCGTCTCATGATTTTTTCGCCTCTGCATCCATGGTGACTTTCTAAATTTAACGAGCCTAACTTGTCTTATCCCTCTCTCTGTAGATAAAACACCTTATTAGGGCTCAATGCTCTCATCACTAGAGACATCCACCACCATCATGACGCCCCCTTTTTCCAATATAACGATGCCAAAAGAATTGCCGCCCCTCACATATTTCTCCTATACCACCAATTGTGCCCCATGTTCCTTCAAGTACTCCACCCTACTCATCCTCCACCTCCAGCTACCACCACTACATCATATTACATAATGCTTCTTTCTCCAAAATTAGGAGCCTATTAGACATCTAAGAACCACCATCCACATGTTCCTTTTTGTCGTTCCTCTTGTGATGGCATCAGTCACCCTAACCTATAGCCGACCCTCAATGTTGTGTCGGCCCTCACCACCATGCCATCTCAGTAGACTTTTGAATCCAAGAATGCTTCCCTCAACACAGTCTTGTCCCCATGATCATTTTTGGGAGTTTGGTTGGTGTTTTGTTTCATGGTTTGATTGGTTTGGTCATGACATGCCTTTCCCCTATTTTTCATTGATCTCTGACGAACTGACAACTTTGTGGCCTTTATGTCTCTACAATGCCATAGTGAGATTTGGCTTGGCCTCACAAATCATTTCCCCTTGTATTCATGTCTTTTTCTGTGGTTATTTTCCTATCCCCATTCACGGGCCTTGTTGTGTTCTCCATGTCCGAAGAGCTTCTCCATCTCTAGCGCACCACTGGGCTCGAGCTTTGGCTCATTAACCTCAACACGCTGGAAGTTGCCATAGTGAATCCTAGTTCCTCAAATTTATCCCTCTAATGGTTGCTCTGGCTAGAATCTAATATCCAAGATGCTTGTTTGAGCACCATGGCCTGAGGTGGGGGAATAAATCAACTCTTGTTATGAACATGGTACCCCTACCATGTTAGTCACATCAACAATCACACATGGGCTTTTCCATATTTTTCACACCTGGATAACTCAGTGACCACATAGCTCTATTGAAAAAAAACTATAGCTACATGGGCTCTCCCAATTGGTCCAGCTGGTGAAAGGGCCCATGAATGGATAATCTGATTCATGGGACTGATGTGGAATTTTTCTCAATTTTTTATTTGTCAGATGTTCCAAATTTCATAGTAAATAATTACAGGCTCAGAAAAATGAGCAAAAATATGATTGGGAAATGGTTTTTCATGAGTAACTTGAATCTTAAGGTTTTAGAGTATGTTTTATTTGAATAAACCTAGTTTGCTAAGGAGTTAGATTTAGGGTTTAAGTGTAAGACCCTTGACCTAGATTTATGATTAATTGTAATTACTTTGCATAATGAGATACTTAGACCTTGATATAATCTTTTGGGATGTATTAATAACATGTGACAAGCTTATATTTTCATTTTGGTCCAATTTGATTTATGTTTGCTATATATGTACTTATTTTGGACCAGTTTGCAATTTAACCATAAGTGAGGGTTATGTTGCAAATTGTCACAAGTTGCAAATGTTTCTTGTGCTTAAGCAACATGAAAGAGAAAATGATTTGGTTGGGCTCTTTGTTTGAATCATGGTTGGTGATGTGACGTCTTTTGGTGATTCTAGGGTTTACTTAGCTAATATGGTGACTATGCTAGGGTTTGAGTGTTGCAACCACTACACTACTTTTGGGAGAGTGTAGACACCATGACAAATGCTTTGTATAGTGTTGTCTCGACTTAGATGACCTAGAGGTAAGGATGGTTGAAACACTTGTCCTCTAGTGAAGTGTCTCGACCATGTATATGGTGCTTAGGGTTTTGGTTGAAACCAAGTGTGCATGAGATGTGTCTCGACCGACATAAGGTGGTATCCGACCTAGGATCACTTTTTCTGGATAAACATAAACATTTGAAATATTCATGTGAGTGGAGATAAGGCTATTTGTTTGAAGGGCATGTGTCCCTTGATAGTCTATTATGTTGACACCTCATAATCTCTTACTTCCCTCCTTTTTTGGGTATATAACCCCTTCTCTTCACCTATGAGCAACCTTTTTGACCCTATAGTATTTCTCCTTCCTTGTAACTGAACTTGAAGCTTTGGGAACAAGGACGATCTGTTCTTGAAGCTTGGATAGCCTATCAACCTCATGTTGAAGATCTTGTGCTATATCAACTCTTTGGTGGTGATTTCTTGGAGATTCTTCTCTTGGTAAGTGGTCTTAACACTTGATCATGATTCTGCTCTTTTGAAATCTCCATATTCTTCTTCCTCCTTGGCCATAGACTGTGGATCATCCATGATGGATTTCTTGAGAGGAACTACTCATCATAAGGGGTCATAGACTATGTGCTGACATGGTGAAACCTGAAGGAGAGGATGATTTCATCTCTTTCTCCTTTCTCATTTGGTTCGGCCTAGGATAGTTTTCTATCTTTCCTTAAGCTCTCCTTTGACCATGAAGCTTCTTTCTCTTCTTGAGGTGATCCTTTGGATGAAGTGTTGAATCTTGGTTGAAGTTCTTAGAGCTTGAAATCTTGGGAGATTGTTTCTCTTCAATTCAGGCAGATTATCTAACTTTTCCTTCATCTATTATTAACATATTAAGATCTGATCATCAATTGTTGTTCTACATAATAAAAATGTGTTCTTGATTATAGAAGGAATAACATGTCTTAGGGTTAACTTATGGAGTATTTTTGAGAAGTTTTTCTTTCTTATAAACCTTAAAAAGTATTGTACCCAATTTTGTAGTAAATGTAAATGTCATGTTTCCTTTGAATCTTCAACTAGGGAACCATGCTACTTTCTTTATGCTCCATTTATACTTGAATAACAGGAAGTTTTTGGTCTATTTATATTCATAAGAATCCAATATTTCTCTCTCTAAATATATCTCATTTTGTGTTCTTCTATGATTCATAATCTATGGTTGATGAACACTTGGTATATGGTGTTATTCTTTTGGTTGACGCTTTGCATTCCCTAATGTTAACCACCTATTTCGACCTTGTTCAGACCTGTTATGGTGTTGGGCATATAGATAACCTATGGTCAAGACAACCTTGGCCTTCCATTACGGTCGACACTCTTGCAAGTCACGGTTTGACCGCGACACCCTAAACTCTAAGGGTGGTCTCTACACTACTGGTTGTGATGCAACATTGCTGCATGGTCCTTTAATCTACTGGTTGATGTTGCGGCCAAGATGGCTAAGATAATGATCAAGACACATGATTAGGTTATTTCTTGAACGTAATAGCTTAAGACATAGTTGTTTGCGTTTGTGATACCTATGGGTTAAGGTCATAACCCCTTGTGATAGTAGGGTCAACATACCTTGATGTGTCTCATTTGTGACACCCCTTGGTGGAGTCACAGTTGCGATGCCCTAGTTAGGTTTCTCCTACCGTCATGGTCTCAACACCATGTCTAGATGGTGTCATGGTGGTAACACTTAGGGTCGTGACCTTGTGAAGTGTCTTGGTCATAACCAGGATGAGGTGTCTCGGTCGTGACATGTGTTATGGGTGGTCGAGACACCTATGTGTTGAGAGTGGTTGTGACATGTGTTATGGGTGTTTGAAACACCTATGTGTTGAGAGTGGCTGTGACATGTCTTATGGGTGGTCAAGACACCATGGGTAGTGAGTGATCGAGACACATAGACATATGTATGTACATGGTCAATACATAGGGTAATGGTCTACATAAGGTGTCGTGGTTATGAATGGCTAACCATCAGTAGTAGTACTTAACCCTAGTGTTCTCCAAACATGTGGGAAGGTAGAAGTAGGTTTTAGTGGTTGTATAATGTTATGAAACCCTAATCAAATACATATGCATCTTAACCCTAATCTTGTGATAACATGATATATGTTCTCATTCTACTTGAAGTGATTATTATGCGATTCTGATTTCTCTCTTCTACTTGTGTAAGACTAACTTGTAGGTGAGATGAATGTCATAGATATGAGAATGATATGATGACCCCTAAGTGATACATGTTGGTGATTATGAGTAAGTTGAGGCATATTGTGATATTGATTGTGCAAGAGTTATATGAATTGGTCTAATAACCTAGTAATTTTCTTGTGCATAAATTGAGGGATTGATATCCCGTAGTGATGTAATCTTGGTGATGACATTAGGAATGGTAGTACTACAAGTCCCATATGACGATGAGACAAGTTATCACTTAATACATTTTATATCTTCTGAAGTTGTAATCCATCCTTCATTTTGTAGAGTTTGTTTAGGGTTTATACATTGTAACTTGATTGATGCATTAAAAGATGCCAAATTGGTAATTCTGATCAAGTGAAACCCTAATCATGTAGTTTCCCTATACCATAGATCCATCTTTAATGTTAGTATCTAGATATATGGTGAAAAGAGTAACTCCTACATGAAACTCAGAGCACATATTATTGAATATGTGGGGTTCAAGTGGAGACATCTCCCTACATCCTTAAATTGTTGATATATAATGGTATAATGTTTAATTATTCAAAAACCATGCGTGAGTCTATTCTCTGGTGTTGTGCATGTACCGAGGCATACTAGTTGTTTTACAGGACCATAGCTTTGACGATGAGTTACTGTCTCTATAGGATTATAGCTTGACAATAAGCTGTTGTTTAGCAGTTTCACTATTATGTCACTGCATTGCAGACTCAAACTGACCGAGTAGTGCTGGTGATGATCATGGAGTCTGACTCTTCCATTGATCTTGTATGGTAGGGATTTTGACTTAGCAGTGTCAGTTGGATTTGAGTGGTACACCTCAAATCCTCAGGGCATAATAATAAAACTGATGATACAACCATGTAGTATATTTTCTTAGGGTCAAATACAAATCACATTGGATGACCCCATGCCTTATTTGTTGTATTGTATAGTTTATAATAGTTATACATGTTCTTGAAATTTCTTTTAAAAGTATAAGATGTTCTACTACTTAGTTGTAACTACTTAAACTGCTCAAATAGTGATACATGCTCTATTTAGCTACTTTATTATATTATTGTGCTTATTATAGTTGACACCAAAGAGTTATATATCTCGATGGGATGTTTGGTCTCACTCTGTGGGTTTGACAACTTTTTAGGTGGTCGTGGATGAGGAGGTCAAGGTCGTGGTACATGTGCAGAGCAGCAAGGAGAGTAGTAACTGTTAGAGGATGGATATGCTTCCAAGTTTTGTAGTAGAGTCCTATGTGTCGTCCCTATACTTTCAGGTCTATAGAGATATTTTGTTGTTTTATATATCAACATGTTGATTTTGGCATAGTGCCATGAGTGTATATAAATGGAATGTACATAAAAATAGGTTATAAATTGTAAGAGGTATGGCTTGAAAGCCTTTGAACATGATGTGTAACATATTTTGGCATATATGGAATACTGATGGCCCGAGTCATAGGCTTGTTTATGAAATACTTCTGCTTGAGATATTGAATTGCAAATGGTTTTAATTTACCCTGATTTGTGCTAATATTGTTATTAGTGATAATTTCACACTTTGTTTTGAGTAATCTCTGTGTGTTTGGAAAATGGTGTCACATTAAGGTGATGAATGAAATGTAAAATGATTTTTCCAATGTCATGAATAAGATATTTAGGGTTCAATGAAACCCAAGAATGTGAACAATATTTCTTCAACCTAATAAGAGGAAATGGGTCTTCTCTAAATGAAAGGTAAGTGGTTCATGCCCATGAGTATTTATATGTATCAAATCTAGTACATGTACATGCTTCTCAAAGGAGACATTCTTGTCCAATGCTCTAATAAAGATATGGAAACAAGATTTCCAATACTTTATGATTATGACATTTCATATGTGCAATATCTTAATTAGAGATGTATCACCGGGCTATTAATGTTCATCACTTAAGAAGGATAAAAGGATATGTTTCTATCATATTTCTTGGTAATGCTTCATATGAATGCTCAAGATAAGAAATGCAAGTAAGACCGCCATCCTCCCATAATTATGTGATATAACTATGTATTAATATTTTTCATTACAAATATTTTATTAGTATTCCTCATATATATAGATGTAACCATGTATTGCGTTTCCAAGCAGAATCATGCTATTAAGATTTCTTATATATGTAGAGATATAAGAAATAAGAAGTTAGTTAGATTCCTTAGAATGATTAACATCTAAAAGGTAAACACAATGTGAGAATATAATTTTTGAACATAATTAGGACATGGTCCAATTTTCAAGATAAAGGTACTATTGGGATCAAAATATATTGTAACTTGAGTTTATGATGATACTATAAGATTATGATGCATTAAGTTATGATTAAACTGCAAGATGAAACTTTATAAGATTCTTGTTTTAGGATTTAATATTTAAGCTCATATGAATGCATTAAGAAAAGACTTAATGAGATTTTATAGAGATTGAGTCACCTTGTCAAAAATCACCTTTATAGATATTTGATACTTAAGTTACTCTCATATAATATTTCTATATTTAGTTTAGATCCTTTTTCCTAAGCCTTTAGACTCAGTTGTCATATATCTAGTATCAAAAGTTAATTAAGTCATTCTATCAAATCAGAGTATTAGATTGGTTTATCTAGGTAATAAGAATATCAGATTTAGATTCAGACTTAGGTTACTCATTGTGTGAGTATCCAAATATTGAATAAAGATACATGATAAGGTTTTCAGACCCAATCTCTATTTTGTAGTAAGTAAGATCCATATTCTAATGTAGATCTAGTTCAAAGAAGAGATATAGATTCAGAATTTAGTACATGATCAATACTCAGTATTCCATTTTAGAGAAGTCTAGATTCCGAATTTAGTAACCTTAGACTTAAGATAATTAATTCAGAATCTTCACATAATATATTATATGATAAGTCCTCATTCTGAGAGTCCCAGGATGATTCAGAGGCATATGTTGCCAATTCATAGGAGTGTTTACTCCATTTTAGAGGTATTTTTTGGTAACAACAGAGGGTGTGTTGCACCATAGAGGATACTTTTGTGTCAATAGAGGGCACGTTTTGCCAACAGAGGGTGTGTTGCACCATAGAGACACTATAGTGTCATAAAGGAGGACTTATTGTATAATGGTAGCCACAATCAAATAATAATTGTAAATAAAAGATACCTTAGTTTAGAGCATGTCTTTGATCTCATTCGTGAGTATCATGAGAGAAATTTATATAAGATATTTGTGACCCAGGAACTTTGGTACAAGATATGAGACCCAAGTACTAGTGTATGATGGAGTTTTGCAACACCACTAAAAATCCTAAGGTGATGAATCCTTAGGTTTAGCCTTGCTAGTACTATGGTAAGAACTCCACCCACGTGTGCTAAGACACGCGGAAGTCTTATCGTAGTATAGTTAAGGGTCGAATCCTCGGGACAACGGTCTTGACGAAGTCAAGATGGAAAACGTTTTAGTTTTACTTAACTACTTAACAGTTGATATTTAGATCGAAAGTTTGATGTTGGTTTTAAAGCTAAACGCGAGGAAAGTAAAGCAAGAAAGTAAAGATTAAGGTTGTAAACAATTGATAAAAACCACTAGGATGTTATCGGGTTTCACACCACTACACATGGATCAAGTCATGCAACATAATAAAACAACCTGCAAAAAGAGTCAAATCAGTTAGTATCTTGTAGTCCTAGCTTCCTTTCGGATAACTAGCTACGAGAAGTGTGGAGTATTGCAATGCCATCCATTCCATAATGAATGGTCACATGCTTTGCATTACTCCTTCATGAAATGTGTTCCTCAACCTTACCAAGGTTGCACTTCCATACATCAACTGATTCCATTTCATAGTATGAAAGTGCAACGATGGGGGTGAGTTTACTCCACTCATGAAAACACTTCTAGACACCGAAACAGACATATGGAGACTACATACATCCATAACCAATCATTCAATCGATATTTAGATCTAAGGGTACAAACATAGACAATTCATACCAAAAGACAATATGTAACACAAGTTGATGATCAAGCAACTAGTATTCATTAAGCGATTGAAGTCAAACTGAAAAGAAGAGTATCTTTATTACAAGTTATTGAATTACATCGCATGAATTGAAAACATGGGTAGCGGGGCTACTCCCCGCACCCTAGTGAATGAAACTACTCGCTCATGACAAAGAAGGAGGCGAGAAGAGAGAGAAAGAACGTCATCTCCACAGAGGAGGGAAGGTTGAACCCTTGGTGAAGAGAGCAACGATCTTCGCACTTCGTGGTTGCTTGGATGAAGGATTTTCTCTTCCCACCTTCTTTGTTGAAGAGAGAGAAAGAAGAGAGAGAAGGAAGCTTGATGATGAGCACAAATCTCAAAATTGGCAGCCTTGGGGCAGTGGACGGAAGACCAGAGTGCTCTGGATCTGGAGTGGCAGCCTTTGGGCGTCTTGAAATTCGATCCTTTTGAAGTGGCCCTTGAGGTCCTATTTATAGGCTCAAGTTGAGCCCAATCGGTCTTGAGACCGTTTGGTCTCAAACGGTCTTGAGACCGTGAGGCTTCTCGCGGTCTTGGGACCGTGAGGCTTCTCACGGTCTTGGGACCGTGAGGCTTCTCGCGGTCTTGGGACCGTGAGGCTTCTCGCGGTCTTGGGACCGTGAGGCTTGTCGCGGTCTTGGGATCGTGAGGCTTCTCGCGGTCTTGGGACTCTTGGGACCGTGAGGCTTCTCGCGGTCTTGGGACCGTGAGGCTTGTCGCGGTCTTGGGACCGTGAGGCTTCTCGCGGTCTTGGGACCGTGAGGCTTGTCGCGGTCTTGGGACCGTGAGGCTTCTCGCGGTCTTGGGACCGTGAGGCTTGTCGCGGTCTTGGGTCCGTGAGGCTTGTCCCGGTCTTGGGACCGTGAGGCTTCTCGCGGTCTTGGGACCATGAGGAGTCTTTGTAATTTTTTTTTGTGTTTTCTGTAATGAAAAAGAGAAAAAGTTAGTTTATTGATGTATCTGCAATAAAGTAAAAAGTTTTAATGATTCTATTTAGTTTATCTAAGAAAGAGTATGGAAAACTAAAGATAACTAATAAGATAACGTCACAAAATGGGAGGTTATCACCCCCCCCCCCTAACTTAGAGTCTAGCTTGTCCTCAAGTTAGATAGAGCTAAGGCATGTAATGGCGAGGCGATTTTATTTGATTAGGGTTTCCATACTCTTGCTTCAATTCTAGGTCAGAGATCTACCGAGGTCTTATCAGGGCTTCTGCTTACACTAACTCTTTCGAGTATCAAAAGTTGCATGGATCTCAGGTTCCTTTTATATCGTGAATCTCGCATTGGGACCACCTTTCTTATTGTGTGCATGTCATCGACTCTAATCAGTTTTATACTTCTTTGGAGAAACCTACTGGTAGCTAGAGTGGGTATGAGGGCTGGTTTAAAAGGCTTATTGTGTAACTCCCCCTTCAAGTGGGGAAGGGTTTGTCTATGCTTTTTAGAGATTCACTACCGGGCACGACACATCTGCCTTCATGAGGGCAGCTGAATGTACCGGCCGGGTGAGCTCTTTTATCAGCCTTATCATATATTAGGAAACCTTAGGATCTCATTACCGAGCACGACACATCTGCCTTCATGAGGGCAGCTGTATGTACCGGCCAGGTGAGATCTTTGTTGGCTCTTCATATAGGTCCTTATGCATGGCACAACTCTCATGTTTTTATTCAGCACTCTGGCTTTTATTCGAGTCTCACAGGCTTAGGAAGTGGGTTTTGTTAGGGTTTTTTGATTGGGCGGCCAAGCCTCTTTTATTGAAAGAAGAAAACTGTTCTTGGGGTTCCTGACATGCACTTATTTTTTTATTGGTGGTCCGCTTGCGAGATTTCTTGATTTTGGATTTCCCTGATTTCCCTCTTGACTTTGAGAGTTTTCAGTTCGCTTTGGCCCTGAAGTTGACCTGTGAAGAGTCTGAGATAGAATTGAAGCAAAAGTATAGAAACCAATAGTGAATGAATTTTATGGATTCGCCATTTCAAGCCTGTAAGCTAATCTTATTATTCATATGAGGACTGCTTTATCTCTAACTTAGGTAAGGGTGATACTTTCCATGATGAAAGTTGTTTTATTGAGAAAAAAAATACTGGAAAAAGTCTAAGTACGAATAGAAAGTTTGAAAATGATGTGCGGAAAAAAAATGAGTTAGAAGAGTTGGAGAAGGATGATACCTCACCCTTGTCCAGTGCACTCCCCCCCTAACTTATCACGCACTCTGTCCACAGAGTGTCAAAGGGATAGGTTGAGAGATGCATGGACAAGGGCATTTAGGCGTCGGTTAATCCTGAGCTTGCCCCTGGTGCTTGGAGGAGCTTAGCTGCAAACTGTCCACGCAGGGCGTGATAGTCTACGTCAGTCATATCCTCTACTGGTTTCTGAAGAACTAAGATGGTAAACATCCAGTAGAGGACATGGAAGCCACAGTCGTTGGATTGTCGGATTTGCTGGGGACACTTGTGGCAGAAGGAAGGGCGGTGAAAGTGTTCTTTGGCATAAGCTTTTGTGTGCTGACTAAGGAGATCAATTAATCTTTCAGCACATTCTTTTGCCACTACCTCTGTGGGTGTTTTTGGCGTTACGACGTAAACTTTCTGTCATGGGTTGTACTGGCTATCGGAACTGTTATAAATTGTAATTGTTCCATCCGGTAGGTTTGCTGCCAGAAGTAGCCAGTGTTCATGGTAGAGGAAGGGTAGCATGATGAACTTCGGCGTTGTGTGTTGTAGATATGAGATTAGTGTTTCAGCTGCGCCGAAGTTCTTTAGCTTTAAAAGATCATCCTTCAGATATGGAGACGCCATGTATGCTGTGGGGTGATCTTGTCCGAGTAGAAGCTGATAGGCGGACATAAGGCCAACAGAGAGGGATCCTTTAATTTGTAAAGATTCTCGCAGAGTGTCTGCCATTATAAGAATGTCACCAGACATGAAAACGAGCTCATCATTCTCGGCGGAAAGCTTTGACATAATGAGATGTAGTTCGTAGCTAGATAGGCCTTTGTAAGCACTGAGATCGAAGTCTGGAAAAGATGGTATGATGGCAGACAACGGATCTTTGACGTATTTGCTTTGCTCGGTAGTGGAGGCCGGTCCCTTTGATTTCTCTGACTCTTTTAGAGCTTGGCGGAAGGGTCGCCGCTGCGGTCGCTGGATAGCAGAGAAGAGGTAGCGAGGGACATCATCTGGTGCCATCGTTTGGTCCTTGAAGAACCGTCTGTCGCAGATGAGCTCCATCGCATAACGTCCTCTCAAGGAATGAAAATCTTCAGTGACCAGGGCAGAGAAAAGGATTTCTTGGTTCAGCGCTTGGATGTGACGAATGGTGCAGAAAGCGCAATCCCCGGATCCTTCTGCGGCTTGAACTGGAGGGTTTATAATTTTGAACCAGGGCTGGCTCCAGTCTTGGCGGAGAGATGGGCGTGCAGCCCAAATTAACTTAAGCAGCCGAAAGGGTATGCATCTTGCTTCGCCGGCTGCTTCACCCACAAAGTTTATCGTGCCGGCGGGTAGCTCGGTGCTGCAGAAGTTATAAACCGTGGCGTCCCGAGCCTCTGTATCGACAATCATAGCTAGCCAATGGTTTAAAATTTGGAATGGCATAGTAAGATAACGTGCTCGTCGTGCTAGCCCGATACGCAGACGTTCGATGGATTTTTCTTGGATATCCTTGTATAGCAGGCCCAAGGATAGGGCGGGTGAGGCATTAAAGATAGGTTGCTTCCTCTTGTGGCTTCTGTAAATTTTGATACAGTTGGCGAGGAGGACACGAAAGATAGACATTGGCATCGTCGACCCAGGTCGCAGGATTTTGCGAAAATCTTCACGTGCCAACTTGCGCTTCGTTTTGGTGTTGTGGTAGATAATATCATCTCCTGCCTTTGTATCGTCCACGATAGTATTCAGTATAAAGATATCCTGAGCATCTAAAGTGGAAATGGCTGCCATATCAAGGTCATGCATTTTGTGCGGCAGGGGTGGTGGCGGGGGAAGCTCCTGTAGAGGGGGGGAGGATGTACTTCTGGGGCTTCCTCAGAGCCAAGAGTGTCGTTGTCGGAGTCCGAGGCAGAATCGAGCTCTTCATCTGTATCTAATTGCACTCGTTCTGATTCGTACTCGTCGAGGGGTGAGGTTGCTGTCGTGGTGGGCACTGAGAGGGGTAAGACAGCTGTTGTAGGAGGGGTGGTGCCGGTTCCGATTATGCATTGGTGGAACTCGGCGAAGGCTGCGTCTTTAGCAGCTTCCCCGATGGATCCCATAGCAGAGTAGTCAAGAAATTGATCCCCATACGATATATTAACATTATCATGGTGTGGGGAGTTGGGATCCTTATTACCGTCATGGTGATCTTTTTGTTGTCTGGGTTCTACTCCTTGGCTTGGACCCTCCCTAGCATCATCTGGTTTGTCAGAGTCTTCATCTGAGGAGGTACTGTTGGTGGAGTCCGCCGAAGAATCAGAATCGTCATCATTATGAGCATCATCTTCATCGTCGTTAGTTGTCTTCTTTTTTGCTTTCTTTTTGCACAGACGATGGATGGATTGGAGTTCATCATATGCCACTTGCACGTGCTCGTGTGTTTCGAGCAGTGCTTTGTGGGTTTCTTTAAGATCTCAATAATGTTGTTCGGCCGAGAGGAGTCTTGCTGTGAGATCTCTTACTTGAGCTCTTAGCTGAATGAGCTCATTATTTGATGACTCCTCCTGGTGATTATGTAGTTGCGTGAGGGTGGTGGTGATGTCGTCCAGGCGCGTGCTGAAAGCTTGCTGTTGTTGCTTCAGCTCACGTAGGGTCTCTGGCAGAGGTAAAGTCTGCACGGAAATCCTATCGACTTGCTTTGCCAACACTTCATGCTGACGTTGTGCTCCCTGGATCAACTTGGGCAAGTTGTTGCAGTGGCCGTCGATGTGGTCGACTTGCATGGCCACTGAAGCTTGACGTTGTTGAATTCCTTGGAGGATGCCTGGCATGGCGCGGTTCTGCTCGCCGATCTGGGCAACCTTCTTAGTTAGACCCTGTACGCATGAAAAAATAGAATTTAAAATGTTAGATGGGTCGGTGAGGAGGTTTCAGATGGTGTCAAATTTACGTCTGAATTCCTCACCGACGTTAGTAAAGGGGACCCCAGTGAACGAAGGGTGAGGTGGCTAGGGTTGGGGTGGAATGATGGTGTCATGCAGAAAAGACACTGTTGATGGACCCGCGAATTGCGTGGTGACTGTAGATGGGGTCACCAGTGATGTCGGGGTGGTGGAGGATGGAAAAAATGGTGGCATTCCCGAAGAGGGAAATGGATCCGGGAATGTTGATGGAAAGTCGGTGGATGTGAAGGAGGAGAATTCGGGCATTGTGGTGGAGAATGGGGTGCCCAAAGTAAAGAAGGATGGAGGTGGTGGAGGGGTGGTAGAGGAAGGTGGAGCGGAGGATGATTGAAGGGTGGTTGATGGTGGTGGGGTGGTGGAAGGTGGAGAGGTGGTATTGAGCTCAACATTTAGACTCATTATAAAAGAGTCTAGTGATGAGGATGTAATATTTTCTTCAGGGAGGGGGGGTTCAGTTTCAGGGTTAGGTTTCGATGTGGGTGTCCCTGACAGCTCATGAGCTTTGACGAGCCTTCTGGAAGGTCGTTTGACTAGGAGCTTTGCTGTTTTAGCTGCCGGGGCAGTTATACTAAGCTCTGCCTGCCCTGCCTTTGCTTTCTTTACTCTGGCTTTGACTGAAGCTATGATTTTGGCGATCTCGTCTTCAGTGAATAGGAGCTTGTCTTTATCATAGTCAGCAAGCTCTGGAAGTGGGAGCAGGATTCTTGAAGATTTTGTGGGGCAGAACACGTAGTTCAGCCTTCCATCCTTATCCTTTAAGATGTAAGAGTTCTTTAGTGTCTGTTCATTGGTAAGAATGTCGCCTTTTATTGGGCTGCATTTGGGTAGAAGTCTATCCATCTTGAGATATTTGATGATAAATGTGATATGACCACCCGTGCAGATTTCTTTCCCGAGGGCGAAGGCTGATAGCTTGATCAGCATGTGCCATCCAATGTTGACAGGCATTCCGTTGAGGACTGACCAAAGGACAAAAAGGTCGGATATGAGAACATTTCCTCCTTCGGATCTAGGGAAAAGTGCGCCGACGATAATTTTGTGTAACGTGCGCACTAGGCCAGAATGAACGTTGGAGGCCTTGCTTGTCCTTGCATCAAAGGTTGGTAACCCCGTTAATGACTTCCAGAAGTTATGCTTGTTGAAACTGGGGTGGTCTGTGCCAGCAGCTTTGGCATTCTTCAGCTGGTCTTTATTGTCGATGAAAATTTCGTTCAGGACATTTTCGGTGATGGCCACCTCATTGTTGAAGATTCTGGAGGTTATTCTACGGTCACCACCGTCCCTTTATTTATGCAAGATGTCCACCACTTCTTTGTTGAAGTAGGTGAAGAATTCAGTAGTTGGCTCAGAGTAGGAAATTTCAGATACAAAGCAGAGCCGGGAAAGGTTAGAATTGTCAAGAAGAGTGAGGATTCTGTGGTAGATCCCCATCTTCATCAGTATGCTGGGGCAGACATACTTGGTCGGTTTAAGGAGTTGGCTGATGGGGGGAATGATTTGGAGGTGAAGGTTCTCGGGTGGTGGTGCTGTGGTGGTGATGGGAGGAAAAATAGGAACAGTTATTGTGGCAGGGTTGGTGACGGTGGTGGAGGATGGTGGGATGCACCCTGCTAGGATTTGTTCTCTTGCACAGGCAGGGTGGACCTGCTTCCTGGCTCTCTTCTTAGATGTTGGCTCAGTTGTTGGTTCTTGAGCCAATCTCTTCCCCTTAGATTTTGTAGTGGGTGATTCTTTCTCAGGGGAAGGATGGTATTCGGAGGCCTCGTCGGATGAGGTCTCTTCGACCTCCTCGTCAGAAGGTTCTTCATCTAGGCAGCGGTTGATTCTCTTGATGTCCTTCATGACAGCAGTCAGGTTCACTTCTGCTGGGACTTTTCCAGTCCTTTTGAAGTCGTCAACTAAGCTTTGCAGATTTGCTCATTCAGCAATGAGCTTCTCTTTTGTCCAGAAGGGAGCGTCTGTTGGTCCTTGCTTAGCAGGTGAAGTCATTCTGAAATAATTGATAAGAAACAAAAGTTAGAAATCTTAAATTTTGAAATTATAACAAAGTAAAATTATTTTGAATTTGAGTTTTATTAGTTTGATTTAGTTCAAACGGTCCTGAGACTGTTTGGTCTCAAACGGTCTTGAGACCGCGAGGATCCAAACGGTCTTGAGACCGCGAGGATCCAAACGGTCTTGAGACCGCGAGGATCCAAACGGTCTTGAGACCGTAAGGAAGACGAACCGAGCGGGAGACGAACCGCGCGGCCGTTCGTCGGCTAAGAGCTGCGGAAACGATGATGGCAACAACGGCGGGAAGGAGCTCGAACGCGAGTTTTAAACGGTGATGCGTCAACCTGTCGCTGCGGTCGGTGGGTCGGCGAAGGGGTAGCTGCTGCAGAGCTGACGACGAGCCGGGAGTGACGACGAGCTAGGAATGATGACGACGAAGTCGAGAACGACGGCGATGAAGCCGAGTCGTCGGCGAAGCACTTGAAACAGCGACGCGCGGGAGTGTAGAGACGAAGGTCAGAGTGGAATGAAATAGGAGAGTTCGAGAATTCGGGAATCAAGAAGAGGGGCGTGTAGGTGGGGGGGGGGTATATTTATAGGTTTTTAGGAGCCCTCTCGGTCAGGTGACCAAGAGAGCTCAAACGGTCTTGAGACCGCGAGGAGCCTCACGGTCTTGAGACCGCGAGGAGCCTCACGGTCGTGAGACCGCGAGGATCCAAACGGTCTTGAGACCGCGAGGAGCCTCACGGTCTTGAGACCGCGAGGAGCCTCACAGTCGTGAGACCGCGAGGAGCCTCACGGTCTGGAGACCGCGAGGGGCCTCACGGTCTGGAGACCGCGAGGGGCCTAAACGGTCTCGAGACCGTTAGACCTCAAGATCATGTGGATTTTTATGTATTTTTGGATTTAAAGAAAGCAAAAGAAAAAGGAAAAACAAAGATAAACAAAAGGGTGTTTAAAAACAAAAGAAAAGGCTAGAAAAATCAGGGAAGGTGATACTCAGGCTTTGGGTTGCCTCCCAAGAAGCGCCTTGGTTTAACGTCACTGGCTCGACAATATTTTGCCCCGGCTATGCTGACTTTATAGGGTCATGAATCTCTATGGTTTGTCTTGATAACTTGTCTGCCGGAGTGTGATACTTTTTTAATCTGTGGCCATTTACGATCCTCTCTCCTCCATTATCGTCAATAATATTGACAGCTCCTGTCGGGTATATATGTTTGATTGTGAAGGGCCCCGACCATTTAGTACGCAGTTTTCCAGGAAACAGTTTTAATCTGGAGTTGAATAGGAGGACTTTGTCTCCAACGATTATATCTTTTCTTTTGATGTGGCCATCGTGCCACATCTTAGTTTGTTCTTTGTAGATTCTTGCGTTGTGGTAGGCTGTCATTCGTAGTTCTTCTAGTTCTTGGAGTTGAAGTTGTCAGAATTCACCAGCACCTTTGAGATCGAAATTTAGTTGCTTAATGGCCCACTAAGCCTTATGCTCTAATTCAACTGGCAAATGGCAAGACTTCACATACACTAATCGAAACGGTGTTGTTCCGATGGGTGTTTTGAAAGCTGTATGGTAAGCCCATAGAGCGTCAGATAGTTTGGTGGACCAATTGGTGCGGTGCCGATTGACAGTTTTTTCCAGAATAGCTTTAATTTGCCTATTGGAAACTTCAACTTGTCCACATGTCTGTGGATGATATGGTGTAGAAACTTTGTGGTTGACTCCATATTTTCTTAATAAGGCTTCAAAGCTCCGTTCCAAGAAATGTGATCCGCCGTCAGATATAATCGTTCTTGGGACGTCGAATCTGGGAAATATTATCTATTTAAACATCTTGATTACCGGTTTTGAATCGCAAGAGGTGGTTGGTAGAGCTTCTACCCATTTTGAAACGTAATCCACAGCAACCAAGATATACTTGAATCCATAAGACGAGGGGAAAGGGCCCATATAATCTATTCCCCATACATCGAAGAGTTCGATTTCTTGCCATATGTTCAATGGCATTTCATTTCTTCTGGTTATCCCTCCGGATAGTTGGCACTTGTCACATGATCGCACGTATTCATGTGCGTCTTTTGCGATGGTGGGCCAATAAAATCCAGATTGCAAGACTTTGAGGGCTGTCTTCTTAGAACTCATGTGCCCCCCAGTGGGGCCTGAGTGACAGTGCTCAAGGACCGGAGTGATTTCCGTCTCTGGGATGCATCTACGAAAGAGTCCATCTGCGCATAAGCGAAAAAGATAGGGCTCGTCCCAGAAATATTGCTTAGCGTCGTGAATGAACTTCTTTTTGTCGTGATAGGATGCAGATGGGTGAATGATTCCTGTTGCCAAATAGTTGACAATGTCGGCATACCAGGGAAATCCATTGGAGACTTTCATTAGGTGGTCGTCCGGGAGGGAATCTTGGATAGGAATTTTGTCTTCATCCTCGACTCTAATACGGCTGAGATGATCGGCGACAACGTTTTCCACTCTGCTTTTGTCTTTAATTTCCAAATCGAATTCTTGAAGCATTAGTACCCAGCGGATAAGTCTAGGTTTTGCGTCTTGCTTCTGAATCAGATATCGTATAGAGGAGTGGTCAATGTAGACAATGACTTTAGCTCCTATCAGGTATGAGCGGAATTTTTCGAACGCGTAGATGACAGCTAAAAATTCCTTTTCTGTAGTGGTGTAATTTTTTTGTGCTTCATCCAGCGTTTTAGATGCGTAGTATATAACATAGGGTTTCTTGTCGATTCTTTGCCCTAAAACGGCCCCTATGGCATAATCGCTCGCATCACACATGATTTCGAAAGGTAACGACCAATCTGGAGCTCGTAATATTGGTGCAGAAATCAAGGCATCTTTCAGAGTTGTGAAACTTTGCAAACATTCTTGGTTAAAGTTGAACTCTGTGTCCTTGGTCAGCAGTTGTGTCATGGGTTTTGCTATTTTGGAGAAGTCTTTAATAAATCTTCTGTAAAACCCAACATGTCCTAAGAAGGCACGTACTCCTTTTACGTCTTTTGGTGGCATCAATTTTGAGATAACGTCAATTTTTGCTTGATCCACCTCGATCCCTCTGTCGCTCACTCTGTGTCCCAAAACAACACCCTCTGTTACCATAAAATGGCATTTTTCCCAATTTAAAATGAGGTTTGTTTCCTCACATCTTTGTAGAACTTGAACCAGGTTGAGCAGACAGTTGTCGAAGGAGTCTCCATAAACTGAGAAATCATCCATGAATACCTCCATTATAGATTCTGTCAATCCCGCAAAGATAGCAGACATGCATCTTTGGAAAGTAGCTGGTGCATTACAGAGCCCGAATGGCATTCTTCTGAAAGCATACGTCCCAAAAGGACAGGTAAAAGTAGTTTTCTCTTGATCGTCCAGGTGTATCGGGATTTGGTAAAAGCCGGAATATCCATCGAGGTAACAAAAGAACTTCTGATGAGCTAGGCGCTCGAGGACCTCATCTAGGAAAGGCAGGGGGTAGTGATCTTTTCGTGTTGATTTATTAAATTTCCTGTAATCAATGCACATACGCCACCCTGTAACGGTTCTAGTGGGCACCAGTTCATTTTTGTCATTAATAACAACAGTGGTTCCCCCCTTTTTAGGGACCACCTGCACTGGGCTTACCCACTGAGAATCAGAAATTGGGTAGATAATGCCTGCCTTTAGAAGCTTGAGGACCTCAAGGCGAACCACCTCTTTGAGGTTGGGGTTTAACTTTCTCTGGTGTTCTCATAATGGTTTAAACTCTTCAACCATGGGCAGTTTGTGCATACATAAAGCAGGGTTTATGCCCGTCAGATCAGTCATTTTATAGCCAATGGCTTTCTTATGCTTCTTCAGTTCATCGAGGAGTCTGTTTTCTTGATCATCCTCCAGAGTGGAGCTGATGATTACTGGACAGAGCTTCTCATCATCAAGAAAGACATGTTTAAGCCCCTCGGGTAAGGCTTTCATTTCTGGAGCCTTAGGTGGCTCAGTGGCTTCTATAATTGTGATGGCCTTAAGTTCTTCAAACGTGGCTGTCAGAGCTTCTTCAGCTTTTTCTAAGTATTGCAGGCATTGTTGCACTAGTTCACTGGCCGAGAATTCTACCTCCAGATTTGTAAGAGTATTTTCAAATTCGTCGGATGGTTCAGACATTTCTAACTGGGACATTTGATATATAGCATCCAGGAGAAAGACTTCCTCTTGAATGCTTGGACCTTTCATGCTGTTTAGAACTCTGAACTGGAAAGCCTCCCTCCCAAGTCTCAAAATAATAGTTCCTGCTTCTACATCGATGAGAGCTCGGGCGGTATCTAGGAAAGGTCTTCCGAAGATTATCGAATATCTCCGGTCTTCTTGTATGTCCATAATAACAAAATCACACGGGACATAAGAATTTGTTCCTATTCTGACAGGGATGTCTTCGATAATGCCAAGAGGGGCAGTTATGGTAGAGTCGGCTAACTGAATTGTCATTGTCGTAGGTAACAAATCAGTGAAGCCTAATCTTTTACACATTGAATAGGGCATAATAGATATGCTTGCTCCTAGGTCTGCCAATCCTTTCTTGCTGGAGCCATTTCCAATGGAACACTGAATGCCGAAGGAACCTGGGTCCTTCTTTTTCTTTGGCATTTTATTAAGCAGAATATCTGAAGTGGTCTGAGCAAGTTTCACTATTTCATGCTCTTCTGTCATATACTTTTCGACAAGAGGGTTTTCAGGTATTTTGCCCAAGCGAGCACTTCAGAAAGGGCATCAAGAAAAGGAATATCAATGTATAACTTTTTCATAGCTTCTTTAAATTTTTGGAACCTAGTATCCATTTTGGTTCCTTTTAGTCTGTCTGGGTAAGGAATTCTTGGTGGGACTTCTGGGATTGGTTCTTTTTCCTTTTCTTCCTCTACAGAATTTTCTGTTTCTTTGCTTGAATTCCCCGTTGGGGAAAGAATGGCTACGTCATCATCATCATGATCGATTCTGGTGACATCAGGCAGGACACGACCAGACCGCGTGGTGACGGCATTAAGTTGTTCTGGTCTGTTTGGGTTATGACGCGGGTTTGCCTCTGGTTGCCCAGCAAAAGTGCCGGCTTGAGGTTTCAATTGAGCGGCAATCTGTGCCAGTTGGGCTTCTACGGCCTTTTGTTGAGCTTGTTGGTTTGCAAGCATGGTTTGTTGCGATTGAAGCATTTTTCTAATCAAGGATATCTCATCAGATGATTGGGGAGGAGCACCCCTTTGTTGATACTGAGTGACTTGCTGTCCTGGTTGTTGTAGAGGTGTAGTTAACTGTGGCTGCTGGGGCTGCTGCAACTGGGGTTGTTGTGGCTGCTGCAACTGGGGTTGTTGCAACTGAGGGTGCAGTCCTGAATGGGCATATTGGTAATAAGGATTCCTGGGATAGTTAGATCTTTGAAAACCTTGTTTGTAATTCCCTTGATTGAAGTTATTCTGAAATCCTGGTGGTTGTCTATTGAAAGATCCACCTTGTGCCTGCTGCTGTGGGTTGGCAGTCCCTGCAGGATTCCCGTATTGAAAACCAGGATGGTTCCTTGGTTTATCTGGGTTGTAATACACTTGGCCAGGTATTGAATGTATGGAGTTGACTTGCTCTGGCATTTGGTCCTCGGGATGCTCGATAATGGGTTCATATTGCGGCATAGGTGGTTGTAAATCCATCATGACATTGTATAACAGGCCACATGATAATGTGGGATGATCGGATGCATGACAGGCTTCACAAGTTCCAGTAGCTACCTTAACTTGTTGAACCTGAGAGCTTTTCTTCTTATCATATTCCCCGAAAGAAGTTTCGAGGGCTTGTTGCTTGCTAGCAATAGTCTTCAAAGCCTCAGCAATGGCCTTGAGTTCCATGGATTCTTCTGCTTTGTAAACCTTGTGAACGCCTTTGGGTTGGTTAGATGACCTTCCCCAATTGGATTGGTTCTCGGCCCCTAGCGTAACTATATTCCAGGCATCTTCATAATTCTTTCTCATAAAGTTTCCTCCAGATGAGGAATCTAGGAATTGCTTGATATCATCACTTACTCCTCTGTAAAATGTTTCTATCAGTTGATTTTGAGATATGCCATGGTGAGGACACTTTATCAGGAGTTCTTTGAATCTTTCCCAAGCTTCAGCAAGTGATTCTCCAGGTAGTTGGGAAAAGTGATTAATCTGTCCCCTAATCTCATAGGTTAGCGAAGGTGGGAAGAATTTCTCAAGAAACTTCTCTTCTAAAGGAGTCCAAGTAGTGATGATGGGGTGTCTATCCAAAGCGTTGTACCAGCTTAGTGCTCTTCCAGATAAGGTGAAGTGGAAAAGGTGTAACATGATTTCTTCCAAGGCAATTCCTGCTTGGGGTACAAGTCGGCAGAGTGACTTGAATCTCTTAAGGTGATCCATGCAATCGTCTCCGGGTGCTCTAGAGAAAGAGATGCCTTGCATGATCTGGATCCATTGCGTCCAAATTTCAAAGTGTGGTATGTTAATAATCGGTGGTCGGACAGGATGATCGTCTTCATAATTCTTCAGGACTGCATAGTCCCGAAGTTGCTTGTTTCTTAACGCAAGTTGAGCAGCAGCATGCTCTGCTTGGATGCGGGCTTGTTCCTCAGCTCGGATCTCAGCTTGCACCTGAGCACGAGTGTCGGCAATAAGTTGTGCTCGTTGTGCTGCTATGGCGGCGTTGACTCTTTCTGCAACAAGGCGTTGCTCTTCGGCCATCTGTCTGGCTCTTTGGCGGTTAAGTCTATTCCTTCGGTGGAAACTTCTTTCTACCTCAGAATCATATTCTGGTTCAGGGGAGAATCCGATGCTATGCGGGGCTTGCATACACATTTTCTACCTGAGTAGAAGGAAAATCACACGTTAGGATAATGGAAGGAAATGAAGAAATCAAGAAGTATTGGAGTAGTTATCAAGAAAAAGTGTAAAATCCTAATCAACCAAGAAGTTGTTAAGTAAAAACTAAAAAGTTCCGTTGTCCCCGGCAACGACGCCAATTTTTGATGGAGTTTTGCAACACCACTAAAAATCTTAAGGTGATGAATCCTTAGGTTTAGCCTTGCTAGTACTATGGTAAGAACTCCACCCACGTGTGCTAAGACACACCGAAGTCTTATCGTAGTATAGTTAAGGGTCGAATCCTCGGGACAACGGTCTTGACGAAGTCAAGATGGAAAACGTTTTAGTTTTACTTAACTACTTAACAGTTGATATTTAGATCGAAAGTTTGATGTTGGTTTTAAAGCTAAACGCGAGGAAAGTAAAGCAAGAAAGTAAAGATTAAGGTTGTAAACAATTGATAAAAACCACTAGGATGTTATCGGGTTTCACACCACTACACATGGATCAAGTCATGCAACATAATAAAACAACCTGCAAAAAGAGTCAAATTAGTTAGTATCTTGTAGTCCTAGCTTCCTTTCGGATAACTAGCTACGAGAAGTGTGGAGTATTGCAATGCCAGCCATTCCATAATGAATGGTCACATGCTTTGCATTACTCCTTCATGAAATGTGTTCCTCGACCTTACCAAGGTTGCACTTCCATACGTCAACTGATTCCATTTCATAGTATGAAAGTGCAACGATGGGGGTGAGTTTACTCCACTCATGAAAACACTTCTAGACACCGAAACAGACATATGGAGACTACATACATCCATAACCAATCATTCAATCGATATTTAGATCTAAGGGTACAAACATAGACAATTCATACCAAAAGACAATATGTAACACAAGTTGATGATCAAGCAACTAGTATTCATTAAGCGATTGAAGTCAAACTGAAAAGAAGAGTATCTTTATTACAAGTTATTGAATTACATCGCATGAATTGAAAACATGGGTAGCGGGGCTACTCCCCGCACCCTAGTGAATGAAACTACTCGCTCATGACAAAGAAGGAGGCGAGAAGAGAGAGAAAGAACGTCATCTCCACGGAGGAGGGAAGGTTGAACCCTTGGTGAAGAGAGCAACGATCTTCACACTTCGTGGTTGCTTTGATGAAAGATTTTCTCTTCCCACCTTCTTTGTTGAAGAGAGAGAAAGAAGAGAGAGAAGGAAGCTTGATGATGAGCACAAATCTCAAAACTGGCAGCCTTGGGGCAGTGGACGGAAGACCAGAGTGCTCTGGATCTGGAGAGGCAGCCTTTGGGCGTCTTGAAATTCGATCCTTTTGAAGTGGCCCTTGAGGTCCTATTTATAGGCTCAAGTTGAGCCTAAACGGTCTTGAGACCGTTTGGTCTCAAACGGTCTTGAGACCGTGAGGCTTCTCGCGGTCTTGGGACTTGGGACCGTGAGGCTTCTCGCGGTCTTGGGACCGTGAGGCTTGTCGCGGTCTTGGGACCGTGAGGCTTCTCACGGTCTTGGGACCGTGAGGCTTCTCGCGGTCTTGGGACCGGGAGGCTTGTCGCGGTCTTGGGACTGTGAGGCTTCTCGCGGTCTTGGGACCGTGAGGCTTGTCGCGGTCTTGGGACCGTGAGGCTTCTCGCGGTCTTGGGACCGTGAGGCTTGTCGCGGTCTTGGGACCGTGAGGCTTCTCGCGGTCTTGGGACCGTGAGGCTTGTCGCGGTCTTGGGACCGTGAGGCTTCTCACGGTCTTGGGACCATGAGGAGTCTTTGTAATTTTTTTTTGTGTTTTCTGTAATGAAAAAGAGGAAAAGTTAGTTTATTGATGTATCTGCAATAAAGTAAAAAGGTTTAATGATTCTATTTAGTTTATCTAAGAAAGAGTATGGAAAACTAAAGATAACTAATAAGATAACGTCACAAAATGGGAGGTTATCAGTGTACAGGTCTCCATCGAAAGATAGAGTAGAAAGATAAAAATTATAATAAAGAAAAAATATATATTATATGTTTCAAATTTTATTCAAAGCTTGGTGTTAGTTTCATGTTTATTATGTCCTAAAATATTTTGTAGAAATTTATTATTCAGTAATGTTTACTTTAGAGGGCACGTTCTGCCAATAGAGGGTGTGTTGCTCCATACAGGACACTTCAGTGTCATAGAGGAGGACTTATTGTATAATGGTGGCCATAATCAAATAAAAATTGTAAATAAAAGATACCTTAGTTTAGAGCATGTCTATGATCTCATTCGTGAGTATGATGAGAGAAATTCATATAAAATATTTGTGACCCAAGAACTCTGGTGCAACACATGAGACCCAGGTACCAGTGTACATGTCTCCATAGAAAGATAGAGTAGAAAGATAATAATTATAATAAATAAAAAATATATATTATATGTTTCAAATTTTATTCAAAGCTTGGTGTTAGTTTCATGTTTACTATGCCCTAAAATATTTTGTAGAATTTCATTATTTAGTAATGTATACTTTAGAATACTCATGCCACTCACTCTAATGATTGTTTTTCCCAGTGCATTGTTGGGGACGTGATGTCCGCAGGATTTGGAGAAATTGAAGATCAAAAGATCAAGCAAAAGCCTAGGAGATTCCCCAAGCTTAACTTGGTGGGGTGTTATAGACACATCCCACGACAAGCACTAATCATGAAATTATGGCATAAGCTGAGAATTAACCATAATACAAGGATCACCGTTAACCTTTTTCTTTTGATTTCAAACTCTTTGTTTACTCACATTCAATCACATAAAAAACTTTTTAGGAGAAATTAAGACTTGATTACTCTAATCTGATGCTATCAATAAAGATACATAACTAAAAATTCATTCAGTTCCTCACATTTCCATGTACATACAACATGATAATTAGATACATGCTCTATTATTAAGGAATCAAAGTTACACAACATCATTTACAACTCTCTAACTACTCTACCAGGACCTAGAGTGATAGGGATCGACTGAACTTAACTAATCTGAAACTTAGCTCATGTGGATAATCTACTCTAGCATTGACATTATTCGTCCACATGGTTTACCTAAAACTTGTGAGTACATGGGTGAGACTAATCGCTCATTGAATGATTACTTCAAAGAAACATGTTGAAGCACTTATATAATTACAAATAAATAGTTGAGAAACTAATATTAAGTAGAATAGAAGCAAACTATAAAGTGACTAATCATTCACAAACATACATATTACAATTTACTCAGATGACTACAAAGAGTAAATCAATCTCTTAACATTCTTGGTCAATCACAAAGAAAAATGGTAATCAGAAACATACAAATAGCAAGTTACTCTATAAAATTACAAGGAATAAATCAATAGATGCAACACTTGATTGATCTCACATTCATTTTATTATGAGCTGCACCCACATGAAGTGTACCATGACATGTGAAAGCATCACAATATTCTACAATCTCATTGTACAAGGCTTAGAAGCATGCCCAAGTTCATAACCCTATAGTCTCATCTGCCTCATCTACAGTGGGCAGTTGCCACGTCTAGCTCTCGACAACTAATGGAAGTGGCTAGATATCTCAAACTCACCTCTCAGCCTGGGTATTTAGACGATGAGTCAAAGCCCTCAGGCTTATTGTGCATCAGTGGACCTACTGATGAATGATCACTACAATAAGTAACACAAGTACCGCTGGCATCCCCGGTTGGTTTTGGGTACCACACAATTGTAAGGAGTCTGCCCTAGTGGTCAAGACTCCCACACCCTACTGGTGCTCTTCGGCTTACCTCAATCTAGACTACATCCAGTTGAGCAATCATTTCCTCCCCACATCTCAAGCCTCAACCTATGAGGATTATATAGTGTTTAGGGCATATAAATGTTTAATTAATGCTTTAAATTCACAATTCAATCAT
Organism: Alisma plantago-aquatica; assembly: GCA_963693085.1. NCBI lineage: Eukaryota > Viridiplantae > Streptophyta > Magnoliopsida > Alismatales > Alismataceae > Alisma > Alisma plantago-aquatica. The sequence goes on from OY856412.1 coordinate 794,100,363, forward strand.
CACATCAACATTTCTTAGCTTAATCTCATAAACAATTCTTTTCATAAATTATTAGCAATCTGCATCATAAACTGAGCAACTATACACCACCACTTATTTTACTAAAGAATGCTGAATTAAAAACACTTGATTCATATAATACCCTATCCTTAGGGCTTCGTTCACCTCATTCACATATCACACAACTCAAATAAGGACTATCTGCATCATAATCTTTCACTGATAAAAAACTTCTTTCAACAATTCACATACAACTAACATATATATGAAAACCTAGAGTAAACTAATCTAGGGTTTTCAATCCATTCACTAAAATATCAAACATCAAGAATAATCTTCAATTAATGAAATTATAATGACAAAACAATCAAATAAGTTGAATTTCGTGATGTCTATTTGCAAACCTTCAACTTCCCAATCATCTCAGGTTTCACCCTCTTTACTAAAATATCAGGCAAAAACTAATAACATCAAATGGAATGCAAGATAGTATATGACATATATATACTGCACCTTCATTTTAAACAAACATTCATGAACAAAAAGTTTCAAATAGGCAAACTTCTTTATTTAGTGATACAACAAATTTCAGACGTAGCCAAAAACCGCAAATTTCACTATATTCTTATAATCTCTGCAATAACTTTAGGAATTCTCTTTTTGATTATTTGTATTAATTTATAATATGATTTTATTGCCTAGAATTCATTACAATAGATAATTAATCCAATTCATATCATCTTGCAAAAGCTAGAACTAGAAGATAGTTTAGGGTTTGTAGTCACATACAAAGGAATTGGACATTAATGTTGATTTAATCCAATTTTGTGCAATCTACTATTTAAAGGAAGTACCCCTCACCTTAAGGTGTGAAACACCTTAATAACACATCCCACATCTAAAATTCTCAAGCTCGTATCAATACCCTAGCAAATCACCACTTTCTTCTTCCTTTCAACTTGGTAACCCTAGTAATGGAGATTTTTGGATAAAGAGTGAGGACAGGGGAATATTTTATATCATTTGTAATCAAATTAGAGGAGGTACGGAATCTTGACATGTGAGAGAAGAATCACCACAGAAGTCTATGCAAAGAAGCTAAACTTACTAGATTTCATCATATCTAGGATAGTGAAATACTAGGTCAACATCTCCACCACTTTCTCCTTACAAAACCCTAGCTATCCTCTCTCTCTAGAATTTTATTTCTCTAGAACAGATCAAGAAATAGTAGAGCTCATTGGGTGCTAGGTTGCTCATATAGAGCAATTGAGGTGCTTGGGTCAGTTGCAAATTGACCCTACTTATACTTTCTTTTATTTCAACATAATTTTCTAACATGAAAATGTTATTGTAATTCATTTACTGAAGAGGTCAAACCTCATCCAAAAAATATGAAAATTTACCATGGCATCGTACATGTAATTTCAGAGGTCCTTTTAAAATTTAAGATAATTTTAATCTACCAATAAATAAGTAAAAATCCAACACTACACTATTGAATATAAGTCTACAACATGGTCAGTTAAAGTATACCTCAACCAAGAACCACATTAAAAGAACATCCAAATATTCTAATATTTTGTAATACCATGCATGATTTAGTTATTCATATCATATCTAAATTTCATATAAACCCAAGCTACAAAGAAAATATGAAAAATCATTTACCATACTACTATACCTATCAAAATTTGTATTTATATGCCATCAAAACCCTAATTTTGGCAATAGGGTTTAAACTTATCAAATACTTATTCTTCAAAATAAAATCATGATTAGAGTTCCTTTTTAGGTTTGAAATATCACAATTAATCTACCATTATTTATCAAGTTTAAATGATGTTCAATCTAATTAAGCATGTAATCATTCATCTTAACCCTAGTTTACCAATTAAGCTCAGATGCAATCATAACAATTCATCCCTCCTTAAAATGGTTTCATCCCTAAAACATAAAAGTACATTCAAGGTTTCTTTTAAACTCTAAAATCTTATGTCATTATAATCTTGTATTTCAAATTTGAATATTGTTCAACCTTGAGTTCTTTGTTTTCTCTTTTAAACACAATATATTTTAAAAAAAGCCTCATAATGACAACAAAAAGATTATCTATGCCATAATAAATTATATGAAAGAGAAAGGGAAATCAACCATTTTCAAACATATCATACTCTTTTGAGGAGTTACTTCAACACTGTGAATCTGATCCAACTATCTAAATTCATACAGTTCAATTTGTAGCATTTTTCTTTATCACATTAGAGTAACTAAATAGAGTCCACTCTGTCAGTTTGAAGTTTATTATTGTGCTAGTTAGATAGTGAAGAACTCATAAGCTATAAGACTCGATTTAACAACAATTGTACAACACTGAGCTGGATTACCAGTATAGATGACTAAATCCATATCAACCCTTTCAATTTGTATATTTCTCACATATGAACAATTAAAATTACATGTAAAACAAATTTACATCCCTTGATATACCTTCAAAAAATTATACTTTCTAAAAACAAATTGATGTATTACTTGAAAGCCAATTGTTTTCTCTGATTTCTCTTCTTATTCATAATTACTTGCTTCTTCTTACTTATCCTTCTCATTTTGATCATATATATTAAACATCTCTAATAATTAAAATATTTGAGGTAAGAAATAAGAATGGATAATTCATTATTCTTATTGTCACAGTAAGAATTTATTTCAAAAATCACATTTTTCTCAAAGTGCGCTTCTTCTTTTGTTCAAATCACACATCTTACATTTCAAATCTAGTTCTTATCCTCCATTCTTAGTCATTTCCATATTATTTATATACATTTCTCATTTTCTTCCTTTAAATCTTGACTTAATATCATTGCTAGTTTACTTTCTCATATTTCTAATCTCAAGATCTTATTTTATATTACTATTAGTACTCAAGAGAAAATCACTAGTGACATCTCTTGAACTGATAGAACCCTAAACATACTAGAGTATGATCCACATCAATAACATGATTTGTTGTGATTTGATATTATCCCATAATTTGAGATTCAAAATTTTGGTCTCATGAAGTTTACTACAATCTTCCTTATCTTATCTCTTGAATTTCCTTGCTCTTACTCGACCATTCTAATAGGTTACTTTTCCAATCAATCTTATGGAGTTTCATCATCATTCCAAATTGTTCCATCATTATATTCAATAGATGTATCTACCATGGTGGTTATGTATCATTTAGAATACATTCTCTTATCACTTCATCCCCACATTACTCTCATTAGGGAGGATACAAAAGAGAAGGTGATAATGAGATTTAGAATTTCAATCTTCAAGTATTCACTTAACACATTTATTGTATCTAGGTTTAACTACTCATCATCAAGGTGAATAGACTATTTAGCTTCTCGTATCTTGCAATCTCTCTCTTTTATCATCTATATTATTCCCTCATGTTTCAACCACTTCTTTATTTTCCATAATCCTCTTACTATATGCTACACTTCCATCTATCATATTTATCTTTTACTTATCTCTTATGATCATATTTCTCACTCTCATGTATGATTTCATATTCTGTGCATATATACTTCTTATCATCCTTTTACTTTTATCAATTTGAAATTATAAATCAATATTCTCCGTACTAGTTTCATATTATGCATAATACACTACATATACTTTATTTCAAATCTAACGACTCATGCATGGATCAACCATTTTTTTCTTTCAATTAAGGTTTTCTGCTCTAAAATATAATTTACCTTTATATGACTTGTTCATTTATTTAGCTGCACCTTTGTTCTTATTTTGAGAACCAGTTCCATTTCATCACTAGGAACGTATTGAATACACTTCATGTAAACTAGGTTACTACTATATAGAGACTCTGAATCAAATGCTAGTAAAGATGAATGTACTAAAATTTACAATAGAAGTACACATTCCATGATCTCCACTATATCATGTAACCCTCGTTTTAAAATTAAACTCATCATTTCCATCACTTCATTTTTGTTTCATCATAGTTTCTTATCATAGTCTTATAATTTACATGTTCATCTAGTTCTCTTTAGTTTCATTCTTTTGAACTTCGCTTCTATGTACTTATTGTATACTTAACTCTTTTCTCCTATTTTCGCTTTGTTTTAGAGTACATAATTGCATTTTACTCAATTATATGATCCATTCATTCTAATTGATTCTTTCTAACTTGACTTTACATGTAGTTTTCTCTTATATTTCCTTGATTTCAAATTAGGTAAAGTGCCTCAATTAGCTATACGGTTCAGTTCTCTTTATCCATCCTGTCTTCTTCAATTTGTATGTTACATACTAATATATATCTTGTATCTATATTCCCTCTTTCTTCATTCCCAATTTAGGGTTTCTTATTGATAACTCAAATCTGGATCATAGATATCAATTCCATTTTATTCTTAGTTATCCTACTATTTCCCTTATATCTCAGTATCTTAGTGTATGTGCATCTTCATTACATTCTAAGTTTACATCTCTATAGTTTAATTTCTCTCATTGAATTAATAAATAGGAGTCATTAGATCCTAGTAACACATCCTTCCATCCAGACCAGGCTGAATCTGCCTTCCTAAAGTCCAGAGCTACTTAGGATTAACCAACGCCTATTCATCTCAAACATGTAGAGATAATATCCACTTAAGGCAAAATCATTTAAAGACAACTTCTGGTCTACTTGATACAAGAATGTAAACAATAACTGAAGAAACTTCATAATGTACAAAAATAATCGAGAATCATATATATATATATATATATATATATATATATATATATTTCTAAAATATGAGAATCTAAATTCAAATATACAAGAGTGTTTCTATGGATCTCTAAATGAAGCAACATATAAAACAAAAATTGTATCACATTCTATCTTGATACTCTTATTCTTTCATTACTTTTTGGTTTTCTAACCCTAATATTTCTTGGGTTTCTCTCTAGCTTATCCTCCCTCTACATACCTGGCCAGGGCATCTAGAAAAGAATAAACATAGTAGATTGATATTGGTGAACCTAAGTATTCATATATCGGGCTAGGGTATCCTAATACTTAGATCTCCCAGAGCTATTGACACATCACATCCTAACTGCACACATATGACTCTGACTTCCTATCTTAATGGTCCATGACAACTCAACCTAAGATCTGATACCAAGCTGTTACACCCACATCCCACAATAACAAATAATCATGAGATTAGAGCATAAAAAATTAATCATAATACAAAGATCACCTTTAACCTTTTTCTTTCAATTTCAAAATCTGTTTACTCACATTCAATCACATACACAGCTTTTCAAGGAAAATTAAGACTTGATTACTCTAATCTGATGCCAAAAATAAATATACATAACTAAACATTCATTCAGTTCCTCACAATTCCATGTACATACAACATGATAATCAGATGCATACTATATTATTAAGGAATCAAAGTTACACAACATCATTTACAACTCTCTAACTACTCTAACAGGACCTAGAGTGATAGGGAACGACTGAACTTAACTAATCTAAAACTTAGCTCCTGTGACAGATCTATACTAGCATTGACATTATTTAATCCACGTGGTTTCCCTAAAATTTTGAGTAGAGGGGTGAGCCTACTCGCTCAGTGAATGAGTACTTCAATGAAATAGATTAAAGAACTTATATAATTACAATTATATTTTAAGAAATTGATATTAAGTAGAACAGAAGCAAGCTGTAAAGTGAATAATCATAAACAAACATACATATTGTAGGTTAATCTAGATGACTGTGAAGAGTAAATCAGTCTCTGAACATTCTTGATCAATCACAGAAAAAATTGGTAATTCAGAAACATACAAATAGCAAGTTACTCTATAAAAATATCAAGGAATAAATCAATAGATGCACACACTTGATTTATATCATATTCATTTTATTATGCCCTGAAACCACATGAAGTGTACCATGACATGTGAAAGCATCACACCACGCTACGATCTCATTGTTCAAGGCTTAGATTCATGCCCAGGTTGATAAGCATATAGTCTCATCTACCCCATTTACAGTGGGCGGTCACCATGTCTAGCTCTCAATAGCTAATGAGAACGACCAGATATCTCAGACTCCACCTCTCAACCTGAGTACTCAGGCAGTGAGTCAAATACCTTATGATTATTGTACATCAGTGGACCTACTGACCACTAATCACTACAACATGTTATATAGGTACCATCAACATCCCTGGTTGTGTTGGGTACTACACAACTGTAAGAAGTTTGCCCTACTTGTCAAGACCCCCACACCCAACTGGTGTGCTCCGTCTTACCTCGATCTGGACTACCTCCATTCGGGAAAATGTTACCTCCCCATAGAGCATGCCCCATCCTATGAGGATTTTATAGTCTTCAGAGCTTCTAAATGTTAAATTCACTCTTTAAATTCACAATTCAATCATCACATCGACATTTCTCTGCTTTACCTCATAAACTGTTCTTTTCATAAATTATTAGCAATATGTATTGAAAATTAAGCAAATGTGCAACACCACTAATTTTATTGAAGAACACTGAATTGAAAACACTTGACTCATAGAATACCCTATCAATAGGGTTCCATTCATCTCATTCACATATCACATAACTCACATTAGGACTTTATGCATCATAGTCTTTCACAAATAAAAGACTTCTTTCAACAATTCACATACAACTAACATATAAATGAAAACCCATAATAAACTAATCTAGGGTTTTAAATCCATTCATTGAAATATCACTCATCAAGAATAAACTTGAATAAATGAACTTATAATGATATAAGAATAAAATCAGTTGAATTTCATGATGTTTATTCACAAGCTTTCAACTTTTCAATCATCAAGCATTTCACCCTCTTTATTGTTATATCAAGCAAACACTGATAACATCAAATGAAATTCAAGATAGTAGTGACATATATATAATATGCATTCAGTTTTAACAAATATTCATAAACAAAGATTTCAAATAGGAAAAATTTATTCAGTTATGCAAAAAATTTTGGACATATCCAAAAACCCTAAATTTCATTATAATTTTATAACCTCTGCAATAAATTTATGAATTCTCTTTTAGATGATTTGTATTCATTTCTAATATGATTTTATCATCTAGAATTCATCACAACATAGAATAATCCATTTCATATCATCTTGCAAAAGCTTGAACTAGAAGACAATTTAGGGTTTGTAGTCGCATACAAAGGAATTACATATTCATGAAGATTTATTCAATTTTGTGCAATATACTGTTTAAAGGAAGCATCAACTCACCCTATGGTGTAAAAACACCTTAAAAATGATGCCGACATTTGAAATTCTTTAAATCATATCGAAACCCTAGTACCACTTTCTTATTCCTTTCAATTCGGTAACCCTAGGAATGGACATTTATGGAGAAAGAGTGAGGAAAAGGAAGATTTGATATCATTTCAAGTCAAATCATAGGAGGGATGTAATCTTTACATGTGAGAGAAGAATCACCATGACAGGATATGCAAAGAATCTAAACTTACTTGATATCATCATATCTCAGATAGTGAAACCATAGGTCAACATCTCCACCACTTTCTCCTTTCAAGACCCTAGCTCTTCTCTCTCTCTACAATTTTGTTTTTTTAGAATGGATCATGAAATATGAGAGCTCCTTGGGTTCTAGGTTGCTCATATAGAGCAATTGAGGTGCTTGGGTCAATTGCAAATTGACCCTACTTATACTTTCTTTTATATCAGTAGCATTTTATGTCATTAAAATGATACTATAATTTGTTTACTTCAGAGGTGAAACCTCCTACAAAAATTATGAACATTTATCATGGTGTCTTAAATGTAATTTGATAGATTCTTTTAAAATTTAAAATCATTTTAATATTCTCATAAATAATTAAAAATCCAACACTACACTGTTGAATAGTAGTTGACAACATGGTCATTCGAAGTATATCTCAACTGAGAACCATAGTCAAACAACATCCAAATATTCTGATATTCTTCTATATCACGTATGATTGAGTTATGCATATCATATCCAAATTTCATATAAATAAAAGTTATAAAGAAAATAGGAAAAATAATTTACCATACTGCTATACCTATCAAAATTACTACTTATATACCATCAAAACCCTAATTTTGGCGATTAGGGTTTACACTTCTCAAACCCTAATTCTTCAAAATAAAATCATGATTAGATTTAATTCTTAAATTTGAAATATAATAAAGCTACCATCATTTATCAGCTTTAAACGATGTTCAATCTAATTAAGCAAGTAATCATTCATGCAGTTTTTTATGGACCTTGATATGTTAATTATAAGTAAATGAAGAGGTAAGGAATATTTTGTGGACGAATTTTATTCAAGGTAGGTAGAATTGTAACATCCCAAATTTTCAAGAATAACCCAAGCCTTAGAATGTTGTTTTTCATATATAGAAATAGTTGAGGGTCTTAATGTAAAAAGACAATGAAATGAAATTTCATTGAGGATAATAAGGTGAGAAGAATGAAATGAGACCCAAAGTACATTTTCTCTTTCATCTATGCAATATGTGATGTAATTAACTCAAAAGTATGAGTATTAGTCTTCCCTTTCCTTTTTCTCTCTCCTATCCTTGAAAAATGTTTAAGAGAAATGAAAGAGAAAGAGAAAAGAAGTAAATATAAATATGGAGTAGATGACCTGGGCAAGAAGCTTTCCTCTTTTACTTTTATGAATTTTAATATAAGAGGAAAGTATCATTTATTGTCTTTTTCTCTCCCCTCAAAAGAAGTTGCTCAAAAATGCGTGAAAGGTAGATGAAATGACTTTTTAGTTTGTGATAATCCATTATCTCAAATTTGGACTCAGGTATTGGCAAAAGAAGGTCTTTTTTCCTTTTTCTCAACCCTTAAATGCATAAACTTTTGGAAACATACCAAATAATGAAATAGTGGAAAAAACTTGTGCAAATCCTAAATCTAGTTGTCTAGGAAGACTCTAGACTTTCTAATTAGCCTATGGTCCAAATTTGGGCTCATTAGACTTCACTTGACCCTCTAATTAAATTAACAAAGTTGCTATATGGCTTAAATAGGAATTAGTTATGAATTACATTCAATGTGTTGATATCCATACAATCTTCATATTTAATCTATGTCACGCCTTCCATTATTTTCCTTTCTTCTTCTATGCTTGATCCACCGTCATTTTAAATCAAACAACTCTCCTATCATCCTCTTTCTCTGATAGTTTCATTCTTTGAACTCAGTTTCACAGTGTTCTCTCGATGAGTCCTCTCTACCTCGTCACTTTGACTCGTCTCATGATTTCTTCTCCTCTAAATATGTGGTGAATTTCCGAATCAAACTAGCCCTTCCTAGTCTTCTCACACTCTTTATAAATAAAACACCTCTTTAGGGCTCAACCCCCTTGTCACTGGAGAGATCGTCTCCATCACGACATCCCCTTTTTTTAATATATCGATGTCAAAAGAACCTCCACCCCTCACAAAATTATCCTTTATCTGCCAATTATGCCCCATGTTCTTCCAAGTAATCCACCGTACTCATACTCGCACTCCAACCGCTATCGTTGCATCATTGTCCTTGACACTATTTTCTCAAAAATTGGGAGCCTAGTAGGCATTTATGAACCACCAGCCATGTGTTTTTTTTTTCATTCCTCCTGCGATGGCCTCAGTCTCCCTAACCTATAGTCAAGCCTCAACATCATGCTGGCCCTCACTACCATGCCATCTCAATAGACTTGTGAATCCAGAAACGCCTCCCTTGACATGATCTATTCCCCGTGAGTGCTTATGGGAGTTTGGTTGGTGTTTTGCTTCGTAGTTCACTGGTTTGATCATGATGTGTGTTTACTCTATTTTTTATTAATCTCTGACGAACCACAAGATTTGTGGCACTTCTATCTCCACAATTCCATAGTGAGCTCCAGTTTGGACTCACAAATCATTTCCCCTCATCTTTGTGCCTTTTTCCACAATTATTTTCCTGGCCTTAGTCTTGGGCCTTGTTGTGTCAGCAATGGCTAGAAAACTTCCCCAGCTCTAGCACAACAATGGGCTTGTGCTTTGGCTCCCTTGGCTTGGTGCAAGTTTTTTGTAGGGGATCCCAGTTCCCCATGCTTAGCCCTCCAACACTAAATCTGGTTGGAGTCTGATCTCCAAGCTGCTCATTCAAGCACCATGGCCTGAGGGGGGTAACAAATCAGGTCTTGTTATGACCATGGTACCCCTACCATGTTAATCACATCATCAATCATGCATGGGCTTTTCCGGATTTTTGCACCGAGACAACTCAGCAACAACATAGATCTATTGAGGAAGACCCGCAACCACATAGACTCTCATAATTGGGACAACTGGTTAAATGTCCCATGAATGGATAGTCCAAGTCATGGGCCTGATGTGGAATTTTCTCAATTTTCTATTGGTCAGATCTTCCAAAATTCACAGTAAATTATTAGATGCTCAAAAAATGAGAAAAATATGATTCAGAAATGGTTTTTCATGAGGAATTCAAATTTCAAGATTTTATAGTCTGTTTTCCTTCAAATAAACCAAGTTTTCTAAGGAGTTAGATTTAGGGTTTAACGTTATGAATGAAATTCAAAATGATTTGTCCAATGTCATGAACATGTTATTTAGAATTCAATGAACCCCATGAATGTGAACATGATTTCTTCAACCTAATAAGAGGAAATGAGTCTTCTCTAAATGAAAGGTAAGTGGTTCTTTCCCATGGGTATTTATATTTATCAAATCTAGTACATGTAAGTGCTTCTCAAAGGAGACGTTCTTATCAAATGTTCTAATCAAGATAGGCAAATAAGATTTTCTAGTACTATATGATTATGAAATTTCACATGATCAATATATTAACTAGAGATCTGTCATGGGGTAATTAATGTTCATGACTTAAGAAGGATAAAATGATATATTTCTATCATATTTCTTATTAATGCTTCATATGAATGCTCAAGATAAGAAATGCAAGTAATACTGTTTTACTCCCATGGTTATGTGATATAACCATGTATTAAGATTTTAAGTACAAATATGATATTAGGATTTCTCATATATATAGATGTAACCATGTATTAAGATTCCAATTAGATGCATGTTGTTATTATTTCTTATATATGTAGAGATATAAGAGCTTAGAAGTTACTTAGATTCCTTATAATGATTAACATCTAAAAGTTAAGTACAATGTGAGAAAATAAGTTTTGAACATATTTAGGACATTGTCCAATTTTCAAGATAAAGGTACTATTGGGATCATAATGTATTGTAACTTGAGTTTATGATGATACTATAAGATTATGATGCATTAAGTTATGTTTAACTTGCAAGATGAGATTTTATAAGATTCCTATTTTAAGATTTAAGATTTAAGCTCATGTGAATGCATTAAGATCATATATAATAAGATTTATAGAGATTGAGTCGCCTTGTCAGGAATCACATTTTTAAATATTTGATGCTTAAGGTACTCTCATATACTTTATATTTCTATATTTAGTTGAGATCCTTTTTAGTAAGCCTTTAGACTCGGTTGTCATATATCTAGTATTAAAAGTTAATTAAGTCATTCTGAAGTATTAGATTATGGTTTATCTAGATAATAAGAATATCTGATTGAGATTCAGACTCAAGTTACTCATTGTGTGAGTAGCCAGATATTTAATAAAGATACATGATAAGGGATTCAGACCCAATATCAATTATGTAGTAATTGAGATTCATATTTGGATGTAGATCTGTGACGGCCCTAATTTTAGGAGTTCAATACCCGAATTACTAGTTAAAGGCAAACATGGAGAAAAATGGTTTATTTTCATATCATGATATCTATATGGCCAAATTAAGAAATTTGAGCTTGTGTCGATGAGGTTAGAGGTCAATTCATGTATATTTAAGTTGAATATCTTTAGATACGTATCCCTTGGACTAACTCATTTGAAGGGTCAAATGATGGAATTTGGGTGCCTAATTTGTATGTAAGGTGAACTACACTACGTGGAATCACTGATTAGAATTATAACATCAAAGATATTACCTATGAGATTCTATTGAGGTTTAAAATAAAGAGGAAAATTATTAAATGTTTTAGCCTGAGACAATGGCCAACTATTATTATAAGAAATTTTTGGTTGTTGTATGTTCACGTGACCTTTGAACATGAAGTGGCTGGGAAGTGGTCAAAAGCATGACTTGTCTTCATGATCCGAGACTTACAGAGCTTATGGTAACAAATCTATTCGATAGTGTCCACGTGCCTTGATTTTGTTTCACTAGATTCATCATGACCGGTTTGATATCCAGCACTTGGAGGAGTTCTGTTTGTTACCATGACTACCCAGGTCTATTTCGTAGGCATTAGAATGGGTAGCAGTACTACCTAGATGAATCATAGGACCAATGGAAAGATAAAGGGATCAAGAGCGTTGAGACAATGCTAGGAGGTCTCTACTGATTCAGATTATACCTAGCAGTGGCAATGGTCCTTAAGAAGCTCCCTGGCGCATCTGTGGATCAGAATGAACACCAAGGGAAAATCATCATGACGACCTGCTCACATGGGGATATTGAGGAGAAGGTGGTTGTAAGGCCATGGAGCACCTTGTACCATCAGACTTATCACTTAGCTTACTGTAGATCTCACCAAGGCCCATGACCATAGGAAGATAGACCTGCAACTCGGCTAGTATAGGCCCTTCCATGGTGCGGAGCAATACCCCCGCCATAATCTCCGATCCCTACCACCACTACTTCTTCCCTGCTGCTAAACACCACCGCAAGTCCACTGTCAATGATCACTTTAACCACTGGCATCAGCGCCCACAGAGATCACAACAAGGATCACCTTGCACCCAGTTTGGATTGGCACTGACAGCAGCAACACATGCAAATAGCAAGCATCACCAGATACCTATGGATTCTCACCTCACCATCAACAACCTATAGAAGTCAATGACACTTCTCCTCTACCAGCCCACCACACAACCCGACCACCTGCTCCACCGTGGCCCCAACTAGAGGACGGAAAACAGCCAACAATGCTTCCCCACCATGGATGCTTTCTGAGGAGGTTCTAGAGGTGACCACGAATCTTCTAGGCACCTCTTTATGCCATTGGAACCTCGCTAGAGAGGATGACATTGAGTACCCTGCCAGACCAGAGCCAAACTTCACAACGGTAGAACCTGAACCAGGATCTACCTCCTCGCTAGGGCTCCAAGCAGGATGTCATCATGGAGCTTTGAAACTCTGCTCATCCAGATGAGGATCGGGGTGGAGCACCTTGTCAACCTTGGCATCAATGATGTAGATCATCAGAAACCAACCTTCAAGCCCACTGGCCCCACTTAATCGCTCACCAGAGTGCTCAGCGAATAGCGACACCCAGCGAATCGGGGACAAAGGTCCTCCCGTCGCGATGCAGGAGAGAGGGCCCGAGGGAGGCTTTTGAACCTAGGCCAATACAACTGAGTTACCCCCTGAACCATACCAACTCTATAAGGATGAAAGGAGAGGGCCAGTTTCCAAGACTTGGCACTCATCCAGATCCTAGACGTGAGATCCAACAACTATCGAATTTCATGAAAGGTAACTCATTTCTTTGTTTTCAGAGAAAATTGAGATCTTGTATAAACCTTTACAAATACCTCCCATGGCCAATAATTACCTCAAACATACCCCTACACTCAAAAAAATGCCCTATTTCTTATGAAACCTTTAGAATAGACTTTTGATACATATTTGTTGGTGATATTTAATTTAGTTTTTAATGTTCCTTTTAATGGTTTATTGAATGAAATAAATAATATCCAGTTGAGATTAATTCTCATAAAATTGTCTTAGAACCCTAACAATGATATACATCCATATTTAGACTCTAATATGAGTAATATATCTAAATAATAGGTCTTTTTCTATTAAAGACTATTTAGATGCTTTCAATCCCATGTTAATTTTAGAAAATAGACTAATCGTCGGAAAATTGTGAAAATCAAACCAGACCTAAATAATGACCTCTAGATCAGTAGAAAAATATCAGAGACCAATTAGGATTAGTTTGAGCCTAAATTTTGATAAATCCTAATTTGGACCTAAATATCATTAATAATGGTGAAAATCATATTAATGATGATTATTATTATTAATCAGGTGATGATCGGATATCTAGATGAGCAAGAATGATTAAAAAAATCTCTGAACTCAGGTACGTGGGCTTTATCTAAGTATATGACTAGTTTTCTTGTGTACAATAGCTATGATGTATTTCTTGTCTTTATTTGAGAATATTTTTTGGATGTACTATGACTATAGTATCTTCTCCATGTCGATAAGAACAATAAAGAATATAGATGGTTTGTAGCTACTAAGTGGATATATGCCCTCTCTCTCTCTGAATCCTTTCTCTCTTCCTCTACATATAAGCTCGGCACTCGGTCTCCATAGCCCAAGGGGCGGGGGAAAATGCAGTGCGACATCTCTCTCTCCCATCTAAATATAAGGTCAGCATTCAGTCCCCATAGCCCAAGGGGAGGGGAAAAATGAAGTGTGACATCTCTCTCTCTCCTCTAAATATAAGGTCGGCACTCGGTCCCCATAGCCCAAGGGGCAAGGAAAAATGAAGTGTGACACTACTTAGTAGAACAAATGCATCAAAAGACATCTAAAAATATGTGTTTACCCGATTATCACTTTAAATAATGTTTTCTTTACCCTTTCTTTCTCAAGTTATTTCAATTATTTCAAGTTAAATAATGTTTTCTTTACTCTTTCTTTCTCAAGTTATTTCAATTATGCAAGCATATTAGTATGTATCTTTCTACCCACGTACACAACACCTTATGTGTTGATTCGTTGTTTCATGTATGTTTTAGGTTCATAGATAGCATGGGTGGAAAAGATGGGAGTGAGCAGTTTTCCAAGTTTACCTATTGTGTTAAGATCCTAGTTAGCATACATGTTTAGACTTGTGTCAAATTTTGTATTCAATGTGTAAATGTAATCTGTAATAGTTCATGTTGTAATTAATGTGCATGATGAAGGTTGAGAATGCTATGGTGTATGCATAAAATTCAAATGTTCATGTATGCATATTATGCTTCCGCATCGCTCTCTGAAACGATTGCCTAAAATTTTCAAATTCATCCTCTCAGGCCTTCTAAGTCTCGAGATGGAAGAAATCTAGGGACGTTACAAGATCTGGTTCAGAGAAGAGATTTAGATTTAGAATTTAGTACATGTTCAATGGTCAGTATTCAATTTCAGACAAGTCGAGTTTTAGAATTTAGTAAGCTTCAACTTAAGATAATGAGTTCATAATCTTCACATAATACTTTATATGATAAGTCATCATTCAGAGAGTCTCGAGACAGTTTAGAGGCATCTCCAATTCAGAGAAGTGTTTACTCCATTTTAGAGGTACTTTGGAACCAACAAAGGGTGTATTGCATCATAGAAGACACTTCGGTGTCAACGGAGGGCACGTTGTGTCAACAGAGGATGTACCTCACCATAGAGGATGATACAATATCACATAGGATGGCTTATTGTATAATGGTGGACACAATCAGATAAAAATCATAAATAAAAGATACCTTAGTTTAGGGCGTGTTTATAATCTCATTCATGAGTATGATGAGAGAAATTTAGATAATATATTTGTGACCAAGGAACTTTGGTGCAGGCCATGAGACCCATTAACCAAAGTACAGGTCTCCAGAGAAAGATAGAGTAGAAAGATAAGGATTATATAAAAGAAATAAGAGATTATATGTTTCAAATTTTATTCAGAGCTTGGTGTTAGTTTCAAGTTTACAATATCCTTGAATATTTTATAGCAATTCATATCTTCAGTAATGTATACTTTAGAATACTCATGGCACTTACTCTAACGACTATTTTTCCCAATGCATGGCTAGGGACGCGAGGTCCACACGATTTGGAGCAACTGAAGATCAAACGAACAAGAAAAGACTAAGAGATTCCTCAAGCTTAGCCTGGTGGGGTGAAATTTAATAGGACGATTCAAAGATTTAGATATCAGTTACATCATGCCTTAGTTTTGGAAGTTGAAGTTTGGCTTAATAGATTACATTCTAATACGAACAAATTGTAGTTTTCATATTCATGAACTATTCATGAATTTGATTTCATTCAATACAAAATGTTTTATTTATTCAAATTACAAAGATCATCATTTTGTGACACCCCCTTGAGTTAGTGTTCTCCCGCTCAATGATATCTATATGTTGTGAAAATTGGGGTGTTACAATAATGATGTTCGTACTTATAATGGCATTAGGTTCAAGAAACTATAACTCTTAGGCGCTTAGAATTATCTATGTCTAGTGAAACCTTTTGATACCAGATGCATATATACTTGAAATGGCTTATCTTATAATGTTTATCTCATCTCCTCACCAATGCACATGTCCCATACCAAATACACTTGAAAGGGTGAAACAACCATCATGAGATTTTAAATTCACACAACATTCCCTCTACAATCCCATATGATATGTGTTCCATACCACACACCACTGGAGATAGAGAGGTCATGCTACAAGTGTGGTTTTTTAATGCTGACATGTAACTAACCCTAATGGATATCTAACTAGACCTCTAGCTTGGAATCTATTATCTTTGCCTAATTTCTTTTGTAACAAAGGTCACTAATAGTTATGCTATCAATATATTCTGGTCTCTCTAGGATCTAGTGGGTGGTCTAGACTAAGAATATGAGAATTTGCCTGATGCCCATATACATTATTGTCCTGATACCATATTTTAACACCCCAATATTAGTATCAAATGAGAGGAAGCTAATATGTTCAACTTTAGAGTGTTACAAACATGATACTCATCACAATAGCAATAGAAAGAAACCAACACAGACTAGTGTACAAAATATATTCTCATAAATTCTCAGGAAAGGAAACTTGGTTACATCGAACTTTATAAGAAAGTCTAAATAGATTATACAAAATCCTATACTTTGTCTTAATATTTTTGATAAGTGTAGATCACTCCCCATCAATCAAACCTCATAAAGTTCCGGTTGGATACTTTTATCTCGACTATGCCTTGAAGATTCACACTTGCAGACATCTCATCCCCATCCATGTACAAACTAGAATACTACAGTCAGAGTAATTGACATTAAATTTCTAATAAGATAAAATCTATATACTATACTTACAAAGACAAAACTAAAAAAAAATACTAAAAAATGATGAACTAAAAGCTGAAAGTTGCACACTCTCACTGAATAAAGGTATCATTTATTTATGAGATCTATCTATATTGTGTCCACCATGATACGATAAGTCCTCTTCTATTTTTTCATGGCTACGCCTCTGAATTGGTACCAAAGTGCCTCTGAATTGACACTACATGCCTCTGAATGACACCGACATGTCACTAAGTTGGTAGTGACGTACCTCTGAATTGGAGTAAATACTCCTCGGAATTGGCATTGCATGCCTCTAAATCATCTCAGGATTGACTAAATGAGTACTTATCCTATAATGTTTTATGTGAATGTTCATATTTAATTATCTTAAACCTAAACATACTAAATTATGAATTTGAACTTATTTTATACTGAAATTGAATATTGACAACGGAACATGTACTGAATTCTAATTCTAATCTAAATCTCTACTCTTTAGTCCTAGTTGAATCTACATCTCACTCTAAATCTTATATTATTATTATCTTGATAAATCATAATTTGAAACTTTGATTTAATGGAATGCCTTAACTAAAATCTAATATCATATATATGAAATCTAAGTATAAAGGCTTAGGAAAATAAAGTGAATAGATTATAGGAATACTGAGTATCTAAAAGTAATATAAATCTCAAATTTCTAAAATCTAAAAATTGGATGACATAACTCAATCTAAACGAGATCTAATTTCTCAAAGCATGACTGCATATGAAATAAACATGAAAAATTAAAGTCTAAATGAAAATTAATCTTTAAGTTACTTTGTAGGAAGGTGTAGACTGCATCATAATAATAATGAAATTCAATGGACATCGCCTACTTACATGTACGGAAAAGAGTATATAATCTTCATCTTGGAATTCTCTAGTTAGGACTAAATCCTTCTCAAATTTTTGCAATGTGAGATCCTATAGTTCAATGATGGTATTCACACCTATAGCATCATTTTAACAAATATCAACACATATGCACACAATTCACTTATCTAACTTTTCCTCAATAGAATTACCCTATCTAGATCTTTATAGAGTTTGAAATCTCATTCAAGTTTCTCTTCATATATAAATCGTTCCAGTTGAGCCCT
Organism: Alisma plantago-aquatica; assembly: GCA_963693085.1. Classification (NCBI taxonomy): domain Eukaryota; kingdom Viridiplantae; phylum Streptophyta; class Magnoliopsida; order Alismatales; family Alismataceae; genus Alisma; species Alisma plantago-aquatica. The sequence continues at coordinate 794,118,731 of OY856412.1, forward strand.
TTTGCGCCATATTCTAACAATATGATAAGTTCTCATGAATATCTAAAATATCTTAACACACTAAAATCTAATTATTTATATTATCTTGATTTATGATTCCTTTCAGTCTAGTAGGGCCTCATGCTTGGTGGCTCATTGATTGCCCAGTGGGAAGGAACCTGAACAATGTCCCTCCTTCTTTTGTAGGTGTGAAATAAATGTATCATGATTCACCTATTACACTACAAAAATGGAGTGTCACATGGGGTGCTCTCTTAAGGTCAAGGCCTTGATTCTAGTCATGCAAAAGCTATGTTGATAGTACTACAAAGGTTTTCTAACCCCTTTTAAACTCACCTATAATGCACTTGTGCTCCCCCTTGTCCTCCTCTCCCATGTCCCTTCTCCGCTTCGTGCTTCAGACCTAACATCATTATTGCCATCCCAGTCCATGAGCCAATGCTTGATGATCTGACCTGGTCACAACAATCCAAACATCCTACAACCTTTTGCCAAGATTCTTTATCCAAATCAGCACCTTGGGTATGACTTTAGAGGTCGGGGGAAAGCCAAAACCTGACTCCTTGCAAAATCATCCTCATCTTCTTCCTCATTTTCACCTTCTTTTTCTCAATTTTTTCTTGGGAACTTTGCATATATTCCAACACGTGAAGCTTTTATTGCATCCACCCCATCCCGATCTCACCATAAGACCCACGCTTGTTTGGACTCTGATTGAGTCCTTGTTTTGGAAAAACATGTACTGGTGAGGTTCTCTATTTTTCTTCTTATAGTTACCACCCTCTGGTGATTTGCCTGGTGCTCCAAAGAACCTATGGGTTGGCTATGAACCAAGGGTTTCCCCCTTTTCTTAGTTCAATGCTAAAAATGGCCCTAACATGTTATGTACATTTTAATTTCTTCTAAAACACATACAGGATACACCATGCATCTAAATGGTCCCAAACCCTTCATATAACTAAATTATTCATGTAGAAAATTCAAATGATCTAAAACAAAGTCTAAACTATCATAGTATAGTGTGTTTGATTTCACTAGTCCTACAATTTTGATTAACTAATTAAATCATTAACTAAACTCTAAACTTCACCAAAATTGTACCACACACAATGCCTATTATAAAGAACACAATATCACTCCTAATTTCATCTCCACTTGCATGTGAGAGCCTAACCCAGATCCATCAGTATAATAAAATCATCAAATATCCATAAATTTGGTTAACATGGTTATATAATCCAACTGTATATATCATCGAATTGAATGACCTAATTAATATCAAGCTTTACCATACCTGAACTATGATCTTCTTGTGTGTTAACAAGCATAAAAACATTCTAAAATTCAGTTTCAATGATTCTTATACAACAAAACTGATCAATTTGCACAAAAGACCCTTTCGACATACTTTTTTTCCTGATATCCAAACATCATAAAAATTGGATGGAACCTTATTATAACCATAAATCAATCCTATATTGACGTCATGAATAACATTGTCATATACTTCCTAGGTTCCAAAATATAGACTACGACAAGATACAATCCGCCTCGACATTTTCCTTGAGGAAGAAGTCTATTTGAGACCTGACTAGTGATAAATAAATCATAAGGGTGAAAATCAATAAAAGCTTTGTTGTCAGCGGCAAAAAATGATGTATTGAGAGAAGATTCTTCTTGGATTTTAGAACTTTTAAGATATATTAAAGACCATATTGTAAAAGGGAGTTTGAATTTGGGAGTGACCAGTATAGTTGTTGGACAAACCTACACCATCCTCTATGCACACTTGTTCCTTTCCCTGGTACATTTCACAGACAAAGAGTTGATTGAGATCACTTTTAATGTGACCAGTTTATCCAGAGGAGGCATACCAGTTGGTATAAACTGTTAGGATGGAGTTTGGGTCTAGTTTACAGCATGTTCAGCAGCCGTGTAGGCATGATCAAATCTGAAGTAGCATCTCACGACACTATGACTAAATTTGCAACAAACTTGGCAAGTATGGCGAGTGTTGGAGGAGTTGTACATTTCACTAGATGGCGTGCCTCTACCATAACCACTACTTAGACAAACACCTTTGTTGCATGGAGATAACTTGCCACACCCAACACTTCAAACAACATTTTGCCCAGAAGCATCTATGATCCGCAACTCATTTGTGTGTCGCTCCATCCTCATTTCAAAGCTCATCATGCAAGCATAGACGTATATGAGTGTCACTGGTTCAACAGACGTGGTAATGGAAGTGAGTAGTGGATCATAGTCAGATCCTGGACCGCCCAACATATACGAGACCACTTCTTCATCTTATACTTATGTCTAAGGAAGCCATCATATCAACAAGGTAACTTACCTTGTTGTAATATTATCCAACTGGACGGACATACTTTTTAATATTAGCCAATTGAACGTGGATCTGCATGGTTCGAGATTGTTAGCTTGATAAAAATATTTGTTAAAGTGCCTTCTAGTTTTGGAAAGTTGTGGCGCAGGAGAGCACATGCCCAAGCACGCCTTCAATGAGGGACGCCCATAGGGAACCCGAAACAATTTGGTCATGTTGGACCCATTTCAGGTACTCAGGGTTTAGGTCCGATCAAGCCACCTTTTGTTGTCTGCTTGACCATATGCAGTGGACATGGGATGGAGTCGTCCACATAGCTGAGGAGCTGCTGCCCATAATGATTAGGAAGAAACTATGCTTTCCATAGTAGATAATCGTCTTTTATGAGCTAGAGGGTGATGAGATGACCGTATGTGGGTGTTGAAAGGAGACTTGTTGAGCTCATGATGTTAGTGTTGGCGCCGATGGAGTTACTTGTTGACGGTTTTGCAGGATTACGTGGGAAGGATCGAATAACATATAGAAAAAGAGATAGAATGAGTATTTGGGTAATTAGAACCTATATCAAGCCTTACGTTTGGATCTCCTTTATATCAACGATATTACAACAGTAAGATTCGAGAATTGCATATTACAACAGACTGTACACAAAGTGAGGCGCTGATGACACTACCACAAACAGACCTACAAGTTGAGTCCTAATGGCTCAATAATACGCTAGAAACATCATATACATGATATATTTTCTACACAGGGGCATTCATTCTTCTCCTAAACAAAATAGTGGGTTACCAAATGACTGTGAATGTGATTATGGTTGCTGTGAAGGATTCGCTACCGACCTTCACTAGCGTAACATAACCTGAAAGAGGCCAAGGCGGAACTTGAGGTTGATGTGAAGGATTCTCTACCGACCTTCGCTAGAACTAGTAAAATATTAGCCAAATTGGGCAGCAGTGACCCTCCAAATCTGCACCAGTTAGATGGGAGGGACGACAGATTATAATTGTCTAATGCACTCTGTCCTCCCTAGCCACACTAATCATGCGGGAAACATGGACGGGTCATTGCGGAATGTACCACTATAACTGTCATATCTGGGCTATTAAAAAATAAGAAATAACAACTCTAAAGCAATGGAAAGTACGGTCGAATTTCAGTCAATAAACAAATAAAAATAAATAAAAGAGATTGCTTTTTCACGAAGCAGTCAGCCTGTTCTCAATTATTAATAACTATTGTATATCACGTTCATATCCTCTGTGTCTGAGACAATGTGCCCGTTACATCTCAGTCATAAATTCTGTCATGGGGCTCACAAATCAAAGAATAAGATGTAGTAGGACAAAGATTGAGACAGAGGATGGGTACAAAAGATTGTAAATGGATATTCCTTATCCTTTGTTCAGACGATAGATTCAGATTTTTCATGATAGATCCATTTAATCATTTCTAAAGAAAATACTAGCTACCTACTACGAGATGACAAACTAATAAATATGAAATTTACCTTGTATACTTGGGACTGAATCATTGAACCGTGTAACCTCAAACACATCTCATACGAGATGTAATCCGTTTCCCATTAAAAACAACATATTTTATCTCAAATAAGATCTCGATGGTGCAATATAAACAATTCAATCATGTTACTGTATTGGAGATGTAGAATTTTGATATGTTGCATGTTCAGTTCAACATGTGAAAAACTTTACAGAAATCAATCCGAAACGACTTTAAAAAAAACATGCATTGCTCCAATTTACAAGATAGATTGTGATTTGCAGTTGTCTCTCTCGTCATCATTCGTTTCTCAATGCAAAATGCCTTTGAAATAACCATACAACAACAAGAGAAGCTACGGAATTAATAAAAAATGTTAAACTGCATTCTTGAAAAAGGCAGAATATAACCAATATATATATCATTTTTTGCAAAATGTAAACTATTGATCTTCACTGTCATACTATAATAAGGCTACATACAAATTTTGAGCCTATTTGGATGAGTGTAAGTCACTCATCCAAGGATAACAAAATCGACGTGTGAAACTAATTTGAAATGCATAATTTTTGTGGTCTTTATAACATGACCTATAAACGTCCAAATGTGCTCAAATTTTTTATATGATCTATTCACAAGATGTTTAAGAAGATCAACAGATTAGATTTTTGAAAAAAATATTGCATCATGAAAACTACTTGAGTGTATTCTAGTCTGACTATATATATATATATATATATATATATATATATATATATATATATATATATATATATATATATATATATATATATAGAGTCAGGCTAGAATACACTCGAGTGTACAGATCACGCCATACACCCCAATGGTGTTTGCATATCTAGACCATGTTTTTCGAAAATCTAATCCAATGATCTTCATGGTTACAATAATAATAGGTCGCATACAAAATTTGAACTCATTTGGATGAGTGTAAGTCACTCATCCAAGGACAACAAAATCGACGCACAAAACTAATTTGAAATACATGATTTTTGCCTCCTTTAGATGCACGACCTATAAGTGTCCAAATGAGCTAAAATTTATTATATAGTATGTTCTTATGATAGTTAATAAGATCAACGGTTTAGATTTTAAAAAAAATTATTGTATCTTCAAAAATGACTGAGGTGTACGGTGCCTCCGGTACACTCGAGTGTACACTAGCCTGACTCTATATATATATATATATGTGGTACTAGAACTACGCAAAAATATCAATCTACTAAATAAAGAGATGAATGTCATCTATATTGCCAACAAAAAGCAAAAAATGTTCTAATTTCAACAACTTTGTATATCTGAAATGTGGGCGGTCAAGTTTCCCAAAAATATGATTACCATAAACATGTCTAAACTATTGCTACTCATACTCTTATTGATTGGGGACATACGCCTTCTGTGTCATAATTATTTTCACAAATATCTTACTAATAACTTTAACTTTTCTCTTCAACCCCTATCAGCTAACCAACTCATACACTTCTCTCATTTGTGCATGTCTACTTCAGGGGTTAGTTTGATACAAAGTAGTTCATTTTCTAACTAAAAACTGATCAAATTTTGAAAGATCATGTTCAGTTAGGACAGTGCAACGAAGCTTCTTGGAATTGATGTCCAACTATGTCTACCACGATATGTAAAAATGCACCAACTGCACGACACCTTTTTGGGTGCGGTACAATGTAAATTCCATCATGCTTAATACCAAAAAAAGTTCCTGCATAATATTATTATAGTGTAGGACCATGCTTCCATCAGGACATCACATACATTCTACCAAAGACATGTATGAACAACATTCACACCATGCTATGCCCATAGGTGCATACTAGTGCAGACTGTTTTTCTGTAGTACTCAACCAAACACAAGCAAGCAAACTCAATGAGTTTATATTTCACCAAACAAAATAATATTCCTATAAACAAAGCTTTAATATTAGATCTAATTGATATTTAAGTGAAATTTGCATCCAAACTATAGTCTACTCTAAGAGTCTAGATTATAATCCTAGATAAATATATTTTGAAATGATGCTGCTACACAATGACCGTAGCTTAATCAGTACTTTCTGACACTAGAACTATCTACATTAAAAAGAAAACATATACATCATCAATGTTAAAACATATAACAACAAAAATACGGAAGATTATGATGTTTTTATATTTTGAGTGTTTATATAGGTGGGGCTTCCTTTGGTTTTACTTATGATCTCTAGTTTCTTTTAGGTGAGAAATTGTGTACAATATGTTTTCTTCTCAAGACGTATTGCCATCTTCCTCTCCTTCTAAATTATTTTTCTCCATGCTCTATCATTGTAATAACAAGGGATAACTGCAACAAAGTTTATGTACACAAGATATATACTCAATATGCGTGTTTGTGTTCTATGTTGTGGGAGGTTAGATTGTGTGGACTGCGCGAACCTTGGTTGCAAGTAGGCCTTTAATATCCAAAACACTAGATGTTTTCCAAACTTTCTCCTCCCTTCCTAAATTATACCTAATTAATGCTTCGTTTGATAAAGCGGAGTTGATTATTCAGGCAGCAATGGACAACCACGGACAGCGGGTCAATCGTCACCAATCGCATTGCCAAATACATGGTTGCCCAACACTCTCATTTTATATTGTGTTTTCTGTGTGGTGTGTTCGACAAACTCTACCGGCCACTCATTTCTCACCATGAAAAATTGTTTTGATCAGTCATTTGTGATGAACCACCAGTGATGAATACAATTGCATTGCCAAACACTGTATAAATGCCATATTTGATGTCGTTTTCTTCTTCCTCAAGTGACAAATAGTATACTTATCTACATGAATCATTTTCTTCCAATTCCCTTATTATCAGTTAACTCAAACAAAACAAAAAAAGATTTCTCAAAAAAAAAAAAGTTAACTCAAGAGCCATCTACTTGTGCCATTATTTGATAGATGGACAGTCTGAATTAGACACAATAGAGGTCTTCTAGTTTAAAATGTCCCATGAATTATTATTATCAGTATTGTGATTGAATTAGACACTTCCTTATTTGATTCTCCTTAAGTGGTGGTGATAGAGAGAGAGAGAGGATTAAGCCAAAAAGATTAGAATAAAGGTGAATTTCAAGGTAGCTTGTAGTTGCAGTGTTAAAAGAAGCCTAGCCCCTCAAATAGACAATGTAAACACTAGTTATGAGTTCAAAGTCATTTTGGTTGCTTTCCCCCATATGGTCTTCCACTTGTAAGATGGTGAGATGTAGAGGCAGTGGACTTATATGTGTTAACCAACCGGTACCGCCACCACCTAAAAAGCCTGGATTTAATCATGAAATGTTAGAAATCCATTCAGAATCAACAATTGAGGCAAGAAAATGTTTGAACCAACTAGATATAGTTAAGACCCTTTAGATTATCCACATATATTTTTATATAAATAACTAAAGAAACTTATAGAAATCCCTACCATAATGTTTCCTTTACCACATGTCAATTGTTTGTATATTAAGGAAGGGAAACACTTGTAGGTCTTTATTATGGAAAAAGAAAATATCAAATTAACCAACCTAGTCTAGTAAAATTGTGAAATATGGTTGTTAAGAACATCTTTAGTAGATAAAAACATGGTTTCCAGTTATCAAATGGATTTGAAATTATAATATGATTCAAAGTACGAAGTCATGACCCCAATATATGCCACTAGTGAATGGTACTTAATCTTTAGCACATTAAGGTGATACTTAATAAACTTGCAACTCATGTTGCACCCTCATTCTTTTTTGTTTATCTAAGTCACTTTCCTATAAATATGAAAATAGGGGTAGGTAGATAACAATGAGAATGCAAAATCAATAAGGAAAAAATGATTGAGAAGTCATAATTTGTTCATACGAGATCGACTTGAATCATGTTTAGGGTTTACTAGAAACCCTATAAAATAGTATAATTGATAAGTAGGAAATGTAGAGATCCATATAATCCAAGGTAAGTTATAAGATAAACTATGATGATACTTCAACATAAAGGGGCCTGGAAAGGAGATCCAAGGAACCATGGTACCTAAGGAAACCTGTCTCATTTCAAGTTGTAGAGGAGTATGTATCACAATTTACTACCGTATCACCTAGCCACACATCCTCTCTACAACATGGTGTCTAATGATTCCCCTAGGACACTATGTGACACTACTATGAAACTAGATGGTTCCAATTACCATTTATGATATTCATCTTTTGAACTTTATGTCAACGCCCAAGGGTGGTATTCTGACACACCTAAACTATGAGTGAAAAATGCAAGTGTATGCATCGAGTAGTATATGATTATTAGAACCATATGTCGAACTCAGTGAAACGTTCTCTAGAAACTACTACTAAGTATAACCTAATCAACTAGGCATAGAAAAAAGTGATTGATTGGTTGATTTATGACTAAGTGCAAGAATAAAGTCAAAATTAAGGTGGATTATGATCAATAATTGATGGATTCATTAGGATTATAGTTTGAACATGGTATGTGGTGCATTTAACTCCATTTTATCAATAACAATTTACCCTTATCCCTAGATAAAGGACCTATAGCAAGTATTAGCCGCTCACCTAGTGTAATATACTACCTATACTAGGATAAACTCCAATTTCATAGTTGTTTAGGAATTATCTAGGTGCATCAATGATAACTCTAGGATATTCCCTTCATAGCCATAGGCCCTCCCCCGTGGCACAATATTAGCTGTATAAATCTACAATTTTCCAACCCCTAATCCCTCTCCTAAAGTAATTAACAGTCTAACACATTGATTATGGTAATCAATCACAAACATTTAACTGAGCAATCATAGATTTATGTACATAATTAAAAGAAATATATATTAATTCATGAAAGTCAAATACAAAGAAAAATTGGTCTACTCACGGGTTCTAAGGAACAGGGAGATTAGACCCTCATGATTTCTATCATATAATATAGTGAGGAAGAGGAAGAAATTGAGCTAAACATTAGAAGAACCAATAAAAACCCTTAGAAAAGCAATGCTTACTACCCCCTCTGGTAGAGACCTCAATCCACAACATTTCGACTGCAAATCTGCCTCCCAAAAGTGCCAAGAACATCCAACATATGGCTATCTCCTTCTTCTCCTCCTCTCTCGGATCTGTGCTCTGTTACAATGAGATAGAACATGATATTTTATTTTTTCCTTACTCCCCTTAGGTCATAAGTGGGGCCCGTGATGTAATTTAGTCACAACCATTGGATATGTCGCTATCTTTAATCCAAATTGATCGCATAGATTCGTTATTACTGTCTTGATATCAGTGGCACCGAGTTTTCGGATGACTTGAAACTCTTGATAAATGTCGGTACTGCCGACTAGTATGCCCGTGGCACCAAGTTGTTCTTTGAAGGTACCACCGACTTGCATGTCAATGGTACCAAGACATAAAATCTTATTCTTAATGCTTTCTGGTTGGTGTGTCAATATCACTGACTCCTCTTTGTGGTAGCATCAAGTGTCGTCTTGGTAGCACCAAATTGTGTCTCAGTAGCACCAAAATGACTGGTATTCCATGTTGGATTTCACATAATGTCGGTACCACCGACTTATATGTTAGTAGCACTAAGCTATATGGAAAGTGCTCGAATTGCCTAAAATAAGGAAAAACCAACATAAGTCCAAATAAAAATTAATTATTTAATATAATTTGTTAAAAAACTTAATAATCGATGCAATAGTGTTTCATAGGCTAGTAATGGGAAACAAGGCATAATTATTGTCAAAATGATTGCACTCAATACATGGAAAAATGGCTTGCGAAAAGAAACTAAAAATTATTTCATCAAAATCCCCTAAGATTGAATGTTTCTCTCCCTTGAGAAATACTACCTTTGGATCCGTTTGAAACAAGTTAGCAAGAGGACAAGCAATATGAACTACATTTCTCAAATACCCCCTCGCGATAGTCCCAAACCGACCCTTACCAATCATTGAACAAATAACTCCTCTGAAGTGACCACAAATGTTCATTAAATATGTCCACCCTTAGATCAATGAAACACTATTAATATTATAGTTAACATCATAGTCAACTGGGGTACACCTGATGCACCATATGATTTCCTATCTACAATGCTCTTGTGTACACACCAAACTACGTTGGAAGAAGTTCCCCGTATAAAAATGAATGAGGGGATCAATCATATATGTGGCATACCATAAAGATCAATGGGTAGAATGAAATAACTATCTCTGTAAAAGAATCACAAGTAACACCCTGATCACTTATGCAAAAACAAAATGTGGTGAACCTACAAAATGAGGGGAATGAAAAATGCATGAATCCTAATGCCTACTATTATGTTGGATATTAAATGCATTTAATGTCTCATCTCAATGATGAGTGTGGGGTGAATGAATGCATACATGTATCTATTTTCACCTTCTCTATGAATAACTTTCAGATTGAGTTTACGGCATCCTTTTCTTCCTCTTTATTTGATTTCTTTTTTTCTCCCCCTTTATTTTAGCATAGTTTATTATTTATTCTCATGCTTTCTTCAAGATAACATTGTTTGTTTCTTTCCATCGGGAGGGATGTGGATGTGTATCCTTTCACTTTAAATTTGAGAAGAAAACTACATCGATACATAATTAAAGAATGATGCAAAACATGATGCAAAAATAGAATGCAATCTACATGAAATTTGTTACGAAACTAATTAGTATGCACATCTCTATATTTTTTTAAACTAAAGAACTATAAGGAAGCTAGCTATTATGCTACCTATTATGATATGCAATGCAGTCAAGAGGAAACAATTTTGGTTACTTGATCATCTTGTGAAAGTGGATGAAATGTCATGAAAGGTAGGTGGAATCACATGATCAAGAGACAATACATGTCTTAACTATGATATGTTTGTCTCCCATCAATGTCTGTCTCCCATCAACCCATGTATAGAGTAACCATAGAGTTTCTTTCCAAAAATCCCTTGTGAGATATGGTTACTTGTTTGGTCATTTTGTGCTCAAACCCATCATTATGCACAAGTCTTGGATAAATTAATATTTTCACATATATTAAGTGTCCTCAAGATGACTAATATAAACACTTCCTCTAGTTGGTTCTGCTTTAGAATTTGCAAAATAAGATTAAAAAAATTGATCATTTTAAAAGTTCTAATTCCAATTCAAGGGCACTAAATAAAGAAAGCTTTAGAATTTGCAAAATAAGATTAAGAAGATTTGATCATTTTAAAAGTTCTAATTCCAATTCAAGGGCACAAAACAAATTCTTTATTTCTTATGATATATCAAATCACGACAACTAAGCTCCACTATTACGCTAGATAGATTGTGGATCATATACTTGAAATAAGAAAAACTAAAATAATATAGAAAATAAGAAAGATAAAGACATTCCAACACCCCCTAAGCTTGAACTTGACAATGTCCTCATAGTAAGAATTCTAACAAAGAGGTAGAATGGTGAAACCAGGATCTAAGAATAGTGGTGGAGGTGGATGAAACATTACCAGTAGCATATATAGATCAAGTTCTATTGGCATCTATCCCTCTGTGTCAGTGGTACCGATATATGCCATTCATTGTTCTTCTTTGATATGTATGAGTCAAAGCCACCAACATGCATGTCGGTGGTATCATCAATCTTTTCCTATAGCTCTGTGATTTTTTTGAGAAATATCAGTGCTACCGAATTGGCTGTCGGTGGTATCGACTTTTTGCAGACTTCCACCTATAATGGATTTGATACCACCAACACGTGTGTCTGTGGTACCGAAATTTGTGAAATCCTTGTTGAATATTTTTAGCAGGTCGGTGGTACCGACATTAGTGTTGGTAGTACCAACATTCACTCTTCCTACATACCAAAAAATGCATCAAGGTACCTTTTTACATCAATTAAACATCTAATAAGACATATAATAAAATTAAACAATTAAAAGTCCTAAAGAAATTGTAAATGATAGAAATAAAATTAGGTTGCCTCCCATAAGTGCCCTTGTTCAATGTCCTAGGCTTGACAAGGTGATTTTTACACTCAGAGTTGTCACTAGATGGTTGTGAAGAATGATTTGGCAGTCTAAACTCCATTCTATCATCATCTATTCCCAGCACCAAATAGCCTTTACCCATAGAAATGATCACATCCACTATGGCCTGGAACAATCTTACTAACAACATCTCAGATCCTCACATCCCATTCATATCCATAACTAGAAAATTGACATGATAGATGAACTTATCAAATTGAATAAAAAATCCACACCCATATGGATTCATAATCGATCTGTCCACTAACCAGATTGTCATAAACATCTTCACCGACTTCTTTAATGCCACCTTTCTAAAGGTAGAGAGAGGCATGAGATTTATGATCATCCCAAAGTTACACGGTGCTTGTTGGAAATATTTGCTGCTTAAGGAACAAGGAATGTAGAACCATCCTTGGTCCTTTTCTATTCATCCACATCCTTCTCTGGGTCATAGTATTAACCTTCATCAACACACAAGACATGTGTATATTTTATCCATCTTTTCTTTTTGATGATATCCTTCAATAATCTCCCATATGTAGGAATTTGTTATATCACCTCCATGGGTCAGATCTTGATATGGAGATTTGAGAAGATGTCTAGGAATTTCATAAATTTCTTTTACTCTTTACTCGTCTCTAGAACATCCAAGAATGGCACTGTAACATACTAAAATTTGGTGTGTCAAATCTATTTTGAGCTGTTATTCATAATTTCCCCTAAACTTGAACTCAATTCAATTGGTCCTTATTTTCAACTTGTTTGAGATTATTTTGACTGATTATTGTATCCCTTGGTACAAACTAGCTTCCTTTTTGAGCTTCTTGTACCTAAAGAAATTAATTCTCCTTAAATCAAAAGAAAAAAATGTAAATTAGCCCCATTTGTGTAACATTCTTCATACTTTGAAATTATCAAGTTCAACATGATGCTTTGTGCTCCACTACCCTATTAGACCATACATTCTCCTTCTTTCTCATAATGGCTTGGAATCAAGTTTAATAAATGTGTTGTCTATTCAATTTAAATATACATATATATAAATACTCATTTGTGTTAGATATATGAATAGACGTGTTAACATTGATAGATAATGGCTTACTAAAAAGTGAACGAATGGTCAAATTTGCAGCAGAATTGATTGTATCGTTTTGAAGTTACAAAGTCTTAAAATAATTAGTAGGATAGTGGATATTATTAAGTAATGTATTCAATACATTCATTTCTTAACAAGAGTCGTCTCTGTTCTCTGTAACGCCACTGCGTTCTGGCTATTACCCCAAAGGGTCATTTCCCTCGCCAATATAATACCTATTAATTAGCAACGGCTGAGTCACAGAGCCCACAAAACTGGAAACTCAAGCTGCGATCACGGCCGCGTCTCCTTCACAGAAACGGCAACAAAACGCTGCGGTTACTCGGCACATCATAGACTCCACAGTTACCGTCTCTCATTCCCTTAATTCTTCCTTAAGACTCGTACTACAACTTTGTGGATGTACAACTATAAATCATGGACCTGCATACTAGACAATGATATCTTCAAACTCGATGACGCCGCTGGCTTACCTTGCTGGGTACCGGTGTAGCAATGTATCCTCAAACACAACCTGCAACAGTCCTACAAAACTCACCAGTTTCCGATCTGCAAAACCACCTCCACGGTGCCTTCCTCTTCGACTCCGCCTGGTCGCGATCTTCCTCGATCCACCGACATCGCTGCACCCAGATTGGCACCTCCTGCACTCACCCACGATCGTCAAGTCTGCAAACAACCAGCCAGCCTACGTTGGGTCGCACCAGGAGCTGTTACCCACGATCGTTCTGCATCCCAACATCTCCAGCCGACCCATCACCCTGCCATCACCGGCCACATCTGTCCTCCATTACAACATTGCGATGGTCTCTTCTAGTTTTGCTATGTCACCAGGCCATCACTGGGTCTCGCCAGCAACGTCTGCAGATCGTGCACCACCACTAGTAGCCTACAAACATAACGCCACCCCACCTGCCGCACCCTCGCTTCTCTTCTTCCTCTTACCGTCTCTGGACCAGAACCCACCCAGTCTTAATCCGACGTCCGTACCCCTTCCTCAGTCAGCCTTCAATCTAGAAGATTCATGGTCGTGTGCGGCCTTGCAGCGGATACCAAACCCGGCGACGCTGTGGCCTTGGAATTCAGACTCACCTTGGTGAACAACCATTGTTGTCGAACCTGTAACTCCCAATGTCTGACTAACACCAATGCTGTCTACCTCGCTTCGTCAGTCACCTTCCTACGCCCTTGCTACTATCTCAGACTCTAGTAACCAGGCACCAGATCGACTTGATCCCAGCGACCTTCAACGTCAAGCCTTCACACCAAGGCGCCACCACTGCCTCGCCACCTATCAATTACATGTTGTTGTTCGCTTGCCTCCCTCAACCTGCGGCACTGCTGGTTTACAGTGGGATCATAGATCATTATCGTCACCACTTCAGACCACTCTAACATCTCAGCCTTGTCGACATGATGACCCTAAAGATCAGAAGTCATCCCGTTGCAGATCTCCTTCTTTGACTTGTCCAACCGCCACTAGCACGAACGGTCTGCTCTAGATCCCAGACGCTGCTCTCACCTTTCTAGCCACTACGGGGCCATGCATACGTAGAGATCTCACTGCAGTGACTTGAAAGTTCACAGTCAAGGAAGGACATCCAACTGGAAGGCCACTTTTGCGATCGGTCTTCTCCAGTGTCATCGGAGGTACTTAGATGCTCCTGCATTGTTCCTGGTTTCTTGCAATCATTTATTTTCCTAATCTTGTTCTATAAGATTAATAATAACTAATCAGCTAAAAGGAAGGAAGGAAGAGGAGAATCTCACGAGTCCATAATAGAGTTAAATAAATAACTATAGAAAAATATGTTGCTGCATTGGAACCACCAATAAAATCTCACGTGGTGTTTTCCCATGGAAACTTAGATAAATAAAGTATATTAATCCATATCGTGATTATTGAATGGGTCCTTTTTACATTTACCCAAATACATAGATGAGTTAGGTTGTGACTTAGACAATGTAATCAGAGAATACAATATATAACTATTCATTTAGGACAAATCAAGAAAAATACCGATTTGTATGATTTAGTATTTTAGACTATATTTTTCAAAATGATTAGCCTTATATGCTTACTTTCTCTGGTTGATTCATATAATAATAGTAACCACCTAAGTAAGGAACAAACTCAAGAAATTAGGATGTTAGAAACAAGTAGGGAAAATTGGGTCCCATGGATACACATTTTCCTTCTAAGAACCTTATCAATATAAAGATACATCGTTAACACTCTAACCTAAGGTGGATAGGTATATATGAGTATGAATTCATCAATTATATATGTAATGAACATGAATGATAAGTAGTATCCTTTATACAACCATATGTACAAAGATGACACATACATGAACAAGAATGAATTTAATGATTATGATGAGATATTATAATGAAAAGAAAATAATAACCACCAATAATCAACTCACTAATGGAAAATCACGTTTTCACCTCACAAAAACCTAGAAAGTGATTCCAAGCCAAAGAACCATATAATGACTCAAGATATTCTTTTTTCTAGATCTCGCAACCTTGGGGCAATGTAAATCCCAATTGTGAAAATGTTGGACTCTTGCTTGATATAAGATACTTAATTCTCTATTCTTTTATTGAACTATTTGCCTCCCTCTTGAGTTTCATATATTAAAGTTTTGCAAACTGGTGAACAAATATTGTTGTTAGCCTTTCCCTTTTTGTTGAAGTTCATCACGACTAGATTTTGAATATTGAACATTATTGAGAAATTGAAGTATTATTAGATTTTGATATTGGCACAAAAATTTGAAATATTGGATAAGAGCTTTGGCTCACTAGTTTTGGCGGGTCACGGCCCCAACCCTGCGCAGTGGATAATGGACAATTAGTGGTCCCCCAGTACTGGTTACCCTCACAAGCGAAGTGTCATTCTCTCATAGAGGGGAGAACAACATGGTATCAGAGCCATAAACAGTCGACACTCATGCATGTCTCGTGAAAGTTAGAGTTAAAAACTAATATATTTAGAACTTAGTCAAGTAGTTTAGTACCAACCTTAGTCTTACTAGCTTTAGCTAATTAAGTGGAATAGTAACTTAGGTGGAGTTAATTCTCACAAAGTTGTATGACTCACTAGTTAGTGAAGATGAGACATCACCATATTAGTATAGATGAGTAGAGGTGTCAGAAAATGTGAACAATCTAGTAATTGAAGGTGAATAGTGAAACTAGATCCCAAGTTTGAATTTTTGAAACGACATTCTTATTACTTACACCATAAGTGATCAATTAAGTCAAATAGGTAGTATGGTGAATGTTGGTCAAAGGTGATTGTGACTTAGTCATCGCATTGATTTTGGCCATTTTTAGTTTTGCAACAAAACGTTTCTTCATCGAAAAAGTTATTTTCTTTATAAATTATATGTACAAGGAAAAGTTTATTTCATGGAATTTTGTCGATGATTTCTCGAGCTAAGTCACAATGAAGAAGGTATGAGAAAAACCTTAGAGGAGAGTCACATGAAATCTTTGAGACCTAGAGTTACAGTTTAAGAGAGTGAAGGATACCAAGTTAGTTAGCTTGCCTATTTAGATGTATGGTTGAATCCTTTAAGGGGTGGAGTATAGTACCTAAATACGTCAAAAATATATTGATTTCGGGGACAAAATCTAATTTAAGGGGTGGAGAGTTGTAACATACTGAAATTTGGTGTGTCAAATCTATTTTGATCTGTTATTCATAATTTCCCCTAAACATGAACTCAATTTCAATTGGTCTTTATTTTCAACATGTTTGAGATTATTTTGACTGATTATTGTATCCTATGGTACAAACTAGCTTCCTTTTTGAGCTTCTTGTACCTAAAGAAATTAATTCTCCTTAAATCAAAAGAAAAAAATGTAAATTAGCCCCATTTGTGTAACATTCTTCATACTTTGAAATTATCTAATTCAACATGATGCTTTGTGCTCCACTACCCTATTAGACCTTACATTCTCTTTCTTTCTCATAATGGCTTGGAATCAAGTTTAATAAATTTGTTGTCTATTCAATTTAAATATACATATATATATAAATACTCATTTGCGTTATATATATGAATAGACGTGTTAACATTGATAGACAATGGCTTACTAAAAAGTGAACGAATGGTCAAATTTGCAGCAGAATTGATTGTATCGTTTTGAAGTTATAAAGTCTTAAAATAATTAGTAGGATAGTGGATATTATTAAGTAATGTATTCAATACCTTCATTTCTTAACAAGAGTCGTCTCTGTTCTTTGTAACGCCACTGCATTCTGGCTATTACCCCAAAGGGTCATTTCCCTCGCCAATATAATACCTATTAATTAGCAACGGCTCAGTCACAGAGCCCACAAAACTAGAAACTCAAGTTGTGATCACGGCTGCGTCTCCTTCACGGAAACGGCAACAAAACGATGTGGTTACTCGGCACATCATAGACTCCACAGTTACCTTCTCTCATTCGCTTAATTCTTCCTTAAGACCTGTACTACAACTTTCTGGATGTACAACTATAAATCTTGGACCTGCATACTAGACAATGATATCTTCAAACTCGATGACGCCGCTGGCTCACCTTGCTGGGTACCGGTGTATCAATGTATCCTCAAACACAACCTGCAACAGACGTACAAAACTCACCAGTTTCCGATCTGCAAAACCACCTCTGCGGTGCCTTCCTCTTCGACTCCGCCTGGTCACGATCTTCCTCGATCCACCGACATCGTTGCACCCAGATTGGCACCTCCTGCACTCACCCACGACGTCAAGTCTACAAACAACCAGCCAACCTACGTTGGGTCGCACCAGGAGCTGTTACCCACGACCGTCTATGCATCCCAGCATCTCTAGCCGACCCATCACCCTGCCATCGCCGACCACATCTGTCCTCCATTACAACATTGCGGTGGTCTCTTCTGGTTCTACTATGTCACCAGGCCATCACTGGGTCTCGCCAGCAACATCTGTAGATCGTGCACCACCACCAGTAGCCTACAAACATAACGGCGCCCCACCTGTCGCACCCTCGCTTCTCTTCTTCCTCTCACCATCTCTGGACCAGAACCCACCCAGTCTTGATTCGACGTCTGTACCCCTTCCTCAGTCAGCCTTCAATCTAGAAGATCCATGGTCGTGTGCGGCCTTGCAGCGGATACCCCGACGATGATGTGGCCTTGGAATTCAGACTCGCCAGGGTGAACAGCCATTGCTGTCGAACTTGTAACTCCCAATGTTTGACTAACACCAATGCTGCCTACCTCGCTTCGTCAGTCACCTTCCTATGCCCTTGCTACTGTCTCAGAATCTAGAAACCAGGCACCAGATCGACTTGATCCCATCGACCTTCAACGTCAAGCCTTCACACCAAGGCGCCACCACTTGCCTCCCTCAAACTGCGGCGCTGCTGGTTTACAATGGGATCATAGATCATTATCGCCACCACTTCAGACCACTCTAACATCTCAGCCTTGTCGACATGACGACCCTAAAGATCAGAAGTCATCCCATTGCATATCTCCTTCTTTGACTTGTCCAACTGCCACCAGCACGAACGGTCTACTCTAGATCCCAGACGCTGCTCTCACCATTCTAGCCACTACGGGGCCACGCATACGTAGAGATCTCACTGCAGTGACTTGAAAGTTCACAGTCAAGGAAGGACATCCAACTGGAAGGCCAGTTTCGTGATCGGTCTTCTCCAGTGTCATCAGAGGTACTTAGACGCTCCTGCATTGTTCCTGGTTTCTTGCTATCATTTCTTTTCCTAATCTTGTTTCGTAAGATAACGATAATAGTAGATTAATAATAACTAATCAGCTAAAAGGAAGGAAGGAAGAGGAGAATCTCATGAGTCCATAATAGAGTTAAATAAATAACTATAGAAAAATATGTTGCCGCATTGGAACCACCAAGAAAATCTCATGTGGTGTTTTCCCATGGAAACTTAGATAAATAAAGTATATTAATCCATATCGTGATTATTGAATGGGTCCTTTTTACATTTACCCATATACATAGATGAGTTAGGTTGTGACTTAGACAATGTAATCAGAGAATACAATATATAACTAGACATTTAGGACAAATCAAGAAAAATACTCATTTGTATGATTTAGTATTTTAGACTATATTTTTCAAAATGATTAGCCTTATATGCTTAATTTCTCTGGTTGATTCATATAATAATAGTAACCACATAAGTAAGGAACAAACTCAAGAAATTAGGATGTTAGAAACAAGTAGGGAAAATTGGGTCCCATGGATACACATTTTCCTTCTAAGAACCTTATCAATATAAAGATACAACGTTGACACTCTAACCTAAGGTGGATAGGTATATATGAGTATGAATTCATCAATTATATATGTAATGAACATGAATGATAAGTAGTATCCTTTATACAACCATATGTACAAAGATGACACATACATGAACAAGAATGAATTTAATGATTATGATGAGATATTATAATGAAAAGAAAATAATAATCACCAATAATCAACTCACTAATGGAAAATCACGTTTTCACCTCACAAAAACCTAGAAAGTGATTCCAAGCCAAAGAACCATATAATGACTCAATATATTCTTTTTTCTAGATCTTGCAACCTTGGGGCAATGTAAATCCCAATTGTGAAAATGTTGGACTCTTGCTTGATATAAGGTACTAAATTCTCTATTCTTTTATTGAACTATTTGCCTCTCTCTTCAGTTTCATATATAAAAGTTTTGCAAACTGGTGAACACATATTGTTGTTAGCATTTTGCTTTTTGTTGAAGTTCACCACGACTAGATTTTGAATATTGAACATTATTGAGAAATTGAAGTATTATTAGATTTTGATATTGGCACAAAAATTAGAAATATTGGATAAGAGCTTTGGCTCACTAGTTTTGGCGAGTCACGGCCCCAACCCTACGCAGTGGATAATGGACAATTAGAGGTCCCCCAGTACTGGTTACCCCCACAAGAGAAGTGTCGTTCTCTCATAGAGGGGAGAACAATAGGCACCTAGCCACTGGCAAAGACAAAATATTAGATTGATTGTTCCAATAGATAAATCTTTGCATTTTGAATAATTGTATACCTTGATACTAGTCTAATGAAAAATTGTTCCATATTGAAATCTTGATTCTGGTTACTCTTTATCGCTTTCTAGTTTTCTCTTTGAATTATTGTATCTTTCTGTAGTTAGAATGGTAACTAGACTATTCTTGTGTTATCTCCATAGTCCACCAAGCAATCTTACCTAAAGTTAATATCATAACTCTTTATTTAAAAAAAAAAATAGCTCAATGATGGATTTAGTACCAGCCTAGCTGACCTTTATTATTCCCTTCAATGGGGTCCGTGTGTGGTTTTGTTCCTCTTGGAACTCATGGGCAGGTGATACAAAGAATAAATAGAAGAGACCTATAGGAGTTGTCCTCTGTTGAAGATTAGATAGGAACCATTTCTTATTCTCAATCTTGTAATATTATGTTTAAAGCTTCCACGACTCTAATGTAAAAGCATGATTGTAATAAAGAGTGTTTATAATTCTGATATTATTTTGTAAATATTTGATCGTAAAGATCGGGTCTTTACAGGCACATGTGACTTCTATGGAAACTTGTGAGGAGGAATATGTGGCACATTAGGGATCTCCTCCTCTAAGATTGCTTCCACCTCTTAGGATAGAATCTGGTAGGTCTCATGTGGATGGAATAATCTATGGATTCTCCTTCAATATTGTGGGGACTTCCTTGTTGACTGTGAGTGCTCCACTATGAAGTAGAACCTTCACAATTTCTTGTTGTACGGGGACCACCTTTTCTAGAGCTGGGGGTATGGATACAACCATTGTGGAAACTTTAAGTTCCTTGTCTTGTAAAACCAGTGTACATGGGGTGTTATTGTTGCATATTCTAGACATTGCATTGACTGGGGTGCATGTGTAAGAATAGTTCCCTAGTGTCCTACATCCCCCCTAGTCTTCTGTACAGGCTGTGGGGAAATGGAACTTTTGGCACATACACCCAGTCTGAATTTGGAGTGTGTTGATCTAGTGAGTCATCAGTAATTTAGTTTGTTTCCTTGAGAATAGAGATGAAATTTACTTGATGATGTGGCTGAGCTATCTTTGAGTTTCCCAAAAATCCCTACTAAATGGGCTTCTTTATAGATTCCACTTCCACTGCCAACTGAAAGATCTATTTTTCAATGTTGTGGATATGAGCTCCTTGATTTTGTTGCACCCATTTACTTTAGTCCAGTAAGGCCTCATTCTAACACACTAGTCGGCCAACATGTCTTTAATTATGTATATCTTACTAAAACCTCTATCCCACTGATATCCTAGACATGGGTATATGCAATCATCTTCACCTTTACATGAGGTGCTAGAGTTCTGATCAAGCCTCTTTGTGAGTCCGTCCATCTGAGCTTTGTGTTATGTGAATTCCCTTGATTCTGTTGCACCTTTAATTGTTGGTAGTTCTTCTCACTCTTCCCCCAGGACTGGTTTTAGCCATGTTCTTCAAGATCTCATGACACCTTGTAGGTTTATTATTTAGAGAAAAACATGCTCTTATTCTATAAATAGTAGTTCCATGCCTCTTGTGTAGTCCATAATAAAATGACTTTGCTTAACCATAAAGATCAATCCCATGATGATGGAAATTCTTGAGCATATTCTGGAATCTCTCCCAAGCTTTTGAATAGGACTTCTCAACATGTTGTTAGAAATTATAGATTCACCCAACCAAGTCCTATGTCTTTTGTGGTGAGAAGTACCTCTCAAAGAATGTATATATCATCTAATCCCAGGTTCTATGGATAATGTAAGAAGACTAAGAAATCATAATTTTTCCTTGTCTGACATGAGTAGGAGAATATCTTCAAGTAGATCATTGTAGCTGGGACCCTATCAATCTTCAACATGTCATAACTTTCCACAAAACCATTAATGTGCTTCATTGGGTCCTCCATAATGTGGCCATGAAACAATTGATATTTAAATAGTGCCACCAGTCCATGATCTTTTTTGTAACTGTCCATGTTGACTAATTGCTATTTGATCGGTCCTAGTTGCATTGTGGTTGAAGATGCTTTAATCTTCTCCCAAAATGTTTGTTCCAGAATCTCTTCCTCCACACACCCCTCACCATTCCCAGTCATATCGACAACATGTGCCTGCTCTACCTATGATGGTGGAGTTTAAATGAGCTTTACAATTGAATTACCACACTCTTTTTCTCTATGAAGAATCTCCTATGGGCCCGTAATTGTTGGAGTAGATTTTCCATAATACGTAGTTTTGTATGAAGCACACACCAATACCTAAAAATGAGATAGTAGTGTGACATAATGAATATTAGTTAAATTTTGTGAGAAAAAGATTTTCAATTAAGCATAATTTCAAAGAAAGGGATTGAAAAATAATTAAAAGAAAAAGAAATAGCCTAGAGTAGTAGGCCACAACATTTGTAGTGTTGTAGTTATTGTTTCTCGACAACAGTGTCAAAAACTTTACATGCCTAGACTATGCGTGTAAAGTGCAAGTGTACGCGTCGAGTAGTATAGGCTTATGAGGCCCAAATGTTGAACTCAGGGAATGCTCTCCATAAAGTACTACTGACTATAACCTAATCATCTGGGCCTAGAAAAAGTGAATAATTGGTTGTTGTATAACTAAGTACAAGAATAAAATCTAAATGAAGTGGAACATGATCAAGATATTATAGATTCCTTAGTTTTAATGTTTCACCATTGTATGCATTGTATTTAATTCATCAATAATCATTTATTTTAACCCTAGTCTAAAGACATGTAGCAAGTATTATCCTTTGTAGTGGTTTAGGAATTATCTAGGTACATTAATGATAACTCTAGGTTATTCCCTTCATAGATGTGGGCCCTCTTCTGAGACACGATATTGGTTGTGTAAATCTATAACTTTTCCAACCCCTATCCCTCTCCCGGAGCAATTAGCGATCCAAAACACTGATTGTGGTGATTAAGCCCAAACAATTAATTGATCAATCATAGACTTACACCCAAAATTAAAGAATATATATATTAATGTGTCCCTCACATTTTTCTGATCATTTTTCATGTATTGACTTTCCTCATTCGTATTTTCTATCAAAAGATATGATTTTAACAAGAGAATTCCTTTTAATTGATTTATTGGCAATTTTTAGAAAAATGCGAGGGAGACATCAAAAATAGTTTGGGAACCTAAATCAGTATCGTTTTGCAAAAGTATCTATTTTGGATGGGAAAAGTATTAATTTGCGGGTATTAACCCTAATTGATGATCAAAAATAGATTTAATCTTGCAAGTGTGTAAATTCGAGCATTATTAACTGGTTTAATGATTAAGATAGATTGTAACATGTTTTGTTGATGGAATTGCAAGGATTAGGGTTTTAAACCTAATATGTTGATTAAAACCCTTAGAAACCCTAAGTGAGGGAAAAGGGAAGAAAGGATATAATAATCCAAAAATTAGGGTTTTTGTGATCCAAATCTGATTTTAAGATCTTAATGGGAAACAAACTGAGATATTTAGGATTTGATGGATATTTTGATAAAAATCAAGTAAAAGTGGTAAAAAGGAAGTGAAACCCTAATTATGGTCAAAACCCTAAAAAGGGGCTAGTAACCCTAGGACGATTAGGCCTATTAGATTTGTATACCATGATCCATGATAGAAAATATTGGATGAATATTTCAGGATTGAATTGTGCTTGCTTGATTTACTCTGGACTACTTGATTGTTTGGATTAATTCTGCACTCAAGATAGCTTGACAGGTATGTGGTTAATTATGGTTAATCGCATTAGTTTCCCGAGGGTTCTCCGGATGTTTCCTTGCATTGAATGCAATATAAACAGTTTGGATGTTCATACTGCAATTATAAAGTCACTATGGCTATCACAGTTATATATACATGTGAATTTTCACACCTACATGCCACCCTGATGGAAGATGCCATAAAGGTCAGGCCCAGGAGGGTAGGCCCATGGGCACCATGAGAGGTGACCCCAGACACCAAGCTCGGGAATGAGAAGGTCGTCTATGATGCATGACTATGGAGCACTATGAGAGGTGACTTCCAGGCACCAAGCTCGGGATTGAGAAGGTGTCCTTAAGTCAATGGCAAAAGAGAAACCCTAGAGGGGTATGTCAGGGTTAGGGCAAAGTGGTGGAGAATGACACATTGAAAATGTAAATTGTCTTGTTAAATAATTTGATTGTGATTATTAAATTGTTAGCCATATCTGTGAAATTTTGGATGTCCCCACATACCATTATATTCCCGTATACTGATCGATGTTTTATTTGTCGGCATTTTAGGTACAACCCTGAAATGAACAAACAGTAAAGTGACACATTGTGGAAATAAGAAATAAAGTGCAAGGAGGATTAGATAGAATAATTCAAGCTCTGGATAGATAGATTTCCAAAGTTTTTAAAGATAAGAAGAGTTTTAATTTTATACCCAATTCCAGTTTAGTTAGTAGAATTTCATAATTATTATTGATTATTTGTCGAACCTTTGATCTGGTTTATTGGGATAACGACTCTGATCTCTTGGTCTCCCTTAAGTGGGGTTACCGGGAGACGGGGTCGCTACAATCGGTATCAAAGCCAATTCCCTTCCAGTAGGTGGGGCCCACATGGGCATGGCACGCCGGTCTTGAGCCATGTGGTCCAGGCATGTAGGAAAGGGTTGTCCATGGTTGACGTAGCCACCCTTGCACTGGTATTCTGTGATCGGGAGCTAGGTGACCATGGGCCATTGTGGGTCTGCACTGAAATGGGGAAGAGATTATGAGGCCTTATTGTTGAGCCTTGACGAGGACGTCAAGAGCCTAAGTGGGGGAGATTGTAACATCACAGGATTTGAGGCCTCAGATAACATGATCTTAAAAGGAATGATTTGACTACTCATATCACCAAGGTGCACCTCCTTTTCCGGGAGCCCATCACTAAGAACTCCATAGTTAAGCGTGCTCAGCTTGGAGTAGTACTGGGATGGGTGACCTGTCGGGAAGTTGATCCTGGCATGCATGTGAGTGAGGATAAAGCGCATAGTCCTTGGATAACATGATCTTAAAAGAAATGATTGGACTACCCATATCACCAAGGTGCGCCTCCTTTTCTGGGTGCCCATCACTAAAGAACTCCATAGTTAAGTGTGCTCGGCTTGGAGTAGTACTGGGATGGGTGACCAGTCGGTAAGTTGACCCCAGCTTGCGCGTGAGTGAGGAAAAAGTGCACAGTTAAGGCTAGTGATGGTCTGTGGGGCCAGTCATCATTCCTAAAACCCTACTAGAGCCTTGGGTAGTGGGCCTGTGTATTACAAATGGTATCAGAGCCAATTACCCTCCAGTAGGTGGGACCCTCATGGGACAGTGGCATGTCAGTCTTTGAGCTGTGCGGTCCACGCATGTTGGAAAGGCTATCCGAGTTGATGGAGCCACCCATGCACTGGTAGTGTCCATGCATGTTGGAAAGGGCTATCCGAGTTGATGGAGCCGTCTTTGCATTGGTAGCCGTGGTCGGGAGCTGGGTGTACATGGGCCATTTGGGTCAGCATTGAAATGGGGAATGATAATGGGGCCATATAATTGAGCCTTGATGAGGACGTCAAGAGTCTATGTGGGGGAGATTGTACATCCCAAGATTTGAGGCCTTGGATAACATGATCTTAAAAGGAATGATTGGACTACCCATATCACCAAGGTGTACCTCTTTTTCCGGGAGCCCATCACTAAAGAACTCCATAGTTAAGCGTGCTCGGCTTGGAGTAGTACTGGGATGGGTGACCAGTGGGAAAGTTGACCTCGTCTTGCATGTGAGTGAGGAAAAAGTGTGCAGTTAAGGCTAGTGGTGGTCTGTGGGGCCAGTCGTCATTCCTGAAACCCTACTAGAGCCTTGGGCAGTGGGCCCGGGTATTATTTGATCCTGTTAATTGGGATAATGGCTTTGACCTTCTGGTCTCCTTAATTGGGGGTTATTGGGAGGTGGAGTCATTACATCCACGACCATGAAACTGGGACGGGTGGCTATGGAAACCCTCGAATGCAACATAGACCTATAGAGATCCTCAGCGAACAACTCCTACAGTCTCAACACCAACAATGTCATGAGATGGCCGTCTTTTTTCTCTTCCCGATCGATCATGCAACTAGGGACCTTGTCCCCTAGCTTTGGCCACCGCCGATGAAGCAAAGGACCTGAAGAAGGTATAGAGGACATCATCTGACCACCCGACGCCCAAGGGTGAGGAGCCATGAGGGCTCGGGGTGAGCCGCGGTTGACCTGCCTTCACCAGGTGATGTTCAGTCGTCGAGCTGTCACACGTGACAACCTCAACCTACTCCGCTCCGACCTAGGCAATGTCGGGGTTGCATCTGTATCCAGGAGAATCTTCTCTAGGCTCTCCGGTGATGTGGTGTGCGATCTTCTCGGACCGAGGTATGGGTGAACGTTCCTCATCGTGCTCACTACGCCGATGGTGTTCGGGATGTCGATGGTTTCATCCACCGACTCGAAGAAGTCCAAGAGATTCTGGCTATGCATGGCCTGGTCCAGGAAGATCCGGCGAAGGCAGCTGCACCGTGAGCTAGCTTTCTGATGCCCTAAAGAGAAGGGAGGAGGTATTGTGCCTCCCTCACGCTCAGCCACGTCAGGCTGGAGGAGCCCCAACGCGAGGAAGGGGATGATCGTTTGTCAAAGGACCCTGATGACCTTGAGGCTATACGTCGCCCATGGGGGTAAAGAGGTAACTTTCAGCCTCATAATCTTTATCTAGCCAAAACAATTAGAAAAAAGTTAAATGCTGACGTGGCCATCCTTGATTGGCCATATTATCTTTAATTTTGCAAAAATCATAACTAATTGTACTTAACTCAATATTAGACAAGTAATATATGAAATTTGATCAGCAGAACGTGTAGAATCCAAAGAAAATATGATTGATATCGAATTGGGCTTTTTGTTCTAAAAATAAGGTAAACTATGTGATAAAGTGGTGATTAATGTATTTAAACCATAGATTTTGGCTATTAACATGTTGAATACCTTAAAGGCCCTTGCTTTATGATCTTATCCGATATTGTTTAACAAGGTGATTGTGATAATGATAGGGATTCCAATATAATCATGCTTATGAGAATTAGGGTTTTAAAACTAAGATATGGTTAGTGAATGTAAATTGGATATAAGTCATCATAACAAACAGTTTTGTTGGATATATTAATTAGGGTTACACATGATGTCTAAATTGGACTAATAACTCTAATAAACAAGTATGCGATGGAATTAGGGTTTGTACCTCTATTCCTTAACCAAACCCTAATACCCTAGATTAAGATCGAGTAAGGTTTACTTGGAATAATATGTGATGGTGACAATTTAGGATTTACATACATGCAGATTAAATGATCAATTGCTTGGTTTGGTTGCTCAGATCTATTGATTGGTTGATTAAATCTACTTGAAGTATAACTGAATATTCTGCATGGTAAAGGTATGTGGTTACACTTATGAATCTCTCGAGTTAGTTTTTGAGGTTTTCATCGATGACTTGAAATAAATTGTTGGATGAATTTAGTTCATGCAAACTATAATGTGGCTATGACTATAACGTAAGATACATGCCTACCAACTCCGATCATGGTCCCCTCTGTCGCTTAATAGTTGACCTAGTACATGGCTACCTATGGGGTAGGTCCATCAGGTCATTGGATGACTTAGTACATGGCTACCAATGGGGTAGGTTCATCAAGTCACATTGAGTTAGATATTGGGCTACCTTTGGGTAGTGCCATGCGACTCTATTACCCTATGTATTGGCTACCTATAAGGTAGGACCATGGGGGTAAGAATCTACCCAAAAGGGAGGTAGCATACAAGTCCACTGTAGGGATACCAAAAAGTTAAGGGATAGGTAAGGATTGAGTAGTATGGCTTAAAAATGTAATCGTGGTTATTAAATGATTAATTGCATGTTTACATTGTTAACATAGTTGCACATTTTTTGTTTCCGCCACATACCAGCTTCTGCTGACTGACATTTTGTTTGTCGATGTTTTAGGTACAAGTGAAAAGAACAAATAGTAAAGTGGCATATGTGGAATTAAATGAGAACTAAAGTGCAAAGGAGGATTAGTTAGATTAGTATCTGTGTGGATAGAAGTTTAGACATCCCAGTTTTCAAAAGGTATGCAAATTTTTTATTTTTAGCATATTTTAGTTTAGTTGGTAGAATTTAATAGTACAAACTCTTATAGGTCATTACAAATAATGTTACGACCCCACCTTCTAGTAACCCCCAATTAAGGGAGACCGAGAGGTCGAAGCCGCACCCATAACTTCCAGATCAAAGGTTCGACAATTAATCAATAACAATTATTAAATTCTACCAACTATACTGAAATATGGTAAAAATAAAAACTTTGCATACCTTTGGAAAGTTGGAATTTCTAAACCTCTATCCACATTTGAACTAGTCTAACTAAAACCTCCTTGTTCTTTAATTTGTGAATTCACAAAGTGCCACTTTACTGTTTGTCCTTTTTGGGATTTTGTACCTAAATCACCGACAAACAAAACATCGGTCAACCAAAGCTGGTATGTGGGGGAAACAATAATCATGTAAATATGTTAACAACATAATCATTCAATTAATCATTTAACAACCAAGATTATGTTTTAAATATAACTCTGTGATCCATGAGTACCCTATCCTCTGTGTTGTCCCTGTAGTGGAGCTGGATACTACCTTCGTTATGGTAGATCCCCATTAAACCCCTCATGATCCACCTAACAGGTGAACTAGTTTCTAGGGTTGAGTCACATGGCACTACCCATAGGTAGACCACTCCTTAACTCATGGTATGCTAAAGAGTCTCATGGAACTACATGTAGGTAGCCCAGTTTCTAACTCACGGTAACCTAGACCTTGCTCTAGGATTACCCCTTTTTAGCCTTTTCAAAGAAACAGAGGTGGACCCAGATCTAGCCAGTTATATATATATATATATATATATATATATTTATGGTGATAATCATAGTCTCTTTATAGTTGCATGAAATAAATAGACATCCAACCGTTATTTTTCAAACAACCGATAATACGTTTGGGAATTGCTGTGAAACTAAAGTGATTATTCATAAGCGTAACCACGTACCTGCTCTGCTTTTATCAAGATCTGACTTTTTGAGATAGAGTCAACCATGTAGAGAAATCCAATCACGCAAACAAGTATACACAAAGATCCTGAAATAAACGTACAATTTCCTTTTATCAAGATCTATCCAATCCAACTTACTTCTTAGGATTCCTATTTCTTTTTAGGTTTTACTTTGCAATTAGGGTTTTACTTCCCCTTACTTGTTGAAAACCCTAATTCTCTCATCTAACCTTCAAGAAAGTTATTAAGGCTACCTTTTTATCAACTCATAACCTTATTTTTAGAAACAACACAATTAATCATCAATTAAGTCCATTAAGCCTCTTTTTCATTAAAGCTACCATTTTTTATCCTTTTAATCCATGACAAGACCATTAAGGCCAATTATCATCAATTCATAGTTCATTATGGTCTAATTCACATATGAACTCTATTTGACATTAATTCTTCCTTTTATTCATTAGAAAACCCTAATTACTAAATTAAGGGAATTTATCTATAATTAGGAACTTTTATGCTTGAAATAGCTTAGAATTATCTTATCTCAACTTTAATCATGAAATTGATCAATTAAAATCATTAATAGTCATAATTACCATTATTAGGGTTTTAAGGCCCATTAAAGCATATTTATGCACATGAAACTCTAAATTACCCAATTACTTGCAAATTTCATCCTTTTGTTCCTAATGTTCCTTTTTATCATTAACAGGCTATTATCAACTTTAATCATCCATTAAACCCTACTAATCACATTAATCATATCAAAATAGGGTTTCTTTAACCATTATTACATTAAAATTAATAACTTCTATTACTTTTCGAATTGCATGAG
Source organism: Alisma plantago-aquatica (assembly GCA_963693085.1). Taxonomy (NCBI): domain Eukaryota; kingdom Viridiplantae; phylum Streptophyta; class Magnoliopsida; order Alismatales; family Alismataceae; genus Alisma; species Alisma plantago-aquatica. The sequence continues at coordinate 794,148,764 of OY856412.1, forward strand.
GAATTAGCTCCTAACAATATTTTTATTGGATTTCTCTCATTTTTCTGATCAAAATTCATATATTATTTGCATCCATACGAGCTACCGTTAAATAGATATGATTTTTCTAAAATCACTTACTTTGGGCCAATCAGAAGCTGCCATATTGCATCCTCCATGCAACGCTGCTTGGCTAAAACATAATGATTTGACGATTTTACCCCCACGTAAGTTGCTGCTTTCTACGCACCCCAGAGGGGCAGAACCGTCCAATGCCCATCTTCTCCTTCCTCGCCTACCCTAACATTGCCGCTGCAACACGCGCTAGGTGCGGCCCTGCTGCCCCCTTCCCAGACCACGATGGTCACCATGGATGGTTCCATTGGCTCCGACGGGTTCCTGTGCTCAGGGAGCATCCCTTATTTGCAGCCAAGATAGCCCATTCACACTTGCTACTCCCTGGACGGCGGCTAGTCTTGCTACTCTTCTACAGACCTTGCGCAAGGGCCAGAGCAAGTAGATGGAGTCGAACTTCCTTCCGGCTGTCGTGGGAGCGTTGTGCGACCTTCCTTTTCCCGTCCCTGGATCCTCCTCACTCCAAGGATCGTTCTATCCCCCAACTAGGGTTTGTGGATGGAAACGATGAAGAAGGTGAAGAAGAGAGAGAGATATCTACACAGGATCTCTCTGGTCTTTGCCAATGGGTTCGACCCTTTATATAGGGGTGGATATCCATGCCCTAAGAGGATCATCTAAGAGGAAATAAGTCTTCTCCTATTAGGAATCCCATTCCTTTAATGAGGAGTAAGATTCTCTCCCCTACTTACCTCTTTAATACTCTTTGTTCTTTAGATATTAGGAATTCAAAATTCCTCTCACCTACTCTCTTTTTGCTTGACTTCTAACCCATTGGCACGAAATCCTATTTTTCTTTAATAGAAATTACTTTCTTTATAACAATACCTCATAATTCATTAATAATGTATCACATTATCCTTTTATTTTGCAAATTTGGTATTTTCTCTTTCTTTCCTCTTTGTTGGGGTTCCTTGGACCCCAAGAAACTCTATTATTTCGAAATCCTTTTTATTGGATACTCATTGTCCTTTTAGATGCATCTAAATGCATTATTTCTCATTATCATGTGTATTTCTTATTAAAATATCTCTTTTTGAGGATTTCTCTTTTATTTTCCTCATTGGAATTCCTTTTAACATTAGGAATCCTTGGGATATGAAATTCATCAATAATAACTATTTTATGCCTCTTTCCACTTATTTCCCACATTTTTCATTATTTTCAATTTCTTTCTTAATAAAGAAATACTTAATTGGTCTTTTCTTTTCTTATTACATTTTCTTTGCAACTTTGGACTCCTTGGAACCCAAGAGGCACACAATCCCTCTTTGGATTTACCTTCTAGAGGTTTCCACATTTTTCTTTTCTTCTTTTTCTTATCTACTCATTTATTAATGGAATTTCTTTTATCTTTTCCTTTATTGGGCCCAATAGCCAGTAAAGCCCACAAAACAACCATCAAGGCTATTGTAAACGAAATCCATTTATTCAAAACAAATCATATCATTATTTGTTCAAATATCCCTAATATGAGAAATTACATTTCTCACCAAATGAACCCAAAAATTGGGGTTGTAACATCCTTCCCCTCTTATAGGAATTTTGTCCTCAAAATTCTATCAAGTAAAAAAAAACAATCCAGGATAAGACTTTTCCATGTCCATCATTGGCCCCTATGTGGATTTACCTTATCCATGGCACTTCCAAAGAACCTTTATCATCACATATTCTTTTCTCTGAGTTCTTTCATCCTGGCATCTATAAACTGCACAGGTGACTCAGGCCATTTCAGCCTCCCTTGGGGCTCACTAGGTTCATTGCTCAGCACATGGTCGGGGTACCTCACATAGTGTTCTAAATTGGACACATAGAACTCATCACACTTTACTTTATCCTGAGTGGTAAGATCAAACTTAACCTTCTCCACCAAACCATGTCAAAAGAACCCATGCATCAGGGGCTCATCTCTCTTAGCTATAACTTAGAGGGGTCGTATTTTCATGTCACATATTCTCCCACAGTAAACTGCATGTCAGTCTACTTTGCATCCGGTCATGACTCTCATCATCTCTAGGCTCCTTTCAGCCATTGCACGATCAAAGTGACTTCATCTACATGCACTATGGTCCTTTTCTAACCATCACGTGGTCCTTTCACCAACATCACCTTACTGAATTGGTGATCGACACAACCTCCCTTATAGAGCTTCTTTAAATCCTGATACTGGCTATGGTGGTTATCATCACATCTTTCATAGGACAAGAATTGTCTCTAGATAACACCCTGAAGGAGCACACATGCTCTCATCAGACCCTCTAATCTAGATCATACTAACCATTAGTTAGGGGTGATAAACAATACTAATATCGAGTTCTTCATGTATTTTCTTCCACCTCACGAAAGTGAACCTTTAGGTTATACTTTTGAACTCGCATCATGGTGTAGTTGAACCATCTCTCTCATATGTAGTTCAACCGGATTTGTCCCTTGACAGAACTCTTTCTTTCTCATGTTATCTAGGTAAGGAGATCTACCATAACCCATATTACACCTTGACCTTCCTCAGTCTAGGGAAGACTTACCACATCCATAGTGTTAAACTCCCATTCCCTCTCAAGAACTCTTTATACTCTATGTCCAAAACACTGGGTTACTGGTGTTCTTCCTTCACCTCCTGGCTTGCATGGCAACATGCCACATGCAACTTCATATCAAACATCCAAAGTACTATTATCACTTACTATCCTTGTAGTATCATGGTGTATGGTGATTTGTATGTCATGTTTCCTCAAGATTGATTCCTTAGAATCCCTAAACCACTCTTATCAGGGTTTTATCATCTTCCCTTCCAGAGAAGTGCATCTGAAGCTCTATAACCATCCTTTCATTATATCAAGGGCTAGACTGGCTAACCAAACAACCACTAACTTATTCAACATATCTTGTTATATCTGAGTGTTAGCCAAACATATCTTCCTTCTCGATCTTAGGGTTAGCCTAGAAACCTCTACTTCCTCTAGCTTCTAGCTAAACTAGGCAGCTATATCTTAACTAGAGCATCTATTAACACTTCACATCCTTAAGTGTTCGGAAAAGTCAAAGACATACACCTTCATGTATTCCACTTATTATCTCATCTCATCTCATCTCTAAGTCTATCTTCAATGAGAAAACTTTGAGCTCATCCTCTTGGTTTTTGAATTCAACCTTGTATGACTCATAGCTCATGATAAAAACATCCTCATAAGATGACAACATTATTCCTTTTATTATTTGCAAACCATCCATGTATCATTCACTCCACCAAGGTATGTTATCATCTCTATCCTCATACCTCGTAGCAACGTTCCAACTCGCATCATCTTTTATCCTTGGTGTATGGCATGCGTACTGTCCCATCTCTCCCTCCCATAACAAGAGGAAATAAGCATTTGGCGGCCATCTAAACACAAAGTTCTTCATGTTCCAAGAGTAGAGATGGTACATCCCACCTTGCCAATACACCTTTAAATCTAAGTTGCAATGTGCCACATGTGTCTCTACATCACAAACATCATGATATCAAAGTTACTTCCATGGATAATTGGTCTTGAACTTACCTGGGTCACTACATGATCCTTGGTCTTCTCCTCTACGTCTATAGGGTGCCGAAACTTTTGGGATCATCCCTCTTCCCTTATGCATCCAGAGAGTTCCCTACTCATCTACCCTTTGGATCTCATGAGCTCACGAAGGTGATCAATCTCCTAACCCATGGCCCTCAGACAATGATAGTTGTTACGTCCCGACCCTATGGTCATGTGCAACTGGGGAATTAGGAAACTCCTACTTCCATCAGTCTTATCCCTACCTGACCCTAGGATAGACTTAGGATTCTCTTATAGTACATGTTCAACTTAAACCCTGAAACCTGGCTCTGATACCAAATGTAACGACCCCGCCTCCCGGTAACCCCCAATTAAGGGAGACCAGAAGGTCAGAGCCATTATACCAATTAACAGGATCAAAGGTTCGACAAATAATCAATAACAACTATTAAACTCTACCAACTATACTGAAATATGGTAAAAATAAAAACTTTGCATACCTTTTGAAAACTGGGATTTCTAAACTTCTATCCACGCAAATACTAATCTAACTAATCCTCCTTTGCACTTTAGTTCTCATTTAATTCCACATATGCCAATTTACTATTTGCTCTTTTCACTTGTACCTAAAATGCCAACAAACAAAACATCGGTCAACAGAAGTTGGTATGTGGGGGAAACAAAAAATGTGCAACTATGTTAACAATGTAAACATTCAATTAATCATTTAACAACCAAGATTACGTTTTTAAGCCATACTACTCAATCCTTAGCTATCCCTTAACTCTGTGCTATCCCTGCAGTGGACTTGTATGCTTCCTCTCTTTTAGGTAGATTCTTACCCCCATGGTCCTACCTTATAGGTAGCCAATACATAGGGTAATAGAGTCGCATGGCAATACCCAAAGGTAGCCCAATATCTAACTCAATGTGACTTGATGGACCTACCCCATTGGTAGCCATGTACTAAGTCATCTAATGACCTGACAGACCTACCCCATAGGTAGCCATGTACTAGGTCAACTATTAAGCCACAGAGGGGACCAGGATCTGAGATGGTAGGCACATATCTTATGTGATAGTCATAGCCACATTATAGTTTGCATGAACTAAATTCATCCAACAATTTATTTCAAGTCATCGATGAAAACTTCGGAAAACCTCGGAAACTAACTCAAGATATTCATAAGCGTAACCACACACCTTTACCATGCAAAATATTCAGTTATAATTCAAGTAGATTTAATCAACCAATCAATAGATCTGAGCAACCAAACCAAGCAATTGATCATTTAATCTCCATGTATGTAAATCCTAAATTGTCACCATCACATATTATTCCAAGTAAACCTTACTCGGTCTTAATCTAGGGTATTAGGGTTTGGTTAAGGAATAGAGGTACAAACCCTAATTCCATCACATACTTGTTTATTAGAGTTATTAGTCCAATTTAGACATCATGTGTAACCCTAATTAATATATCCAATAAAGCTATTCGTTATGATCACTTAGATCCAATTTACATTCACTAACCATATCTTAGTTTTAAAACCCTAATTCTCATAAGCATAATTATATTGGAATCCCTATCATTATCACAATCACCTTGTTAAACAATATCAGATAAGATCATAAAGCAAGGTCTTGTAAGGTATTCAACATGTTAATACCCAAAATCTATGGTTTAACTACATTAATCACCACTTTATCACATATGTTACCCTATTTTTAGAAAAAAAAGCCCAATTAGATCTCAATCATATTTTCTTTGGATTCTACACGTTCTGCTGATCAAATTTCATATATTACTTGTCTAATTCTAAGTTAAGTACAATTAGTTACAATTTTTGCAAAACTAAAGATAATATGGCCTATCAAGGATGGCCACGTCAGCGTTTAACTTTTTTCTAATTGTTTTAGCTAGATAAAGATTATGAGGTAGAAAGTTACCTCTTTACCCCTGTGGGCGACGTATAGCCTCAAGGGCATCAGGGTCCATTGGCAAATGATCATTCCCTTCCTCACGTTGGGGCACCTCTATCCTGACGCGGCTGAGCGTGAGGGAGGTGCAATACCTCCTCCCTTCACTTCAGGGCATCGGGAAGCTAGCTCATGGTGCAGCTGCCTTCGCCGAATCTTCCTGGACCAGGCCATGCGTAGCCGAAATCTCCTGGACTCCTTCGAGCCAGCAGACGAAACCATCGACATCCTGAACACCGTCGGCACAGTGAGCACAATGAAGAACATGCACCCGTACCTCGGTCTAAGAAGATCACACACCGCATCATCGGCGAGCCTAGAGAAGATGCTCCCAGACACAGACGCAACCCCGACATTGCCTAGGTCAGAGCAAAGCAGGTTGAGGTTGTCACGTGTGACGACTCGACGACTAAACATCACCCGGTGAAGGCAGGTCAACGGTGGCTCACCTCGAGCCCTCATGGCTCCTCACCCTTGGGCATTGGGCGGTCAGATGATGTCCTCTATACCTTCTTCTGGCCCTTTTCTTCATCAGAGGTGGCCAAAGATGGGGGAAGGTCCCTGGTTGCATGATCGATCAGGAAGAGAAAAAAGACGGCCATCTCACGACACCGCTGGTGTTGAGACTGTAGGAGTTGTTCGCTAAGGATCTCTACAGGTCTATGTTGCAGTCGAGGGTTGCCATAGCCACCCATCCAGGTTTCATGGTCGTGGATGTGTAGGAACATGGAACGGGGTGACCAAGCAGTAAGATATCTAGTGAGATGAAAGAGGGATGAAGGGTCTACAACATATGCTAACCAAAAAGTCTGGTTCTTGCCTCTTCGACCCCTCTTGCAAACAAGAGGGTTGGATGCATCCTATGAGATGGAGGAAGAGGGCTTCGATGTATATCCATATATATACTTCTTAAGAGAACCCTATTGGTCTCTACGATAAGAGAAAAAGGAAGGGGATAAGGAGGGACCCTACGGCGAAAAGATACGATTCTTTCCTCTTATATTCCCAACCGCAGGTCATAGGCTACTAGTTTGGAAGAGGTTTCTATGTACATACCACCATAAAAGGAATACTAAATCCTCAAGACACGATTAGATATCCCATTGGAAAAACATTAATGCATGGTCATTCCTTTCCCTAATCTTTTACTCATTTCTTCTATCCATTCTTTATTGTGCAAAAAGTAAGGTATTCCATAAACATGCATGACCACCTTATTAAGAGTATCTAGATATAAATCCTTTCTTTTCTCCTTTTCTTAATTATTTATTTGAAAGATTTCTTTTCAAGGATTTCTCTTTATCTTTTATTTCCTTTTTCCTCTTTTCCTATTTCTTCAATTAGAAATCATAGGTATACGAAATTATATTTTCTTTTAATAGAAAAAATACAACCTGTTTAACAATACCACAAAATTCATTCATTATTCATCATATTATCCTTTATTTTATATCATTGGTATTTTCTCTTTCTTTTTCTCCATTGGGGCTCCTTGGACCCCAAGAAACTCTAATATTTCGAAATTCCTCTTTAAGGATACTTATTATCCTTCTAGATGCATCTATATTCATTATCTTGTATCTTTTCTACTATTTGGACTTTTCTTATCTTCTTCTCTTTTATATCCATTATCAGATTAATAATACAGTAGAATTCGCAAAATTCCTATCAAAAGGGATATTTGTAAAGAAATCCAACCTTTGAAGCAAAGCATACAACCCCTTTCAATTAAGTACATATTCATAATATCATTACATTTTGCTTCTGAAAACATATGCAAAATTGAGGTTGTAACATCCTTCCCCTCTTATAAGAATTTTGTCCTCAAAATTCCATCAAGCATACAAACAAATTAGGATAAGACTTTTCCATGTCTGTCATTGGCCCTTATGTGGCTTTTCCCTATCCATGGCGCTTCCAAATAACCTTTATCATCACATATTCTTTTCTCTGAGTTCTTTCACCTTGGTATCTATAAACGTCACAGGTGACTCAGGTCATTTCAGCCTCCCTTGGGGCTCAGTAGGTTCATTGCTCCGCATATGGTCGGGGTACCTCACATAGTGCTCTAAATTGGACACATGGAACTCATCACACTTTACTTTATCCTCAGAGGTAAGGGAAAACTGAACTTTCTCCACCGAACCATGTCAAAAGACCCCATGCATCAGGGACTCAGCTCTCTTAGCTATAACTTAGAGGGGTCGGGTTTTTATGTCACATATTCCCCCACAGTGAACTGCATGTCAGTCTACTTTGCATCAGCTTACAACTCATGTCGTCTCTGGGCTCCTTTCAGCCATTGCACGATCAAAGCGACTTCATCTACACACACTGTGGTCCTTTCTTGACCTTCACGAGGTCTCTTCACCAACATCATCTTAATAAAGTGGTGACTGACACAACCTCCCTCATAGAGCTTCTTTACATTCCAATACTGGTTATGGTGGTTAACATCACATCTTACAAAAGACAAGAACTATCTCTATGTATCACCCAGAATGAGCACACATGCTCTCATCAGACCCTCTAGTCTGGTTCATACTAACCATTTGTTAAGGTGATATATTGTACTAGCATCAAGTTCTTCATGCATTTACTTCCACCTTATAGAAGTGTATATTTAGGTTATACTCAAGAACTTTTGAACTCACATCATGGTGTAGTTGAACCATCTCTCTCATATGTAGTTCAACCGGATCTGTCCCTTGACATCACTCTTTCTTGCTCATGTCATATAGGTAAGGCGATCTACCATAACCCATATTGCATCTTGACCTTCCTTGGACTATGGGAGACTTACAACATCCATAGTGATGAACTCCTATTCCCTCTCGGGAACTCTTTATACTTTATATCAATGCATTGGGTTACTGATGTTCGTCCTTCACCTCCTAACTTTCATGGCCACATCCCACATGCAACTTCATCTTAATCATCCAAAGTACTACCGTCACTTACCATCTTTGTAGTACCACGGTGTATGGTGATCCTAAAACCATGGTCTCCTGTATTGACATGATTCCTCAAGTTCGATTCCTCGGAAACCCTAAACCACTTTAGTCGGGTCTCCTCACCTTATTTTCCAAAGAAGTGTATCTAAGGTTCTACAACCATCCCTTCATCACATAAAGGTCTAGGCTAACCAATCAATCACTAACTTGATCAACCAATATTGTTACATCTAAGTGTTAGCCAAACTTATCTTTTCTTCCAATTGAGGGTTAACCTAACAACTGCTTCTAGCCTCCATTACCACTTCACATCCTTAGGCGTTAGGTAACATTGAATACATACACCTCCATGTATTCACTTATCATCTCATTTCAGCTCTAAGTCTATCTTCATTAAGAACACTTGGATCTTATTCTCTTGGTTTTTCAAACTCAACCTTGTATGACTCATACCTTATGATAAAAACATCCTCATAAGATGACTACCTTATTCCTCTTAGCATTTGTAAACCATCCATGTATCATTCACTCCTCCATGGTAGGTTATCATCCCTATCCTCATACCTTATAGCGACGTCCCAACTCACATCATCTTTATTCTTGGTATATGGCATGCGTACTGTCCTATCTCTCAATCCCATAACAAGAGAAAATAAGCATTTGGCTGCAGTCCAAATATAGAGTTCTTCCTGTTCCAAGAGTGGAGATGGTACATCCCACCTTGCTAGTACACCTTTCAATCTAAGTTGAAACGTGCCACATACGTCTCCACATCACAAACATCTTGATATCAAAGTTACTCCCATGGAAACTGGTCTCGAATCTACTTGGGTCCACACACAATCCTGGGTCATCTCCTCTAGGTCTATAGGGTGTCGGTACTTTTGGGTTCATCCCTCTTCCCTCATGCATGCAGAGAGTGCCCTACTCATCTGCCCATGAAGGTGATCAATCTCCTAACCCATGGCCCTCAGACAATGATAGTTGTTACCTCCCGACCCTATGGTCATGTGCAACTAGGGAATTAGGCAACTCCTACTTCCAACGGTCTTATCCCTACCTGACCCTATGAAAAGATTGTTGGCTAAATGGACATCTATAAATCCCTTTGTTTTGATTATGACAAACATTTCATTCTTATTGATCTAACGAGCTACTTGAGTGTGCAGGATTAAGGTGGATGACAAAGCAACTAGGGAAATCCATATGCTTACATTTATGTTTTTCATGCAATGTAATCGCTTTGTAAAAACTTGTACAAATATATAATGTACAAGTACTTAGATTGCATGTAAATCAAGCGTTAGATCTTCCCTAGCTAAACACCACATTTAGATAAGTCATCCCCTTCATATAGGATCACATTTGCACACTCATACATATAATTAGTGCCTAAATTGAAACATTGAAACAGGATCAATCTCGGTCGACAAACTCCTCGACCGAGACACTCTCGGTCGACAATCTTCTCGACCGAGAAAAGATCCAAAGTAGCCGTTAGACACAACAGACAAGTTAGTTGGCAGTTGGAGAAAGACGTTGCAAATCACTTGTTCCAGAGTGCCTGTCGGTCGACAAAAGTTCGACCGAGTAGGTGTCTCAGTCGACCATTTGTCGACCGAGATGGTCTCTGATAGCAACTGCAGAATTAATTAATTAGCCGTTGTTAAAGCAACAAATTTGTACCTAACGGCTAGTTAAGCATTTAGAAACCCCTAGAAGTTGTCTAGAACGTCCTTAAGCATCCTTAGGCCATTCCTATAAATAGGACAAGCCATAGGACACTCAAAAATACTTGTTACACTTGAGAAATACTTGAGCATACTTGAGCAATCTGTTGTGAGAAAATTGAGCTTTGTGAACATTGGCTACTTCCTTCTTTAGCTCATAATTCGTGTCCTATAGGCTAGTATCTCCTATCCACTGCAATCACAAGTCCACACACTTGGTTAGGAGATCTATACGCTTGATCTAGGCAAATCAAGCCTTGGGCTATACAGGATAAGTTGTAATTTCTTTTTTCTTTCTTGTTCCCTATTATTGTTTGTACTCTCCTTGCTACTCCTAGGTTGGAGGCTGCGGATTGGAGAGGGTGAAGATCTTCTTGGTGAAGAAGGAGACTTTGAGCTACTTCGGAAGGCTGGTGCAATGGGAGATTACTTCTAGAGAGGAAGGCTACTTCAAGGGGGAGCTTGGAGTTACTTCATAGAAGGCTATCTCAAAGTTGGTGAACCTACTTCAAGTGAAGGCTGTTCAAAGGGTGTAAAGGAAAGTATTGTATTTTGTATAAATCCTCGAGAGGTAATAAAATAAATACTTTCAAATCCCGGTTGGGTAAGCAACCAGGTAGTGGACTGACAACTATAGTATTTGCTATAGTTGGAACCACTCTAAACACCTGTCTCTCTCTTCAAACTTGAATTGTGGTTGTTTGAATTCAATAAATTGTTAAAACTATTCAAAAACTCTATTCACCCCCCCTCTAGTAGTTTTTCAATTGGTATCAGAGCAGGCTTCAAGGAACCCTAACAAAGTCTTGAAGAAATGGGTGATGGAGTACTCAACAACCTCAACCTCGAAGGGACACTTGTTGCTAGGCCTCCAGCGTTCGATGGAAAAAACTACCAGTATTGGAAGATAAGGATGCAGTTCTACTTCCGAGGCATCAATTGGGACCTATGGAGAATGGTGTCAACTCCATATGAGCTCCCTCAAATTCAATTTGCAGAATGGGATGCAAATACGGTAAAGCTAGCTCAGATGAATGCAAAAGCTGTAAGCATTTTATATTGTTCTATATCGGTAGGAGAATTTAATAGAATATCTAATTGTGACACAACCTATGATATTTGGCATAGATTATCCATAACCTATGAAGGAACAGTCCAAGTCTCAGCATGTTTAAACAAAATTTTGAACACTTTCATATGGATCCTGATGAATCTATTAGTGAAATGTTTGCAAAATTTTCTACTATTGTTAATGGTTTAAGTGCTCTAGGAAAACCTATCCTTGAAGAAGACCAGGTATCAAAGATCCTGCGTTCACTTCCTCCAAAATACAAGCCAAAGGTGACAGCCATCGAAGAAGCAAACGACCTCACTCGACTGAAAATGGAGCAACTCATTGGCAATTTAGAAGCTCATGAAGCAACCCTAGAAGAGGAAGAAAGAAGAGCACGTGAACTTCAGCAAGGAAAGAAGAAGGATGTGGCTCTAAAAGCTTCAAAGGCTGTCACACAAGAAAGTGAGGAGTCAAGTGAAGAAGAGGGAGAAGAAGCCTTGATAGTAAATGGTAAGAAATACAGAAGATTTAAAACTAACAAAATTTCCAGCTCTTCTTCTACCCCTCCTAGGTGCTTTGAATGTGGGAAGAAAGGGCATTTCAAAAATGAATGTCCTAAAGAAAAGAAAGGAAAGAAAAGCTCACACAAGAAGAAGGGAGAAAAAGCCTATAAAGCTGCATGGGACGAGTCAAGTAGTGAAAGCGGAGAAGAAACGGTGGATTGTCTAATGGCAAGAGAAGATGATGAAGATTCTCAAGAGGAATGGGTGGTTGACAGTGGATGTTCCAAACATATGACCGGAAACAAAGATGCATTCCAAACCTTTGAAGAAAAGAAAAGTGGAACAGTCACCTTTGGAGACAATGGTAAGGGCAAAATCGTTGGAATAGGTAATGTTGGTACAAACCTCGAAATAAAGAATGTTCTCCTCGTTGATGGTTTGCACCATAATTTGATAAGTGTTAGTCAATTATGTGATAGTGGTTATGATGTGTTATTTAACAAAACTTGATGCAAGTTATTGATAGAAAACACTACAAATGTTGTTTATGAAGGAAATAGAGTTGTAAATCTTTATATTCTTAAACCTAACTCTATGAAATCAGTAGTGGGAAAATGCTTGCTTGCAAATGAAAACACCTTACAAATATGGCATAAAAAGCTAGGACATGCTAGTTCACATGTTATTAAAAAGTTAGTGAAATATGATCTTGTTCGTGGATTGCCTACTTTATCTTTTGATCAAGTTGAAAACTGTGAACCATGCACAACGGGAAAGCAAATCAAAACCTCTTTTAAACCAAAACATGTACTTATCACCAGTAGGTCCTTAGAATTAATTCATATGGATTTATTTGGACCCATGAGGACACAATCTATTGGTGGTAAAAGATATTGTTTTGTTATTGTTGATGATTATAGTAGATACACATGGGTACACTTTATTGCAACTAAAGATGATACTATTCATGTTTTTATACAATTTTGTTCCAAAATTGAAAATCTATTACAAAGCAAAATATGTACCATTAGAAGTGATCATGGTGGAGAATTTGAAAACCATACATTTGAAGAGTTTTGTACATCTCAAGGGTACACTCATAATTTTTCTGCTCCACGCACCCCACAAAAAAATGGTATAGTTGAAAGAAAAAATCGATCACTGCAAGAAATGGCTAGAACTATGATGCTTGAACATAACACACCCAAAACCTTTTGGACTGAAGCTATAAACACTGCATGCTATGTACTAAATAGAGTCACTGTTCACTCTCATTTAAAGAAAACTCCATATGAACTAATACATTTTAAGAAACCTAGAGTTGACTATTTTCATACCTTTGGCTCCACATGCTATATCTTAAATACCAAAGATGATAGAGATAAGTTTGACTCAAAATCACACAAAGCATTCTTTTTGGGATATTCCACTTCTAGCAAAGCTTTTAGAGTATATAACACTATATCTAGAAAAGTTGAGGAATCTATTCATGTTTCTTTTCATGAAGAATCCAAATCTGAAAATCTAGAAATCATAGATATCACTAATCAATTCGGAAATTTAAACATACCAAACGATAGTGAGAAAGGTGCTACAAATAATCACCAAGCTGAACCACAACCTACACCTAGACTTATTAAAGATCATCCTCAAGAATTAATTATTGGAGATCCTAATGATAAAGTCAAAACTCATTCTTCCTTTAAAGATGTTGCAAACATGGCTTTTGTTTCTATCATTGAACCTAAAAAGATATCTGAAGCTCTTAAAGATGACTATTGGATAATAGCCATGCAAGAAGAATTGAATCAATTCACTAAAAATGATGTATGGGATTTAGTTCCTAAACCACAAGATAAAACCATAATAGGAACTAAATGGGTTTTTAGGAACAAGCTAAATGAGTCAGGAGAAGTAATAAGGAATAAAGCTTGGTTAGTAGCACAAGGATATAATCAACAAGAAGGAATAGATTTTGATGAAACGTATGCACCGGTAGCTAGACTTGAAGCTATTAGAATGTTACTAGCTATTGCTGCACATAAAAACATCAAACTCTACCAAATGGATGTAAAAAGTGCATTTCTAAATGGCATCATTCAAGAAGAAGTATATGTTGCCCAACCACCTGGTTTTGAAATACCGGAAAAAGGTGACTATGTTTATAAACTTAAGAAAGCACTTTATGGTTTAAAACAAGCACCTAGAAATTGGTATGAAAGGCTCAAGACATATCTTTTTGATAATGGTTTTTCTATTGGAAATTCAGATTCTACTTTATTTTTCAAAACATATACATCTGATTTCCTTGTTGTGCAAATATATGTTGATGATATTATTTTTGGAGCTTCTAATGATTCATTGTGCACACAATTTAGTGATATTATGCAAAAAGAATTTGAAATGAGCCTCATGGGTGAACTAACCTTCTTTCTTGGTTTTCAAATTAAGCAAACACCTGCCGGAATATTCATAAGCCAAGAAAAATATACTAAAGAACTCTTAACACGTTTTGGGATGGATCAGCGCAAACATGCTACTACTCCTATGGCTACTTCTATTAAAATTGATAAGGATGAAAATGGGGAACCTATTGATGATTCCTTATATAGAGCCATGATTGGTAGTTTGCTTTACTTAACTGCTTCTAGACCGGACATTATGTTTCCAGTTGGTCTTTGTGCTCGATTTCAATCGCAACCTATGCACTCTCATTTTCTAGCAGTTAAACGAATTCTTCGTTATCTAGCCGGCACTACTTGTTTTGGTTTATGGTATCCAAAAGGACAATCCTTGGATTTTAAAGCTTATACTGATGCGGATTATGTTGGTTGTCGCCTTGATCGCAAGAGTACTAGTGGTGGTTTTTTCTTGTTAGGAAGAGCTTTAGTATCTTGGTTTAGCAAGAAACAAAATACGGTTGCCCTATCTACAACTGAAGCTGAATATATGGCAGCTGGATCTTGTTGTGCTCAAGTACTTTATATGCAACAAGTATTAAACGATTATGGTTTTACTCTTTCATCTACGCCTATTTTTTGTGACAACACGAGCGCTATAAACTTAGCACACAATCCTATTTTACACAGCCGAGCTAAACATATTGAAATCCGTCATCATTTTTTAAGGGATCACATCTCCAAGAATCATGTTTCCCTTCATCATGTTGATACGGAAGATCAATTGGCTGATATTTTTACAAAACCGCTTCCACTAGATCAATTTAACAAAATTAGGAAGCAATTACTTATCACTCCTTTGGAAGATGTTTTCTTTGATATTTGTGCTACTTAAACAAAAACTCTTAATTACATCATGATATTTTGGCTTCTAAATGGACATCTTTTTCATTAGATTTGATGGGACATCTCATTAAGGGGGAGTTTTTATTTCTAAACGGATATCTTTTTTTGAAATGACAAAGGGGGAGAAATAAATACAAAACTAAAACTTAGAAAAACTCAATCAATGAGTTTCATAAATAAACTCTTGGCTTTACATTGAAAGTTGCTATATTCCCTAGTGAATTGGATTTCATGTTCCATAATTCAAGGGGAATAATAAGCACACATTTTATAAACAAGAGGAAAAGCTACAAAAGGTAATCTAAAGGTATGAAACTCATATGGTTTATATTTCCTTTATTTTTATATTAAGGAAATGTTTGTCATCTTCAAAAAGGGGGAGATTGTTGGCTAAATGGACATCTATAAATCCCTTTGTTTTGATTATGACAAACATTTCATTCTTATTGATCTAATGAGCTACTTGAGTGTGCAGGATTAAGGTGGATGACAAAGCAACTAGGGAAATCCATATGCTTACATTTATGTTTTTCATGCAATGTAATCGCTTTGTAAAAACTTGTACAAATATATAATGTACAAGTACTTAGATTGCATGTAAATCAAGCGTTAGATCTTCCCTAGCTAAACACCACATTTAGATAAGTCATCCCCTTCATATAGGATCACATTTGCACACTCATACATATAATTAGTGCCTAAATTGAAACATTGAAACATGATCAATCTCGGTCGACAAACTCCTCGACCGAGACACTCTCGGTCGAAAATCTTCTCGACCGAGAAAAGATCCAAAGTAGCCGTTAGACACAACAGACAAGTTAGTTGGCAGTTGGAGAAAGACGTTGCAAATCACTTGTTCCAGAGTGCCTGTCGGTCGACAAAAGTTCGACCGAGTAGGTGTCTCGGTCGACCATTTGTTGACCGAGATGGTCTCTGACAGCAACTGCAGAATTAATTAATTAGCCGTTGTTAAAGCAACAACTTTGTACCTAACGGCTAGTTAAGCACTTAGAAACCCCTAGAAGTTGTCTAGAACGTCTTTAAGCATCCTTAGGCCATTCCTATAAATAGGACAAGCCATAGGACACTCAAAAATACTTGTTACACTTGAGAAATACTTGAGCATACTTGAGAAATCTGTTGTGAGCAAATTGAGCTTTGTGAACATTGGCTACTTCCTTCTTTAGCTCATAATTCGTGTCCTATAGGCTAGTATCTCCTATCCACTGTAATCACAAGTCCACACACTTGGTTAGGAGATCTATACGCTTGATCTAGGCAAATCAAGCCTTGGGCTATACAGGATAAGTTGTAATTTCTTTTTTCTTTCTTGTTCCCTATTATTGTTTGTACTCTCCTTGCTACTCCTAGGTTGGAGGCTGTGGATTGGAGAGGGTGAAGATCTTCTTGGTGAAGAAGGAGACTTTGAGCTACTTCGGAAGGCTGGTGCAACGGGAGATTACTTCTAGAGAGGAAGGCTACTTCAAGGGGGAGCTTGGAGTTACTTCATAGAAGGCTATCTCAAAGTTGGTGCACCTACTTCAAGTGAAGTCTGTTCAAAGGGTGTAAAGGAAAGTATTGTATTTTGTATAAATCCTCGAGAGGTAATAAAATAAATACTTTCAAATCCCGGTTGGGTAAGCAACCGGGTAGTGGACTGACAACTATAGTATTTGCTATAGTTGGAACCACTCTAAACACTTGTCTCTCTCTTCAAATTTCAATTGTGGTTGTTTGAATTCAATAAATTGTTAAAACTATTCAAAAACTCTATTCACCCCCCCTCTAGTAGTTTTCAAAGATGGGAGTCAGCCCATGAATGCAGAGAGAGAGGGGCTATGCCTGGGTCCTAAGGAACAAAAGGATTAGCCCCACGTGATTGCTACCATCAAATACATAGAGCAAGAGGAAGAAACAAGCTAAATACTCGAAGAACCAACGAAAATCCTTAGAGAAGAGGTCATGATGATCCCCTCTGATAGACATCCCGATCCATATCATTTCGAGTGCAAATCTACCTCCTAAAAGTGCTTAAAATGTGTAGTATGTGGCTATCACCTTCGTCTCCTCCTCTCTCGACTCCATGCTCCGTTGCAATGAGATAGAATAGGATATTTTATTTTGTCCAAACTCCTCTTAGGTCATAAATTGGGACTCGGGCCATTACTGTGTCACAACCATTGGATCTGTCTCCATCTTTAATCAACATTCGTGTAGAGTCGGTGCCACCGACCGGATGCCAGTGGCACCAAATTGTCAGCTGACTCGAAACCCTTAATAAGTGTCAGTACTACCGACCAGTATGTCAGTGGCATTGAGGTGTTATTTGAGTGTTGACTTTCTCTGAATGAAAAAGTATGTACGATCAACTCACACATTTGTGGCACGAAGCCACACAATCTGGTTCCTGATGCTTTCTGGGCAATGAGTGGGTAGCATCGACTCATCTTTTTGCTAGCACCGAGAGTTGTCTTGGTAGCAACGAACAACGTCTTGGTAGAACCCAAATGAATGATGTTCCCTATTGGATGTCACATAATGTTGGTACCACTGACTTATATGTCAGAAGCACTGAGTTGCATTGAAAGTGCTCAAAATGCCTGAAATAAGGAACAATCAACATAAGTCTGAATAAATTAATAATTTTACATAAATAGGTGGAAGTACTTGGTAATTGATGCAATAGTGTTTCATAAGATCATAATGAGAAACAAGGCATAACTAATGTCAAATTGAGAAATTAAGCACTAAATACATGAAAAAGTAGCTTGTGAAAAGCTCAAAAACTCAGTGCATCATATTCTCATCTCACTGATGTCGCACTGGAACCACCTGTAATACAACTAATGTTAAAACCAAGCAAGCACATGATATGTGTACAAAAGGACTTTAGTGTGATGACATGGATGGTTAACATTGTAGAACCCAATATCATTCAATTTCTCATTTTCCTCCGAATTGTCAAACCCATATGGATCAATTCTCATATCTATACTCTCACCAATCCAAAGGTGTTTGAGATCTATAACAACCAAGATAAAATTTAATACCCCATTGATGGCTCTATTAAAGATTATTTCAACAAGTGTTCTACTTGTTGGGATGAATATAAGATTTACTACCCTCTCTCTTATGATATCGAAGAAGTCCAGTGCCACTACAAAAAAACAATGATTTAGCTACGATTGCTTCGGTTACAATTAATTTATATGTAGCGAGAGCCATTTTTACTTATAAAATTTATTTTTATAGCTAAAATGATTGTAGCCACCTCCGTAAATAAGATGTAGCTACACATTTTCATTAATTTTAATTGTATGCAAAAGAAATGTACCCCCATATACTAAACACCCGACAGTTAACCCCTCCCATTTTCTTTTCACGATCGTCGCCCGACCCCCGCCCCCCATCGACGCTCGACCCCCGCCCCCGATCGATGCCTGGCACACATTGAGCGACGCTGCACCCATTCTCCCACACACGACACTGTGCCCGGCCGTCTGTGGTGACTCCATCCCTATCCGACTCAAGCCGACGCCCTCCCTTGCTGCCGACGCCAAGCAATCCAGGCCCCCAATCGCCCTGTGCCTTGACTTCCTGATCGATGCCTGACTCTAACTGCCTGCCCTCCGACGCCAACACCACGTGATCTCCTCTCCGCGTCCTAAGAAAGACCAAAACCTCCGCAAGTCCGAAGCCCTACGTCTGCTCTCCTCTCTGCGCCCCCTGCCCGATTGGACGGCCGATGAGGTTTTCCCCCAGCAGCAGGCCTTCTCTGGTAGTAGCCCTCTCTGGCGGCGCATCTTCCGGTCTTCTCTCCAGAGCCGCCCCTTTCTGGTTTCTCTCCGGCAGTGTTCCTACCGTTTTCTCTACCGCAGTGCTCCCTTGATGTGTGCGTTGTTTGGCGGCGTCTCCCGTCTGGTCTTCTCTCCAGTGTTGCTCCCGCGTCCAACGGTACCTGCCCTCTACTCTTCTCTATGTACATATGATATATATTTTAATGAGAGACTATTTTCATGTTACGATAATTTAGTTGTTTCAACATATTTACTCCTTGTATTATGTGATTAACAACCATATTTGTGGTGGACAATTCAATTTGAAATACAAAATCAATCTTGTGCTGATTATAATGTCAAACTTTCATGACGTAGTTAGATGAATTACATCAATCCAGGTATTCTAGGGAAACCATATGCAAAAATAAAGAACAAACTAGAAAAGAAAAAAAAAAGTGGTGAGAGAGATATTGGTGGGTGCATGGTTGTATAGGCGGCCAGGCGTTCCAGGGGGGTGCCCAGACAGCCAAGGCGCCCAGGCGTTTCCAGGCGTTTTGATAGATTTTTTATTTTATCAAATATATGTAAAATTTCTAAAAAAAAAATACCAGCCTTACACATATAAATATACATGATAAATATGCAATCAATGTGCTACCAAATTACCAATAGTGGAAGAAAGCAACAAAAGCATTAAATATAATTTTGTAGATGATTAAATATTTGCTAAATAAGATAATAAGGATATTCCAATCCTAAATTTATATAAGTCGACCACTAATACAAACCAATACATAAAAACATTCAAATCAGTAAAATAATAAATACAAATCAGTTCATAAATAAATATAATTTTGTAGATGATTAAATATTTGCTAAATAAGATAATAAGGACATGCCAATCCTAAAATTCATATAACTCGATCCCTAACGCAAACCAAGAGATAAATACATACAAATCAGTATAATAATACATTTAAATCAGTTCATCTATAAATATAAATTGGTACATGATTAAGAAAATTGGTACATGATTAAAAAAATTATTAAGTCACTGATTAAATATTTCAGTGTAGAATCTTTCCTT
Source organism: Alisma plantago-aquatica (assembly GCA_963693085.1). Lineage (NCBI taxonomy): Eukaryota > Viridiplantae > Streptophyta > Magnoliopsida > Alismatales > Alismataceae > Alisma > Alisma plantago-aquatica. The sequence continues at coordinate 794,168,803 of OY856412.1, forward strand.
TTTATGTTTGGAAAAATGTTTGCTTGAGATGACTATCCGATCGTTACCTCTACATTCCTAAGTGCATAAACGTGGTGTCTATACTAGATCAGTGGGTTTATTCACCAATCTAACAAAGCACTGTATATGAAGAGCCACCTTTCAGCATTGTATTGTGCTATTACCTAGATGCATGCAATAGTTAGGTCTTAGCTAAGAAGCTGGTACATGATAATCAATAGCATATTATTGTGTGGTTTATTGATAATACTTCGGTATTTCATCCTGCATCATTAGCCAAACTTCATAACACATTATACTTAGGTTTGTTTGGCCTTGAGATCTTTGCTATGTGCGCTACTGGCGTCGCAATGATGATGGAAGCTGTGGTTAGTATTGAAATGTCCGCTGTTTTTGCTCTTTCCTATTGCTTCACTAACACATTGTGATGTCATTTCAACAGTTGTTCTGTTTAGGTCAAGGGAACATGTGGAATGTGGTACACAACCTGGATTTGTGAGAGCTCATTTGAGAGTATATTTTCTTTCCTCTACGTTTATTATTAGCTTGTTGTTATGGATTTTCAATTCAAATGATTTATCATTAGCCTTCAGACTTAAATTAATAACAGTTCATTGATGTTCACAGATTCACCTTATTTATTATTGTACTGGTTTGGATCTCTACCTGATGTTTGTCTGGGATCCGTTCTTTACATGATGTTGCTAAAAATCTAATTCTTTGGGTTTCTGAAGATCTCTGATTGTCAAAGGATCTATTATAAGCCCTGAGGTTATGGGTATGTATATGTCTGATGTTTGGTAGGTGTCTGTAGTTCTCTAGATGTGAATATGATTCTTAAGATGATGTGTTTAGTTCAAGGCTTTATATATTTTTTGTGTTCTTGCGGACCCTTTATGCTGATGTTTACATTTCTTCGAATATGATATTGGTTTCCTGTGTGACTCACCAGAATGCTTTAGGCATGTTTTTGAAATTGCTATCATTCTTCCTTCTGTATAGCTCTATCAATATGTATCAATTCATAAGTTCTTTGTTAGGTGGTTCTACAGCTCTGTGAAAAGGTAAAGGCTCCATCACCTACACCTGCATATTTTCTCACATTCTCATTATTGTATACAATCTTCTTGGTAGATGTATGTGAAAGCTGGAAGGCTCTAAAGTGTACATACAGTTAGTTGTGCCTTTTTTAGTATGTATCCTAGCAGTAGGGTAGCACATAATTCTGACCATGCATGGTCAAAGAAAACTATGAGATGTTTTATGCTTACTCATGATAACCATCTCAAGATTGTCTTGAGTATATTATCTCTGTCCAACTAGAACTTGGCTGCTTAAAGTGGCTCCAATATTTGTGCATTTCAAAAGTTCTTTCGATTTTCTAATTGAAACCAATGTTTGTATTAGTTGCACTCAGTTTTGGTGATTAACTTGGAATCATATTTTCTTGTGTTATTCTCATTTGAGGTTGGATGTTGGTTGATCTATTTATTTGACAAAATTAAGATTCAGTGTGTGATAATGGCTAATCTGGAGAAAGCTTTTGAAGTTTTGTGTTCTGCTCTTACTTGAAGGGTGTTTTCTTATTAAAGTTGTACATTCTATACATATAGTTTATATGGACTGGATGGTGGCCTCATATTTTTATCTGATTGGTTCTAAAAGTTGACAACAAGAAGCTTTGTTTTGTCATGGGCTATTGTCACTACGTCCTTGGTGGAAGAAGAGCAATGGATTTGGACTGCAATGCACTGGATGTGGGTCAATACCAGAAGAAATAGAAAATTGTTTAGAGTAAGGGGTATAAGAAAGTTAAATGTAACTACATTCTCATTTAAGGATGTTTGAGCCACATCTAAAATGGTCTAGTAGATTAGCGATCAAGTACCATAGGATAAAATTGATGGTCTGGACGTCATTGTCACTGTCCTCTTAATTATATCTTTTAATGTTGAGATGTGTTTGTGTGTACTCCTTTCGAGTTAGAATTAAATGAACAAGTTCGAGTTCAACTTGTTTAAAGAAAGCTATGCTAATTCTCTATGGCTATCAGGAGAACTGCCACAATTCTCTTGGATAATTTTCTTGCTTGCTTCTTTTTTATCTAAAGTTTGAGCTTTGTTTTCATTCTTCAATCAGTAACATTACTTTTTGTTGTCTAAGACCCATTTTTCTTAGTGCAGGAGGTTGGTTTCAAATTGAAAGAAGGGGTTATTAAAGGCTTATTTCTTGGAGACGCTTCTATTTATTACTACGATTTGGTTTTCCCTCTGAGAAAGATTCAAGTGTTTTGGAGTATGTTGCAGCTATTACAAAAAATTTCAGAAGCAAAGCTTATGTGTTGAAGGAGCTGGGTTTGATTCTTTAACCTATTTGGGCTTGCACAATAGTTCTCTGGTGAAAGGATTATCTTTGTATATACTTGAACTACTTGATGGAGTTTTCTTTACCCCTTTGTTCTTGTGAGGAAGGCTAATGCTAGAAGGTTACAACATGCTATGGTGCAGTTGCTTCTTTGCGTTCTGTTTTACAGTATGGTGCAATTTGTAATGCTCCTATATGTTGGTTTTCTAATATTGAGGCGTTTGTTTCTATGACTCATGGAAGTGATGCTTCTTGATTCTATTAACCTGCATTCATCCTACATGTTCTTGATCCTGGCATGCATCTTATAGAAGCTGAATTTAAAGCTTGCACTACATATTTCCCTAAATAACTTGAGCTTCTCAAGTTCAAAGTGTGGACTTTATAACTATTTCTCTATTTTCTTTATTTTCTTCCTCACAACCTCCCTCCTTTGTCATTTGTGTTGATGCACCGATAGTCCCATCCTTTGTCATTAATGTTTATGAACTTGTACTACCCTCCTTTGTTGTTGGTGTTGCTGCACTTGTATTCCCCTCTGAATCTGAGCACATAATGCTTAATTGTGTCATGGTGTCATTGTGACCAACCACATCCAACTGATGCTACTGTTAGTGGCTAGAAAGAGTAGTGGTTATTGTTTAACATGTATAAATCATTATATGGAGCAGTCATTGTAGTGATCAAATGTCTACTCTTGCTATGTGAGATTTGGGTGTGTTCTTGACAGGAACTCTCCATGTAGTATTATTTTTTGGGTGATCTCTCATATTGCATTTATGTGCTGCATTTCAGTGATTATGGTCTACCATTTTGCTTAAAGCCAATTCATATTTTGCCTCATCAAGTTTAGGCTTTTAGTGCTGGTTGCATTCATCTGGCATCACTTTCACATTTTCTTCATGATCTTTAAATTAATCTCCCAGCCTGATTATCTAGTTCTGTCAGAATCACAATTAATTTATGGTTTCTTCTTTCACTGGCATCAAATGTTGTTGATTATGCTCATCCATTCCTTGGTTGGTATTGTGTCTGTAGTTTGAATATCCTACAATCCAGGGATCCCACTAACATCACATATTTCTGGAGTCAAGCAACCTCTAGCCTAAATGACGAAAGTCATCATGCAACTCTGCCTATTTCTACTCTAGTTTTCCTATATTGATATTATGAAATAAAAAACACAACAAATCACATTTTTGTTTAGGTAAGTTGGAAATTTCCATTTGTCATGTTGGATATCCTCGGTGATAGCTTTACTCAGTCTATATTTATGATTTGGTTGATTATTATATATCTGTATACCTTCTGACCTATTTATGTATCATAATTGTGTATTGTGAAAGTGAAGTGAAAATGGAAATCTTGAATCCTTGTGCATTTCTTGGTCACGTGAATCCTTTATGTTGATGTTTGCAGTTCTATTTATATGGATCTGGTTTTCTTTTTGACTCACTGGATTTTGGGCATGTTTATGAAGGTTTGAATCATTCCTTTCGTCTAGCTCTTATGTATCCCCGAGTTGGTCCTACAGCTCTGTGTGAAAAAGTAAAGGTGATGTCACTTGAACCTTTATCTAGCTTGTCAGGTTCCAAATTTATCAGTATCTCTAATATCATTGAACTTTCTGCCCGAATGATATTGTTTCACATTGATTGTTGTAGGTTTATTGCTATCTCATAAATGGGACACTAGTAAAGAAATTCTTTGATGTTCGCAATCCTTAAATTAGAATGACTCTCCTTTTAACCTGTCTAGATTTTCTCAAAACAAGTCCTCATGTTTTCCTTCTTTTGAGCGGCTCACAGGATATCCTTTTATATTGTATCTATAATTAGCTTGGCTGGAGATTCCGTTCTTTGATGTTGCGATATGATAATGGTTATATCTGAAGCTAAAGCTTGAGCCTGATATATGACGTCTCTCTATTGAGTATGGTTCTGTGATGACCTCTAAAAATGGTAATTATTCTAAAGGTATGCTTAATACTAATTTTATGCTTAGGTACAGGTGTAGTTGCTAATCTATACGACATCTTATTTCTCATCTAAGATCTGATTAAGATATCCTCATCATTAAAAAGTTTGTTTTTTTCATCAGGGCAGTGATGTAAGCTATGCAAAGGGGAGGGTGCTTGGAAGAGGCTACTCTAGCTGTTGTGGCAGACAACTATGGTGGGAACATCTTGTATTGGGAGTACGGGCAGGGAGAATGGATGGTATAAGGGGACAACCCTAACATAGTTGGTAATGGGACATAGATGATGATCATGATAAAGATGGATATACCAATAGGTCCACGACAGAGGTCAAATGATCTGACCATCGAACATAACTCAACAGCAACAATCAGAGAAGACTCATACACAAACAACAGGAGTAACATAGGACAAGAAACTTAGTGCCTTACTTATCCAAATTGGGATGCATCTCAGGGCACGTTTGGATTGAGGGATCCGGATGGATCACGATCAATCCTGCTTTATCAGAATCCAGATCTAGCGAAGCCCTAGCTTTCAGAAATACATCAGAATAATAGTTTAGGTTTGGATGATATGGACGGAAGTAGCGGACAACGCGTGTTGACAAACACAGTATGCACGCGACACCAGCCGGATCACGATGCCCAGCACATTTGAATTGGGTGCTAAAATGCAGCAGTTTATTTGCGACCGCGGATGCATCATTTTCCGATTTTGCCAGCTCCAGTAAAGCAAACAAAAAATTTCAGCGGCTGGAGCTAGAAGTACAATCATTGATGACCTTTTACAGCAAACCAAACGAGCACTTAGTGAAGGCCAATCAACAGCAGAAATAGATTACTACCTACAGTGGATGGCATGAAGTTAGTGGAAACTCTCCTCATTGACCAAGAAAGAGATGAAGTAAGTCAATGATTTTCTCCACTGTAAATCATATTCAGAATTTGTTGTTTGCTATTCTTATACAATGAGGTGAATTGGCTATTTTTCTTAAAGCCAATTCATATTTTGCTTCATCAAGTACAGATCCACTCCAAAGTTGAATCCAGAAGTGTCATTACCACAATTTTGTTCATCATTTATTGCTTGACCAGTGGACATGCATGATCCTTTGTTTTCCTCAGGAAAAAGAGCAGGAGAGTAGCCCTGGAAGAGGGTGACATGCTCAAATAGCTTGTCCTTCCGAGAGAAAGTAGTTCCACCGGAACATATCCATTTGTCTCGTCTACAATGCTTCTCATGGGCTTCATATCAGCAATCATAGAGATTTTCTTGCTATTGCATCGGCTACAGGTATAGCTCTTTTCACAGTGACTCCTTTTGTAATGGTTCTTTACACACAGGATTGTCTTTAGGGGCTGGAACTTGTTTTTATCTCTAATTGTTCTTCTTGCACCCCACAAATGGATAGGAGTACCTCTTTATCAGCACATGTTCAGAGCTCGAGTCCTTGCTGGGTTTAGCGAGTACATCGACAGTATTGTACTCATCTCCATGGCCACGCATGTGCATGCACAAGTTTGCATCCCTCTTGAACCCCTTGCCACAAATTTGAAATAAGTGGGTGTGAGGGGCTAAAATCTCCTCTTTCTCAAGTTGCAGGACTTCACTTCAAGGGGAACGCATTGCTCCTCACTTCAAGGTAATCTGCCCTTACAAAATATATCTGCAATGTGTTTCCTCCACTGAGTTTCTATTTAAGAATTACAGACCACATAAGATTCTATTCAAAGGGATGATCATACACATACCTCCCTTTAAGAGGATTGAGCATACATTCGTCAAAATGAAAATTCAATTCAAAATATAGGACTTGGTATTTTACCTTGGAGTTAAACGAATGGGTATATATGCATTCTACAAAATGCATAGTTATTTCATCAAAGTTTGTGATAGGCCTGAAAAAAGTACAAATTATATTCCAGAAAGTAGATGATAATAACTATATTGCAGTACACCATACATGATATAGGCAATGCAGTGAAATCAAGTGTGTTAAATCAGTATGCAACGTTCCACTTTATTTTCTTTGCTACAACAGCACAGTAAACTATGTGATAAGGGAATACACATGCAGACGTTACTAGAATTAGTTTTACAGGCCTAAGTGTGTTTATTAGACAAGAATTTTCCAGTAGTCTCATTCTGTTTGATAACTAGAATCATGACTTATTTTATGGTTTCACTACTGATTTTTGGCTCCATTCACATTTGCAGTTGCTTCCTCTTCCTTTGATCTCTGGCTTCTACCTGGCTCGATTTTTCACAAAAAAGAGCTTATCCTCGTACTTCACTTTTGTTTCTTTAGCTAGCTTAATGGTAGCATGGTTTGTAATGCATAATTACTGGGACCTTAATATTTCGACGGATGGTATGCCACTAAAATCCTTAATATTTCTTTGTGAAGAGAAAAATTTGTAATATCCAAATAAGGACTGTAAATGACACGACAGCCATTGATTGGCTGAGTTAGTATTACAATTTCTACAGTATCCGACAATTGGATATTTGCGTTGATAAATAAGCAGATCAAATCATATGTGCCCTACAATTTCACAGGTTGACTACACATTGAATAAACTGAAAACATGTATTGCTTTTGGCCAGATCTGATAGAGTAGGGAATATTTGTGTTAATGCTGCAAATATGAAGAATTCAAAATAAAGGATCCATTTTAATTGCATAAGTCATTGAGCGTTGCTCCATTGTGAGTTTAACAACTGAAATAAGTTGACACCGATCTATCAGGGAAAGCAGAATGCCTCATTTGCTTGTGAGTGCTCTCTTGAAGTTTCTATTACAAAATATGATCTAAGCAATTTCTTATTAAAAAAGCCTCCAGGTAAGAGGGAAACTCATGAAAGTTATTGATGCTTCTCATCTTTTGTAGTCAACAGCTCAGTCAGATACAAGTCCAGTAATGACTTTTGCATATGTTAAACCCCACCATGAGATTGCATATTTTGCTGTAGATGAAAAGAATTTCAACATCCAGATGAATCTGGGTTCAAATAATTATTCTGACTATGTTCTGAAATCCCTTCTCAATATACACTGCATGAAGCCTCTGATTGTCCCACCCCCATGGGTAAGAAGCTTCACATGTGTTGCATATTGGCATGTCTATTGCAAGTAATATGGAACCATCAAATTGTAGGCACTCAAAATGCCTTTGAATGAACCCTACAAGTAGTTCTTTAGATGTTTAGGAAACCATCAAATTGTAGGCACTCAAAATGCCTTTGAATGAACCCTACAAGTAGTTCTTTAGTAATACAGTCAGAACTCAGAACCATTCAAACTGATAGCTATTAATCAACCTAAAACTTTCTCTAGTTTGCTGCATTGTATCGTGAACTTCAGAACATTGTTATATTTAACTCAATGTTATTTATATTTTTCTTGCTTGTATTTGAAAATAGCTTAAAATCCTTGATAAAAACAAATATTTTTGTTAGGTGCTTTTGGCTACAATCAAATTCCAGGCGCTTAGAAATTCCTCTGATAAACACTCCAATTGGATCTTTAGTAATAAAGTCAGAACTCAAAAAACATGCTAACTGATGGCTATTAATCAATATGAAGGCCTTTTGTAACATTGACTTTCCAATATGAATGGCTACTTTTATCTCTTAATACTGAATGTTAGGGTCCTAAAGTGCAAGAATCAAGCACTATAGTTTATACTAGGAGTCACAATGCCTGATTAAGATGCAAGGATATCTAATATTTTCCATAATATACGGATGTATAGATAAAATATGACTAGAAATAAGAGAAACCCACTATTGCTATTTCTTTCTGGCTCTATTTCAGTATGTTGTGTAACCATAATTTGTTGGTGCCTAGACCGTTTAAATACTAGGGATTGATGGACTGCATGGATTCTCCTTCCCTGTTCAACTTCATTATGGGCCACTTTCTCACTAAGATGTAATTGGAAGTCAGATCTCTCCTTATTAGCTTCCCTAAGTTACTTTGGGTTGATCTCTTTTATTATAACCATGGTGCAGGACTTCGACTTCATGTCGACTTCGCCAGGTGTGGAAGTGGAAGTTTGTGGAAACTTCGAGGAAGTTTAGACGCAAACTTCGACAAACTTCGATGCCATTTTTTGAAAAAATGATGTGAATTTTTAGAAAACTTTGATGGAAAACTTCTAATTATGTTATACCTCTATCTTATATATGTGAATTTTAAAAAATAACATGATTTATGACTCTCTAGCCCTATGTAGGTTAATAATACAATGTGTTTCTTGAAATGGTCAATTGTGCAATACACATATATAGATACAGTTCACCATATGTATTATACACAATATACAATCAAATAGTAGTTACAACACCCTCTCTAGGAATGAGTGGCAACAAAAAACATAGGAGTTGATATTAGAAGTTATGAAGAGGGTTGGAGTGATATTTATGCCTTATATGGCCATTGGGGCACTAGTTGGGATTATGGTTCTGGGTGGTCTTAACTTCGCCCCAACTTCACCAACTTCGAGGAAACTTCGACAACTTCGGAGAAGTTGAGACGAAAATACACACAAAAAAGTTAACTTCGCCGACATCCATGAAACTTCGCCCCGAAGTTTGGACGAGGTCGAAGTATATGGTATTCGACTTCGCCTATGGTCGAATTTCGAAACTTCGGCGAAACTTCGCCAAACTTCGACGATGTTGTGTTCCATGATTATAACTCTTATCAACTCAATACCATTGCTCAGAACACCATGAATCTGAAGCATGGTCCTGGTTCTAGACATGAACACATGACACAAAATTTATAAAATTACATGACACATTCACACAAAAAATATATATGTTGGTCATAAGAACATGTAGATGGCTACATAGTATGCATGCATATTCTCATACTATCGAAATAATTTACTGGTTTGTCTTGATCCATGCCTTGAACTTAACTTCAATGCATTTTTATGATTATTAGGGATGCTTTAAATGCGAAAACCATAGCACACCATAGAAATCCCAGATGTGTACAGCCTAAATAATAACACATTTCAGTCACTTAGACTAGTGTAGGGACAATGGTATTAAAAGAATGACCCAACACATCCCATTATGGAAGACTCCAAGAATGGCAACAAATTTTAGTTTATTTGTTTTGTGTAGTTATTAGAATTATCTCCTGAATATAGTAGTATTAGACTGTTAGTTACGACCTAAACAAAATGTTCTTCTAATGGATTTCATAAATGCTTTAGATTTCAGGCATTAGCAATAATATTGATGGATATGTTTATGCATATACATGTACATAAATGGGGAAAATGTTCCTCATTACTATAAAACATTTGCATACAATATATAAATATCCCAAAAAAGAATGAGGGTGCACAAAAGTTAGTGTTTTTTGGCTCAAAAATGGGTGCACAAGTTCAACCATTATTATGCTTGCTTGATGCTGAGCAAGGGATGCAATTTATTTAGTATTTGGAGCATAATGGCAGAAACTTACACTGCTTATAAAACCATCGGATAGCAGTATAAAGCACATTCTAACACTTGTTCAATAAAGCTCACATATGTGCTTACAAAAGGCGGATCACATTACATATTTTATACTTCTGGTGCACATTTATTAAGTTTTTTATTTGCAAATTAATAAAAATAGGACATATTGATAAAATGTGACATCAATTTAACATCAAGGCTTGGAATTACTATTCACTTGCAGAGTACATGTTTATCTATTTGATTTCCTTTCTATGGGTTGTCGTTATTGAAGAATGGTTTTACTATTTTGATGCCAGAAAATTGATCGAGCATATAGTGATATAATATAGCAATGACATCTACAAAAGAAATGGGAGTAATATTGTACAGTGAAATAAAAAATGACATGCTAAAATTTAACTATAGTGATGACTTACAGACTGGCAGGCTCCTTAAAGATTTCCAACACCGTGTCATTTATATCTTGTGATTTACCAACAGCAGACCCTACTGTAGGCTGTACTGCCATTCACTCATATATATTTTTTGATCTGTTCGAAGTTGAGAGAAGCTTAATGCAATAAAGTACTTAAGATGATTATTCTAACACTAGCCTATCAATGGTACAGGGGTGAAACAATGTACCCAAACTTAGACAACTACTTGCATCCTACAGAGCCCCCAGATGATCTTCTTGATATCCAAGCTATTTCAGATCTGCTCGGATCAGACCCTTCAGTATCTGCAGATATGAATAACTTGCATCCTGGAATGACAATTCCTGGTACCGAGGTAATTCTACTTACATATCATATTTTGTTTGTTCTGAGTACTGTAATAATAGTTGTTATTCCTTGATTGTGTCCACTAGAGGGCTAAGTAGGAATGTATTGAATTGAAGTCACTGATATTTAATGTTTGTAACAAGTTTCAACGTGGGGTGTATCTGTTGGTTACTAAAGAATATGTGGCAAATGACCTTTCCACACGAAGAGCGAACAGGACCTTGTAGCCACTTTAAGCTCCTGGTGAGTGCTTAAGCGGGTGCAGGTGACTAAGTTTACACACATACCTATATGTATATACATCTATAGATATTATCACAAACTTTGAACTGTAACATTATCTAAACGGAGTACATGTCATCAACTCTGAGCTGATTACATTTAGTATAAATTGCTATAACTAGTAGTATAATACAATATGTGACTTTGTTAGTGTCAATATTCAATTATATAAGTATTAGTCATTTAGTGTATTTCTATACTTAGTGAATCCATACAATAAGAATAATACAATACTCATGTCATCAGTCTAGCATATATAACTAAGTATTAACCAACAACTATATATATGATAATACCGTAATAGAGTGACTAGTAAACGATATATTATATAGTTATGAAATAGTAGACGGTTAACTATATAATTTTTATGTACTAATTAAACTTACCACAGTAATATGTATTATCTGCAGCAAACCTGGAATAGTAGTTGTAATCACATATTGCAGTAGCAGAAGACTCCATGAACTATATACTTCACATTGAATGCTTAAGCTCATATATAAATTATATTCATATATGAATATTCATTAATGTTTATCTATAGAGATTTTGATGAGTACTATTTTGACATGCCCAAATAGCTTGTCCTTCTGAGAGAAAGTAGTTCTATAGGAACATATCCATTTGTCTCTTCCGCAATGCTTCTCATGGGTTTTCAGATCAGCAATCACAAAGAATTTCTTGTTGTTGCATTAGCTATAGGTATAGATCTTGTCACAATGACTCCTTTTGTAATGGTTCTTTACACACAGGATTGTCTTTAAAGGCTAGAACTTTTTGTTATCTTTAATTGTTCTACTTGCACCCCACAAATGGACAGGAGTACCTCTCTATCAGCACAGGTTCAGAGCTCGAGTCCTTGCTGTGTTTAGCGAGTACAATGGCAGTTTTGTACTCATCTCTATGGCCACGCATGTGCATGTGCAAGTTTGCATCCCTGCTGCAGTATGGAAGTCAGAACAGGAATAACATTGTGCAGAAACTGCATGTCAAGTTCATCAGATCCAATTAGGCACTCAGCCTGTCTACCAATAATTGTGTGCAGCAAACATTAAACTCGGTGTATCGTTTGATCCAGGCAATCAAGATCACTTAATAAGGCCTTTGGGTCTCAGATATTTGCCCCTGCATGAAGTCCATTATGCTCTATAGTTTGCAGCAAGCAGTGTAAAGAAAAGGAGTCATTGGAGTGTTGTATGATTTATTGATCTATTCACCTACTTTTTCTATGGACCTTCAGTCACGATTCTCACTCCATAGATAATGTGGTATGGAAATTCTGTTCTCAAGTGACATTCGAGAGCTGTATGATCTATCTATAGTCTGTAGTGGATAGATGTAGTCAGAAGAAGATATTGGATACATGTGTCTTTTTTTCCATGCATATTGTAAAACAGGGGCCAGGTTAATGTCCTCCCCACGTGTACTCATTGTTCAAATATAAATAAAAGTATCATTGGTGACATTGTAAGCACAACTCGATCTTGAATAACATTCATCTATTTTCTTATTGAAAACCACTCTATATTGGCAAGCGACTGACTGGATACATAATGTCTCTCACTACATATGTATGTATAGTACATGGTGTCTTTCACTACACATTAGCTATAATTACATGTGTAGCGAGTGCTAATTTTTGCTATACATGAACTACAAATACAAATTGTAACCAATGCTATCTCTCCCTACATATCATAGGTACAAATTGAATTGTAGTCATACGTTTGGCTACAATTGAAACTACATGTTTATGTGTAAGGACATTTTTACCTACAATTAGGGTTACATATGAATTTGTAGCGAGAGGAATAACTAACTACAACTTTAAAAAATGTAGCCTAAACAATTAGCTACACGGGTATTAGCTATATATTATAAATGTAAGGATAAATGTAGCCAAAGCTTTTAGCTACAAATTTTGGGGTTTTCGCTACAATTTTTTTTGTAGTTAAAGACCATATTTTTCGTAGTGTGCCACAAAAGAAAGTTGGAAGCTCCACTCTTTTATGTTCAAAGAAAATTGGGTGGACCCTTTAAAGGGTAATTTTGTTTGCACACTAAGAAGAGCTAATATTAAATATCAAATGATCAAAAGGGTTTTGCTCTCTTTCAAAATAGGACATTCATCCAAATAAGAAATAAACAAGATCATAAATTAGTTTTTTTGGAATATAGACACCAAATACATTATGATTATGGTTACAATATGCTTGGTGAATGGAAGTACCACTCCTTTGCAGTAAGAGCCCCACTATTGTCATCACAAAAGAGTTGGAAAGAACTATGTTTTATTATATTAACTCATATTAAATTACATACTATTGGGCACATTGAGTATCAATCTATATATCTCACTCTCCTTTTACAAGAAAATTTACAAGATTATTACAATTTCTACAACCACTACAAGTTTTCTCAAAATTTAATATACTCTAACTCATGAGAGGGTTTCATATTTTATGAAGTCCTTATTTGTCTTTTAGGTAGAGAATAATATTTTATCTGATAGTTAGAACAAACATTAATTTTAGTAGTCAGTAACTAAAAGAATGATCTATTTCTAGATGTTATAATACTCGTTATAGATACAAATCTATCTAACTATGTAAATAGATTATCAAAATCTTGAGAAATCTAAAATGAAAATTGAAATAAATAAAAGTAAACAAATATAAAGACAAATGCAATACTTTTAGGGAAAATTATGGATGGAACAAATCTAAAGGGTGAATATAATTTATGTACGAAACATTGATAGACACTTATTAAATCAAAGAAAGACAAGTTCAACTATAGTTTTAAATTTTACATCTATGCATGAAAATGGTTTTGTTTTCCTCAACCCGACCCAAACCTCACTTGACCAATATTTTCTAACTCATTCTTGACCTGACCTATATTTGTGTCTAGAGGCTTCATGCCCTATCTACGATGATGAGCCTATTTTGATTCCTTTGCAATTGATATTTTTTGTTCCTTGAGAGGATAGGCACTATATTTATTCAATATGCTCCTCAAATAGAGATATGATGATGTTGCGACTGGTGGTAACCTCATCAACATGAGGAACACCAACATGCTGCTCAGTCTATTCCATGACCCAACCTTTCTAGATGTTATGGTATGTACTTTGAGTCTTCCCTCTCAGGGTTGGAGAACCTGGAGGACATGAAGTAGAAGAGAAATTTCTACATGTATGGGTTCTATGTGTGGTTCATTTCTTCTTTGATTTCTACTCCTGATACCCTAAAGTCACCAACTTTGGCATTGGTAGCCAACCTCACTTCCTACACCATGGAGAAGGTCATGGGTGCTCAGTACACCAATCAGAAGGTCATGAGTGCTCTGTCTTACCAACAACTGACCAATGCTAGGATCTTTGATAGGTTCCCCACTGGTAGGGATGAGAATGGAAATAAGTGGAAGCAAGAAGCTAGGTTACAACAAATCACAACATATTTCCCATAGAGGGCCCAGAAAGTATAAGGAAGAACATGCACTGGGAAAACCTAATAAAAGTGGCCTTCACCCATCTATTACCTAGTCACCAAGTAGTGCTCGAAATCCTTTCCTGAGCCTTCCCACAAACCCAATGGACCCAAGATTTTCGAGTTGGGTTGGGTTGGGGTGGGTTAAATTTGCAATGCCTATTTACAATGAAGTAAGCAGAATACACACTCCCAAGAATTAATAAATCTTATGGTCTAGAGATGTATATTCTTTGTATACATAACCATAATAATCAAGATGTTTACTTCATAATTTTTCCTATATTTCAGTTTATCTTTTAATTCCAATTCCCAAGAAGTCTAATATAATCCAAATAATGATATAATCCACTAGTTTATCTGCACTTTGTACCAAATATTTGATACACAAGAGATAAAAATGTCAGGCTTAACCAAAAAAATACAATGTGGGGAATGAAAGGAGCTACTATGACCAAAGAAGTTGCTATGATAAAGGAACGGGGGATTAAACCATTGGTTTAATATTACTAGAAGAAAGAATCAATGAGAAAAAGAGAGAACTTCTTACCTTGCCCTGTGGTGTTGTGGAAAAATTCTCATTACTTGGTGAAAATTTTTAGTTGAGCAAACTCTATGCCTGCTAATGTACATGTAGCACGAGGCTCATGAGTAGTGGTCATGGGCACACAATGGTTGTGAATGAGTCCAAACCCATAATGGTGTCGCATGTAGTCTGTGCAAGGGAAGAAGGCAAGATGACAAAGTAAGATTGACATTGAACGACAGAGCAAGTTGGGCACTCAAGGTCAATAGACCAAGAAGATACATAGGGATTACATCAGAAGAATAAGTGGGACAACCATGTGAGTGGTAGATTAGCATGACTGAGTAAATGGGTGGGGAGGTTCTTTTTTCTTACGACTTATGAGAAAATAAATATGGCTAGCTAGAGTCAAGTTTATCCTCAACCCCTATTAATTGATGCTCTTCCCGTAATGATAAAAATCAAGATCAAATATACAAGTATGTGCTATACCAAAGACGCATCATCAAACACGTCAATGTACATAGGGACTTTTCTTTAAAACCAATCACATAGTCCAACCAATGTTTTTCATTCAATCAGTGTTAATTAGAACAAGTCAATGGCCAATCATATCCTAGAAAAATTATAAAGATAATTAATGATATGAAAATGTAGATTTAGAGATTGATGGGCTCTTTCAAATGCAACCAACTCACTAATGAATTGAAAAAACCAAAAATGAAACTTGTTATAACAAAGGCAGTATTAAAAAGTTATGTCAGTTAATAAAAAAATTAAACTGTTCAAACTTGTATATTTGAGCAACCTTATGATTCTAAAAATAGTCACTAGATGTTGTAACAATTCCATCATAATGCATTATTATGCAGTACAGCTAATGGAAAAGAAACGCTAGTGTTTGGTAGCATGGTCATCTCTTTTAATGTGTAGAAGGAAAACTAAAAGTTGGGACAGTTTGGAAACACTTGTTGACCAACAACCCATAAGGTTAATCTATGAATATACATATAAATTATTCTTATCCCACCAAAAATGTGTACGGGAACTAAATTTGTCTAATGTTGATCAGCAATATTTTAGCATTGTCTATTATAGGTCATCTCAGTTGGCATATTGTGTATCACTCTGATTTTACTAAATGTCATCATCCATTAACCAATTGTAGATTATTCAAATCATTTTAATGGACATGTTGCTTTATCAATTATTCACAACCTCTCAAAAGCATCATTTATTTACATGTTAAGAAGTACTAGTCAAAATTCTATTTTAATCATTATTAATGTAAAGAGTGTATATCTTTAGGCAAGACAACACAGATGTACCCATCTTAAACCACTGATATTTTCATAAATATACTTATTTGATTCAACTTTATATATATGAATTTACATTTGGCTCCTATAATTTTGTCGTCACAACCTGAAACTACAAACAGAGTAGAGCATGTGCTTGGATTTGAAAGAATTGGACTTTTGGTATAGAACATCTCAATGTGCATCTACCCAAAAAAATAATGAAAAGTAGTAGGAGAGTTGCATACCTATCAAAAATTAGATGCCTATCACCAGAGATCAAATCACTCATTTCACCTGATCTTGTTGTCATGCCAGACGTGCGGCCGCTCACCTTGTTATGATTGTGTGCCACTCACCTAGTTATGTCATGCATTTCCATCAGCATTGCCAGTAACAAAATCTATTGTGAAGGAGGAGCTCGCATTGTCGTCTGGCTCGTGACCACCATCATACACCACACTACTATTCATCGTGACATTTGTGACGCTGCACTACCACTCACATCCACCTTCACACGCTAATCATCATTTTCCAACATTGTTGCCAGCAAGTTCCGCTAGGCTTTGGCGACTCAGTCTGTCTGCGTTGAGTTTATGTATGCTCACACTCCCTAAAGCGTCTGTGCTGGGTGCCCAAGACCACCTAGCCAAATCACCTCACCATACCACCAGTCCCACCTCCTTCCACCTTCTCTTTCCACCTACCCCACCTCTCCATTACCTACACTATTGTTATACTTTTTATTTTTGTCTCTTTTTTGAGAGAGAAAAAAATAAAACTAGGTAGAAGTGAGGTGAGGGAAGAGGAGAGTAAGAAAAAGGGAAGAGAAATAAGGAGGGATGTCACACCCCGATCTCACACTAACCCCTAATCACGAGATTAGGGCGCGACGGAGGGATTATCACATAAACAAATCACTGAGAACTTTTCTTTTTAAACATCGTAATGATATCCGGATTATTGTTGTAAACTAAAACATAATAAACTATTGCGGAAGCATTTCAATTAAACTAGCTAGAGAACATAAATAGAGTTTACAACATGCAACATTGTTTAACAGAAAGCAAAACAATATCAGTTAATTTACATCTTATACACATTCTCTCTCACCCACACCTTGTCCCAAGGATCGAGGGGAAAGGACTAAGAGACCTCTAACTACTAACTACGTATACCTTTTACAGACTAAGCGTTAGGATGAAAGGATCCTTCAGATTCCTGCTGCTGATGATGACCCTGAAAATGTTTTGAGTAGAGGTATGAGCCTACTCGCTCAGTGAGTAGCCTTTCATTTAGCTATCACTAAACAACTCATCAATTGTATAAAGTTGAAATAAAGCATAAATGCAATATTAAATAGGGCAGTTCAAATGTCACAGCAGATTTACAGATAACTATCTCATTTCTACGCTACATCTGATGTCTTAAACAATTAAACAATTATAGAGAATTGGCATAGAAGTTTTGATCTCTTAACATATTAAATTTACTGTGATCCTATGTGATTCATATTTATATTTTTATTATGCCCTAATCATATGCAGTGTACTCTGCATATGAAGATCCGTAGCGAACTACGATCCCACCGTACAAGACTTAGCGACACACCCGGGAAATGCTAAGTCTGACTGCCAGCCCTGGTCTGCTGCAAGACTCTCAGGCTCACAAGGCCTCAGGCTCACAAGGCCTCACTACACTCTCAAAAGAGTGAAATCTAGACTCCTCCTCAAACCTGAGCACACAAGCGGAGAGTCTTACCGGGTTATCACTGTGACACAAGCACAGATTAATGTTGAATACCCCTATTTTCCACAGTGCCACCGTGACACAAGCACGGTTCTTGTTGCAACATTGTCTCTCTCTATCCTCGTGCCACCGTGACACAAGCACAGTTATTGTTGCAACACGAGTTTCACCCCCCTGGATGCAGACCTCTCAAAAGGGGTTCTACGGTGTTAGGGCACCTAAGTCTATTAACTGATTAACATATAACCATATAAACAGGAATATCACATTTCATGCATATTGCACACTCTGAATATTCACTTGAAACACATGTATATCCTTTGTCATCCTTAAACATGATTCAGTATCATTTATCCAGTTTCAATGCTAAACATCTACTTTTAAATCAGCAAATACATTGCGACTATAATACAGGAAATTTCATCATTTTCATTAAGCATATCAAGTATTTCAAGTTCCAATGAATCTAACATACTCTATTGTATGTACTACACTGTTTAAAAGTTATACTAACTGATACAGAAGTAATTAAGCATTTAAATTGAGTTAAATAATGATTTCTAAATGAACTACTACTCACCCACTTCGGAGTGTTCGTATACACCGAAAAACGTCCACAACCACGCCTAATTCTGCCCTTTACAGCAGCGTGCACGCCGTGCACCTTCAGTGCACTTTTATTCTACTTTTCTGCAACTTTGCACGCCGTGCAAACTGATTTGCACGCCGTGCAACCGATCTGCACGCCGTGCAACTGGTCTGCACGCCGTGCAACCTGTGCAGAAACAGAAATCCCCGATATCAGCTTTCTGTAACGTTGCACGCCGTGCAAACTGATTTGCACGCCGTGCAACCTGCGCAGAGACGGAAATTGCAGAAGTAAAAGAGGAGCTCGGGGTCGATTCGGTGGACGATTCTTACCCAAATCACTCCTATAGCTTCGGAATGACCTAGCAAGCAGTTGGCAAGAAGAAAGAATGGAGGGGAAGCACCGTTCGCTCCCTAGACCATCTCCATGGTCGGCTTCTTCGCGGCTGCAGGAGGAAGAGGAAGGTGAAGAAGAAGAAGAAGAAGAAGAAGCTGTAAGTTCGGGCGGCTAGGAGTCGGCGTCGATGGCAAGGAGCTGGCTGCTGGGAGCTGCGATCTTCCTTCTCTCCCGCTCTCAGATCCTCTCTCTCGCTTACTGCCAACGAACGGTAGAAACAATGGAAACGAAATGAAATACTTCGTTTCCAGAGTCGGCTAACAGAGTTAAAAAGGGAAAACTGAAGGAAATGATAAGGAAGGACGCCCAGGGGGCCGGATGCAAATTGCCCAAAAACTTTCCAAAATTACACATAGGTCCCTGCACACTAAAAAGCTTATATCTTTTTACTCATAGGTCGGTTTCGCGTGATTTCTTTGGCAACAGATTAAACACAAACTTGTCCTCAACCTCACGACAAGAAAACAAGCTAAGAATACATTAACACTAGTTCAAATCCCAAAACACTATTAACAAAAGAAAGTACTCATCTCAACATAACTAGTTCAATTATGCACTAACCAAGGTACTTACTGGTAAAACGAAACGTGGGTCGTAACAATATCCCTCCCTTATAAGAATTTCGTCCCGAAATTCCTAAAAGAGAAAAGGAAACTTGTTACGCATCTCAGACTCAAGCTCCCACGTAGCTTCTTCAAGGTTATGATTCCTCCACAGAACCTTCACCAACGGTATCTCACGGTTCTTAAGCTTCTTGATTCGGTGATCAACTATCTGTACTGGTCCTTCCACGTAGGACACATATGTCCTAAGCTGTGCCAAATCTGGATCTAATATTTTCTCTGTACCGGGGTGACACTTCTTCAGCATAGACACATGAAACACATCATGAAGATTTGCCAACTCAGATGGCAAATCCAACCTGTAGGCTATGGGTCCAATCCTCTCAACGATAGGATATGGGCCCATATACCTAGGAGTCAATTTACCTCTCTTGCCAAACCTTAGCACTCCTTTCCACGGTGAAACTTTCAGATAAACCTCGTCACCAACCTCAAACTCAAGAGGTCGACGTCATCTTTCTGCATAACTTTTCTGCCTGTCCTGAGCAGCTTTCAACTGCTCCCTGATCACAGATATCTTCTCTGTAGTCATATCGACTATCTCAGGTCCAAGAATTTCTTTCTCACCAACCTCATACCAACAAACTGGTGATCTACACTTCCTGCCATATAGAGCTTCATATGGGGCCATTCCAAGACTAGAATGGTAGATGTTGTTATATGCAAACTCCATCAGGCTTAAGTGTTCTTCCCAGTTACCTCTGAACTGCAGAACGCATGCTCTCAGCATGTCTTCAAGAGTCTGAATGGTCCTCTCGGATTGACCATCTGTCTGCGGGTGAAACGCTGTACTGAACCTCAGCTTTGTGCCCAACACACGATGTAACTGATTCCAGAATCTAGATGTAAACTTAGGATCTCTGTCAGAAATAATGGAAACTGGAATCCCATGTAATCTGATTACCTCATCCACATAAATCTTGGCCAGCTTTGGAACATCAAAGGTTGACTTGACAGGGAGAAAGTGAGCAGACTTAGTTAGTTTATCCACAATCATCCAAATCGAGTCCGAACCTCTAGACGTCCTGGGTAATCCTACCACAAAATCCATCGTGATGTGTTCCCATTTCCATTCAGGTATAGGAAGCAACTGTAAGGTACCAGCAGGTTTCTGATGCTCAGCTTTAACGTGCTGACACACTCCACATCTAGCCACGTACTCAGCCACATCTCTTTTCATACCAGACCACCAGTACAGCTCTTTGAGATTCCTGTACATTTTCGTGTTACCTGGATGCATAACATACATAGAAGCATGCGCTTCTTCAAGAATTTGCTCTTTCAGCTCACTGTTCCCAAGTACACACAACCTGTCATGAAGATACAACACACCATCGTCAGAGAACCTGAATTCTGACCTTTTACCTTCCGACATATCCTGCATAATCTGCCTCAACTCATTATCACTCTGTTGCAATTCCTTAATCTGATCATAGAAAGTAGGTTTGACCTGCATTTGAGCAATCAACCCACTCTGTCCAGTCACATCCAAGTCTAAGTTCAACTTTCGCATATCTACAAGCAAGTCTCTTTTGAAACATGCCATAGAAAATGCATTTGCTGTTGAACTTGACTTTCTACTCAAGGCATCTGCCACAACATTCGCTTTACCAGAATGGTAATCGATTGTCACCTCATAATCTTTAATCAGCTCAAGCCATCTGTGCTGTCTCAGATTCAAATCCTTCTGAGTGAAGATATACTTCATGCTCTTATGATCTGTAAACACCTGACATGTCTCACCATACAGATAGTGACGCCATGTCTTAAGAGCATGAACTATAGCAGCCAATTCCAGATCATGAGTAGGGTAATTCTCTTCATTCTTCTTAAGCTGTCTAGATGCGTAAGCCACAACTTTGCCTTCTTGCATTAGTACACAGCCAAGCCTCTCCTGGAAGCATCGCAGAACACTATATAACCCTTTTCTGCTTCTGGAAAAACCAACACTGGTGCTGAAGTCAACTTCCTCTTCAAGATCTGAAAATTTTCTCACAGTTATCAGACCAAACAAACGGTGCATCCTTCCTCGTCAAGCGTGTCAAGGGTGATGCTAGCACACTGAAGTTTTGTATAAACCTTCTGTAATAGCCTGCTAATCCCAAGAAACTTCTAATCTCAGTAGGAGTCTTAGGCCGTTCCCACTGAAGCACAGAATCAACCTTCTTAGGATCAACACTAACTCCATCTCTCGAGATAACATGTCCAAGAAATGCTACCTCAGCCAACCAGAACTCGCACTTGCTAAACTTAGCATACACCTGATGTTATATCAACAACTGCAACACTACTCTCAGGTGTTGTTCATGCTGTACATCATCTTTGGAGTAGATCAGTATATCATCTATAAAGACTACAATAAACTGATCTAGGAATGGTTTGAAAATCCGATTCATCATATCCATAAAGGCTGCTGGGGCATTGGTCAGTCCAAACGACATGACCAAAAACTCATAATGCCCATACCTGGTTCTGAAAGCTGTTTTGGGAATATCAGAAGCCTTTATTCTAAGCTGATGATATCCAGATCTCAAATCTATTTTAGAGAAGATCGTCGCTCCACGCAACTGATCAAACAGATCATCTATTCTTGGCAATGGATACTTTTTCTTAATAGTGATCTTGTTCAGTTGCTTGTAATCTATACAGAGACGCATGGTACCATCCTTTTTCTTAACAAATAGGACTGGAGCACCCCACGGTGAAGAACTGGGTCTAATAAAACCCTTATCCAGCAACTCCTACAGCTGCACCTTGAGTTCCTTCAACTCTGCAGGTGCCATTCTATAGGCTGGCAGTGCTACTGGATGACTTCCTGGATATACCTGAATCTCAAAATCAATGTCTCTGACAGGAGGTAAGCCTGGTAACTCTTCTGGAAAAACATCAGAAAACTCACGAACCACATGCACATCATAAACACTGGCGGTGCTCTTCTCTGCTCTGGTGTCAACCACATGAGCAAGGAACGCTTCACATCCTTTCTGTAACATCTTATCAGCTACAACAGCTGATACTATGCATGTAGGCAGAACTTTCCTGTCCCCAGTGAAGACACAAGAAAATTCACCTTGTTGAAAGGTATCTTCCTTCTTCCAACAATCGAGTTGCACTCGATATGTCTCAAGACAATCCATACCCAAGATGACTTGAAAAGTATTTACATGCAGGGGTATGAGATTAGCAGCAAAGGTGTAACCTCCAAAAGATAGCAAACATCCGGGACAGAACTCAGTCAGAGCTGTTGGTCCACCTAGTGGAACCCTCAACACTAACTCATCTACCAACTCTTGAGTTAACAGATTAAGTTTACCAACTAAAGAACGTCGTATGAAAGATTGAGTAGCACCCGGATCTATCAAAACTGAGACTGGTATACTATTAAACAAAAGCATCTCTCCTGTAACAACTTGTGAAGAAATTATACCTTCCTGGGGTGTCAAAGAGAAGAATCGTGCTGAATCTCTCCCTCTGCCACGCTGTCCTCTCTGACCACTCCTTCCACTAGGCACTCCACTACCTCTAGAACCAGAAGCCACAGAAGAACTCGGAATATCATGGTACTGAGGCTGGAAAGCTTGCGATGCTGCTTGTTGAAGCTGAGGACATTCCCTTTTTAGGTGTCCTATTTGTCCACAGACATAACAACTTGGACCCCAACACTGACCAGTATGTGGTTTCCCACATTTGTCACATAGCGGTATCCCTTGTCCCTGGGGACCTGTCACTGACATTGACGATCCAGAAGACTGTCCACTAGAGGCACTACCCCTTCTCTCTGGGTTGTATCTCCCTCTGCCTCTAGAAGAAGTAACATCTTCAGATATCTGTCTGTTGAAACAGCTAAAGCCACGCCCAAGTTTAGAAAAGAAACCTCTACCTCCACCTCTATATCCGCTACTGGACTGTCCTCTACTGAAATCTGCAGATCTCTTCTTAGACTCAGGCACCTTGTCAGCATTCACAGATTCCTCAACCTGTCTAGCAGCCTCAACAAACTCACCAAAGTTCTCTCTGTTCCTCCTACTAGTAGCAGAAAATGTATGTCGAATCTCTGGCCTTAGCCCTTCTTGAAACCTTCTGCATCTTTCTATGTTGTCAGGAACAAGCTGCGGACAGAAGTTCGCTAACCGAGTGAAAAGCGCTTCATACTCAGTAACTGACAGGTTCCCCTGCTTAATGTTCTGTAACTGCCTGATTTTCTCATTAAGGAAGGTAGGTGGATAAAACTTAAGATGAAACTCTTCAGAGAAATCCTGCCAAGAAAGCTCTGTACCTCTCCTCTTTTCCTCCACACTACGCCACCACAGCTCTGCATCGCCTGTCAAAAGATAGACTGCATGATTAATCTTTTTCTCTTCTGAAAGCTCCATCAGGCGAAAGACCTTTTCTATCTGTCTCAACCACTCATCAACCTCTGCTGGATCTGTAGTGCCACTAAAATCTGTGCCGCCAAGCTTCTTTACAAGCTCATATGATCGCATCAGATCCTTACTGCTGGTAGAAGAAGAAGCTCACCTATCAGCCTTGTACTTCTCTTTGGTTTCCAGAAACATCCTATACATACGGGACGCTTCATCCACATGGTCACCACCACCTGGACCCAAGTACAAAGGATCAGGGCCAACATGACTCTCGTCCTGATCATCACGATCAAAGCCTCTTCCTGCCATCTGCAATGATATAACAGAATATTTCCTGTTCGAAAACTACAGATAGAAGAAAGAAACCTAAACCTTAATCCTATTGGTCTCTTATCGTCCCCTGACTTGGACTATGAGTAACTATGTACTCAACCTAGGCTCTGATACCAAGAGTTGTCACACCCCGATCTCACACTAACCCCTAATCACGAGGTTAGGGCGCGACGGAGGGATTATCACATAAACAAATCACTGAGAACTTTTTTTTTTAAAAACCTCGTAATGATATCCGGATTATTGTTGTAAACTAAAACATAATACACTATTGCGGAAGCATTTCAATTAAACTAGCTAGAGAACATAAACAGAGTTTACAACATGCAACATTGTTTAACAGAAAGCAAAACAATATCAGTTAATTTACATCTTATACACATTCTCTCTCACCCACACCTTGTCCCAAGGATCGAGGGGAAAGGACTAAGAGACCTCTAACTACTAACTACGTATACCTTTTACAGACTAAGCGTTAGGATGAAAGGATCCTTCAGATTCCTGTTGCTGATGATGACCTGAAAATGTTTTGAGTAGAGGTATGAGCCTACTCGCTCAGTGAGTAGCCTTTCATTTAGCTATCACTAAACAACTCATCAATTGTATAAAGTTGAAATAAAGCATAAATGCAATATTAAACAGGGCAGTTCAAATGTCACAGCAGATTTACAGATAACTATCTCATTTCTACGCTACATTTGATGTCTTAAACAATTAAACAATTATAGAGAATTGGCATAGAAGTTTCGATCTCTTAACATATTAAATTTACTGCGATCCTATGTGATTCATATTTATATTTTTATTATGCCCTAATCATATGCAGTGTACTTTGCATATGAAGATCCGTAGCGAACTACGATCCCACCGTACAAGACTTAGCGACACACACGGGAAATGCTAAGTCTGACTGCCAGCCCTGGTCTGCTGCAGGACTCTCAGGCTCACAAGGCCTCAGGCTCACAAGGCCTCACTACACTCTCAAAAGAGTGAAATCTAGACTCCTCCTCAAACCTGAGCACACAGGCGGAGAGTCTTACCGGGTTATCACCGTGACACAAGCACGGATTAATGTTGAATAACCCTTATTTTCCACAGTGCCACCGTGACACAAGCACGGTTCTTGTTGCAACAATGTCTCTCTATCCTCGTGCCACCGTGACACAAGCATAGTTATTGTTGCAACACGAGTTTCACCCCCTGGATGCAGACTTCTCAAAAGGGGTTCTACGGTGTTAGGGCACCTAACTCTATTAACTGATTAACATATAAACAGGAATATCACATTTCATGCATATTGCACACTCTGAATATTCACTTGAAACACATGTATATCCTTTGTCATCCTTAAACATGATTCAGTATCATTTATCCAGTTTCAATGCTAAACATCTACTTTTAAATCAGCAAATACATTGCGACTATAATACAGGAAATTTCATCATTTTCATTAAGCATATCAAGTATTTCAAGTTCCAATGAATCTAACATACTCTATTGTATGTACTACACTGTTTAAAAGTTATACTAACTAATACATAAGTAATTAAGCATTTAAATTGAGTTAAATAATGATTTCTAAATGAACTACTACTCACCCACTTCGGAGTGTTCGTATACACCGAAAAACGTCCACAACCACGCCTAATTCTGCCCTTTACAGCAGCGTGCACGTCGTGCACCTGGGCTGCACGCCGTGCACCTTTAGTGCACTTTTGTTCTACTTTTCTGCAACTTTGCACGCCGTGCAAACTGATTTGCACGTCGTGCAACCGATCTGCACGCCGTGCAACTGGTCTGCACGCCGTGCAACCTGTGCAGAAACAGAAATCCCCGATATCAGCTTTCTGTAACGTTGCACGCCGTGCAAACTGATTTGCACGCCGTGCAACCTGCACAGAGACAGAAATTGCAGAAGTAAAAGAGGAGCTCGGGGTCGATTCGGTGGACGATTCTTACCCGAATCACTCCTATAGCTTCGGAATGACCTAGCAAGCAGTTGGCAAGAAGAAAGAACGGAGGGGAAGCACCGTTCTCTCCCTAGACCATCTCCATGGTCGGCTTTTTCGCGGCTGCAGGAGGAAGAGGAAGGTGAAGAAGAAGAAGAAGAAGCTGCTAAGTTCGGGCGGCTAGGAGTCGGCGTCGATGGCGAGGAGCTAGCTGCTGGGAGCTGCGATCTTCCTTCTCTCCCGCTCTCAGATCCTCTCTCTCGCTTACTGCCAACGAACGGTAGAAACAATGGAAACGAAATGAAATACTTCGTTTCCAGAGTCGGCTAACAGAGTTAAAAAGGGAAAAATGAAGGAAAGGATAAGGAAGGACGCCCAGGGGGCCGGATGCAAATTGCCCAAAAACTTTCCAAAATTACACATAGGTCCCTGCACACTAAAAAGCTTATATCTTTTTACTCGTAGGTCGGTTTCGCGTGATTTCTTTGGAAACAGATTAAACACAAACTTGTCCTCAACCTCAGGACAAGAAAACAAGCTAAGAATACATTAACACTAGTTCAAAGCCCAAAACACTATTAACAAAAGCAAGTACTCATCTCAACATAACTAGTTCAATTATGCACTAACCAAGGTATTTACTGGTAAAACGAAACGTGGGTCGTAACAAGGGAAGTAAGGAAAATAGGATAAGAGGAGGGAAATAATAAGGAAGGGGGAGTAGTGAGTGAACAAATGAGATGAAAGAAGTAATGAATATGGGGAAAGTAATGAAGAGGATGAAACTAGTGGTAGAAGGGGAAATGAGGGAAGTAATTATAGGATGGATGTAATGAGCAAAAAAGTTCCCAAGATGATAAATATGCACAAAAAAAGATAAAAATGTGCCTAGAAAATTGTGAAATACAATCATCAATAACTATTACTTTGAGTGATGATACTTTGGACATGTTTTTTACTTTGGACATGCGGCCACAAATGGATAGATGTACCCAAAAATGATAAATAAGTACCCAAAAATGAGACAAGCACCCAAACCTTCACATCCAAAATTGATAAATACGCCTACTTGAACACCATAAATGATACTTACGCCTTTAAATGTGGATATGCACATATAAAATGTGTGTGTGTCCACATTTAGAGTGCAAATAAACGTCGTATACGGTGTTTAAGTAGGTGTATTTTCCAATTTTGGGTGTGAAAAATTGGATTCATGTATCATATTTGGATGCTTATTATCACTTTTGGGTGCGCCTATCCATTGTGAGTGTATGTTCAATGTAACAACCATTAAAGTAATAGCCATTGTGCGATTTCACAATCTTTTGGTATGTTAATAACTTTTTGGGCATATATTTACTACATTTAAATGCATTTAGACTTTTCTAGGTGTATGTCCAAAGTAATAGTCATTGTGGGCATATGTCACTATTTTCTTTGTGCATATTTAGCATATTTGGGAGTGAATTCATAAATTTTGTGCGAATTCACCATGTAGTAGTCATTGTGGGCGTATGTCAGTATTTTCTTTATGCATATTTAGTATATTTGGGCATGAATTCATAATTTTTGTGCATATTTAACCATTTGTGGGATCGCGTGCAAAGTAATTGGCACTTTGTCATTATATATATATATATATATATATATATATATATATATATATATATATATATATATATATATATATATATATATATATATATACATTGTAGGTGAGCTTTCACCATTTTAGGTACTTTTATCCAATTGTAGGTGCATGTCCAAAGTAATAGGTACTTATCAAGAATAGGCTCACATATTCATCAAGAATATACATACATACTTTGTGCATTTGCAACTAGTAATGTCAAACTTGTGCCCATTTTTTATTAGTTTTCACCCATGTGTACTCTTTCAATATTAAATATTTTCACTCAAAAATACATTTGAACACTTTGCACCCATTTCAATCAGTTTGCACCTATTGTTGGTCTTTTATCACTCATTTTTATCCTTTTAACGCCCTTTTTTCCCTTTTTTCACCCGATCTTTATTTTGGACAAGTTTTTGCCATTTTTTTTATCAAAACTGATCCCACTTTTGGTCTTTAAACGCCTATTTTGGATCCTTTAGAACCCATTCATTTTAATCTCATTGATTCCCTCCTCACTTTCTTCTATAGTTATATTATAATCCTCATTTACTTCCCTCCTTTTCTCCCTTTACATTCCTCCTCACTCCTATCATATCCTCCTGTACTCTCCTCACTTCCCTCATCTCCTTCTTTTACTTCCCTCCTCTTCCCTCACTTTTCTGATCTTCTATCATCACTTTTCTCCTCTCTTCTTTTTCCTTCCCTCATCTCTTTTCTTTTTTATATTTATTTTTCAAAATTAGTATGTTAGTGAGAAAATAAGTGCCAATGTACGATACTCATTTAAATATTTCATATCATTTTTTCCAAAAATATATAACATTGGTCGTTTTGAAATCCAATTTTCAGGTGATCTCACAATTTCTATTTGGTTAAAATATTCTTCTCGAAATAAAAATTGTAAACAAAAGAAATTTCTCTCTTATCAAATAACCTTTCTCCCCCTCTATTTTTCCCTCTTACCCTCTCTCCAGCCACTACTAACTCCACACCCCTTTAGCACTCTAAAGTTATATTGTTATTCCACTGCCAAATCAGCCTCCAAGATAGTCTTTCCCCCACCGATAACACTCCAGCTAGGGGCATGTAACCAGGGGGATTTTGGGTCTTTAGCCCCCCTCCCCCTAAAAAATCCTAAAATGCACTTATAGATAATAAAAAATACTAATATATATATATATATATATATATATATAGTGTACGAAGAGTACAACAAAACCATAGCTAGCTCAAGTACGGTCAATTAATTGTGTAGATGGTGCAGGTTTGATTCTTAGTGTATGCCAAAAAAAATCACTGTGACATTATCATTTTTGTTGCAGAATAATGTTATTGTCGGCTGAGTATAATGGGTGGGTCTTTTGCAAAATATTCCCATCACAGAAAATTACAAGAAAATATAATGGACTCATAGATCCAATGAAATTGAGTTTGTAATTGTACCCCCATCCAAACTAGTGGGCTTTTCATAGTGTATCCTGCCCCGACCCGACAGAGGTCGAGGCAGCACTGATGTAGAGTATGGTGTTTTTATGGTTTGTTCAATACCTTGGGGTGTCATTGTGTCTATCATGATGGTGTGTACTCCATAGAGGACCTTATGATGATTTCACTCATGATGGATGAGGTGCAAGGGAAACGAGGTATTCCTTGAGTTTTCATAGTGCAATTGGCATACATTGTAGATAGGAAATAAGTAACACACACAATGGGTTGTTAATTTTGAATTACGTTGTTACATGCAACATCGACATGTGCAATTAAGTTTACAGTTTATGCCGATATAGATAAGAAAATGTAGAATAAACCAATGCAACATAACAAAACTAAATAAGGTCATGATCAAACCAGGCCATTCGTTGAGAAACGAACATAATATACTTAAAGAAATCAATGCCTTACAACCCTTCTAGATAGGCGCCGAACTCCCAGTCGACCCGGTCATGAACCTGAAGAAGAGACGTCTCTCTTGTGTTGACGACAAGTGATGTAGACGAAGTAGTTGCACTACCAGTACAGCTCAATAGCCGCAAGAATCACCGTCTGACAGGTTGTGTCTTGGAAGAAAGAGGACGAATGAACGTGTTACGTCTAGGAGAAAGATCTCAACACAACATCACAAAATGATGGTGACATACTCTGACTTTAGGGTTCACAAACACACACTCAAAAGGCTGACAAATGTGTTTGAAAGATGATGTTTAACCCTAATGACTGGAGGCATATTTATAGTCTTACACTCTCTATTAATCATATTCCTGTTAAGATGTGACCACTCGATTGCTCTTGTACACATTGTAGAAAATTCCACAAAAGAAACACTTTCTAGTTAGGATTAATAAATCTGAATAGGAAAGAAACAATTAATGAAATCAATAATTAATTACATAGTTATATCCTAGTGTAAAACAAAGATGGAAGACAAAAGATATTCTCCACAATCTACAAGCCACAAGCCATAGGCCACAAGCCTGAGCCTGTGTCGGCTTGGCCCAGCCAGGCGAGATGAGGTGTGGTGTGGCGCGCGTGCATATTTTGTGGTCACCAAACCCACCAAGGAGGTGACCATACCCTCCTCCTATGACCCTTGGACACTAGGGTCCCATGTGATCCTACATATAAGGACCATAAAAGTTCTAGGAGTGAGCAATGTGGGATAAAATTTCTTTTCCATTTGTACTAGAGATAAAACTACCTCTCTCACATATACTGGCTGCACTACATTGGGCTTAATCCATGCTATATACATGGTTGTAGAAGTCATATATCTAACAATCCCCCACAAAGTCTAATGTCTAGTGCTCAACCATTCAATCCTCCATAATGTGCTTTCAACAAATACCTTTCAATTTGAATCTACCTGAGTTATCTAATTGTGACCCCCATAGGAACTAGGTGAACAAAAGTCTTGAACCTAAACCTTAGGTCAAGAGTATAGGTTGGTAATAACACAATAAAAACATGGTAGAAAATAAAACAATGCATTAAGGTCATTCATACAACATTTTGTGTCATGATTGATAACAGAGAACAATCCAATTCTCCTATTGTGGCCTACACAACATCAATCATTTAGTTGGAGTCTTTAAGGATGTACTACTAACACCCTATCCTAAGACTTGACACCATTTAAAGACTAATCTCTTACTAACTTGTAGTCATAACACTAACAGGTTTCCCAGGGGATAGACACACAGATGCATGAAGCATCAAAGGTAATTACATAGTGTCATCCAATTCACCCGACAACTTGTTATTACCACATTGAACCTAATGTGTGGGATCTCCACTCTGTTGTGTTGGGTTGCTACTACTTGCAAATAATGAGAGGTATTAGTCCCATCCCCACCTATATTTTTCAACTAAAGCTAGGGTAAGACCTTTAGTGAAAGGATCAACTATATTTTCTTTGGTACCGACGTAGTGTACAACTACGACCCCATTAGACACTAAATCCCTTACAGACTTGAGTCTGACTTGGATTTGTCTACACAGTTTTTGATTGCACTTGTGACTCTTGATCTTGGATATAGTTGTAGTGTTATCACAGTGAACTAAAATTATAGGAAACAACTTCTTTAGGTAAACTAAACATAAGTCCATTTAGCCATTCATCTCCCAATCCAGTTTCATCTAAAGCACACAACTCTGCCTCAAAAGTAGACTGAGAAAATATGGTCTGTTTCTTAGACCTCCTAGGAACAGCTCCTCCTCCCAACATGAATACATATCCTGAGACACCATTACTCCCAGAGTTAATGTCTATCCATCTTGCATCACTATATCCTTCGACTACAGAAGGATATTTGCCATAATGCAGCCCAAGAGAACATGTTCCCTTGATATACCTCAAAACTCTATCAAGAGCTTCCCAATGGGTCTTGTTAGGACAATTAGTGTATCTACTTAACTTACTCACAGAAAACACAATGTTTGGACGTGTATTGTTCATAACATACATCAAACTTCTGATGATATGAGAGTATTGTAATTGTGACACTATAACTCTAGTCCCATTCTTGAATAGGACCTTGGATGAATCATATGGAGTCTTAACAGGTTTACGTGATGTGCAGTACTCAAACCTCTCCAATATCTTCTCAACATAGTGAGACTGAGAGACAGTTATACCATTAGTAGACCTTATGATTTAAGCCCTAAAATCACATCAGCGACACCCATATCTTTTATCTCAAACTTTCTACACAAGAATGTCTTTGTCTCATTTACTACTTTCATATCAGAACCAAAAAGCAAGATATCATTGACATATAAGCATAATAAAATGAATCCATCATTGACGATTTTATAGTTGAGACACTTATCAAATTCATTAGAAACAAAGTCAAATGATGTTATCACAGAATCAAGCTTCTCATGCCATTTCTTAGGGGCTTGTTTCAAGCCATATAATGACTTAACAATTTTACACACTTTGGACTCATTCCCACGACCCACAAATCCCTCAGGTTGTTCCATATATATCTCTTCCTGAATATCACCGTGTAAGAACATGGTCTTCACATCCATATGATGGATACAAAGATTATAAATGGAAGACAATGGTATAAGCACTCAGATTTTGGTCATACGGGAAACAGGATAATAGGTATCAAAATAACCTATTCCTTCCCTCTGTGTGTAATCCTTAGCAACTAACCTAGTCTTATACTTATTGGTTGTCCCGTGTGCATTAAGTTTCTTCTTAAAGATCCATTTGCATCCAACTACAGAGCAACCAGGAGGCAAATCCACCAATTCCCAAGTTCCATTTGAGATAATTGATTAGATTTCATCACTAATGACTTCTTTCCAAAACTTAGCATTTGGAAATTCCATAGCTTGTTTGAAAGTTACAGGATCATCCTCAACATTGTAAGTGAGAAACTCACTTCCAAAGTCCTTGGATGTCCTAGACCGTTTACTTCTCCTTGGTTCAACTATTTCTTCAGAATCATCAGATTCAGAAATAGCTTATTCTGATTTGCCCCCCACATTTGTCATCCTTTCCATGTGCTTGGGAATGGAACATGTGGTGAATGAATCCTCTTGAGACAGTTCATTGAGCACACCATATTTCATGGGAAACACATCCTCAAAGAATGTAGCATTACATAATTCCACAATTGTATTGACCACAATACCTGAGATATCAAATTTTATAATCAAGAATCTATAGGCATAACTTGTCTCTACATACCCCAAGAATATGACATCAACCGTTTTCGGTCCCAATTTCTTCCTTTTGTGTTCAGGGACAAGTACTTTAGCAAGGCATCCCCACACTCGAAGGTATTTGAGACTCGGTTTTCTTTATCTCCATAACTCAAACGGACTACTCTCTACAAGATTGTGGGGAACTCTATCCAGGAGATGGCAAGCCGTATTCAAAGCTCTCCCCGACATGAAGTTGAGTAGACCAGACTTTTAGAGTAATGAATTTACCATATCTATAAGGGTTCGGTTTTTATGTTCAGCTATCCTATTAGATTGTGGTGAATATGGAGCAGTAACCTCATGAACTATACCATATAATTGGAAAAATTTCAAAAACAAATTTGGGGTATATTATCCTCCCCTATTAGACCTTAATCATTTAAGTACTTTATTAGTTTCAGTTTCATCTTCTTTCTATAAATTTTAAATTTATGCAATGCCTCATCTTTACTTCTACGCAAAAAGACATAACAATATCTACTAGCATCATCAATAAAAGTTATAAAATAATGCTTTTGATCCCTTGTAGTAATACAATTACATTCACAAATATCTATATGCACTAAATCCAATATTTTAGAATTTTTATTCATAGAATGAAAAGGCTTCCCAGGTAATTTAGCTTGCACATAAATTTCACATTTATTATTGATAATTTTAGATTTAGGGATCAAATTCAGATTCATCATACATTTCATCGAACCAACATTCACATGTCCCAAATGTTCATGCCAAACATTAGATGATACAATATTCAAGCATAAAGAACTATTATCATTCCAATTTAAAACAAGTTCTACAAGAATCTTAAAAAATTCTTCATATCACAAAGATACCCCTTGCCAAAAAATAAAGAATCTCGAAGGCAATTAATGATAGCCTTATTACAATTACAATCTATTCTAAAACTATCTCTAACTAAAATTGTACCACTAATAATGTTGTATTGTATTGATGGAACATGTATGACTCTATGAATGGTCAGAACCTTTCCCAAAGGAAACTTCAAGTCCATCCATCCTTCGCCAGCGCTGGAATCGCCCAAAGTCACGGACCGACCTTTAGAGGCCTGATAAGATACAAATAGAGACTTGTCAGTACACACATGCACATTATCCCCAGTGTCTATAATCCAATGTAGTGATTCAAAAATAGAAAGAACTTCAGGTTTTATAGATACTTACCCATCATTGAGGTTCAGGGTTCATCATGTTGACCACAGCCTCCTCAGTTGCAGATGGGGCAACTTTTTTGGCCTTCTTTGAAGGACAGTCCTTATTCCAGTGGCCAACCTGTCCACAATTCCAACCAGGTTTGTTCTTTGATTTCTTCTAGATCTTGGCCTTAGATTAAATGAATTCTTAAATTTCTTACCTTGTTCTTAGTAGTAGTAAAATTAATAGTCATATTAACATCAATTGGTACTTTGATAGTTTTCTCTTTCAGATGCTCTTCCTGAATATTGATGTCTATCATGCAATCTTTCATTGACATGTCTCCTTTGCGGTGCTTAAGAGACATGCCAAACAACTCCCAAGATTTTGAAAATTTCTCAATGATTGACATAGCAACAAACTTTTCAGGAAGTGACATGCCTACATCAGCGAGCTCTTGCACCAAGAGTCAAAAATTGTGTGTTTGCTCAGAAATAGAATTTTCCTCAAACATATGAAACTTAAAAAATTTCGAGACACAATATTTTTCAGTTCCCTGATTCTCAGTATTGTATTCCTTTTCTAATGCTTTCCATAGAGCCTTAGATGTAGTAACATGCAACTTAGAGTATGAGTCATACAGTTTTTTGTTTAACGCAAATAGAATCAACCTTCAGCACATCTTGTCACCCTTCTTCTAAATTGTAATTATATTAGCATTATTAGGAACAATTTCATCTACTTTGAGTTTGTCTTCTTCTAAATATTGATCATATCCTTCTATGTTAAGGCAGATTTCCATCATACTTTGCGAACGAGAAAAATAAGTTCCAGTAAAAATTTTAGGCATACTAGCCGTATCAATTTTCATTTCAAAACCAGCGGTTAACTAACGACGAATAATAATTTCTTTAAGACTGTTGTTAATTTTGAATTATGTTATTACAAGCAACAACAACAAGTGCAATTTAGTTAACAATTTAGGTCGATCCAGATAAGAAAACATAGAATAAACCTATGCAGGAGAACAAAAGCAAATAAGGTAAGGATCAAACCAGGTCGTTTGTTGAGAAATGAACATGATATACTTAAAGAAATCAACGTCTTACAACCCTTCTGGATAGGCGTCGTTCTCCCATTCAACCCGGTCACAAATATGAAGAATAGACGTCTCGCTCGTATTGACGACGAGTGATGCGGACGAAACAGTTGCACTATCAGTGTAGCTCAGCAACTGCAGGAACCACCGCCTGATAGGTTGCGTCTTGGAAGGAAGATGATGAACGAATGTGTTACATCCAGGAGAAAGATCTCCACGGAACACCACAGAACGACGATGACATACTCCGGCTTTAGATTTTGCAAATACGCAATCGAATGGGTGACGGCTGTGTTCGAAAGATGATGTTTAACCCTAATGAACGGAGGCATATTTATATCTTTACACGCCCCCGTTATCATATTTCTGTTAAGATGCGACCACTCGGTTGTTTTTATACACATTGCGAAAAGTTCTGTAAAAGAGACAATTTCCAGTTAGGATTAATAAATTCGAATAAAAA
Source organism: Alisma plantago-aquatica (assembly GCA_963693085.1). Lineage (NCBI taxonomy): Eukaryota > Viridiplantae > Streptophyta > Magnoliopsida > Alismatales > Alismataceae > Alisma > Alisma plantago-aquatica. The sequence goes on from OY856412.1 coordinate 794,204,568, forward strand.
AAAACAATTAATTAAATCAATAATTAATTACATAGTTGTATCCTAGTACAAAAAAAGACAGAAGACATTATCCATAATTCACAATAACCCCGAGCCCGAGCCTGAGCCCGTGCCCGTGCCCGGCCCAGCCTAGCCCTGTCCGGCCCGACCAGGTATGGCGTGACACGTGCGTGTGTATGTGTTGTGGTCACCATACCTACCAAGGAGGTGATCATACCCTCCTCCTAAGACCCTTGGACACTAGTGTCCCATATGATCCTACATATAAGGACCACAAAAATTTTAAGAGTGAGCAATGTGAGATAAAACTTCTTTTCTATTTGCACTAGAGACAAAAATACATCTCTCACATGTACTAGTCGCACTATATTAGGCTTAACCCATGCTATATTTATAGCTGTAACAGCCATTTATGTAACACAGTGAACTTTGTAAAATCTGCTACTGGTACTGCTTCCCTTGCCAAAGAGGGAATAAACAAAACCAAAAGCAATCTGGGTTCTAAATTTTTCTTGATGGTTACGGTATTCTTCATATTGAAAACTAACTTATTGCTCACGGGTAGATGGTGGCCTCTTTTACTTCATCTGTGTAACTTGAGCTGGGAAAAGTGAGGCATGTTGAAATTTTCTGCACCGGCTTAGCTTCCTATGAGGCAGTACGGTCATCAGCCTTTTCATTTTAGAATATGATACTTGAACCAAAAGTGACACCCATTTTGAGACTTTTTTAGTCCTTTTGCATGCATGAGAACAAAACTATAGAAGAAAATAAACTTACTTCCCTTCACAATTTTGTTCTTATACATATAAGAGGATAAAAAAGGTCATTTCAGGTACATATAGCAGAACTCTTTCATTTATGGCTGCATTGTCAATCATGCAAGCATGCATCACCTTGCATGTTGCTTCATGCACGCCTATCCTATAGGAGGTCTCCTATAGAAAGACGGTACGAGACCAATCAGAATTTTGTATAGTATTAAAGAATTTATTTTAATGCTGAAAAAATAATTTCTCTCTCCACTAATTTTTTAATGGGTTAGGTTTTTAGTGTTCTCATTAGTTGTCCTATACAATAAGTATAGAAGGCCTCCTATACTACCAGTTTTGGTTGCTTCATGCCCAGGGCACATATCTCCTTTATCCTCTGTATCTATTTTGTTGCTTCTACTGCATTTGATTTGGTATATGTAGCGAGCCAGGTAAGGGGTTTTACTCAATTATTATATGTTGGTCCCTGATGACAACATTTGCCTTGATAGTTTGACTATTCTTTCAAAGATTATTCACTCAGGGAAGTGTTTTCTTTGGTCATGTGGTCAGTTTATTATGTGCATTTGAGTGTTTGTCAATGGCGCTAAAGCTAAACATGTTTTCACCCGCAAGAAGGCAGACCTCCTAGGGGACGAGAGGTTTGGAGGACAAATTTTCCCCGCTGGTTAGCAGAGGCCAAACTTTCCCCGCTGGTTAGCAGAGGCCAAACAGGTGCCAGAGTCCGGATGGCCCAAGGAGTTGGTAATTACAGTGCGCTCAGGGGGATTCGAACCCGGGTCCCACAGGGAAGACAAACCGGACCGAACCACCTAAGCCACACTGGCCGGGTCTTGATTCCTATGTTGATACATGATACAGTGAAGGTTAGAATTAGTTTTATCAATGTATTGTCCGGTGAAGCCAAGGTTCCCTAGCCATCTTAATAAACAGGTTGGTTGCCACTACAATACCACAGATCCTCATGGGTACCATTCTGCTTCACATGTACGAGGTGGGCTGCTGTGGGAACCCCTCTGGACTGCCGTCGCCTTCCTTTCAGATATATACATGGTTGGCGCAACTTATTCTTCTTCCTTATTGGGTCATTGCGCCTGTTTGGTTTCCAGCCACTTACACATATAACAAACGTATCATCAACCTAACTAGACATACAACTAAGTTTTGCCAAGATTGCAATCCTATATGAACACTTGGTAAAACATCCTCGATCTACGTGCGTAGTTCTAATAACCATAGCCATACTATATTACAACGTAATGTTGGTGTATTTTCATCACTTGAGTTTACACGGCCTCCTGATTTCCAATTTTTTGTTTGGTGTTACTTTGGTTTCAATTTTATCAATGAAACAGAAACCCCTTGAGATAGTTTCAGATCTGAATTGTAGTTTTTAATTTATAGAGATTATGTATAACACAGTTAGATTTTGATGTAAAAACTGGTTTGACACGCCTTCTTTATGCTTGAGGCAACAATACTACAATGTATTGATTGGACTTCTGTAAGTCCCACTTTGTTATACAACTTAGTTACATAAAATGTAGAAGTAGTACCGCTCCACGAAAATGACTTCAGGTATTTATATTGAATTGTTTTAGACATGTCTCAAGTACTCCAATTTGAACAATATAAGTACCTCAATTAAACATGATCCTTTTTATCGGATATACTTTTGAAATATTTACCTTATCAAGCTAAAACATGTATTGTTAATTTGTTGTTACTGTTCTTCGATCTTTGGAGCTCTGTGACGAGAAGCAATGGTCATCCTATTATATCCTATCGGACTCCCAACAGAATATTGACATCCTTAGTAAACCCGATAAAGCTCCCCCAAAGTTCATGCCCTTTGCCATCACGGGATGGAAGTTCACCGACGGAGAATTTACCAAGAATGTCTACTATATCCCACACAATCTAAACACAATGGAAGATATGATATATAGCAAAAAAAACTCTTGCCTCTAATATTGCATGTTTTTTTCACTTGAGCCACCTAGCTGGTTATTATGTAACCCCAACATTCACATCTCTTCAGTTTTGTCCGCACTAGAGAGCGGGATGGGTAAAGCTTAGTCTCTAGTACTTGTCAAAATTATATTTTTCGGACGTTTTTATTCATGTTGATAAGCTGACATCATAACTTTGTTTTTCTTTTTCTACTTTCCATTTTATTCTAGACTTATACTTTGTGTAATGCTGGACTTACTGATATGGATGAGAATCTCAAAAATTTCCTACAAGCAGCATATCGTTACTCCATAGCTTCAAATAAAAAAATATACAAAATTCTAAGGCATGTAGTTTTTCTTGTTTAAAAGTTGTTGAAATCACAAGATGAGATAGATTCATAAGAAAAGTATGATTTTCTTAATTCATTTAGATTTTATGGAGTATGATTTTCTTACTTCATGAGACTTGTAGTTTTTTTGTTTGTTTAAAAGTTGATGAAATCACAGGATGAGAGAGATTATTATGTAATGCTTGATTTTCTTAGTTCATTTATACTTTATGTGTGTAGGTGGTTATGTAATGAAAATATTACAATCAGAGAAAGGGCATTCAATGTTCACATCTTAGATGTAATGACACATTTTTAGATGTTTCATTAAGCATTGTAGATGTTGCATTTATGGAGTACTTATTTCTTATTTTTCAAATTATAACCCTGTTACAACAATTTTTTTATATCTTGCAAGCATTTCGGTTGGTAACCAAATATTATTATATGACAATCTTGAACATTGAGCGATTCATTGCATAATATTTTCCTTACACCGGTTCATAATGTTTAGAATCAACTAATATTACTTAGACCTAAACCATTTATTTGCTTTTCCAACATTGCTGAAATCAATATCAAACAAATATAAGTGATACACCAAATACGTTCCGCAGTGTGACCTTCAAGCGAGCATCTCTTATTGTTGAAGGAACATAAAAGATAGGGACATCAGATTTGTTTTCGTTGCATATATCTATGGTAAAACTCAATAACAATATCAAAAGAATAATATACATCTTGCGGCTCCTTTCTATAGACATTTTCTCACCACAAGTATTCCACTATTCCTTTTTCGAATAGAATTGCTACATTGTACGTTTAGTACCATGTAAGCTAGTGGTCTTGTAAAATTATAAAAGTAAATAATGTCTTGTTATCTTTGAATGAATTACGATATAATTTCCTTTACATATTTATCCACTTTATCCTACGTTCTACAAAACTAAATGAATGCAACTGAATGACAATAACCTGGTACTTTTGTTTTGATGAATGCCACTTCGTCCCTAAACACATTATTTGTTTGTAGTTTCATATTTAATACCGGTTAAAAGAAACATTGTACCCATTAACACACAGATAAGGGTCTCGACGGAATATTGCCAATAAAAATTAATTATTTAATCTATTATAGAGAAGTGGGCTATTATATATATTACAAACAATAGGTGGCTTCTCTATGGGGTGAATAACGGAAAGAGATGAAGTTTTCATTCATAAAGCTAGACAAAAGTGATGTTAACAACAAAAAAGTTTGTTGATTATTTCAATGAATTATAAGATACATATGATAAACATGGTAATTTACTATTTATATAATATCTCACTATACTTTTAAAATGAAACCAAAACCTTCCTATAATTCTATTTGCTCATGATTACCATATTCTCTCGTTGTTATAGGTTGTTATAGCTTTTTTAACAATCATAACCTAATATAAACATATGTCAAAACTTCAATCATTCATTGTGGTCATACCAACACTAGCTTCAGTTGTGATTATATATATTTGTTACAGTGTGAGTGAATTATTTTTCTCTCCTTAGATCACCATAACATGGATATTTGTAAAAGTAATCATGATTTTGGAGATGAACATATAAGAAGATATATATATATATATATATATATATATATATATATATATATATATATATATATATATATATATATTATGGGCATTCATTCGTTGCCCGCGCAGGTAGCCTAGATTTTCGCTACCCAGCAGCCAAAAAAGTAACTCTCCTGGCTAAAAAAGTAACTCTGCTGTCAAAAAAGTAACTATGGTAAGCAGAAAGTAACTACACGAATAAAAGAGTAACTCAGTACAAAATATACAGCAGATATATATAAGGACGGATTTTTTTATTTTGGAGGGACAAATGATATTATTTTTGGCTAAATTTTTTTGGAGAGCTAGACAAAATAGTCCTCTACAGTTGTAAATTTTTTTTTTTGGAAAAAAGTGGTCTGAAGGGTGGGCGGGTAGCTACCCGCGCGGGAAATAAAGATGGGCCCTATATATATATATATATATATATATATATATATATTCTCTCCATGCATAATTTATTTTTCTATATTTAATTTTTATCATATGATAACAATGATATGAATTTATTGGCTTCCATTTGAGTTGATCTCAATCTTAGTTACCCGTAGGAATTGTGTGCCAAAACACATGCCGTGTCGCAACTTTATTGGCATCAAAGGTACACATTTATTTCATGGGCGCATTAGTCCCTCTTTAAAGTTTGATATGTGCCTTTTTGTACTTATCATTGTAGGATTGACTTGTTCTCACTGGTACCCTCTTCCTTCTAATTAAATTGGGATGTAGTGAGTACTTCATCCATGGTGTAGTGGGGAAATGCTTTCACTAAGTCACTAGCAAGTCTTCTAAATGTTTATTACAACGGTTGCTTTTGGAATAATTTTTCACCTAGATATAGTCTTTTAGAATTCGTTTAAAAACACATTTGAAGAGAATGTCGGCCATGCATAGGTGGTGTTTCACTGCATTAAATCTTCTCAGTGATTTTTTTGGGATAAATATTCAATGACTATTGTACTAATCTGTATGAACAAGTGTAAACAAATTGGTAGACAATAAGGTGTCAAGACTCATATCTGTATTTCCTACTATTGCAATTAGCTTTTCTTGACTATGATTTTTATAACATTGCAACATCCATGTCAAGCATATTTGGTGATTCCAACTAATGATTTTTTTATGGAAACAATAATGATAGTACCCTTTTATCCTTTTAAAATGATACCATACACACACACACACACACACACACACACACACACACACACACACACACACACACACACACATATATATATATATATATATATATATATATATATATATATATATATTCTAGTGTTATTTGTAACTAGAATTTCTCAATCCAATAAAAAAGAAACTGACATGGTGTAATATCAATCACACACCTCCAATAAATATATTTCATAATGGAAGACACATCCAGATATATTGAAATATAAGGAGGGTAATTAAATAAAATTTTAATTTATTATTAAGAAAGATAATGGTGAATCAATTCACAAAGACATTTCCTACTAAAGTGCATGCGTACAATATTTGTAGTCCAAGTCCTAATAAATTTAACTAATATAAGTATTGCACTCATGTATTATTTGTCTTTTTTTAATACATAAACTATATTTTTATCAATGTGTTTTCATATGTAACAACAATAAGAGAAGAATGTCTCCTTCAAAATAGGTAAATCATGAAAATTTGATGCTTCAAGATGATCTATTAAACCTTGATGCCTCATTGTGAAACTTTGTATGATGATTTCCTTTGATATAGAATAGTTTGATGATGATATTACTTTACGTCACATATCCATGTGTAGACCATCAACAATTATTCCAGGAACTCCAAGAAAACTATGTAAACTAAAGATCACATGATAGTAAGTCTTAACATATAGATACTCAAAACATACATAGTAGAAATCCTCTCTCACTTGAAAAGAGGGCTACTTATCAAGTAAAAATAAAATGGCAAGGAAACAAACCCAATCATAGAAAACTCTAAAAAATATCAAGTATAAAATCTGGACACTTGCATATCAATTGCACTAAGTGGTTTATGATTATGTTATATATATATATATATATATATATATATATATATATAGAGAGAGAGAGAGAGAGAGAGAGAGAGAGTATGTGTGTATGTGTATGTGTCTATGTCATATAGTCACAGTAGACCTTTATATATCATGCTCTCTTGAACATTAGATGTACACATCATATCATACAAAGTAAAAGTATTACAATTCACATTTGATTTGAATGAATTATATGACTGAGGAGGTTGACTATTGCACTACTTGTAAAAGTGACAACAACACACTAGTTGTTGATCAGTGTTGAACCACCTCAATTGATGTGGTAAAAATTTGGTACTTGACCAATTCTTATAAAAGAGAAATCAATGTAAATTTATAGCAGTATCGTATGTGTTTTAGTTAGAGAGATAAAGTTATGGACAAGTTTGCAAAGTGCCATCCACGATTGCCTAATGACAGATTAATGTGTTTCTGAATGAAACATATATATGTAGTCTGAATGAATGGATTTGAGATGCAAATTTTCAAGTTCATCTACAACAATATAAACTTGATGATTGATCTTCATCAATGAACATACTAATATTGGGCAGTGGAGGACCTTATTTTCATTTTATAACTGGATGGGAATGGAAGAACAATCAATTCATCATTTATCAAATTCAAGGCATCATGGGAATTTGATTCAACAAATATCCTTTGCCACCCTTCTTCTCAAGAAACTACATGTGATAATGCAACTGCAATAGCTTCAAAAGTTAAGACTGATGAAGCAATCATTGAATATCCCATCCTTGTTGTGACTTTCCTTGAGAGTCTCTTTCTATGAGTGTTATAGTAGCATCATTGGCATCTAATTTCATTGCTGCTAGAAGAGGTAGCGACCAAACTAGACCTATTTATTTTCAAATGCTATACCTTTGTGGGCTCCACCATTTGTTACTTCTAGTATAGTTAGCCAATATCGAATTATAAATATGATGTGCATAGCAACCCATCGACTTGAAAATGGTTTGATTTCTACTTTGCCAAATATAATAACATCCAATAAAGTTTTAGTATTATTTTTTTGAAGGTGTGTTAGTTAAAGAAATTCAATCCAACATGATGGAATTTGTTCTTCAATTTAGCCTTTCCTAAACTTCCTTTGCAGTCATATAGTCATGTAATTCATGTAGAAGTGTTTCGTCCATAGTTTTCATGGATATGTTCCATGTTTTCCAACCTTATGATTACCGTAAGCTTATTAGGGAATTTAGGTGCAATATTATCTTTTGTGGTTTAGTCGTGCTCCTTCCTTTATCTTTACTTTGGATAATAGGAGTTGAAATTACACTAATTTACATGTCATACTATGTCTACATTCCTGATAATCCTTTGATGTATCACCCATAGCTTGTGGGAGACTAGTGTTCTTCCATAGAAAAGTCAAAGAGAGACAACTTTATTATAAATCTATGTCCTAACTATCTTTTAGCATGACTGATGAAAATAATTATAGATCTTTAATATCATCATTCACAATATTAGTAGAGTTCAAGAGTAATATACCTTTTTATGGCACCCATATGTCATACCATATAAAAGTCCTCTCCACTTAAAATAATTGTCCTATTGTGATACTCAACGATAGCTTGTACTGCTAGTTCTCCAAGAGGATATGAATCTATAACCAAGCTAGTTTCTATAATACTTATAACTATGTTGTGAACCTATTGACCAAGTTGCAACTCACTCCTAATAAATTTCTCATGTGCACTTTATTAAAATAGCCTTCTTCCAGTCAACAACGAAGGAATATTCAATCCATCCAGTCAACAACGAAGGAATATTCAATCCTCCATTCTTGTATGCAATCACCTGACCCTAGACCACTACCGAAAGAGGCTGATGTGATTGTACCTAGTTGATATGGAAGGGACTCGAGGAAGAAGAGAGGACGAAAAAGACACTCGATGGATAGGATGGGGTTGAGGATAAGGTTCAGATTAAAGATATGATCATGCCTAGGAGGATAAGGAATATGCCTACATCAACACCTGTGGATAATATAAGGAATCCAAAGGAAAAGGGATTTAGGGTTTCCATACCACAGTTCAGGTATGTTCCAATATAATGAGGTGCACAAAGATTGTTGATCTCCAGGAGATCCCAAGAAAACATACACAAAATATCAAAATTGAAGTAATCCTAGAGGTAGTAAAGGATGGTAGGGAAAACCCTAATTCATCTTTCAAAAGTATGATGAATCTAGAATGTGAACCTAAGGGACTACACATATTACCCATCTCATTCATCAAGATCATATTTGTCCAAACTAGTGACAAGATCATCATAGGAGAAGACTACAACAAATCAATGTTTTTTATAAGTTGTAAGAAGAGAGGCTATCTCTTGCTGATGTAACTTTAAATGAAGTGGAGGGGAGTCCTACCATTACAATTTTTTGAGATGTTGAAGAATCCTTGGGTAGGCCCAAAAATTATGAAGTGGTGGCTAGCTAACTTGGAGCTGATGTAGGATTCATGACCATGAGAGAGAAGATCAAGCTTCCATGCAACCTTAGTAGGATATGTAATATGTACAAACCCAAAATGGGTCATGACGTGGTTCAACTTTCATTTTCAAGGGACTTCAAAATAGCTCTTATAGGAGGACATTGGAAGATCTTTAGGTGTTTTCCGTCATTATGGTAATGGTATCCTACTTTCAAACCATTTGAAGAAATGCCTCCATATGTTGTTACTTGGGTAATAGTTCTTAACCTACCATTACATATATATGTCCCTACCATTAGTGCATACTCAGGATTGGTTGTTGGATGTTTGATGAGATTGATGCACACACCAATGGTAGGACAAAGAGTAAGATTGCATGTTTGGTGATTGATATAGATACGATCCAACCGTTGATATTGGAGATTTGATAAATGGGATGGAATACAATATTGAATATGAAGTAGCTCTAGATCAATGCATCATTAGTGAGAGAACTGGGCATTGATGCCAATACAGTAGAGATAGATACACAACATGTAAAAATCAAACTATTGATTCATAACCATTGAATAAGGAGGTGGGGTTAGTAATGTTGGTCAGTGGCAAATATGACAGGTGAAAAGAAGCAATGGGAGAAGAAATCAAAGAAATTATCAAAGGAGGGCATCGACGAAAGGACTAGACTACATACGAAATAGAAATCATTTGCTAACCTTTTCAATGAGGGGGAGGACCTGATAGTGGGTGAAACAAATAATTATGCAATGAAAGCTCATCAAAAATCTCAAGACAAAAGAAATGGTGAGGAGGGAAATACGAGTAAGTCATCTAAAGTGTGGAAAAAGAAGGAAACCACCAACAAAGTAATAAATATAATATAAAAATGGCTATTCAGAAAAGGGAAGTGTTGAAGGAAGTGAATAATACCATTAACAAGGAGGCAACAAAGTGAACAAGACAAAATAAGAGACAAAGTACACATTAATTTGCATTCAGAGGTTGATGTAGTCATTGAGATTAATGATAGTCCTATTACTCATGTGACAATTCCTATAAAATCACTTGAAATAGAAATGATAGATGAACCCAATGAGGTGATACCAAAGCTTCATGTCATTACCCCCAACTTAGACCCCCAGATGGAAGATAAAAGGCAATAGCACCAAGATAAAAGGGCGAAGGGATAAGACACCCCATAAGAATAGGAAAAATATCTCTTGACTATACCATGAAATGGAAAATATTATATACATGAAGGTCCACTTGAGGTTAGCCCAGGAGAGTAAGGAGGTGAAAGCATGAATATACATGATTATTATTCACGTCCTTCCTTGGGTGCCAAATGTAGTTCCTAATTAGTTGCCTCAGTTGGAATGTGAATGTGACGAGTGATGATTGTACATGCCAAGCCCTTTGGTAATTTATAATGATCCATCAACCAAATATTGTTACAATCCTTTGATGCAATTTTTTATGCATAAAAAAATTGCTAATATAAATTATCCTAGGTTTTAAAACTCTGTCCTAATGCAAATCACTCACATGCAAGCGAACTGGTCAATTCTAGAATAGCATGGGGTTGAACCCAAGAGACAACATATTTAAGAAATTGCCTGTTGGACCAAATTATAACAACAAACTATACCAGTGATTGTGGGGTGCTTATAATATGATAATTCTTCTATAATGATAATAATTCAAGAAAATGATTGACTAAGTTTGATAAGTATATTGAAGGGTCATTGGGACATTTGGATTTCAATAACAACACTTATGTACTCAACTTGACCATTAGAACTTAGTATTCATATCTAGACAGAGGAGGACCAAGTGAAGTCATCCTCTTTTGGAAAATGGGTAGCAAAAGAATCAAATTCACTATGGTCTCAAGGCATCTTTACCCATATATGACCATTCAATCATATTGTATAAGGATCTGTGATCGAATCTAGAATACTAAACTTCCATTCAAAAATATTATCCTAGATTTCATGGTCTCTATGACTACGATTATATCAGCCATGCTAATCAAATGGATAGATCAAATAATAAAGCCATTAATTGAATTAAGAACAATGTAAATTATTGAAAATACTGAGTTTCATAACAACCTTGAAAAGTACAGGAAATGGGGATACTCCCCATGCCCCAGAAATATAGTCTAGTTGCTCATTTTCAAAGAAAAACACAGGATCAAGAAAGGACAAAGGAAATAATGCCACGAAAGAAAATGAAGAAGAAGATAACATCCAAAGTTATCTCACTACGTATATTTCTTCCAATAACAATAAGTTTGACAAACTCCATAAGGAGAATCACTTTCCTTCTTTCTTCTCTATCTCTTAGTGCCAAAGCATGGCTAGGAACTGAGTGTGCATGCCACCTAGTAGTTAGGTCATGTCTTCTCTTTATTCATGTATTATGCACTCCAAATTTGGTCACCAACTATGTGTTTGTGCCTACCTACCATGATAGATGGGTGACCACAAGGTAGGTTGGTCAACCAAACTTCAAGTTCCATGTCCAATGGGCTTCTAGTCAGGTGATCGACAAGGCAGGTCGATTGAACCGCTTCAACAAGTGTTCTAGTGTGAGACCCCTAACCTTGCTTAAAGTTTTGAATGGGCTTAATTATCATAATTTAATTCTTATAACCCTAATATAACCTTGTGATATGCTTTGAAATAATAAGACAAACTTAAGTTTCAAATTTGGTCCAATTTGGATACTTTTTGAGCAAGTTATGCAATTTTATGCACATTTGGGACTTTAATGCAATTTACAAAATTTAGAGGTTTTCTTTGCAATTTATCACTTTCATTGAATTCCTTGAATATTCTATCATCATTCTTGAGATTTTTGAGCCATGGGGCATGTATTTAAACCTTGGTTTGAAGGTGTTTTCCTCAAGGGTATTTTAGGGTTTACCCCTTCATGGATGAGCTACCTTTAGTAGCTATCAACCAATGAATTATTTGATTGGCTTGGAAATTCAAAAAAGGAGATCTAATCAGGTCTATATGGATGGTGGGGGAGCTTGTTGTGTGTGTGCTTATATATTCTTAATAGTTTAAGGCCATGGACACTTGGAAAGATACTAGAACTTAAACTTTTTCTTTTTCTTTATTTTAAAGTTTCATATACTTATCCCTAAGCACCCAAACGAGCCATTTTCTCTCCACCACATCCCTCCTTCTAAAAACCTCGTTCTCCCTCTATGCTTCTATGAATTTCCTGTCAAAGGAAGAATAAATAGGGGATCTTCTTGGAAAACGAATCTAGGGTTGCCATTGACTTCCTTTTAGGGTTTCAAAAGCTTCCTTCTAGTGATCTTGACCTAAAGGAGTAAGAATCCCCTTATTTCCTCCATTTATTTCTTTCTTATCCTTCTTCCTACCTTTCTACAGGTTAGAACCTTCCATTCTTGCTCCTTATGCTTAGGGTTTGCTCATTTGATGTAGAAAGGTGCTAGATGGACGAGTTCACATCTTATGTTTGGATTTTCTACCCTACCTACTCGAGTTTTCTTCTATTTGGGATTTCATATTCTCATTAGAGGAAAGTTTTATAGCTTTCTCCACATTTATTTCTTACCATAAGCTTGATATCTCATGTTCTTGCTTGAAAATGATGATCCATGCACTAAAAAGCTATGCTTGACTTGGATTTCAATTTTTATAATGCTCCATGTTCTGATTTCAGTTCTAGATGAACCTATATTGATGTGTACATTCTTTCTAAGGTATAATATGACTTGTATCAGGTTGGTTTGACAACCTATGGTGCTAAGCACCTATCAACCAATGGTCAATTTTAGGGATTAAAGCTGATTTCTTCTATAAACACAGGACTCAATAGTGGTATCATTACAACAACCGATGGTGTTGTCTTCATGACAACTGATGGTGGTGACAAAGGGTTTCAACTGACATTCACCCCTTAGGTCAGATGTTGTCCTAAATAAAATCTTAGTGATTAACAACTAAGTACCCTACTGATGCTATCAATCAATTGTGATATTAGTTTGATATTCGATGGTGATTAATGAATATAGTGTTGATATAATAACCTATGGTGACTTAATGGTCACTACTGATGGTGTATCAGGTCTCCAAAACCTATGATGAGTTAAGAATGTATATGTAGCATCAATTAAGCCTTAAACCAATGGTTTCTTGGGTAATTTTATGAAATGGTCGGACCTATACTCCAATTAATGGTTTTAATATATGAACTTGAGCTAATGGTTAAGATCTAAGTTTCTTCATCCAATAAATTGGAATGATTCCTAAATGTAAAATGTTGGTCCTAATAAAGTGATTTAAATGGTTTCCTTTATGAGATCAACGTAAGAAGCTCATTTATTGATGGCTTGTTTCAAATAAACAATCGCTTGTGGGTTTTACCCTACTCTTAATTGAACTTTTTATGTTGTTAATCAAGGGAAGTCTAGGGTTAGATGGTGACTCTTTCCAGAGTACAACTCAATGACTTCATCCATGGTTTGTTCAAGATGTTTACTTATGTAAACAACCAATGGCTTTACCTTTTCAACATTTAATGGTTAGAAGTTGATGCCTCAATATTCCCATTGTTTTGGGTGGTGTGTAGTGTAATGTTATGATTCTGATGATGAGAATTTGATGGTTCAATGCCTTAAACTTGTAGTCTTACCCTTGACCTCATATGATTATGATTAATAATAACCATAATTAATTAATGGGTAACCCTAATGAGGTATAGCTTGTTATACCTAGCTTTAATATAACTAAATGATGGTAATTGGGTATGAATAGTCCTTGAATGAGTAATACAATCATGGAGTACTCTCTTATTGTTGTTGAAACCCTAGTATGCTATAACCCGATGGTTACACCTTGATTTATGTGTGGGCTCATACTTGATAATAGTATGGAATGTGATGGCGATGCTTCACCTTATGCATTCATGATCCAATGGGGATGCCGTGAGTTTGGGTTTGGGTATGAGTGTTGATTAGTAACATTAATATAATTTATCTTGTTGAACCTAACTGTAATGCAAATAAATAAATTTGAGTATTCATGTATAACCTTCTTATATAATGGCATGATAGTGAAATAACCTCCTCAATATGATCATAACCTTAATGTGTTAGCTGGTGGTTATCATAGCCACATGGTTGATACTTTCTTATGCTAAACATGTGAATTATGAGTATGATGAGGGTTAATCATATCTAGATTCCTTGCATGTTGATGTAATAAAGGAATATTCTTAATGTTAGTATAACCATTCTATGATTGTTTATGAATATCTCCTAGATCATTAATGCAATATTGTGCTAATCTGGTGTATTATATGTAAGTGATGTTGTTGAGCCTTGCTATAAGGCATGGAATGATAATGATGATCTTGCAGGGAATAGTATGATGGTCTTAATGTCCTTTGGGCATGTTTGAGCCCTTAATGAGGTGTAATCCTCTTGTGTTGATTAGGGTTGACACCCTGTGATATCATGAAAAGGATTTATATCTTGTGATAGTATGACGACTAGTATAATCTCATGAATAGCAAGTGAATAGTACCATGTGATAATGAGATGAGAAATTATGTTTCACACATTTAATATCTTTTAAAGTTGTGATATTTATATGCTTTCTAGAAGTGAATAAGGGTTTGTATGTACACTTGTTTGATGCAGCCTTAATTTACCCAATTGGCATAACTAATCAAGTGGAACTCTAATCATGTAGTGCCCTGTGTCGTAGAGCCATCTTCAGTGTTAGAACTTGCTGGATGGTGAAATGAGTATTCCTAAGGGAAACTCAGAGTGCATATTGTTGAGTATGTGGGGGTGGCAAGTTGAGGATATATCCTTGTCATCCACAATGCATGTTATGCAAGATGGCTATGGCCATGCCTCAGACATTTGATGTGATTGAGGGCAACTACAGTTGTACCTCAGATTAGAGGGTTTTGTATACCCTAGTTTCTAGTGTCATGACCTGTACCAAGGGAGGACTAGTGGTTATCAACTTGACTATATGTCACTGTAGTGGCAGCTTTGACTGATATGTCACTACCTTTTTAATCGTACTGACTGAGGGGAAGAGATCTTAGGATACTGACACTCCTAGATCTTGTACAGAACTGAATAGCCCTTCACATGGGTCAGTTGGACTTTGGGTGGTATGACTCAAACTCCCTAGGGTGTAATAAAAGATGTAATACAACTGTGTAGCATATTTGTTTCGGGTTATACATGACGTTTCATATTGGATGATAACTCTTGTTTGTTATCTTTACATAAAGATGATGCTTAGTGCAATTGAGAGATAGTAGATATACTTAGGTTGTGGATATGCTTAAGATTGTAGATGCATACATACAGTAGCTATTTTAATGTTGATAACTATACTTCTACTACTGATTATAATCATGATGCTAGCTATCTCATGTTGTTAGTTATGTTTAGCATGCTAGCCATGCCTTTGTAACTAGATAAGCATATACAGCTAATCGTGCTTATCGAAATAGTTGTACCTTATGTTGTTAGCTCTTCTTATGATGTTGATATGTTCAACTTGTTAGACATGCTGATGTTGTTAGCTATGCATATGATACTAGACTTATTCATGATGTTAGAGATGCTCATGCTGCTAGACTCCTTATTCTGTTAATAGGGATATGAGAACAGTCTATCTAATGAAGATAGTTATTATCTTCTCCTTATGTATTTTATTAATCATTAGTGTTTTTGAGCTTATTTGTTATATATGATTAAACTTCTTAAACTGTCTCATTACCTAAAAATGTTGGAATCAATAAACGTTGTTGGAGGTTATATCTCTTGCTAGGACATGAGTCTCACCCTTGTGGTTTGTCACATCTTTGTAGGTAATCGACAGTGACAGAAACAGAACCGTGGAAGTAAAGAGAAGATATAGTAATGGCTATTTGAGAAATTTGATTAGGATGTCTAGTGTGTCCTAGAGTCGTCCCTATACTCTCAGGTCCGGGTAGGAAATTTTTTTATATGGTGTTTCCAACGAATTGGAATTTTGTTAGCATGTTAATGGTTGTTGTGTGGCATATACAAATATTGTTCTCCTGTGTATATATGTTGTGGCTAAGGTGATAGAACACTTTGTATCAAATTCTTGTCATAGTATGGATACAAGAAAGATATTGGGCTCTTATGAAAATGTTTCCGAGCAGGTGTTGATGTTGAAATCAGTTTTAATTTACCCATATTTTTGGGTATGTGATTAATTAGTGATCGATTGTGCTTTATGATTTGAGTAATCTTGTTTAGAGTAAGTGGTTCTCACATATAGAGAATGATGGGTTGGTTAATCCATGAAATGGATTGGTCGATCAATTGGATGTCCAAAAATCCTAGTGGATACTCACTTCTAGGGGGTTAATTTTAATCAACCGACCAATAAGGTGGGTCAACCAATCAGGATCTTCTCAGGGGAATAGTGGTATAGGTGGATCGACCTATCATGATCTTCTCAGGGGAAATTTTTTACAAATGAGATCTGATTGGTTTTGTCACCAAAACTATAGTGTTTGTTGATCTTGAGAATGTCTAATTGGACATTAGTGGAAAAGATCAGCCAAACCTCTTTCTTGCAAGCTTTCTTGGACTGGTAGGGATAATAGGTTGATCAAGTTACTGGGTCACCTGATCTGCTTAACTGATTTGTGTTGGATACATCCATATTGCCTTCTAATTCCTTATGATCTTGAATTATATGATTGAGGGAGGACTTCCTACATGCTCTTAAGTTGAATTTTTATTTCTTATGTATTAAGAATTAGAATTATCATAAAAATTCTAAAATACTAAGAACAAAAGCAAAACAATGAAACTAAGCAAGACAACAAGAAAAAGCTAATCGGAATTGAGCAAGATTAAGCACGAATGTGTAATGAAAATGTGATGAATATGCATTCATCAAAATGCCCTAAATTGTGGTGTTGTTCATCCTTGAGAATCACAACATGAAAAAACTTGCCAAATAATACTACCAACCTAAAATCCTCTCATTCATAACATCTTGTGATTCCTTACAACCATATATAGATAAGCAACACCAATTTCCTAGAATAGTAAAATGCAACTTCAAATTCCATGTCTTGACTTCAAATTCACAACTTGCTTCCAACCTAAAAAGTCATGATCATAATATATTGGATGTTTCAAAAAGTTTTACATTTTCTCTCTGAGATTACAAAAACAATATTCTATTATGAGGGGAATCACTTTTTTGGGTGAATACAGCCCTTGGCAAGAAAATGGAGTGAATGGGGGTACATAAGAAATAAGTTTCTCAATTTGGATGATTGTCTTCCATAGGAGTATCCATTTTGTCATCTTGGAGGCTAGGGAAGAGATGCCTCTCTTGGAGGTTGGAATCTTGTATTCATAGGTGGTTGGTAGGGTTTAGAACCTCCCAGTCATCTTGCATGTGAAAGGTCAGCTGCCATGAAGGTGAAGAGGCAACGCAACATAGAAGTAAATGGGTTTTTCATCATTCAAAAGTTCCATCAATAGTCAAAGAGTTAGTATGAACAAAAAAAGGCAGAGACTACCCGAGTATTGCAAGGAAAATCCTACCTGGTCATCCGAAGAAAATTGCAAAACAACCATTAAATGATGAGCATAGGAACACCAATAGAAGAGGCATGCAGGACCTCCACCAGAAGGCAAAGTGAGAGTACCTTTGGAAGGTGGAACCAGTAATCCCATTAGAAGGGAGGTGCACTGGACATCCATCACTTGGCGAGGTCAGGCTGGACATTAGAAGATGAGTCTGGAAGACCACTGAGAGATGGTGTCTCATCGGCCATCAGAAGACAATGTTGTACAACCATCATTTTTTAACTGAACTGGACAGACTAATGTAATCCCACACTGAGGGGGATATTGTTGTGAGTTTGATGGTTTGCATCGCTGGAGCATCAATGAAAGGAATGGAAACTGATGGAAAGGTAGACTAATGGAAACTGATGGCTTGGAAGGTGTAGTTGAAGTTGACAATTTCAATAACTAATGAAGGAATGGATCATTATAAATTTAGTCTATTTATTCAAAATTTTATGGGCCCTCTAGTCAGTTAGTGGGACCACAATCTCCTTTGCTGGTACATGACATATGAGGTTCAAACCTACAATAGAAATCAAGGAATTAGGTCAAAATACTATAAATTAGCATAAAATTTAGGAAACCAAAATGTAAGATAGTTCCAAAGCAAAATGATGGATGTGAAGGAGAAACTAAAGGAATAATGTCACCAAACATAGGAAAAATATACACTCATCACCTAGACATCCCCATGCTCAGGGATGCATCACATCTCCAATGTGGTAATAAACTCATGGACGAGGTGTGGATAGGTTGGACAATCACCAAATAAGGGGTGATCACCTACCATATCTTGCCCACTGTAGAGTCACTGGAGGTTCTTGGCAAACCCAATATCGATGAGGAAAGCTCACTATCCATATCTAGTAGGTATGACCTATCATTTTTGTAGTGTTGTATGGCTCTTCTTCTGGGCTTCATCCAAGAAATCCACCTTTGTTGTATTTGGATCCAACTAGTGTGGAATGAGGGTAGAGGATGGAGCTTGACACATGGAAGCCATGTCTTCGAATTAGAGGATAAAGGAGGGTAAGAGAAGAAAGGATCACAAGATGCTTTTTGATCGTCGACTGCTATCATCACAACTCAGGAGTGTAGTGCACCTATTAGTGTAGAGGGGAGTGTTTGTGTGTACCCCATGCCTTCCCTTTTATAGTTGACAGATGCTCAGACCATGTTGGGTTGATTCCATCGACATAGTGTCAGTGGTAATGACATCTCTACCGATCAGTGTGATTGTTGATTCCATCCATTGATACCGATGTGCACGGGACGTCGATGTACTGACCTGTAGATTACCCAACATTGGTGGTATTGACGAAGGATAGTGGTACCAAAGAGGTTATGGCATGAGTGGATTGGCACCTCCAACTAATTAACTTTGTTAATCTCAATCGTGATGTTAGTGCCATATATCTAGTTTTATCACTCAATACTACTTACATGGATGTCAATATCACTGAGCTTAGTTTTGGGCACCTCTGACCTGTTATTTGGTGCTACTGACTGGCATCATTGGTGCCATAAAACCGTATGCCTATTCCACTGAGATGAACCTTAGTAATACTGAGAAAAGTTTTCCCAATAGCTTTAGAGTATTGATCAAAAAAATTTGATATGACTAGCATGGTGGTCTATGGTATTGAGATGGAATGCTAATTTCCACCATTGAGCTAGTTGAAATGGTACCACCGAGACACCATCGAGTGATGGCAAATAAAATTTTTGATTGCTCTATTGAATTTGGTTTAAATATGTCAGTGCTACTGACAATGCGGTCAATTCCACTGAAGATTTTTTTTGTAGTTATATCAAATTTGGTTGAAATATGTTGGTTCTACCAACAATGTGGTTGATGTTAACAACATTGATTGCCTCCTCGCACCTCTAAGTGATAAAGATCCAGTGACATTGATTGGGTTATCAATGGTATTGAGATTTCTCGTTGGAATTATTGTCCATCTTAGGATTACCTATCGGTGCTACTGACCATGGTTTTGATGGTACAAATGCATAATGTTCCTTTACACTTCTCATTTTTATCAATGAGCCATTTTTACTTTCATCAAAATATATATAAATGACCAAATTATAAAAAGAACATGATAGTGTCACTAACACAAATATATTAAAAAAATAAAGTGGATTTCCTCCCACAAGCGCCCTTGTTCAATGTCATAAGACCGACAAGGAAAAACACATCAAGGAAGCTAAGAGACTTCAACTCTTCCTACTCATTAACCAATTCTCCCCCAAACTAGTGTTTGAGGCATTGTCCATTGATCATGAACACCTTTTCCCCATAACTTATTTCTACTGCTCCATGGGGGAATCCTTTGACCACGACATATTGTCCACTCCATTAGGATCTTAACTTATGCATGTGGAATTTCAACCTAGAATTGAGCAACAAAACATGTCTCCCCCGTAAGAAGGTCCTATGCAAAATATGGTGACGATGGATCTTATTTATTCTATCCTTGTATATCCTTGAATTTTTATAAACATCAAGCCTAATCTCATCTACTTCATTAATGTCTATCTTGCACTTCTCCCATGTGATAGATAGATCAAAAATTATTTTATTCAAGGCCCATTTGGCCCTATGCTCCAACTCCTAGGAAAGTGACATGCCTAAAAATCGACTAATCTATAAGGGGTTGTACCAGTAGGGGTTTTAAAACACGCACTATATGCCCAAAGGTCATCATTTGATTGCATGCTCCAATTTGTTCTATTTCTAGAGACAGTCTTTTCTAAGATCATTTTGATTTCCCTATTTGACACATCTACTTGGACTTGGGTCTAAGGATGGTATAAAGTGCCTTCCCTATCCTTGACTTGATATCTCTTTAAAAGATCTCAAAATTTCATGTTTCTAAAATGGGATCTGCCATCCCTATTACTCATCTTAGGCACTCCAAACCTACAAAAACTATTTATCTTTCAAAAAATGGCATAGAACACGTGGATCATCGATGTGGTTGGGAATTGATTCCACCCACTTTGACACATATCAATAGTGAGCATAAAATATGCATTATATTTGGAAGACACAAATGACCCCATTAAATCAATTCCCTAAAGGTCAAGCACCTTAACTTCCTAAAAAGTACTAAGAGACATTAAGTGTTGCATGTGCATTGGCATGCATGATACCTCCTAACAAATTCATAGGCTTCCTTAAACAAAGATGACCAATAAAATCCACTCTCCAAAACTTTGGTAGATGTCCTTGAGTTATCATAGTTTCCCCCATCGGGTATGGAGTGGAAATGAGCAAGGATGGTCTCAAACTCACACTTGGGAAAACATTTTCTCAAAATACTGTCATGACATTGCCTAAGAAACATTAGGCCATCCCAAATGTAATACTTCAACAAGTAGAAATATCTCATATTTTCTTAATATCCACAATCTTCTAGTAATTCACCACATGCCAGATAACTCACAACACTTGAAAACGATGTAACCCCTTCCTCAATCACAAAGAGATTCTCATTAGATTATTACTCAACAATTCCTATTTCCAACCTAGACTCATTCACCCATTCTAGATTGGATAAAATGGCCTGTTACTACATTCTCTTCCCCAGATTTATCTATAACCTCTATCTCAAATTCTTTAGTAGCATAATTGATTGGATTAGTCATGATTTTGCACCCTTTTTTGCAAGAGATGCATAATGGCCACATGATCAGTCCAAACTAGAACTTTTTCTCCTATGAAATATTTCCTAAATTTTCTAAAATCAAAGACTAAATCCAGCAATTCCTTTTTAGTGGTGGTGCAATTAACTTGAGCATCATTCAAAGTCCTAAATGCATAAGAAGTAACTGATACATCTCAATTTTTGTGTTGGCTCAACATAGATGAAATCAAATAATCTAATGTGTCATACATAAGCTCAAAAGGATGGCTCCTATCTTGAGCCACCATCACGGGTGTGGAGATCATATTCTACTTCAAAACCTCAAACACTCTCAAACAATATTCATCAAAACAATATTCATAGTCCTTTTGTAACAATTCAAAAAGGGGTTTTGCAATTTTGGAAAAATCTTGTCTGAATTGACGGTAAAAATTTGCAATGACCAAGAAAACTCCTGACTCCCTATCCAAAAATGGTAGAGGATTCTTGGAGATCACATTTATCTTCAACAAACTGAATTCCATCCCCTTGTTGGGAAGCTTATGTCCAAGAAGAATTCCTTCATTCACCATCATACGACACTTCTTCCAGTTCAAAACCAGATGAGTGTCCTCACATCTCTATAAGACCATATCAAGACTAGAAAGGAAGTCTTCAAAAACACTCTCCATGAAGTGAAAAATCATCCATAAAAATTTCTAGATAGTAGTCAACCATGTTGGGGAAAATGATGAGCATTCATTGCTGAAAAGCCATCAAGAATTTCAAAGACCAAAGGGCATGAGACATTAAGTGAAAGTACCAAAGGGCAAGTGAAGGTTGAATTCTCTTGATCCTGTGGTTCTATGGAAATTTGGTTATACCCTAAATATGCATATAAAATGTAAAAGTGGATGTAGGTGGTGAGCCTCTCAAGAATTTGGTCTGTAAATGGTTGGGGGAAATGATCCTTCAGCGTGGAAGTGTTTAAATGTCAATAGTCAATGCAAACACACCATCCTTTCTCTAACCTAGTGGAAACTAGTTCTCTAGAAAAATTAGTTGTTGCAGTTGTTACCCTTTTTTAGGAACTACTTGAGTTTGACTAACCCATTTAGAATATGAATTGTCATATATTATACCTGCCAATATAATTCTTACTACCTCTTTATTCACCACCTCATTCATATGGAATTTAGACACCTTTGAGGTTGAGCCACCACCTTCACTCCTTAAAATGAGGATCTTCTGTTGATGCAAGCCAGGATAAATTCCTTTAGTGTCAACAATAGACCATGAGAAAGAAATTTGGTGGTTGTTCAGTTGTATGTCTCCCCTTGAAGACCCAATGATGCATAAATTATCACTAGCTGATTATTATCTACCTTCAATAAAATGTATTTCAAATATGGAGGAAGCAACTTAAATTCCATCTCTGGAAGACGATACATATATGGTACTAGTGGTGGTGGTGACATTCCTATATTCTTTACATGTTTTGTATAAAATAATGGTAGTTTATTTCGAAACAAGGCCCGTTCATTAGATGGTAACATTTGTCAAACTTCAGGGGTAGTATAATGTGATCCTTAGGGAGGAGCAACATGATCCTTTTATATCTTTGGAGTTTTTATTTTTTATTGCTTTTATTTTCGTGTGTCAGCATGGAATGCCTAGTTTTGAAGTGATTTATTTTGAAATATAAAATGCTTCGTTTTGGTTCATGATATGTGACGTCAGTTTTGGGTACTCCCTCCATGATGTTTTAAGCATGCTCCTGGACTTAAATCCTTGATGAATTTGAGGTGCTTAACACTATGAGCCCCCTTTTGATGCATTAGGTGACCATGATCAGTATAGGTCTCCTACCTAGGTATTTATTGCATCAAGGATGGTTATAACCTTTGGTGTTTTTGGAATAAAACAACATTTGTCCGGTTCACCTCCCTTTCATCAAGTTTCATGGAGAAAGTTAGAAGGTTGAAAACCTAATCATTTTAAGCCATACCCTATATTAGCCTCCTATTGGAAGATGATTCTTTCCTTTAAATGTTCATATTTTAAACTTCTACCAAAGGGGCCTTCATTCAAGGGGAGGAGATGGATTAGGGATCTACCCAAACTTGATTTAATGGTAGATGCTCAATTCATGTTGTGTAATTAGTGTATAAGCAAAAAATTCCCTACCCAGTTAGGCCAAGGCTCTAGGTTCTAGAAACTTCCTGGTGGCATGACTTTGACATGATTTAGTGTAGTGATTCACCACAAGCATGTGTCTCCGATTTAAAGGGCTACTCTATGATCTTCTTAGATATTTCCACTTGTTTTTGATATTTTTAAATGAATCTTTGAATATATATTGATGTTTAGGGCCTTAATATAAGATCTTATAGTTCTATAAGGAATGAATGGGTTTTACTAGTGAAGGTTTTCTCTCTTGTTGCTCCCAGGTTAGTCCATGTAAAGGTTGGAGTTACATTGTTTCAAGAGATGAGGTGTGAATAGTTCCAAGGGATCTAAATTTTTGTTTCAAAACTAAGGACATTCCCTTACCCAAATGTTCCCAAAAAATTGTTAGTGTTATGTTGATGACACCTAGATATAGGTGTCAACGATTGTTGATTGTGAGGATTGGATCTAACTCACCTCTCAGAACTCATAATCTCAGCAACTCTCTTATGACGGTGGTGCTATCAATCATGGGGCTTTATCTTGCCTTAACTACAATCATGAAAACATTCTTGTATTTTATAAAGGTTGTTCTATGTTAGAGTGTCAATTTAGATTGGTGAACCATTGAGGCCTCAGGATAACAACCATGCTCCTTCTATTCTAGGTCTTATAGTTACACTTTGACCCTTCCTCTTCAAGGTGCATAGGTGAACACATCTAGGTACTTAAGTAGATTTTAAGTGTGTTTTAATGGGTTGGCATTTTTGGCTCATGTACATGGCTCTTTTCAATAGGCTTACAGTCATTGAAGATTTTTTGTCAATAGTAGTAGTGCATGATCAGGCTGGACTTTGTGCGATGAAGATGAATATCTCCATCCATGTCTTTCAAGTGCATGTATCCCTAATTGTAGATGTTGTGGAAAAAGTAAGAACTTGCTTGAACTTACCCCTATAGTTAGCATTCTAGACAACAAGAAACACCAAATTTCTCTTTCAAAAATGGTAAGAACGAACATTCTTGTTGAATATTTGAGCTATTGTTGCTTGATAACATTGTGCATGATGTAGAGCTCTAATCCGTCATTCTTCTGGTGTATTGAAGCCAAAGAATCGATCTTTCCCCATTAAAACCTATGAATCTGTAATGACACCACCACCCAGTAACCCCCATTTAAGGGAGACTAAGAGGTAGGATCCGTTATCCCCATTTTCTAGATCAAAGGTTCGGCAAATAATCAATAACAATTATCAAATTCTACTAAATAAACTGAAAGGCTGTAAAAAAACAATTTAACCTTGCATACCTTTATCAAAGACTTGGATATCTACTTCTATCCACATCTAGAGCCTATTCTAACTAATCCTCATTTGTACTTTAATTCATATTAAAGTCCACATATGCCACTTTACTATTTGTTCTTTTCACTTGTACCTAAAATGCCAACAAACAAAATGTCGGTCAGCATAAATGAATATGCTCGTAGGTAGGGGAAACAATAATTGTGCAATTAACTATAACAACATATTGCAAGGGAATTATGGTTTAGCAAGCAATCTTTACATCTTAAACATAACTACTCAATACATACATATCCTAGCCTCTGCGCTGTCCCTATAGTGGACCTGGATACTACCTTCCTTATGGTAGATCCCCATTAAACCCGCATTGATCCTACCTAACAGGTAGATCAATATCTTGGGTTGAGTCGCATGGTACTACCCATAGGTAGCCCAATCCCTAACTCATGGTGTGCTAAAGAGTCGCATGGCACTACCCATAGGTAGCCCAATCCCTAACTCATGGTGTGCTAAAGAGTCGCATGGAACTACCCATAGGTAGCCCAATCCCTAACTCTTAATAACCTGATGGTCCCACTTAACAAGTAGACCCTTTACCAGGTTACCCTTTTCATCATTAGAAAAGCCACAGAGGACGACCAGGATCTGAGCCAGTCATGTATACATACTTATGGTGATAATCATAGTCACTTTATAATTGCATGAAATAAAAGTCATCCAAGTAGTTATTTTCAGGCAACTGATAAAACATCCGGGAATCACCGTGAAACTAAAGTGATTAACCATAAGCGTAACCACATACCCATCAGGCTGATTTGAGATAGAATAATCCAATCAATCAAGAATTTCAAATAGACAAGAAAGCATGCAATGAGATCCTGAAATATGCATACAATTTCCTATTATTAATCATACCATCAAGATCTATTAAACTTAGCTCGCTTCCTAGGGTTTTTATTCCACTTTTAGGGTTTCCATTGCAATTAAGGTTTCCCTTCATATCTTACTATTTTAAACCCTAATTTTATACAATTACTCACAAACCCTAATTATCTCATCTATTCATCATGAAAGATACTAAGGCTATCTTTTAACAACATATAACCCTGATAACAGAAAAAGCATAATTAACCATCAATTAAGTCCATTAAGCCTCTTTTACATTAAAGTTACCATTTTTATCCTTTTAATCCATGACAAGATCATTACGCTCATTTATCATCAATTCATAGTTCATTATGGTCTAATTCACATATGAACTCTATTTGTCATTAATTCTACCTTTATCCATTAGAAAACCCTAATTACTACATTAAGGGTATTTATCCACAATTAGGAACTTTTATACTTGAAATAGCTTGGAATTATCATATCTCAACTTTATTCACGATTTTGAATAATTGAAACCATTATGAGTCACATTTACTAATATTAGGGTTTCAAGGCCCATTAAAGAATATTTATGCACATGAATTTCTAAATTAAACCAATTACATGCAAAGTTCATCCTTTTTGTTCTTAATATATCTTTTTACAATTAACAGGTTAATATCAACTTTAATCATCCATTAAACCCTACATCAATCATCTCCAAATCGGGTTTCTTAATCTTTAATTCATTAAAGTTGACAACTTACACTACTTTTCGAATAGCAAGAGGAATTAGCCTCTAAAACCATTTTTAATGAATTCCTCTCATTTTTCTGAGCAATTTTCATATTTTATGCGTATCCATCAGAGCTACCAATATTTAAATACGATTTTTGTAAGATATTACTTACCAGAGCCAATCAGAGGGCTCCACGTCTCCTCTATTCATGCAACGTTGCTTTCCGCTTGAAAACATTTCGAAAAGTAAATTTTGCCCTCAGTTATGTGGATACTCCTTCAGCCCGTGGAGGGGCATTTCTATCCACACGCTTCTAGCCTTCTTCAACCTCGTGCAGCTCGATGGTTGCCGCCCTAGCCGCCGATCTGCAGCAAAACGTGAGCACGCCCCCTCTTCTCCAGAGTCTAGCGACCACCAGGGATGACACCCTCACCTCCGACGCTCCTCCCCGCACTCAGGGTGGCCCTTAACTCACGACCAAGGCAAATGGCTTGCGCTGGCTAGGCCTGTAACATGTGGTCGGCCCTGTAGCCATGCCGCTATTGCTACGCGTGATCCAAGGCACAATGTCGACGGCCAACCTTCCCCTGGTGTCGTGGGAGCATCCTATATCGATCAAGCTCGTCAACTGGTTCCTCGTCACTCCATAGACGCACTACCTCTCATGGTTAGGGTTTTGACGAAGAAGATGAAGTAGAGAGAGAGAAAGTTGTGTGGGATCTCTTTGGAACTTGAACCAGGGCTCTACCCTTTATATAGGGAAGGGTATCCACCCTATTGTGTTCATCCAGAAGGATACAAGGCCTTTTTCCAATAGGAATCCAATTCCTTCATTAGGAAGCAAGCTTCTCTCTCCTAATTATGTCTTTAATATTCTTTATTCTTTAAATATTAGGATTTCAAAAATTACCTCTTTCATTCTCTTTGTACTTGCCTTTTAATCCATTGGCCATGAAATTATATTTTCTTTTAGTAGAAAATACTTCATTTTTATCAATACCACAAAATCCATTAATAATGTATCACATTATCCTCTTATTTTGCATTATTGGTATTTTCTCTTTCTTTCTTCTCCATTGGGGCTCCTTGGACCCCAAGAAATTCTAAGATTTTGAAATTCCTTTTTAAGGATACTTATTATCCTTCTAGATGCATCTACATTCATTATTTCACATTATCTTGTTTATTTCTTATTAAAATAACTCTTTTTGAGGATTTCTCTTTATCTTTCTTTTTATTTTCCTCATTGGCATTCCATTTAACATTAGGAATCCTTTGGATACGAAAATCCACCAAGGGTAACTCAATTATACCTCTTTCCACTTATTTTCCACATTTTAACATTGTTTTTAATTTCTTTCTTAATAAAGAAATATTTAATTGATATTTTCTTTTCTTATTGCATTCTCTTTGCAACTTTGGACTCCTTGGAACCCTTGGAACCCAAGAGGCATGAAATCCACCTTTGGATTATATACTTTTGCCTTCTAGAGGTTTCTACATCTTTCTTTTCTCCATTTCTTATTAATAATGGAGTTCCTTTTGTCTTTTCCTTATTATTGGGCCCAATAGCCAATAAAGCCCACCAAACAGTCCAACAAGGCTATTGTAAACGAAACTCATTTATTCAAAACAAATTATATCATTATTTATGACAATATTTTTATATGAGAAATTACATTTCTCACCAAATGAACCCAAAAGTTGGGGTTGTAACATCCTTCCCCTCTTATAGGAATTTTGTCCTCAAAATTCCATCAAGCAAACAAACAATTCAGGATAAGACTTTTCCATGCCCATCATTGGCCCCTATGTGGCTTTACCTTATCCATGGAACTTCCAAAGAACCTTTACCATCACATATTCTTTTCTCTGAGTTCTTTCACCTTTGCATCTATAAACCTCAAAGGTGACTCAGGTCATTTCAGCCTCTCTTAGGGCTCACTAGGTTCATTGCTTCGCACATGGTATGGGTACCTCACATAGTGCTCTAAAT
The DNA here is from genome assembly GCA_963693085.1 of Alisma plantago-aquatica. NCBI lineage: Eukaryota > Viridiplantae > Streptophyta > Magnoliopsida > Alismatales > Alismataceae > Alisma > Alisma plantago-aquatica. The sequence continues at coordinate 794,233,089 of OY856412.1, forward strand.
TGGACACATGGAACTCTTCACACATCATATTATCCTGAGGGGTAAGGGAAAACTTAACCTTCTCCACCAAACCATGTCAAAAGAACCCATGCATCGGGGACTCAACTCTATTAGCTATAACATAGTGGGGTCGGATTTTCATGTCACATATTCCCCCACAGTGAACAACATGTCAGTCTACTTTGCATCAACTTACAACTCATGTCGTCCCTGGGCTCCTTTCAGCCATTGCACGATCAAAGTGACTTCATCTGCACACACTGTGGTCCTTTCTTAACCTTCACGAGGTCCCTTCACCAACATCATCTTAATGAAGTGGTGACTGATACAACCTCCTTTGCAGAGCTTCTTTACATCCCGATACTGGCTATGGTGGTTATCATCACATCTTACAAAGGACAAAAACTATCTCTATGTATCACCCTAAACGAGCACACATGCTCTCATCAAACCCTCTAGTCGGGATCGTACTAACCATTAGTTAGGGGTGATAAACTGTACTAACATCGAGTTCTTTATGTATCTACTCCCACCTTATGAAAGTGTACCTTTAGGTTATATGCAAGAACCTTTGAACTTGCATCATGGTGTAGTTGAACCATCTCCCTCATATGTAGTTCAACCGGATCTATCCCTTGACAATACTCTTTCTTTATCTAGGTAAGGTGATCTACCATAACCCATATTGCATCTCGACCTTCCTTGGTCCATGGGAGACTTACCATAACATCCATAGTGATGAACTTCCATTCTCTTCTGGGAACTTCCTTTATCCTCTATATCAAAACACTGGGTTACTGGTGTTCATCCTTTACCTCCTGTCATGCATGGTAACAAACCACATACAACTTCAGCTTAGGCATCCAAAGTACTACTATCACTTACTATCTTTGTAGTACCAAGGAGTATCATGATCTCCTGCATGTCATGATTCCTCAAGATTGATTCCTCAAAAACCCTAAACCACTCTAGTCGGGGTTTCATCTCCTTTTTCTCCAGAGAAGTGCATCTGAGGTTCTACAACCATCCTTTTATCATGATAAGCCCTAGGTTGGCTAACCAAACAACCATTAACTTGATCAACCAATAGTGTTACATCTGAGTTTTAGCCAAACTTATCTCTTTTTCCAATTGAGGGTTAACCTAACAACCTCTTCTAGCCTCCATCTAAACTAGGCAGCTGTATCTCATCCAGAGCATCCATTACCACTTCACATCCTTAGGTGTTAGGTAAAATTGAAGACATACACCTCCATGTATTCCACTTATTATCTCATCTCAACTCTAAGTCTATCTTCATCAAGAAAACTTTGAGCTTATTCTCTTGGTTTTTTGAACTCAAAATTGTATAACTCATAGCTCATGATAAAAACATCCTCATAAGTTGACTACCTTGTTTCTCTTAATGTTTGTAAACCATCCATGTATCATTCACTCCACTAGGTTATGTTATCATCTCTATTCTCATACCTCATGTCAACGTTATAACTCACATCACCTTTAATCCTGGGTGTATGGCATGCATATTGTCCTATCTCTCACTCATATAACAAGAGGAAATAAGCATTTGGATGCAGTCCAAATACAGAGTTCTTCCTGTTCCAAGAGTAGAGATGGTACATCCCACCTTGCCAGTACACCTTTAAATCTAAGTTGAAACATGCAGCTTATGCCTCTACATCACAATCATTTTGATATCAAAGTTACTTCCATGGAAAACTGGTCTCGAACTTACTTGGGTCCACACACATTCCTTGGTCATCTCCTCTAGGTCTATAGGGTCCCAGAACTTTAGGGGTCATCCCTCTTCCCTTATGCATCCATAGAGTGCCCTACTCATCTGCCCTTTGGGTCCCATGAGTTCATGAAGGTGATCAATCTCCTAACCCATGGCCCTCAGACAATGATAATTGTTACCTCCCGACCCTATGGTCATGTGCAACTAGAGAATTAGGCAACTCCTACTTCCATTGGTCCTATCCCTACCTGACCCTAAGATAGACTTCAGATTCTATTATAATACATGTCTAGCTTAGAACCTTACCCAAGCCTTCATCATCTCTCTCTCTGCATTCATGTGTTGACTTTCATCCTTTCATAGGGGTCATGGCAACCTTCCTACCTTGGTCAGGCCCCATATCGGTTACCTCCATGGTAACACATTCACATTCACTTAGAGATGGTTATATTTGGGTCTACAGGTTCATTCTCATACCATGTACTTTTCACTTAGCTTCTCAAGATCTTATGAGACCTCTTTAGGTTTCCTCAAAACCCACAAAACCGGTATACACCCTACCAAAGGGTCCCTCTCCCAGGATGGGATGAAACTACAACTCTTGACAACAAGGTCACAAACATCCTTCGGGTTTATACTCACATGAGCATGCTTAACCCAGCAGCTACTAAGGCACAAGCAGATCACCTACTAAACTATGCTAGGTCATACTTCTTCTCATCCTCAACATTGGATCAAGATCATACCTACCCATGTCATCAACTTAGCTGTGAGGGTTTCATCAAACATACCTTAAACTTAAGGAGTTTCTCTTTCCTCTAACCATGAGGAGTACCATGCTTGAATCTATAAAAACTCAAATCTCATCATGATCATTGGGTACAACACTTCCCCTCTTAGGCCTAGGAACCCTAGGTTCATTTCTCTGATGTCCAACTGTCTGCTCAACCTATTAACCACGAACCAAACATGTACAATGTATGACATGCACTTCCTGTCATCCTTCTACTCGAGCAACACTTTAGAGTTGAGTCCTCCTCAAGGACAATCAACAAGGTACCATGCCTCACAACCTGTTACTAAACCTCTCTAGGTCTAAGGAACTCTTCTTCTCATCTATACCATAGGTACAGAGGTACCAATAGACTCATCCTCTCTCTAAGGTTTGGTTCCTCTCATAGAAATCAAGACATCATCAGCCTCCATGGATCAAGCATGAGGCAACCACAAACATCCACTTAGGTTGCATCATCCTCAACTCCCCACTTTTCCTCATATCTCGGAGTCTAGGCTTCCAACCTTTTTGCTTGGATCCTTCTCTCTCTCTAGAGCTAACTCCACAACTAGCCTTATATTAAAGGTCCTCTCTCCATGAAGATGGATCAAGCTTACAAGCATAACTCTACGTGGGTGAAGCCTATGTTCAAACTCATGTTTTCTCAAGGTTATCCCTAGCGCTTTATGCTTATCTCATCAGCTATCCAACATACTCCCTTGGACAGGGTTTCAACCTACTGCTCTCACTACTGACGTATGTTGGGTGCCTACTATGCCATGCTCATATAAGCTCACGGGGTTTCCATAGGTTCTTCTCTAACCTCATCAATGAAGGAGCTATCCTTCACTCTAACAGGCACGACCCTTCCCAGAGTTGGGTCACCAAAGTTACTCAATCATCCAACCTCTCATGGCTCATATGGAATCCAAGGCATGTCCATCCAAACACCTGGTCTACCATGACATCTAACTCATCATGTCATCTCTCTCTAACCACCACTTAGGGTTAGGGTTAGCATCATCCTCAGAGGATGTGCCAGGTCTCTACCTGTAATGGAGATCTCTACCTCCAAGACTAACTCTTTTTACTTATCATCCTAACAAGAAGGTCTAGCCTCATGTCTCTCCTGAGGGCATGACAACTTATGTCATACAACCTAAGCATGTATCTATTCTTTTACGCTTAATCTATTAAGCTTATGTCCGTGACATCTTATTTACATGCTTTTTATTAATTTTGTGGAGGATTCCTTAAACCTTATCAACCTTACACATACCTCAAGAGGGTGAGGAAAAGAGAGAAAACCCTAATCCTTATAATCCCTAACAACATTTGAGTTGAGAAGGGATGAACAAGATGAGAGAGTCATAAATGTATCTTATTTCGAGTCCAATCTTGAAACATTGGCCAGACAGTCACACTAATCCGGGAGTCCTCGTATTCTGACTAGTGGTGCGGAGGAAAATCTTGCCAGCCCCCAAACGTGATCCTTTTGTAGACACCTCTGTCTTTCAGAAATTCCTCTAATAACACCCTTGGGTTCTACAAAGTTTGTAAAATTTAATAATTATTAAAGATTAAATGAGGAACCAATGCTCTGATACCAAATGTTATGACCCCTCCACCCAGTAACCCCCATTTAAGGGAGACCAAGAGGTCAGAGTCGTTATCCCCATTTTTCAAATCAAAGGTTCGACAAATAATCAATAACAATTATCAAATTCTACTAACTAAACTGAAAGGCTATAAAAAAATAAAAAAAAATTAACTTTGCATACCTTTTTCAAAGACTTGGATATCTACTTCTATCCACATCTGGAGTCTATTCTAACTAATCCTCCTTTGTACTTTAATTCATATTAAAGTCCACATATGCCACTTTACTGTTTGTTCTTTTCACTTGTACCTAAAACGCTGACAAACAAAAGGTCAGTCAGCATAAATGAATATGCGGATAGGTGGGGGAAACAATAATCGTGCAATTAACTGTAACAACATATTTCAAGCAATTATGGTTTAGCAAGCAATCTTTACATCTTAAACATAACTACTCAATCCATACATATCCTAGCCTCTGTGCTGTCCCTACAGTGGACCTAGATGCTTCCTTCCTTATGGTAGATCACCATTAAACCCTGCATGATCCTATCTAATAGGTAGACCAATATCTAGGGTTGAGTCGCATGGCACTACCCATAGGTAGCCCAATTCCTAACTCATGGTTGCTAAAGAGTCGCATGGCACTACCCATAGGTAGCCCAATCCCTAACTCTTAATAACCTGATGGTCCCACTTAACAAATAGACCCTTTTGATCATTAGCAAAGCCATAGAGGAGGACCAGGATCTGAGCCAGACATGTATACATACTTATGGTGATAATCATTGTCCCTTTATAATTGCATAAAATAAAAGTCATCCAAGCAGTTATTTTCAGGCATCCGATAAAACATCTGGGAATCACCGTGAAACTAAAGCGATTAACCATAAGCGTAACCACATACCTGTCAGGTTGATTTGAGATAGAATAATCCAATCAATCAAGAATTCCAAATAGACAAGAAATCATGCAATGAGATCCAAAAATATGCATACAATTTCCTATTATTAATCATACCATCAAGATCTATTAAACTTAGTTCGCTTCCTAGGGTTTCTAATCCACTTTTAGGGTTTCCATTGCAATTAGGGTTTCCCTTCATCTCTTACTATTTTAAACCCTAATTTTATACAATTACTCACAAACCCTAATTATCTCATCTATTCATCATGAATGATACTAAGGTTATCTTTTAATAACATATAACCTTGATATCAGAAAAAGCATAATTAACAATCAATTAAGTCCATTAAGCCTCTTTTACATTAAAGCTACCATTTTTATCCTTTTAATCCATGACAAGATCATTATACCCATTTATCATCAATTCATAGTTCATTATGTTCTAATTCACATATGAACTCTATTTGTCATTAATTCTACCTTTATCCATTAGAAAACCCTAATTACTACATTAAGGGTATTTATCCACAATTAGGAACTTTTATACTTGAAATAGCTTGGAAATAGAATATCTCAACTTTATTCACGATTTTGAATAATTAAAACCATTATGAGTCACATTTACTAATATTAGGGTTTCAAGGCCCATTAAAGTATATTTATGCACATGAATTTCTAAATTAAACCAATTATGTGCAAAGTTCATCCTTTTTTATCTTATTATACCTTTTTACAATTAATAGGTTAATATCAACTTTAATCATCCATTAAACCCTACTAAATACGTTAATCATCTCCAAATAGGGTTTCTTAATCTTTAATTCATTAAAGTTGATAACTTGCACTACTTTTAGAATAGCAAGAGGAATTATCCTCTAAAACCATTTTTAATGAATTCCTCTCATTTTTCTAAGCAATTTTCATATTTTATGCGTATCCATCCGAGCTACCAATATTTAAATATGATTTTTGCAAGATATTACTTTCCAGAGCCAATCAGAGGGTGCCACATCTCCTCTATTCATGCAACATTGCTTGCCGCTTGAAAACATTTCGAAAAGTCAGTTTTGTCCTCGGTTAAGTGGATACTCCTTCAGCCTGCGGAGGGGCATTTCCGTCCACGTGCCTCTACCCTTCTTCAACCTCGTGCAGCTCGATGGCTGTCACCCTAGCCGTCAATCTACAGCAAAATGCGAGCGCCCCCACTTCTCTAGAGTCTGGCGACCACCAAGGATGATGTCCTCACATCCGATGCTCCTCCCCACACTCAGGGTGGACCTTAACTCGCAACCAAGGCAACTAGCTGGTGCTGGCCAGGCCTGCAACACGTGGTCGGCCCTACAGCCATGCCACTGCTGCTACTCGTGATCCAGGGCACAATGTCGATGACCAACCTTCCCCTGGTGTCGTGGGAGCATCCTACATTGATCAAGCTCATCAACTGGTTCCTCATCGCTCCATAGACACACTACCTCTCATGGTTAGGGTTTTGACGAAGAAGATGAAGTAGAGATAGAGAAAGTTGTGTGGGATCTCTTTGGAACTCGAACCAGGACTCTACCCTTTATATAGGGAAGGGTATCCACGCCCTATTATGTTCATCCACAAGGATACAAGGCCTTTTCCCAATAGGAATTCAATTCCTTCATTAGGAAGCAAGCTTCACTCTCCTAATTATATCATTAATATTCTTTATTCTTTAAATATTAGGATTTTGAAAATTACCTCTTTCATTCTCTTTGTACTTGCCTTTTAATCCATTGGCCATGAAATTATATTTTCTTTTAGTAGAAAATACTTCCTTTTTATCAATACCACAAAATCCATTAATAATGTATCACATTATCCTCTTATTTTGCATTATTTGTATTTTCTCTTTCTTTCTTCTCCATTGGGGCTCCTTGGACCCCAAGAAATTCTAAGATTTGGAAATTCCTTTTTAAGGATACTTATTATCCTTCTAGATGCATCTACATTCATTATTTCACATTATCTTGTTTATTTCTTATTAAAATATCTCTTTTTGAGGATTTCTCTTTATCTTTCTTTTTATTTTCCTCATTGGCATTCCATTTAACATTAGGAATCCTTTGGATACGAAAATCCACCAAGGGTAACTCAATTATACATCTTTCCACTATTTTTCCACATTTTAACATTGTTTTCAATTTCTTTTTTAGTAAAGAAATATTTCATTGATCTTTTCTTTTCTTATTGCATTCTCTTTGAAACTTTGGACTCCTTGGAACCCAAGGAACCCAAGAGGCACCAAATCCACCTTTGGATTATATACTTTTTCCTTCTAGAGGTTTCTACATCTTTCTTTTCTCCGTAGATTCACCCTGATTTTGACTAAGCTAAGATTCATGGTCTTTGTCTCGTATTCAATATGAAAATGATTATGCTCCTTTTTCATATATTCTAGAATAGGTGTGTCTTCAAAGTTTTAGATATCTTCTACTATAGTGAAGTATTTAACAAATGCCTAGAGATCCATAGTGTTTTCTAATGTTTTTAGATTTTTGAATTTTGTGGTTTTTTGGAATGTTTTGGATTTTATTTTTTTGGGATTTTTTGGATGCGATCACATATTTTTTAGAGCACGATTATAAAAACACTTTGATATTTCCAACACATCCATATGTTGTTTCTCTAACATGCTTCTTTTAGGCATTGTAGGTGGCCTAGCTATCAAGATGTTGCGAACCTCACAATACCTATTTTGTACTTCATTGCCATTCATCATGGGGTGGATGAGGGACTTTGGGTATCCTATCACATCGGCCTCAAAATTGGCATTGATCCCACATCCTTCAATAATACAGTATCCTCAAATTTTTGTAATTTGAAATAAATATAGTAAGCTTGAATTAATAAGTCAAATTTTGAATTATAATTGAAAGAATAAAAAAGCCATCCATTTTGTGGCATGGGTGCAGCCCATGGCCCAAATGAGGTCCATGGGAATAGTCTTTGGAAAATAGTCCTTGTGGCAAAAATTAAAGAGATAAAAGGAATTTATGGATAAATAAAGGATAATGGATTTATTAGTTACTAAATTAAAAAATATGAGATAATATGAAAGTTTCCTAAACAAATTAAGGATATTAAGTTTATCTTAGAATTTGAGAGGAAAAATGACTTTCCATGTGATAATGGTAATTATTTTAAACAAATGCTTAAAGAGCAAGTTTTTGGATATGATAGATATACCCACAAATTAGATATGAGATGTGAAAGTAATAAATGAACTTTTGGATATATCAAAAAGAGAGGGATAAAAGAACAATCTAGATTTCAATTCATGAAGAGTTTTGTAAAAGGTTAATGGTCAATAATCCACAATATGACATATAGTTTTACACCTTCCTTAAAAGCATTGGGTTTATCCAAATCTAAGATAGAAAGAAGTGATTATTCTTTTGGTGACTTATATTGGAAATCTAGTCATGAATTTTGAGATAAAGTGTCTTACGGGTGGGTGGTTAAGGTGATTAAATCACCGTCCATAGTAATCATTGTTGTTGTCTCTCACTCTACATACAAAAAGAAGAAGGATATTTCCCTTTTTGTGTTGTTCTATCTCTCCCTATCCTTCCTTCTTTGCCTTTCCTTTCTCTATGGTGCCTATATAAGGCCTAGTGTACCCTAAACATTTGCACATAATCCTTAACCAAACCCAGACCCCTCATCCACTTCATTACATTATCACCCTCCTAACTCTAGTGTGGTGCTTGGGACCTATATAAAAAACATAGGATCCTAGCCTTGACAAAGGACATGGTTCCTATCCTTCATTGTTCAAGGATATCATTGCCTCATTACTCTCCTTATTTACATGTAGCATGTTGAGGAGAAGACAACTACGCTCTAGCACACTCCTCTTTGACCTCTAAATGCATCACCGCGTCCCCTAAGCAATATGAAACCACCTCTAATGATCTATGATGCTTCCACATGTCGTGTCTCACTAGGGTCATAGGGGAGACTCGTAGGTGGTTTTCGAAGGTCTTAATTCCATGTGAAGATGGACTTCTTAGCCAAACCAAGGTCGAGGAACCCTATAGAAGGGCTAACCTCCACTTCCCAAAACAATGGTGTTGGCATACATACATGTGCAAGTGAGTCTCACCCATCACCTAACCAGAGCCATGAAGGACCAGTTCTTAGGGGCCCATGGTGTGTGATTCTAGATCGGGGAATGGATAGATGGCGAGCAGAGTCAAGTAGGTAAAGGTGCATGATTAGGGTCATGCTCCAACCCAGTGGCAACACCTACATGACATTACCTACACAAGCGTAGGGCATCTGTGAGAAAAAGAAAGAAAGTAGCCAAATCTGGGTTTCCAAATTAACAGACCCTTGACACAGATCTGAGAGAGTAAGGAGGATCGTTCTATAGGATGGCTGATGGTTCAATCAAATAAACCAATTGTTGGCCGGTCTAGAGAAGAACCGCAGATGTGAACCACATACAAACTTAAATAGTGTGGCACTGTCGCTAACCAATGAGGAAGCACCATGTGGCCTATTTTTAAGGCATAAATTCTTATTTTGTTTAATTCATAAAAATTTCTAGGATTACCCAAATATAGAAAATATATATATCAAATTGATCAGGAGAATCAGTAGAATCCAAATAAATTTTTTTCATACCTATATTTGAGCCTAATTACAAAAAGAGTGCTAATACATGATTAAGTTGTGATTAAAGAATATGAACCCTAGTTTTGACGAATATATTATTAATCATGTTAAATAACATTTGTTTTTCCATATAAATTGATATCATTGAATATGATGAGAAAACAAAAGGATGATGATAATAATGATGTAGAACTAGGGTTTCTAAAATGAATACCTCTATATATAATGAATTAGGGTTTTGAGGCCAAAGATCATAACTTGTGATAATGTTAATGAACTTAATAGTATTTATGTGTTAATAATGAAAGTGTATGTTGGGTTTCCCTTAACATTTAATATCTGATGGATCTAGGGTTTGTACCGTATTCCTTATCCAAACCCGAGAATGACCCTAAACCCAATATTAGGACTTGAGTAAGGTTTAATCTATAACATGATGGTGAAACGTTAGAATATATGATTCAACCTTATTTTAGGGCTTAATCTTGTGTCTTTTTGCTCTTCAATCACATCTACACCTGTTAGATTGCATGTCATTCCCCCTAATATGCTTATTCATATAAAATGCACTTATGGACACTATTTGCATGTTTTTCAGGCATTTGGACCACGCTTGATGGAAGAGAGAGAGAGAAGGGGTGATCCTAGGGTTCCTCTACACTTAGAGAGGCCCAAAGTGAAGTCTGATGCTCCCTCGACCTACCCCTAGTGGCCAAAGATCAATTGAAGCAAAGAAGTCCTAGAAAAGCCAAAGATCCAAGCTAAAGTGCTGATCCAGGACCCAGCACGGCCGTGGTACTACAAAACGGTCGTGCTAGGTTACTTAGAAATCAACAGGTTCAACATTCAAGTGAAGAAGAGAGCACCACAGCCGTGCAGAGCAGCACAACCTTGCAATGGGTAGACACCACGACCGTGCACCACAAAATGGCCGTGGCATAGCAGAGCAAAATGGCCGTGCAGTAGCACCACGACCACCTCCACCAAGCCCACCACGGCCGTGCCAGCCACCACGACCGTGGCACACCACCTCCACCACGACCGTGTTGACCCACCATGGCCGTGGCCAGTTTGACAAAAACCCTGTAACTTTGCCACTTTAATTTCCACGAACGTGCCCATACACCACGGTCGTGGCCTACCTTGCCCACCAGTGCCGTGGTACCCCACCACGGCCGTGCTACTCACAGAATCCACCCAGTTTTCCACTGTTTTCCCCATTTTACCCCTAACTTAACCCTAGACCACCTAGATCCCTATATAAGCCCTAGTGGCGGCTGGGGGTCGGGGGTTGGCTACCTTCTACCCTCATTTTCACCCCCTTGTCACCCCACTCCATTCCCCTTCACCTCCACCTCAAATCCACTCCATTTCACCATTTCCACCACATAAACCCCCATATCTAAGTCTTCCATCCACTTCCCACCATCATCCCACTCCATTCCATCCAAGAAGAAGGAGGAGGACGACCTTGCAGCTGCTGGAGAGGAGGAGTCCGTCATCTACACCGAGCTCCATGGCTTCTTATACCTCTTTCTCCTTTCTTTTTGTGTTTTCCATGTCTATGAGTAGCTAGGCCCCTTGGGTGGGCTGTTTGGGGGAAAATATGTTACTTTGATACCATGTTGGGGGAAAATGACATGTAAACTTTGTAATTCCATTTGTTAATGATTATATTCTATTTGCATCTCTTTCTCCATGGATTGCTTGTTGGTTTGTGTGTGAAATCACCTAGGAATTTAGGCAAAATGCTTATATGTGTGAATTTTGGGATTTGCCCCTAGGACCAATTCTTATATCCCTAGGCTGCCTCCCATCTTCCTACATCCTAATCAATCTCCCTAAACCTAAGTGAGAGATCTAAGTAGCTAGATTGGATAATTCTAGTGCAATTAGCATGGAGCCTTCTCTAGGGTAGAATGTGGGGGAATTGGGGTCCAAAACCCTAATTTCACCTCCCCATTACTACCCTCGGCCCCTAATTGCCCTAGGAATGTTTAATGTAGAAACGTAGACTTGATTAGACTCTAATTAGATTGAACCTAACCCCTAATCCAATTGAGCCTCGTAAGGGTAGTAGGGGGTGTTAGGGACTAGTTCCCCTATACACAACCTAGCATATATATGGCCAGTTAGTAGCTTAGGTTAATCCATTAGACTCTAACTTGTTGTTTGGTTTGGATGATCTAAATGAAATCATAATGCTCATATGTCACCCCCCAACTTAAGTGATAAGTTCATACCCCTAAACAGCCCACACATCTCTTTACTGCTTATAACCCTAGTTTTGTGCTTGCTTAGCTTAGTTAGTTCTTTTCTTGCTTAGTTTTCTTCTTGCCTTGCTCTTACCTTGTTTAAGCTAGTTTAGTTCTTTAATTGCTCTTTTGCTTTTCTCTTTCTTGCCTTAGCATAATTTGTCTTTTCATACCTAGCATAGTCCTTTCTTTCCTTCTTAGTCTTAATCTAGGCTAGGGTTAACGTAGATTTCATTCCTGCCTTTAACTGCTTTCTTGTTCATCCTTAGTTAACAATCAAATCAACCTTTATACCCTTAACCCTAGTCTCCATAGTAGGAACCTAGATAAACTAACCTAGCTCTAGCGTCCCCTCTTTTCCCTATGGATCGACCCTTTACTTTCCACCTTCCTATACTACGACACGACCCCGTGCGCTTGTGGGTGTAGTGTTTTAGTAGACGTAGGTAGCTAGTTTAGGTTTATAAATTTTGAAAGCAAATCCCCATCACGTGTGTTTCGACCTCGTGGGGCACATCTAGTCAAGTCAAATCGGCTTGTGTGTTGCACCTCTAGCGGAATCGCACCAAGCTTTCTGGCACCGTTGCCGGGGATTAGAGGCATTCGGCATAGCTAATTAGTTTTCTTTGACTTTTCCTACTTCCTTCATCATTGCTATTCTTTATTCATTTTTCTTTGCATTCTTTGTGTATATTGGTTTGCTAACCTGTTCTCTTTTGTTTGGTTGTGCTTTGTGCATGTGACAAGCCATTCGGGAGGAAACAAGATGGAAGACCAAAGTGCAGCTCACAAGACGCTTCAAGATTACTTCATGCCTAGCAACTACAAACTGCCAATTGCTAGTAGGGTTGATCAAATGCCAGGGGAGCAATTCTCTATTCCTCCATGTCTTCTTGGGCTCCTTTCCATCTTCTACGGCTCAGAGAGTGAGAACCCCTACAAGTACTTGGACTCCTTTCTTGAAGTATGTTCCACCTTCAGGACGTCGACGACTAGTGATGACACAATTCGGTTGACCTTGTTCTCTTTCTCCCTCAAAGATAGAGCTAAAGACTGGTATCACTCAAGAAAGGACATCATGAGTTGGGAAACAATGAAGAATTCTTTCTTGAGACAGTTCTACTCTGTTGCAAGGTTGACACAAATGTGGCATGTTGTGACAAGTTTTAGTCAAATGGGAGATGAGCAGTTTCATAATGCATGGGAGAGATTCAAGAAGCTGTTGAGAGAGTGTCCTCACCATGAGATCCCTTTGTGGCAGCTAGTTCAATCATTCTACTCTGGTTTGTCTCTAAAGGACCAAGACACAGTGGACTCTTCTTGTGGAGGAGTTTTCATGGCTAGGCCACCTGAGGAGATATGGCCTTTGTTTGAGCAGTTGGCTGAAGGATCAAGAATTCGAGCTTCTAGCATGATGAATGAAAGAGGGTATGCCTTTGGTGTGACACCCCCTACTCATGATGACTCAAGCCCGCAAGTGATGAAGATTCTTGGTGACATGGTGAACTTCATTAAGAACCAGGTGACAAATGCTCCTTGCCACCCAGTCAATTCTATTGAGTTCTATGGGGAAGAAAAGAAGACACCTCACTCCTATAGCTACCAGGAACCACAAAGTCCCACATACAGCTCAAGGTTTGAGGAAGATGTTCTCTCCAGATTGGAAGTATTTGATGATGTTCAAAGGGATGTTGCAAGGTTATAAGAGAGAATAGAGCAACTATCTTCTATAATCACTCTCCAAGAGGAAAAATTGTCTTCAAGACCCATCGTGAGCCACCATGAAGCAAGTGGACCCATGCCCTTTTCACAAGTTTTCTACAGTCCACCTCCTATGCAAGTGCATCCCATTCACTCCTTCCAAGGCCATCCCCAGCCTTACATTCCTCCACCACCTTCACCACCTCAATTTTCCCAAAACTTCACTTTCTAACCCCAATTCTCTTCTCCCCCTCAATTCTCATCTCCACCTCCATATCAACCCCAAGTGCCACCTCCACCTCCTCCACAGTCACAACATGCTCCCCCTCCCCATCATGAGCAAGGTAGTGATATGACAGTTCTAAGGAGTGGGAAAACTCTTGAGCAGCCAGCAAGTCAAAGAAAGGTTGATAAAGTAAAGCAAAGGCAGCCAAGTGGTGATACTGTGATTGATATTGCTGAAGATGATGTTGTGATACCGCATGTTGAGTTTGGGATTCCATGTGATCCACCACATATCCCTTTTGCAGGTCCTACCATCCCTAGTGTTCCGCCTCATGATCATGTAAGTGCGGCAAAAACTAGTGATCCTCCATTTGTAGAAGCACTTGATGAGCCACCATAATTAAAAAGGAGGCAAAAGCACAATGTTGATATTCTTGAGGTGTTTCGCCAAGTAAAGGTGAACATTCCACTATTGGATGCTATCAAGCAAATCCCATCATATGCCAAGTTCCTCAAGAACCTATGCACTGTGAAAAGAAGGTCAACATGGAGGATTCCAAAGAAGGTGAGACTGAATGAACAAGTGAGCTCCATCATACAACACTCACTTCCCGTGAAGAGAAAGGACCCAGGAGCCCCACTCATACCTAGTTACATAGGGGGACATCGCATAGACAAGTCCTTACTTGATTTGGGATCTGGTGTGAATTTGATGCCATATCATGTCTATGTTGAGCTGGGCTTAGGCAAGTTGAAGCCGGCACATTGCACTCTCCAGTTGGCAGATAGATCTATAAAAGTGCCTAGGGGTAGAGTGGATGATGTCTTGGTGATGATAGACAAGGAAAAAGGCACGGTGTTCCCGACGGATTTCATTGTACTTGATATGGAGCCGGAGGATAGGAAGATTCCCATCATCTTGGGGAGGCCGTTCTTATCTACAGTTGATGTCAACATTCATGTACGCAGTGGCACCATGACAGTCTCATTCATGGACATGAAGATCAACATTAACATGTACAAGACCCCAACCCGACGAGTTCGAGATAGGGACATTGGACATGGTCTCTTCACAAGTCCAAATGGGCATTTGAGAGAAGGACATCAAGGTGAAGAAGTTAATGATGATTATTGTGATCAAAGGGATGAGGAAAATAGATTGAGTGTAAAGGAAGGATGCATGTTTTGCAAGAATGGACACATGAGAATGCCAAACAGGTGAATTTTGAAGAATCACCAAGAAGCCTAGATGAAGGCAAGAAACTCAGCTCTTGTGGGAGGCAACCCACCTAGGTTTGGGAATTTTGACCCAATCTACGTTTTTAATACTTTTGCTTTGTTTTTACATTTTTCCAAGAAAGCACACACACACTCGTATTTGATAGTTTTTGTATAGCTTTGATATGTGCAGGTGATAATAGAGTGAAATGAAGAAGAATAGATGAAATTTTGACAAAGAGTAAATAGAATATCAACTTGAGATCAATTTTGATGTTTGAACAAGATTTGAGTGCCATAATGCTGTTACAGTGCCTACCACGGCCGTGGTGGTGCACTCACAATAAACAAAGAAATAGTCAGCAATCCAGAAAATCAAACAAGTATAGAACCAGGGCAGCACGGTCGTGCAAGGTAGCACGACCGTGGTACATGAAGACACCATGGCCGTGCCACGCACCACGGCCGTGCAGCAGCCCGATTCTAGCAACTTAAAATCAAAATTTGCAACACTTCTTTTCACTTCCTCATTTCTCCAAAGAACAGAACGACCGTGCCCCGCACCCTAGCGACCGTGCAGCACTCCGCCCGCCCATTCCAACCCTCAAATCCCCACCAAATCACCCCCAAACTATTCCCAATCACTCCCCTACCATTTCCACTACCTTAATCTCCAAATTCCACCATTTTCCATCCACAAACACACCACTCTCTCTCCATTCCGCCCCAACAGCCCCGTTCTTCGGAGAAATCCAAAATTTTCTAATTCCACTTCCATTTTTGAGAAAAAATGAAGAAGTTTGCAAAGAGAGCAGTAGAGAAGACCAGGGGCGTCATTGCTTATCAAAGGAAACCAAGGAACAACCACCCCCGGTTGACGGAGGCCGATTTGGATGCCATAGTGGATCCTATCATTGAAGAAGCCTCCGAACAGCCACACCGAGGGGCACCATCTTCGTCGCAGCCACCACTGTCTGCCTCCCGACACTCCGTCAGTTTCAGCCGCACGACCATCAGTTTCAGTCGCACGACCGTCCATCTTCTCCGCAACACCGCCACAGCCCGAGCCGCGGCCACGACCACGTCGACGGCTCGTGCTAGCTGATGAAGATGATACTGATATGCCTAAAGTTGAGCAGCAACCAAGCCCGCCACAAGGCCCATTTTCATAGCCAGAGGTTACTACAGGCAGGGTAAAGGAGCCCAAGCACCCTGGGTGCCTGACACGCAGAGTGCTAGCTACTCGATACGCATGCCAAGCGTCAATGGAGGCAATGGGGTTCTTTGTCTATTTTCAAGAATTGATGGAAAAATTGGGGCTATTTGAGATATTGACGCTGCAGCAGGAATCATACATCGAGTTAACGCAGCAGTTCTTTGCCACGCTAGAGAAATCAACAAATGATGGTGAGAATGCAATTAAGGTAACGATTGGGGATAAGAGGTGAAAGATAACCTCAGAGATGCTAAATCATATTTTTGCCCCAAGTGGAGAGATGACTGCCCTCCTTGATGGAGGAAGGATAGAAAATGACTCTAGTTCCACGTATCCAGCCATGTGGAAGTGCTTCACCGACCAAAGTACATTTGTAGCAGGGAAATCAAAGACAAGTGGTATTCATAGCACATTTCTCCGCTATGTTCAGAAGGTGTTGGCAAACACCATCTTTGGCAGGTACGAAAATCAAGGCAGGTGCACCAACAAAGATCTTTTTGTGCTTGGTTGGATGACAAAAGGGAGACATGTGAACCTGGGGGCATTATTGATTGATCACATGAGGACAATCCCGTCCAAGATCACAAATCCATTTGTAATGGGAGGGATTGTAACATCTATTGCCACTGCCTTGGGGCATGACATGACAGGATATACAAAGGCAGAGGGTGGCAAGTTGGTTGATTTGCACTACCTGGCTCGCTCATCCATGATTACAGTTACGGATCAGAAGATCTTTTACCAAATCAACCCACCTTACCCAGGAGTCACATTGGAGCTTCCATACCATACTCCTCCCCTCATGGCACAATATGGACAAACACCAGATTTTATGGAAAAGTTGAGGAGGTACGAGGAGGAGAACCCCAAAGGAGAGGAAATCCCTGAGGTGAGGTTTGTAGGGGGTCTAGGAGAGCCTTCATAGGCGGCAGAGCAGAGGCAGATGGAAGAGGAGAGAGTGGAAAGAGGGGTAAGGCAAAGAGAAGAAAGAATAGGAGCGTCAGAGCCACAACAGCCTTCAGTGAATGTATATGACATGGGTACCATTCATTCACAGCTGGAGAACATTCAGGCGACGCAGGAGAGGATTTTATAGGCACAGGAGGGAATTTAGAGGACTCAGGATGCCATGTGGTTGGACCACCAGTAGATGCATTATCAGGTCAACCACCTTTATCAGTTCCAAAATGCACAGGCCCAGAGGAACCTGCAGTGGGGTGAATATTGGTGGGGTTCTTTGTCAGCATTCCAGGACAACTATCCGCCTCCACAATCCGACTACTGGGGCGCCTACTACAGGAAGGGAGGAGCACCTCCACCACCTCCGCAGTGATCATCTACCCTATCACCCTAGACTTTAGTGTCATGCTGAGGACAACATGGTTCAAAAGTTTAGGGTGGTAGGGCGGTATGCCCTCATTCTTCTTTCACTCATTTTTGCATCTCATCTTCTATTTTACTTTTTGTTTGTTTTTTTCATTTCTTTTGCTTGTCCTGCTATCTAGTCTAGAATTTTACTTCTTTGCACACCTGCATTCCATGTAGTTTACTTTATCGTCATTTTTTGCGTAATTTTCAAAAATTTTGCTCTTTTTGTCATGCATTGCATATCATGTAGATTTTTGGTAATTTATACATGTTTTAGCTAGAATTTGCTTGTTTGCTATTTTAAGTTCAATAATATAGGCTTAGATGTGATTGGAGGTAACTTGGCACCATTTTGGCCAATTTTGCCCAAATTTGGAATTTCTTGTCTAAAAATTGTGTTTTGACCCAATCTCTACCGTTTTGAATTAAAATGTTGACCTTTGACAAATGCAAGTGAATCACCATTATTTTTTGCTAAGTGGTATCAATGTTTGACTTTTTACATGTGCATCACCTCTCTTAGGATTGTGATTGAATTGGGTGAATTGTGAAATTGAGCAAGCTTTGAACGCTTAGTGTTTCTAAAATTGCTTGTTTGATATATCAATTTCATTTTGTTCATTTATGTGGTGTGATATCTTGGATGAAGTGTTGGATTAATTCTCATGTAGGATGTCTTATGTGGAAAATCATACCAATGACCCCTCTTTGACCCGACTATTCTTCCACCATCTTCATACCCCTCTGCCTCATAAAAAGATGCCAAAGTGCACATATTAGCCGTGGCCACCTCTAAAAGTTTGGGGTGGCCACATATCTACCTCCCCACTTCACTCTACTCACCTTTTGCCCTGTCTACACCAAGGGCAAGAAAGAAAATAAAAGAAAAAGAAAAGAAAAAACAAAATAAAAGGATGCTCCTATTTAAGAGCATTCAAAAAAAGAAAAGATGAGTGTGTAAAAACTCTCCAAAAATCTTACCGCATCCCTTTCTTCCACTTTCATACCCATTGAGCTAAGAAGCATCAAACTTAGCTCATTTTGCCCTTTTCCACAGCCACGTGGGTCATCTGGTGTGATTTGAGATATAAGATTGAATGCATGAATGTGAAACAACACTCCTAGTCATTCTTGATTAATGCCACCATGAAACAGTTTACCCAAAACTTAATGGAAGAAATATGGATAACTTTTGTATTCTATGCGCTATATTTGAAGTTCATATGTTTTGTGCTCTTTTCATGATTGGATTGTGAAAGTAGGAGAGGAGAGAGGTGAAATGCATGTACTTGGTCATCTTTGATCCTGTTCAGCAACAATCGTCTTTTACATTGCATTTGTCATTTCTTTTTGTGAAAGTTTGTAGAGAGATTGAGTTGGAGCATACTTGAGGACAAGTATGTTTTAAGTTTGGGGTGGTGATTCAGCCTTATTTTAGGGCTTAATCTTGTATCTTTTTGCTCTTCAATCACATCTATACCTGTTAGATTGCATGTCATTCCCCCTAATATGCTTATTCGTATAAAATGCACTTATGGAGACTATTTGCATGTTTTTCAGGCATTTGGACCACGCTTGATGGAAGAGAGAAAGAAGGGGTGATCCTAGGGTTCCTCTGCACTTGGAGAGGCCCAAACTGAAGTCTGATGCTCCCTCGACCTACCCCTAGTGGTCAAAGATCAATTGAAGCAAAGAAGTCCAAGAAAAGCCAAAGATCCAAGTTAAAGTGCTGATCCAGGACCCAGCACGGCCGTGGTACTACAAAACGGCCGTGCTAGGTTACTTTGAAATCAACAGGTTCAACATTCAAGTGAAGCAGAGAGCAGCACGGCCATGCAGAGCAGCACGGCTGTGCAATGGGTAGACACCACGGCCGTGCTCCGTAAAACGGTCGTGGCATAGCAGAGCAAAACGGCCGTGCAGTAGCACCACGACCACCTCCACCAAGCCCACCACGGCCGTGGCACACCACCTCCACCACGACCGTGTTGACCCACCACGGTCGCGGCTATTTTTACAAAAACCCTGTAACTTTGTCACTTTAATTCCCACGAACATGCCCATACACCACGACCATTGCCTACCCTACCCACCACGGCCGTGGTACCCCACCACGGTCGTGCTACTCACAGAATCCACCCAATTTTCCACTGTTTTCCCCATTTTACCCCTAACTTAACCCTAGACCACCTAGATCCCTATATAAGCCCTAGTGGTGGCTGGGGGTCGGGGGTTGGCTACCTTCTACCCTCATTTTTCCCCTTGTCACCCCCACTCCATTCCCCTTCATCTCTACCTCAAATCCACTCCATTTCACCATTTCCACCACATAACCCCCCATATCTAAGCCTTCCATCCACTTCCCACCATCATCCCACTCCATTCCATCCAAGAAGAAGGAGGAGGACGACCTTGCAGCTGCTGGAGAGGAGGATTCCTTCATCTACACCGAGCTCCATGGCTTCTTCTACCTCTTTCTCCTTTCTTTTTGTGTTTTCCTTATCTATGAGTATCTAGGCCCCTTGGGTGGGCTGTTTGATACCATGTTGGGGGAAAATGACATGTAAACTTTGTAATTCCATTTGTTAATGATTATATTCTATTTTCGTCTCTTTCTCCATGGATTGCTTGTTGGTTTGTGTGTGAAATCACCTAGGAATTTAGGCAAATTGCTTATATGTGTGAATTTTGGGATTTGCCCCTAGGACCAATTCTTGGATCCCTAGGCTGCCTCCCATCTTCCTACATCCTAATCAATCTCCCTAAACCTAAGTGAGAGATCTAAGTAGCTAGATTGGATAATTCTAGTGCAATTAGCATGGAGCCTTCTCAAGGCTAGAATGTGGGGGAATTGGGGTCCAAAACCCTAATTTCACCTCCCCATTACTACCCTCGGCCCCTAATTGCCCTAGGAATGTCTAATGTAGAAACCTATACTTGATTAGACTCTAATTGGATTGAACCTAACCCTTAACCCAATTGAGCCTCGTAAGGGTAGTAGGGGGTGTTAGGGACTAGTTCCCCTATACACAACCTAGCATATAAATGGCCAGTTAGTAGCTTAGGTTAATCCATTAGACTCTAACTTGTTGTTTGGTTTGGATGATCTAAATGAAATCATAATGTTCATATGTCACCCCCCAACTTAAGTGATAAGTTCATACCCCTAAATAGCCCACACATATCTTTACTGCTTAAAACCCTAGTTTTGTGCTTGCTTAGCTTAGTTAGTTCTTTTCTTGCTTAGTTAGCTTGTTTCCTTGCTCTTGCCTTGTTTAAGCTAGTTTAGTTCTTTAATTGCTCTTTTGCTTTTCTCTTGCTTGCCTTAGCATAATTTGTCTTTTCATACCTAGCTTAGTCCTTTCTTTCCTGCTTAGTCTTAATCTAGTCTAGGGTTAACATAGATTTCATTCCTGCCTTTAACTGCTTTCTTGTTCATCCTTAGTTAACAATCAAATCAACCTTTATACCCTTAACCCTAGTCTCCACAGTAGTAACCTAGCTAAACTAACCTAGCTCTAGCGCCCCCTCTTTTCCTTGTGGATCGACCCTTTACTTGCCACCTTCCTATACTACGACACGACCCCGTGCGCTTGCGGGTGTAGTGTTTTAGTAGATGTAGGTAGCTAGTTTAGGTTTATAAATTTCGAAAGCAAATCCCCATCACGTGTGTTCCGATCTCGTGGGGCACATGTAGTCTAGTCAAATTGGCTAGTGTGTTGCACCTCTAGCGGAATTGCACCAATATACATACTAGAAAATTAAATGTTGATTTCTTAGATTCCTCTTTGCTTCCGTGATTGGATGATATGCTTCAATTACTTGAAGTATATATTGCAAGATTTGCATGATTCCATATTGAGGTAAGTGGTTATGATTATGACTACTCAGAATATCATTTGTTGGTGCTTGTCGAGGATTTCTCGAATATTGATAAAATAACATGTTGGGTATTTATTTACATTCTATTCAATTATAATGCCATTATGGCAATCACATAAAGTAAGATTATGTGAAGAAAATTCCAATTCATGTTTTCAAGTAATGTATTTATTATATGTTGTTATGTACTTGTACACTTTTTCAATTATCCCATGTACACAATATAAAAATATGCTAATCCACATTTTGTTTCACGTCATTTTAGATAAATACAAGATATGAAGATATTAATACATGATGAACCATATGAAATTGATTGAAGGCATTAAAGATAAGAAAGGAGTATTAGCAAGATACTTATTGTCATATGAAATAGTTTGCTCATGTTGAAAATTCATGTAAGAGTCTTCTTACACTCTTCATAAACAAAATTTGAAATTAGTGGAAATTATTTACTATTATTTGTTATTTCCTAAATATGGATGCTTGGGAATATTGTTAATGGCTCTCAACTTGAAGGTCTTTCCTTAATTGGGGAATGCTAAAAGTGAGGTTATTATAAATCATGTCGTAGGCATCATCGTAGTCATCCCACATGACACCATAGTCTTCTTTTTTGTATTCATGACTCCCAGTCTCAGTGTCAATTTTATATGCCCAAAAGGGATGATCTAAGATGGATAGGAATCAACATGGTTGGGTGGTGTGTATGATGTAGTAGGTGTTGGGTTAGTGGTTTTCATCATGCCAACATGATCATTGTAGTAATGTTCATGGTTTTCCCAATTTTATTGGGCTCTAGGCATGACTAGTTGATCACGGGGGTATGCATGATCTTGATGGATTCCTCATTTGAAGGAATTATCTTGCCTATAGACTATTTTTTTAAGGGATGTATGGACTCCGTGAGTGTCTTTAGTGATGAGGGCAATCTCCCTGATACTGACAAGGCTATCGTTTATCTATATCTTCCATGAGGTAGGAAATTCTCACAAGGAATGGACTTCATGACTTTCTAAACTTCTCTAGTTGAATGTATGCCAAAGGGAAAGTAAGGATGTATTCCTTTACACTCTATGCCAAGGTCCCATTGATACAATGCCTTGAGTTGATGTTCTTCATCTAGATTGATTTATCTTACCTCTTTCCTTATATCCCATGCCAGTTATAGACAATAGAGACAACCTCTCTTGTTCAAGTTGCTTATTGTTGTAGGTTTCCAATACAGTGTCCACTTGGTGATATGAGGTTGCCAATATGACAAGCCGTGGAACTCTTGACCCAAATGCTTTTACATTGGTGGATTCTGAATGATCTCTATACATCCTTGTCATTTGGATCGTAGACCTTGATCTATACAAATAAGCATCTCCTATAACGTTGGGGAACAATATTGAGTCATATGAGAGGTGCTGGTATCATATTCTTTGTGGAAGACCATAGCTAATATTGGAAGTATGTAGCATCTTGAAATAGTGATGGAGATTGTCTTCTTCAATGTAGACCATGCATGAGTTATCGACATGAACTTTGATGATGTCATTTCCCAGGTGATACTTGAGTCTCTATTGTAGTGATGAGGGAGCAACCATGTTGTGATGAATCCACAATTTTTACTAAGAGGAGGTTGAAGGAGGGGCTCAGTTCTATGATGAAAAAAAGACTACAAAAGTTTTTGGTCTAGTCTATAGATCAAAGGTGATCTCTCCTTGCGGTTTTTATTATGCCAAATTTCTTTGTTGTTGGTTGCACGTTTGAAGGATCCCTTACTAGAATGATAAGCATCTAGGAGGGAACATGTTGAGGCATCTTCCATTGTCAACAAAGAAAGAAGGAATCTTGAGGCCCTTATAAAAAAAATTTATTGGTAGAGGCTTTTTGTGATTTTGTCCCAAGGTTATTTCATCTTCTATGAATGAGACTAGGTGTAGAGTGGTGATTAACCTGATGGCGGTGATAAATTCTTCTGGTCTTACATCCTTGGAGACATAAGCACCACTAAATGTCTTCATAACTGCTTCTTCATGCATGGGGGAGCTTTGCATCACCTCAATTGAAGATACCTATCCTTTAGGTTCTTCCAAAAATTTAGTTATGTCTAAACCTTCATTATTGGTTTCCATGTAATGTTTGGAAGTGGGAGTATATTTCTTAATGTTAACTACAAGAATTGAACCTTGTTTGTATCCTATTTGGGCATACTAGTAGGGACTCCTTGATAGGTGTCTACCTTCTATTTCCCTTTATCCAAGGGTTAAGTAATTTTCATTGAAAATGGAATTAAGAGCCACTACTTTTCTGCTAATGACTTGGGAAATTTAGACTAAATGACTATTTTAGGGAAAGGAAATACCACTTGTTGGGAATTTTTTATGACAAGCACCTTACGAACCCACATTGAACAACTTTTTATCTAGGGTGAGCTCCATGTATGCTGATAGACCTTTTGGTGCTTATGGGGATCACTATCTTCCTTTCATTAATTGTGGTGATGACCTGCATACTTCAACACTAATTTTTGATAGACTACTATAGAGGAAGGATATGCTCACCGATTTGATCTTCAAAGCATGACAATGCCTCCCTTCTTTGGCACTACTTGCACTCGAATCTCTCACAGTGAATCAGAGATAAGATAGACAATCCCATGAAGTAGTAGCTTTATTACCTCCATGTACCAACTCCTTCATAATTCAATTCAGTTTATGTTGATGCTTAATGGAAGGCTTGTAGTTGTAGACCATATTGATTTTGTGCATGCAGATGGCTTGGCCTACCCTATTTAGTTCTGTCATTTTATATAGTAATGCATGTTGCCGCTTTGTCAATTCTGTCATCAATTTGTCTTGCTTAGGTAGTGAGATATGCATTGATGATTACTAGGAAGAACTTTTCTCATTATGGAAGACACATTTTATCCCCTTAGGTAGAGGCTACATCTATGTTGTCATGTGCTCCTTGTCTTCTTCTGTGAAGGTGGTAGATTTAATCTCTTCAAACTCAACCTCACAATCTTCTTCAATGATGTTTGGTGAAAGAGAATCTACTTCACCTATTCATCATATATCTCATGAGTTTTGTCTCAAGAGGGTCTTCAAAAGTGGCATCTCCTACCACAAATGTGCCATCTTGTCAATGTATTCGATGAGGAAGCATTATTCTTGGAAAGAGGGGCCTTTGGTATCTCAAAAGCATTACAGTCAATTGTGTCTATCCCACACCTTAATGTCAAGATTTCTATTTCAACATCAATCAAGGATGATGTATTTCCATGCAATGGACACCCAAAGTTGAGGCGATACTAAAGATCTTCATTTATTTCAATGATGAAAAAATCACACGGGCAATATGATTTTGGGCCTACTATGAGCGTTATCTATTCCATGATCCCCATAGGTGTGGTCATAGTATAGTCAAGAAGTTGGAACATTGTTCCAGTTGGAAGGATGTCACTATTGTAGCCTAGTCTTTTTCACAAACTATAGGGAATGATAAAATGCTTGCCCCAATGTCAATTAGACCTTTTTGGCATGTAGAGTCCACAACAAATCAAGAGATGCTTAAAGATCCCAAATCTTTAAGTTGTTTGTGAATCATGCTTTGGATGATGTATGATGTTGTTTTAACTAGTTTTGCGGTCTCGTACTCCAATATTAGGTACTTTTCAGGGAGGAAAACTTTGAAGAACTTTGTCTAAGAGGGGATTTTAGTCAGAGTGTCTTGGAAGGGTATGTCAACATGTTACTTCTTCAACGCTTCTTTGAACTTCATGACTCTTAATTCTGGCCATGTCTAGGTTAGATGGATCTGGTACAGAAATCATGTTTTGTAGACATGTACCACTAGGATGGTGGGTGTAGCCTCTAATGCCTTCACAAGGCTGGGTGTGCATCCCTTCTGAGGAGTAGATGTACCACCCTACTTTCATTCTTCAAGAGTTGGTTCTATAGATGCAACCACTGGGGTGACTTTGTCATCATTTTCATATTCAAGAATCAACATTTTCTTGATGACTGGGGCTGGTGGTTCTACCAGAATAAACCCAAAATGTGTAGTAACATCCTTTAACTGCTTCTCTTGATGCTTGGGGTTGTTCTTAGGCTGTTCGGAAAATGAACCCTCTTGAGAACAAATGGTGTGGCAATATGTGCAACTTGAGCGTACATTGAGTTATTATAGGCCAACTAGCTTGGTAATATCTTCTTAGTATCATCCAAGTGACCTTGTCATTGGAGGTAGGCATGTTTTTTTGGTTTCCATGCCCTAGGAAAAATTATCCTTGGTTGTCATACCACTACTACTTGGATTGTAGCTTTTTCATTGGTTGAAATTGTTGTACTATTGTCTATGATTAAAAGTTTTTGGTGGTAGTTCAAATATTCTTGGAAACTAATAGGCTGAAAAAGTCCATTTTGTCTTGGTCCTTGATGCATGTCCATTGCTCCATCCCAGTTTCACTACTGGAAGCATGGATGGTTCCTCATTCAATTTTGTTGTAGTATCCCTACCCAGGATTAGAGTTCAAACTATTAACCTATATAGTGATTGGTCTACTATTGAACTTCGGCCTGTGCATGTTCAATGTGACTCGGTCAAGGTAATTTAATCCATACTTGTGTTCCCGTTTACATTATATACCAAGAAGATCTAATGGGAAGTGTTGGCTAGAAAAGAAGGTTGACCTCCTTTTTGTCCACACGTCTGGAAGGATTGTCCAAAATTTTGTTTGAGGGCTAGGAAATAGCCTTCAAATCATACTTATCCTCAACCATAGAGAACTTGATGAATCCTTTCTTTTGTGATGATCCCCAATTAGCTTTGTTCTCTGCTCCCCTACTAACAAACTTCCACGTATCATCAAAGCTTTTCTACATACAGTCTCCATGGGAAGTAGTATCAAGGGACTGTTAGATGTCATCATTGACTCCCCCATAAAATTGCTTGATAAGTTGTGAAGAGGGGAATCTCATGATGATGAAATTTGTACAGTAACTCCATGGATTGTTCCCAAGCTTCAAAGAGTGTCTTGTTGGGGTTTTATTCAAACTAGATAATTTGCCCTAAGATTTGACGAGTGAGTGAGGGAGGAAAGAACTTCTTCAGGATCTTGTTATGAAGATCTTCCCAAGTGGTGATGTTGTGATCATCTATGTATTTTTACCACACCCTAGCCTTTTCAGTGAGGGAAGAATATAATATTTGTATCTTTATCGCTTTCTAAGACAAGCCAGCTTGCTTCCTTAGTCCATAGAGATTTGAACTTCTGTAATGGTCATGTTTATTCTCATTAGCTCATCCTGGAGAATTATTATTTTGCATCATTACCACTCATCTTATATTGATTTCAAAATTTTGAGCTTTGATGGTAGGCTCGACGATGGATTGTGAATGCTTGTAGCTTTAGGTATTGATAACTCATGCAACTCTCTTTTTTTGTGATTGAGAGTACCCACCCTAGGTGAGAATGGCATGGTAAATTCTTGAGGCATGAGAGGGTGTGGTCCAGTGACCCCCCTTTTGCACCAAATCATCATGGATTTCCATTTGTAGAGTTCCTTTATTGTGGTTCAAACCTAGGTCCTTCACTGAGACTTACCAAGCTCTTATCATCGGGATACTCTAGCCAGACTATGTATCTCTCTTGGTCTCTCTTATTTTTTAGCTAATTGTATTCTTCTTACATGACAACTCTAGCTTCTTCCAAAAGTATATATCTTTATGTTTCTAGTTCTACTTCAAGTCTGTGGATGATATCCTCTTTTGTAATCTATGCATTGCATCCATGAAGAGTCTATGATAGGTTCCTTCAATCTCAGGGTCAATGTTTGTGATGGAGTAAAATCTAGAGGAGTGTTGCATGCACAATAAATGTCATGTAAGAAATGCAATCAACCAAGATCATATGGTTTGACATGATATTGACTCAAGATGATCTTCATAATTATTAACTGTAAAAATAAAATCCCAACTAATCCAATTTAATTAAGTTGATCATAAAAATTTTTGTCCCTGACAACAGTGTTATGTTTTTTTGTTGTTTATTGCACATACCTTAGATTTATATCTAAACTAGAAACATAATACTACTAGAAAGAATACATATCCTATCATAGTATAATATTAGGAATGAACCCAAAGGATAACTTCCTAAAGGATAATTTGATCAAAGTAAATGAAGAAGAACTAGTGTTTAACACAGAATTGGATTTGCTTTGTTAAACTAAGTTTGTAATAATAAAAAATGTTTCATTAAGGTGGTATATATCAATGGATGGAAACACTAGGGTTGAATGGATTTTACCATTGTTACCTATCATTTTATCTCTCTCTCTCTCTGCATCATATTAAGCATAGAAAAACATTTTTTGAGACTAGGTATATCCTTCTTTTGATGTTAGGATTAAATCTTGGATAGATATCATTCCAAGATAGCAGTCATGTTACCTAGAGATCATAATAGTTATTCACAATTCTCATTAAGGGTTTAACAAGAATCAATTAACATCTAAGATCTTGGGTTTTCTCTACAGCCTAGGTCTAATAAACATGTAAACTTGATCAACAGGCAAAAGTACAAGCATAAAACACTTGATTCTAAGCATATATTGTACCAAAAAATAGTACACACAATTTTTGGTATGGTATGTCCAGAGAACCAATCTCATGTTTGACACAACATATAGCATAAAAAATTTGATTAATAATAATAAAGGTAAGCTTCCAATTCATTTTGTTTCATGCAATTATGAGATAGTGAGGAAACATTATGAATGTATAAAGAATCACAATACTCATATGTCTTAAAGAACATGACATGAACAATGAGATCATACAGATGTTAAGAGTATGTACATTATCAATATGTCCCTATTCAGTTGTTTCTGGTGAAGGTAGATTGACAACAGTAACACACAAGACTGGAGTGTGGGTTGGTTGATGACAAAATCTCATTAGTCATGATATGTGATATCAAACTAAGCATGCAGATACTCGTTAGAGAATAGTGTATCAGACAAACCCACCTTGAGCGTGATACGTTGAAACCATACTTAGTGGTCATAGTCATCTCTCATAGTGAAGGTGATGATTGTGATTCTTAGACCAAAAGTTACTACACCCATCATATGTCATTTGGTATACTTTGACATCATCTAATTAACCCAATTTAAAGATTCCCATAATGGTAATGATTGGGTAGTTGTGACACACGGGGACTGACGGTGAGTGATGTAGATGGAGTTTGTCCCTCCTACTAGAGTTTGCTATCATGGCCACTTGATAAGAGAGACTGAGAAACACATGTGCATGCACATCAAAATCAATATATGATATCGAGGTCACATACATCTTAGACAGTCTGCTCTAGTTCAAGAAACATGGATTGAACGTTGAGAGGATGACAATTTCATGTCTCGAGTTCATTCTAGATATCAGAGACAAAGGAATTATACAATCACTATAACATCTTACACAGATTGTAGGTTGTAGTTGTTCTCCAATTTTCCATTCACTTGGATAGAAATGATGTGCGACTAGGGACCACTCTCTGCTTGTGATGTCCTAAGCTAGGTATGGACATTCACTTCCAACGTGATATGGGACCTATAGCGTCACACACATAGAAACTCATCTAGATGATGAGTTTAATCATGAAAAATTATTGGATTGATTGCTCAAGTGTTTAGTACTTAAATCAAGCAACAAATAAGATGATTGTTCTCCCAACCAATCGGTTCAAGTGTTGAGATGACAGTTTGGGGTGTTAGGTTTATTAGAAATTGAATTGGATAAGTTCTGCATGAATCAGGGTGCCAATCAGTCGACTCACTAGGTGAAATGATCGGCTCAGGTTGGGTGAGAAGATAAGTTCACCTGGTGAACTGATCGGGTCAGTTATGCCAATTGAAGGTTCTGGTGAATTTCCCAAATTTGCGAGAAAAGTTGATCGTTTCACTTGCTCAATTTGATTGGTGTAAGGAATTAATGTTTAGCATTAATTGGAAACAAATTGGAAATTCATATGTGATTGGGAAACATGGTGAAATGACTAGTTTGGGGTGTGAACCGATCGGCTCACATGTGAAATGATCGGTTTGATTGCCAATAGATCGGTTTGACACTCGTAGGTTGTGAAAATTCAGGATCTTCTGGTCCCTTCCTCTCCCACACAGACTGGGAACCCAAACACTAACCCCTCCTATAAATAGAGGGGTATTGGGGGCTTTCCATAACACAACTCAATTACCTCTAACAATTGTTGTCCTCTCTGTTTGTGGTAACCAATAGAGAACCCGATAAAGTCTTACCCGATAAAGGGAGGGATAGAAAGGGAGAAACAATTGTAGGAGAGAAAGTTGGTGACTAGTACACCAATGGGAGGGACAAGTCTTTCCTGTTTGTTCTACTAGAACAACACAAGTTCTAGTTGTTCCATGTGGACTTCTCTAGAGACGAGGAGGTATTTTCCCATTGCTAGGAGAGAAACATCATCCTGCACTCTGTGGTGAGACCATGAGTTGTTGCATGCATTGTTTGAGTCTCTCGTTCATGGTGAAGACCAGGAGCTGCATAGACACCGTCCAAGAGAAATTGGGAGTTTTTGTAGATGAGTTCTAGTAAACTAGGAGTTCATGACTACTGCAACGAGTTATATTCATTGGATTTTCTCCATGACCAAGTATGAACTTGTTAAACCAACCTTCCATTACATAGTTGTTGACACGATCTTGCTTTTATGGAGAATACAACTAGTAAAAATTGTGTTTCTATTGCCTACTCTGATCTGATATTTTCCAACAATGGTATCAGAGCCACATCAATTTACTATATTTTGGGATAATCGATATGATTGAGTTTTTGGTTTTAATCATTTCTTTATTAGATACGATGTGAGTCTTTAAACTAATTCATATATGTATCTGATCAAAGACCACGTACAAACCCAAACTGATATATATATATGTATATATATGCAATTTACACATGTCACCCTGAAAGAGGTTTTGATGGTGGATGTGTAGTGTGGTTATCGCCAATAAACCAATATCTGTGTGTGGTTGGATGGTTTACTTTTATTCCCGTTTTATCTCAGTTTGCATACTAAACCTCTATCTTCTTCTTCCCAATGCAAAACTTTATTCTTTCCTACCCTTGCTCCCCTTGAATGTAACTAGAGTTTTCTTATTACCATGTAATAAATTAAATAGCAATAGGTTAGTTTCATTTTCTTGCAACGACGAAGATGACAATCAATGTCACACAAGATGAATGGCTGGAGGACCAAGGAGGGAAGACCACAAACACGAACTAACCCATAGGAGGTCTAAGTTGACCATTTGGAGGTGTCTAGACATTGGTTGGATAAGATGCCAACCGATCATTTTAGGAGACCAACTGACTGGCCAAGAGGTGAGATGACCGGTTCAAGGGTTGAACCAGTCGAACCAGATTGGCAAGGACATATCTACACCAATAGTGGGTTCATGCATGTGATGTGATGCTCACCTAGGTGGTATTAATTCTTTGTGGATCCAAGGAATTATGCTAGATATGTCTATAACCATTTCCTTTTATTTTATATTGCATGTTTATGTTGTGGGATATAGCATGTATATGATATATACTATATATATGTGGTTATTGGATAAAGTATATGTATATATATAAAATCCCTCAAATATAGATATTAAGTCTAAGATTTTTTCCATTAGTTGAACACATGAAAAGTGTGATTGACTAAGTGTAGGCATCCCAATGATGATGCGCCATCTATCTCATGGAAGTGTGATGGTAATAGTATGGGCCTTCCAAGCAGGGTGCATTATTATTGTGTCAACTTTTTGGTCAGGATTAATTGTGTGGTCTTAGTGAGATTAAGCACCAGAAGCATACAGATGACAATGGAAGAGTTGTGCATATCATCTGTAACACCTAGGCCTACTGCCCAAGGCTATAGTAGAGTTTCAAAAATGATGACTAGCCCCACAGACCACCATTAGCCTTAACTGTGTGCTTTGTCCTCACTCAAGCGCAAACTAAGATAAACTTCTTGACTAGTCACCCATCCTAGTACTACTCTGGTCTGAGCATTCTTAACCACAAAGTTCTTTAGTGATGAGCTCTGTGGAAAGGAGGTGCACCTTGGTGATATGGGTAGTCCAATCATTTCTTTTAAGATCATTTTATCCAAGGCCTCAAATCCTGGGACGTTACAATCTCCCCACTTAGACTCTTGACGTCCTGTTCAAGGATCCACTATAAGGCCTCATAAATTTTTCCCCATTTCAATGCAAATCCAAGTGGCCCATTTACACCGAGCTCCCGATCATGGCTACCAGTGAAAGGATGGCTCCATTAACTCGGATGGCCCTTTTGAACATGCCTGGATACTACCAGCACAAGGGTGGCTCCATTAACTCAGATATCACTTTCTAACATGCATAGACCACATCACTCAAAGACTGACATGTCACAGGCCCATGTGGGCCCCACCAACTGGAGGGGAATTGGCTCTGATACCATTTGAAACACCTAGGCCTATGCCCAAGGCTCTAGTAGAGTTTTAGGAATTATGACTGGCCCCAAAAACCACCACCAGTCTTAATTGTGCACTTTTTTCTCACTCATGTGCAAGCCAGGATAAACTTTTGGATGGGTCACCCATCCTAGTACTACTCAAGGATGAGCATGCTTTACCACAGAGTTTTTTATTGATGGGCTCCCTGAAAAGGAGGTGCACCATGGTGATATGGGTAATCCAATCATTCATTTTAAGATCATTCTATATGAGGCCTCATATCCTAGGACATTACATCATCTATCTAAGAATTTCATACGATGCAATCTTCCTTGCAAATGAAGCAATACATGATTTCTAAATATGTAAAGAGCAAAATTTTTGTCTCAAGGGAGACCTCAGTAAGGCGTATGATACTATAGATAGGATGTATATCCTAAGTATTATGCA
The DNA here is from genome assembly GCA_963693085.1 of Alisma plantago-aquatica. Taxonomy (NCBI): domain Eukaryota; kingdom Viridiplantae; phylum Streptophyta; class Magnoliopsida; order Alismatales; family Alismataceae; genus Alisma; species Alisma plantago-aquatica. The sequence goes on from OY856412.1 coordinate 794,265,585, forward strand.
GGTTATGGATTTCCCTAGTTGCTGGCTTGCTTAGATCAAAGAGTGCGTATACACATATTCTTTTTAGGATCTTGTGAATGGATCTCCGACTGAGCTGATTCATGCATTGAGGGGGATTAGACAAGGGGATCCACTTGCCCCCTATCTCTTTGTGATAGGGATGGAGGGGCTCGCCTCGATGATTAACAATGTTGTGCAGGACAAGATCTTTAAGTCTATTACAACTAGAAATAACACTCTATCTCACATATTGTTTGCAGATGATTTACTTATTTTTCTCAAGCTATAGAAGTGGATGCCAAAGGTATTCTAAACTGTCTTGAGAAATTCAGTAAATGCTCTGGACTCAATCTAAACCCCACCAAAAGTCTGCTCTTCTTGAGTAATGCTACCCCAAGTAGCATCAATGAGATAATGAAGGTGAGAAATACAGAGATGTCGGTGAGATACTTGGGGCCAAGAATGTGTGTTCTCCACTGATTGATAAAATAAAAAACAAGCTAGACTCCTAGAAATCAAAATTATTGTCTAAAGTAGGGAGATTGGAGCTCATAATCTCTACATTATCCTCCGACCATCTATTCTGTACGGGAACTTTCCCTCTTCCAAAGGGGACAATGGAAGAAATCGATAGGCTATGCAGGAACTTCCTATGGGGAGATATTGAAGACTCAAAGAAGGTTCATACAGTTGCTGGGGAAGACATTTGTAAGATGAAGATAGAGGGTGGTCTTGGCATCTTCTCGGTAGCTGATTGGAGCAATGATGGTCTCACCATGCTCCTTTGGGACATAGACGACAGAAAACATAATCTCTAGGTTTGGTGGATTCATAACTAATACTTAATAGAAGATACTTGGTGGTCGCATAAATAGAAATACAATGCTAGCTGGATGTGGAAGGCTATATTAAAGCATCGGGACAAACTTATTCACAAAGTTAGATTCAAAATTGGTTCGGGGCATACCATCTCTCTCTGGAAAGATTTGTGGCATCAAGGGGATTTTCTTGGATCTGCTGTGAAGGATGGGCTCAGCCTTAAAAGTGGTTTGGGATCTAACCAAAAGCTTAGTGCTCTAATTAAGAATAGTGAATGGTGCTTACCAAAAGTCAGAGGTATATCTACACTGTCTAGCATTCGCAACACTCTAACAATTGATAAAACTGACCTATGCTATTTTGATGGTCTGGAGTTATTCACGCTAAAGGGGGCTTGGGAGTTATGCAGGGAACATAGGCCTGAACTGCAATGGGCTCGCTGGCTTTGGAAGTTGAAATTACCCAACAGAGTTAAGTTGTTTGGGTGGAAACTCTTCAAAGGAAAGCTAGAAACTGAAGTTTCTCTTCAGACTAGAGGATTCAATCTTGCTTCAAGATGTATCCTATGCAAATCATCAAATGACTATGAAAAACATATCTTCTAGGATTGTCAGTTTGCTAAAGAGGTAAGGGATAGAGCAAGACCTCATTTGGCCTACTGTCCAGAAAATAAAGATCATATCACTAGCTTAAATTCAAATAAGGAGAGACAACTGATAATGTTAATTCTCTATCATACATGGAGTGCAAGGAATCTATCCATTTTTGAAGAAGAATGCACTTCTCTGAAACAAATTTGAAAAAAACTTATCCATATTTTTTTGGCTTAGCATAGAATGAAAATGTATAGATAGTTTATTTGTTATCTTATACTTCACCCACTTGTAAATGCTGGTTTTTTTTTGGAATATAATGGAGAGCATGCTTACTGGTAAAAAAAATTATGGATGATGGCGTTGGTAATAATTGAATCATTTTAGATCTTGGCTCATTAGAAAATTGTTTGCTGCAATTTTTTGAATTGATAATTGAGGGCTGTCGGTTTGAAAAAAAATAATGAGAGCGATAAGTAACTAAAGACCTTATTAATATCATCAAATTTTTAAATCAAATCAAAAGGATTTTTTGACAAATTTGCAAAATTCTTTTGTAGAATAAAATGGCCACAAACAAAAATCACTTTTCTTTGCAACTTGTCCTTGAGAAGGACAAGCTAAATGGGAACAACTTCCATGACTAGTTCATGTGGTTGAGAATTTTTCTCATACAGGAGCGCCAACTCTATGTCCTAGAGATGCTTGATGATGAACCCCTTCCCAATGCACCAAGGGTTGACATGAATTCTTACAAGAAGCATATTAATGATTTTGTGGATGTCAAGTGTCTAATGTTATTCTCCATGAACTATGAATTGGAGAGGCAGCATAAGAACATGGATGTGATAAAGATGGTCACACATCTCAAGAACATGTTCCAAGATTAGGCAAGACAAGAGTGATACAATGTCTCCATGGCATTGTTCAAGTGCAACATGGTAGAAGGTGATCTGGTAGGTCCTTCATGTACTCAAACTCATTGGGTATGTGAAGAACATGGCTAGAGTGGGATTCCCCTTGGGTCAAGAGTTGGCCACTAATGTGATTGTAAAATCCCTGTCAGAGTCATACAATCAGTTTGGCATGAACCACAACATGAATGACTTTGACAAGCCGTTGACAGAGTTGTTGGGCATGTTGAGAATAGCTGAGGCACAAATGAAGAAAGAAAGCCCAAGTCTGTGATGATGATAAAAAACACAAAGGTAAAGTCTAAAGGAAAAGACAAAGCTAAGAAGGGTTCTAAAGCTGGCAAAAAGCCCAAGTCTTCAGATCTCAACGCAAAAGGAGGAGTAAAGAAAGGAGGTGATTGTCACCATTGTCACCACTCTGGACATTGGAAAAGAAATTGCCCCCTCTAGTTAGAAGAACTAAATAAGAAGAAGGAACGGGCATATGCCTCTACTGAGGTATAATTTTATAAGATAAATTTGATTACTTCTTCATCTTAGTATGTGATACCAGATTAAGATTTGGCATATGTGATATGCATGATCTGATAAGAAGTAAAGCCTTTTGAAAGGACAAAGATGGACTATGTGGAGCAAGAGTTGTTGAAGCTTTAGTCTACATTTAAATGTCTACCTTTAAATTTATCTTATCCCAATGTACATGTAATAGAGTTAGTTGAAATGATATTTCATAATTCCAATAAATAGAAAAACTTTACTTTATGCATTTCGTATGACAAGGATGACAAATAGCTGGTGAGTAGTAGCCCAGCTGGTTGTAGTTCGGGGACCCTCACGAAGGGTCTTGGGTTCGACTCCCACTGGAAGCGCTGCTCGAAAATGAATTTCCCACAGTGTCAGTCAGCGTATGATGTGACTTATTGAGATACCAGTGTGCGGGCGTATGGGTCTCCCAGTTTTACCATCTTTTCTATCTGGGCCTCTGTCTAGGGGGGTGGGTTTCCCCCAATGATAAAAAAATGACAAAGATGATAAATAAATAAAGAATTGTTAATGTTTTGATTTCAAAGATGTGATCTTGTGTTACTATGCCCAACCATCTAATGATCTTTATATGAAAGAATCTCAAAATGAATGTTTATAACGTAACAACTGAAAATTTATATTTGATAACTCAAACAGTCTTTAGCATTGTCATCTAGAGCACATATTTGAGAAGTGCATTCCCAGAATACTTAGTGATGTTTATCAAGACTCTTTTGGCTATTGAACCAACAAGAGATGTGTAAATCCTATTTATGAGAAACATGATAGAAAATCTCTCACTAGGTATAGTGGAGAGAGCAAACAACCTATCAGAGCTTATACATGTTGATGCATGAAGATCTTATAGAATAAATGCTAAAGGTAGTTGTATGTACTTCATTATATACATTGATGATATCATATGGTATGAGGTTTTTATTTGGTGAAATACAAACATGAATCTTGTGAAATGTTCAAAGAGATTATAAATGAAGTATAACTTTTCTAAAAGTATTAAGAAATTTTGATATGCTCAAATGTTAAAATATTTTACATCAATAGTTTGAGAACCATCGGATAGACCGTGATAGTGTATCACAAGTCAACTCCACCTGAACATGGTGACATGTCATAAATAAGGAATTACATCCTAATGGGTCATAATGTGATTATCATTTAATCTAATCTTCTAATCTCCTCATGGATACATATATTTAACATGAAAACAATGCACCATCATAAGTGGTTCAAAAGACATCATATGTGATATGAGATGGGAATGTCTCGATATGTCTTAAGGATTGAAACTTATACAAAGAAGGTAAATTCTTGAAAAGTTTATCCACAAACCATAATTATAGAATATTGCTATTATTGATAACAAAAGTGTTTTGTTGCAAGGATAATTGAGTTCCAAAAGAAGTCGTGGGAGTAAAAGTACAACCCAAAATGTTCGAGATCAACAAAGAGGTGAAATAAGAACAATTTAGAATCACAACTTGTTGTGGAATCTCAAGTTCCATATATAACACAGAATCTCATAGTTCTAGTAAAATGCATCTGAGATTGAAAGATTGTGAATCAAACAGCTCAGATGTGTTGGTTATAAGATGATGAGCCAAAAAATCAATTAGAATCTATTGAAGACTAAAATTTGAGGAATGTCTTAAGTCCATTATGAAGTCCATGTAAACTAACAAGGTATGACCTTGAGAGTACCACCTGAAGGGGGTAAAACCCATAAGGTGAAGTTGGGTTTTCGTTGGAAAGAACTACAAGGATAACAAAAAAGGTCAGATTGGTTACAAAGGGTTTCAAATCAGTTCAAGTTGTTGAACAAGAAGAAAAACCGTCACCAATTATCATGCTTGTTGTTGAACCTATAAAAGACTATGAGATTTGGCATATGAAGGATAAAACTAGATTCTATAAAAGGAATATTTGAAAGCATGTGTACGTGACACATCCTAAAGGTTTTATAAACTTCATGAATGCAAATAAAGTCTATAATCTATGATGTGCAGTCCTGTGACTGAAACGAGCATCTTAGAAATGGAATATTTTGACTTGAGAAGATAGTCAAAGAGTTTGACTTGAATCAAGATAAAAAATGAAATTTGTGTTTACCAAAGATTTAGTGAGAGTATATATGAATATTCCACACATGGATGGGGAATAACATCTCAATATTGTGTGTATTGAGACTTGGTATGGAAAACACCTTCATCAATGAAGGGTTAGGTGAAACATCCTATGTGATAGAGATGAAGATACATAGAGATAGTTCTTGAAAGTTTCAAAACCTAAACCTGAGTGCATACAATAGCAAGATGTTGAAAGAGTTCAATATATAGGGTTTAATGAGAGAGAATCTAGATTAGTCTATCATGAACCCTAAGTTCCAATTCTTGTGAACAATGGAAAGACATGAGTAAAATTCCTTATTCATAAGAAAATGGATCTATCACATATGCTATATAATGTACTCATCCCATATAATATTGTATGTACTAGACTTGACAAGATGATGTTAGTTTCCAATGAGGGTCATTGGAATGTCATTAAAATCATCCATTATTACTTGTGAAGTACTTAAGGATAAGTTTCAAGTGCATAGCAGAAAGGAAGAGTTGAGTGTAAAGGGTTACACTAATGCAAGATTTCTGAATGATAAAAGTGATAACAATAAAATATGTTTGATTTAAAGAACAAAGTTTTGAGTTGGAAGGGTTCCAAACTACAGACCATTAATTATGTTCTACGATAGAAATTGAGTATCCTAGTGTTATGAACACATGAATAATCACTATATGGATCTAGAAGTTCATATGGATGAACTTAAATATGTTCTAACCATTGATAGCACAATAGAGATGCTATGCAAAAATGGAGCTACTGGCTAGGCAAGGGATATCATATACCATATTATGGAAATTTCATCTCACAACGAAGAGATGAAAACATGGAATATACTGACTAAAGCAAAGTGTTGCTAACCCATTGGATTACAACTTGTCTAGAAAAAATACAGAGGACATGTTGAATTAAAAAAGAATGAGATTTGTGGGTGATTGGCTCTAAGTCCAAGTGGGAGTATGCTGTATGGTATGCCCAGAGAGACAATGATATGATGATTGACACGACATATAACATAAAGGATTTGATTAATAATTATAAAACCAAGCTTCAATTCATTCTGCTTCACTCAATTGTGAAATAATGAGGAAACATTATGAATGTCTAAAGAGTGCCAATACTCAATGACATATGTCTTCAAGGACATGACTTGAACAATGAGATCATATGGATGTTAAGAGTATGTACATTCTTGATATTTCCCTAGTCAGTTGTTGTTGTGGAAGGTAGATAGCAGCAATCACACACAAGACTGGAGTGTGGGTTGGTTGATGATAGAATCTCATTCATCGATATGTGATATCAAAACAAGCACACAAATACTTGTTAGAGAATAGTGTATCGGACAGACCCACCTTGAGAGTGACACATGGAAACCATACTTGGTGGTCATAGTCATCTCTCATAGTGAAGATGATGATTGTGATTCTAAGACCAGAAGTCACTACACCCATCACATGTCATTCGATATACTTTGACATCATCTAATTAAACTAGAATAAGGGTTTCCATAATGGTAATGATTGGGTAGTTGTGAAACATGGGGACTGACCATGAGTGATGTAGATGGAATTTGTCCCTCCTACTGGTCTTTGATAACCTGGCCACTTGATAAGCGATATTGAGAAATGCATGCGCATGCACATGTGAATCAATATATGATATTGAGGTCACATATATCTAAGATAGTCTACTCTAGTGCAAGAAACATGGACTGAACATTGAGAGGATGATGATTCCATGCCTCGAGTTCATTCCAGATATCAGAGACAAAGGAATTATACAATCATTGTAACACCTTACACAAATTGTAGGTTGAAGTTGTTCTCCAGCTTTCCATTCACTTGGGTAGCACTGATGTGCAGCTAGATGCCACTCTCTGCTTCTGATGTCACAAGCTAGTTATGGACATTCACTGCCAACGTGATATGGGACCTATAGGGTCACAAACATAGGAACTCATCTAGAAGAGGATTTTAATCATGAATGATTATTGGATTGATTGCTAAAGTGTGTAGGTACTCAGATCAAGCAACAAACCACCTGAATGATCTCCCAATCGATCACTTCAAGTATTGAGATGATTGTTTGGGGTGTCAGGTTGATTAGAAATTACATTGCTCGAGTTCTACATGAATCAGGGCACCAACCGACCGGCTCACTGGGTGAACCGATCAGCTCAACTTGGGTGAGATGACCAGCTCACCTGGTGAACCAATCAGCTCGATTATGCCAACCAAAGGTTCTTGTAACGAACTAAAATTTTTGTGTAATATTAGTTTCAGCCTTTTTACTAAGCTTTTCTTTCCTTTATGTCCTAGATGTTAAATTAGTGGAAATTATTAAGGTTTGGTGTACACTTGTTCCCAATATTTTACTTTGTAAGGAGTTAACCACAAATATCTTTGTGAAAGTTTACTAATGGGTTTCATTTGCAAAATGACACTTATGAGAGAGAAGGATAAAATAAAAATTGATCTAAAATTTTCTATGGCTTTTGTGTAGGAAAAAGAAAGAAAATCCTAAAAGTGAAGACAATTTGACAATAAATGAATTTATTTTCCATTAAGTGACTATAAGGATAAATTGCCTAAAAATTATAAAAGTGGAACTTAGAAGATAAATCTATACCAAAATTCGTTTTTTTAGTATAAGTGTGCTTGGGTGATAAGTTTTACAAATTTTGGAAAATTGGTAATTATAAATGAATTAATTGAAAAGGGAAAATAGGAGATAACTTAAAAATACAAAATAAAATCTTTAATGACTCCAAAAGTAACAATGGATACCAAACTCGTGTTCTACATATTAAAATACACATTTGGGTGAAATTTCACTTAATTTGGAAGATATTTGGTTAAAAGGTAGATTCAAGAGAGAGAAAGTGCGTAGAACCTTCAAAATATTAAATAACCATACAAACAATTCCAACATGCAAAATTGATGGCAAATTCATATCCAACACACTTAATATGACTTGTGGGTGAAGTTTCAAAAAACTTGGAGAATCTTAAAGTCATTAACTCATGAGGAAAGAGAAAATAAGATTTAAATAATTTAATACATTAAAAGTTCTCAAAAGGAAAAACTAATTACAAATTCAGATTCCTTGTATCAAAAATAGGCTTGGTGTCAATTTTCATTTAATTTGGAAATTGTTTGATCACTCATTCGAAGAGAGAGAAATTCATTAAATTATACAAGTGTCACTTTATTTCAAATAATAATCGGAATCAAAATAAATGTCACGTAGACATTGTTATTATTTTTTCCTGAGTGAATGGTTGAGATCAACCATGGACCTATGTCCACGGGATGGGGTGGCTACTGATCGTCGTCTAGCTCGAGTCAGATCGGGAAAGAGGCAACAGTAATCGCGATTTTCCAATTAGCTTTTATCCCTCATCTCTCACCCAAATTCAATGATTTCTTTACCAATAGTTTCTATTTCTAATTGTGAATCTTTTGAGCCGCTACTTGTTCGGATAATAAAAAAAAGAGGAAAATCCCAATTCATGCTCCTCCAACACTTTAGGGCCAACTAGAGAAGACCTAGAAAACTACCCCCATCTATAAATACCCATACCTGAAGTTTGTTGCATACTTTTGCAACTCATCCCTCCTCTCAATTTCCCTCATGATTGCATTTTCAATATCCAGTATTTGAGTCTTTCTCTAGAGGCTGCAACGTCTCTCTCTCTCCATTGTGCTCCTCGGGTCGATTCCTTGCTGAGGTAAGTTCAGTTTTTGTTGCTCTTTCATTATGTGCAATTGGTTTTGTGTTCGATCGAGGTTTATGGATTTGCTCAAAATCTAAGCTTGCTCCTAGCCAGACATGGCACGAGTAGCTGGGAAGATGCTCCATGATGGTTTTATGAGCTTACCCCGGTCTCTCTCTTTCTTTCTCTATTCCCGCTAGGGACATTTCTATCCTTTGATTCTTGTTTTCCAGGCTTTGATCGATGCCTCTTGGGCGTGGACTGCTGACCTGGCCGCCTCCCATTGGGCCAAGTCATGGGCCTGTCTGCCCTCTCTTGTGATCAATTTGCCTATGTGGTATTTTTTGATTGGTTGGTTTTCATAAAATCATAACTAATTATTCCTATGTCCAAAATTAAAAATAAAATATGTTATGAACTTGAAAAAATCTCATCTTTCTAATAAAAATAGTTCCGAAGGATGATTTTGAGTTTTTTCAAAATTGATTTTTAGAAAATAAAATAAAAGATTAAAAATCACCAAAAATACACCTAAATATGTATAACTCCAAAATATACAATATTATATGTTTTATTAATTAGAAAAACCTAACTAAGATAATGGTGATAGTTTTAAGGTCAAAAACAAGGTTTTGTTTGAAAAGTCCCAAAAGTTAGGGTTTCCTTGCCTTTATACATGAGTAAACCTTAATTCATGCTTAAACATTGAATAAGGAAAATAAGCTTTATGCACCGATTAAAGTAGTGAAGAAGAAGTAAATGGATCTCTTCAGAAAAGGTATGTGCTTTCCTTACACCTAAGTTGGGAAGATTTGTGACTTAACCTAGTTTCCCTAATGAAGCTTCTATGAAACCCTAATTTTCCTTTTGATAATTCCTTAGCTATATTTGCCTCAAAATTAGTTTTAATGTTTATTTCTAGGTTCTTGTACCCCTCTGCAATGTTTACTTTTACTTGATGTTTATACTTGCCATATTTCTTAGCATGTTGATTTTAATAGACTATTAAACTAGTACAATGGTACTTTTGTACAACCACCCATAAATAGGGCATGTGTAAATTTTCCCTTGGAAATGTGTTACTCTCCCCAATATAGTGTATTTGTAGGTGATTGGAATGTGTTACTCTCCCTCACCTATTGGTTGAGGTTAGGTAGGTGCCTCGAACCTACATAGTTTAGGTAGTCAATATTAATCATGCATGCAACCTTTTTACTATTTTTGTTATGGAAAGCATCTATTTACTTATGCCTCATTATTTTGACTATCTTCATCTTATGATGAAATCTTAGCCTTATTTCCTTTTAGTTTTCTTATACCTTATTCTTGTTCATTTTCTCTGACACATACCTTATTTTTCTTTCCCTTTTTGTTGGATGCTTTTCCAACCACCCAGGGATAGATCAAGGTGTTGAACAAGGCCAAGAGGACCAAGTTGAGGAATAGTAGATTCAAGTTTTTCTATCAAGATTGACTAGGTTTCTTATTTCTAGATCCTATAATTTCTTTCTATTCTTTTCCTTTTCTAAGAAACACATGTAGTGAACAAGAGTTCAAAAGCAATGTGATAACTAAGTTTCCTTCTGCTACAATTGACTTTACATATGTATCTGGATCATGCTTATAAACTTGGAATATTATACATGCATTCCACATGGTATATTTTTCTTGGAAAAAGTGGATGTTTTGTATTTCCTTTAAATTTTAGTAAGGAGGTGACCTCGCCTCTTTACAATTCTAGTGACTTTCCCAAATTCATGAGAAAATTTGATCGTTTCACTTGCTCAATTTGATTGATGCAAGGAATTAATTTTAGCATTAATTTGAAACAAATTTCCAACTCATATGCGATTGGGAAACATGGTAAAAAGACCAGTTCAGGGTGCGAACCAATCAACTCGCATGTGAACCGACCAATTTGGTTGCCAACTGACCGGTTCGACACTCATAGGTTGTGAAAATTCATGATCTTCTGGTCCCTTCCACTCCACATAGTCTGGGAACCAAGAACCTAACCCCTCCTATATATAGAGGGGTATTGGGGGCTTCCTAGAACACAACATAATTTCCTTTGACAATTGTTGTCCTCTCTGGTTGTGGTAACCTATAGAGAGCCTCGGAAAGTCCTACTCCCTAAAGGGAGGGATACCAAGGGAGAAACAATTATTGGAGAGCAAGTTAGTGACTAGAGGAGAGGAGGCCTTTTCTTGTTGCTCAGAGAGTAGCATCAACCTACAGTCTGGGGTGACACCAGAAGTTGCCACATGCACTGTTCGAGTTTGTCATTTGTGGTGAAGATCAAAAGCTGCACAGACACCATCCAAGAGTAGTTGTGTAAGGAGTGGGACCCATAGGGGATCCACTCCCTACTAAAAATTTGAAGAATAAAACATCCATCCAAAACATATTCAAAAGGTATCTTGGAGAGGGTGTAAAATTTTCAAATCTTATTTAATGATAATAAAAAAAGCCACAGTGTAGCAGTGGAATATGAGACATGACTATTATCAACTTTCCCAAAGATTACAAAAGTACATCTTAATCTCCTGCATAGGGTTTACATGTATGATACAACATAAGGATCTAGATAGAGGGAATTCTAAACCGTAACAACTTTGTTTCCAAGCTTTAACTCCATAAGCTAAGTCCAAGACTTCATGCCATATATTCCAAGTCCTTTACCTAGGGTTGGAAGCATACCCCAACAAGAGAGAAAAATAGATAACATTAGTAAAGGCTGGTATGTGCATACTAAATATGGACAACAAAATAAAAGGCTTCCCGTAGAAAATTACTACCCAATCAGGCATAAAAGAGAAGAATCCCAATAAAAGAGACAAATAAGAGCAAAGTTTAACAACAAAAGAATCCATGTGTTTCACCTGTGACAATACTAGACAATATAAACATGTAGGTAGGAAATAACACATCTACTAAAAATAATGTGGAGTGAGAGGAAATATATACATCCACTCTAAATATGGAGAGGGTAGGAACTATATACATCCACCCGAGTGGGACAAGATACACATCTTATCAAAATAATTTCATATGTAGGAATTATTACCTCTGCATTCATATGTGGGAATGTTCACATCCACATAAAATAACATGTAATATTATACTAGTAGTCACCACATGATGCATAACAAAAGAATAAGTGAGTATAAATCAAATAAGGAGGATGAGAACATCCATCAAGTATAAAGTGGGATCAGAGGATCCATGATATCATATAATGTGCCACATAAACATCCCCTACAAAGGTGGGCAAAGAAGCACATATCACCAAAGAATATTCCACCATGAGCAGTGTATAAGAAAGAGACCAAGAGAATGTCCAAATATGATAACAAGATCAGTAACAATATAAGGACTTCATATGAAGTATATTTTCCAAAAGAATAAGATATTATTTAGGCTAATATCCATAGGACCAAGAGAATGATAAAAATAGGATATTTCTCAATGTAGAAGAATAGGAGATGCAAACATACATTAAGAGAGAATGTAGATTTATTTCCCAATATAGAAATAATGTGGGATGAAATAATACCTTACTCAAGAGTCTAAATAATCCAAAGTCAGACCTAGATCCAAGCCTAGGTCTCCAAAGCACCTATGATGCATATACGTAGAACTAGGGTTAGGTTTTCATTAATTATTCAAAACCCTAAAAATTGTCTTTTGAATATTAGTGAATTAGGTTATCAAAACCATGTCATATTTAAGATTATCTTTTTTTGAGTTAAATCATATTTTGTTATACCTTTTTTACTTTTAAATACTTAGTAATGAATTTTGCAAGTTATTACTATTTTAAGAAAATCCATTAAAATCAAATATTTTCAACATTAGATTTTGGCAACAAAACTAGTACCATTAAAAAGGTTGTATATTTTTTATTTCAAAACATATTTTATTTTATTTTATTGAGCTATAAATAATTAGTTATAAATTTTTGAAAATCAACCAATAAGGAAAATCCACGTTAGCAAAAACCATTGAGAGAGGAAAAGATAGAGAAAAATAGGGCACATGCACTAAGTTGGCCCAATTAGTGTTGGCCAACTCGACCGGCCCCACTCCCAACTCAGCAACACGCCTTAGCGTTGATACACAAACAAATGAGTGCAAAAAGACCTTTTTACCCCTATTGTGAAAACAAAAAAAGGAAAACGGAGGGCTAAACTGAGAAATTACAACCGGTCAACTTCTATGCTAGAAGTAGAGAACCAAAAGCTTGAGGATAGAATTTGAGAATCAAATTCACAAACCAAATCCTCTCAGAAGCATAGAACAACTGGAAAAGATCCTACAACTGATTTTGATATCAGAAAGCCATGGTAGACCAAAAGTCAAAACCAGGAGCTCTTAATGAGCAAGAAATTGGGGAAAAATTGAATACTTCTCAAAAAGTAGAGTTGAAGGCCTCAAAACATCACCTGAAGTCTGTCCTAACCTATAAGGGCCATGAGAGGGGGTTATGGGTTGTTTTTCATCACCTTTGTGTCTGGCCTCTTCACCACCAGTCGCCGGTGATGAGGTTCTGTATATGTGAATTGAAGAAATCACTTCGAGTGTGGAAGGGGTCAAAGGAGCATATAGAAATTGTTCCTAGAGGTACCACAGATGCTGAGGGGTTGTTAGTCCATGGTCTGAAGGTCCAGCAAACACGATCAGGTAGGTAAAGGAAGAAGAACAAGGGATGGACAAAGGAAGTGAGTAGCACTTTCTAAACTAGGCAATAATGCCTTGAGCCCTTGGCTTTATAGGGTCATCAGATTTGGGAGCAAGTAAGGAAGGTGGAGGAAAAGAAAATGGAGGAAAAGGTAAAGAGGATAGGGCGAAATCAAAGAAGGAAATCACAAGGGAAACTGATTACCCAGTTCATGTGAAGAACCAAGAGAACAGAGGTAGGGGAAGCTACAACAGCTGTGCGATCAAATATCCAATGTCCAGAAAAGCTCGTGCATATAAACAAAATAAAATCAATTGTGTGAAAAAAAGTTGAAATCCTATATCAAATTGGACTAAAGTGAGAATGCATTCATTTCTCTTATTCTCTTTCTTCATCGGAAAATAAACTCCAAATTGGATGAAATTTTACACCAAACCTATTTTTGATATGAGGAATCTGAATATAAAGTTAGATTTTCCTTTATAGAACTTTTCATGTGTTAAATAAATCAAATACTATTTTCTCTTTTCCCATGCATTAATGATTATAAGATTCTCCAAATTTTATGAAACTTCACCCACAAGTTATATTTAATGTTTTGGATATGAATTTGCCATAAATTTTACATGTTGGAGTTGTTTGTGCATTTATTTAATACTTTGAAGGTCCTACACACTTTTGCTCTCCTGATTTCATCTTTTAATCACACATCTTCTAAATTGGATAAAAAATCACCCAAAGGCTATATTTATTATGTAGATTATGAATCCAATATTAATTTCCTCTTTTGGAGTCATTAATTATTTTATTTCATATTTTGGGAAAAACTCAGATCTTCTCATTCTAAAAGGAATTAAATTAATTATTATTATGCAAATCATGTGAAACTTGACTCCCATGGCAATTGGAACCCAAGGAACATGATTCTTAATGTAGCTTCCACTTTTGGGATTTCTTTAGCGAGTTATGTCACAATTATTATTTGTGGACATTATTACTTAGGTTATCATATTACTTCACTATTATCATTATTATTCATCCAATTATGTTCCCTAGCTTAATATCTCTATCAAAAAGTTTGGGTATGATTATCTTGCATGAAATTAGATATTTAAATGAATTGATCATTTATGTGACATATTTGATGTGGTTGGGTGATGTATTAGGGTTACACTTACATCTTTTAGATCTAACCTCAACCATGTTTAGATAAGCCCAAAAGCTCAAACTTCTAAGGTAAGGTTTAAGATCAAGTATGTTACAACACTCCACCCCTTAAAAAGGATTTCATCCTCGAAATCCATTAATCCAAACATCAACAACTAACTACTCTCCACCCCTTAAAAGGTTTAACCTAACAAGTCATACTAAACAACATTTAGGGCCACATATCTTTTAGTTATGAATGTTTTAGAGGTTTATGTTGTTCATGTATCCAACCAACAGTCATACCATCTAGGTTGAGTTTTATTTCCTTGTGTCTCTAACCTAACAACCCTACATAAACATCAAAAAGGTCATAGGGTACAAAGGGTAGGTCAACACCTTTATATTATTCCATACATTCCTAGTTACATCTTCATATCCAAAACTAGGGTTAGGGTTTTAGTGGATAACATGGATGTTCTCCAGCTCACTCAAGAATGGGACTGTAGTGGTCTGTCGGCAACCTCATGATGATCATCAGATGCACTAGATTCGAATCCTGAAGCACCACCACGAACGCTACCACGCTAGCCTATGGTGCGGTAAGGCACCACCCTGTTGTGCCAACAGCCAACTCCGACATGTCATATCTACCAAAACATATTATATCACTTCATTGTGACTTAGTTAAGAAATATTTGATAAAATTCAAAAAAATCTTGTACATATAGTAGTATAATTGAAAATATATTTTTCTTCAAAAAATCATGCTATAAGAAACGAAGAGGAGATCAAAATTAATACGGAAACTAAGTCACAATATATCCATAACAAGACCACTACATCCTACAACCACCTCATGACATAATAGCATCCTCAAGTCAAACATCATAGCATCAAGAGATATAAATCATAATCAATCTATATGGTAGGGTAAGATCTTCTAAAACCTTATCTCAAAAGGGTGTACTTAGGCAATTCTAGGGAAAACATCTCATCTAAAGGGTGATTGTGTATGGCAAAGGTTCTATTTAGGGAGACAAAATTGAAATAGTCAGATTCAGACTACTATGGGCTCTAATACCATGATGTAAGGAGTGGGACACATATGGGATCCACTCCCTACTAAAAATTTGAAGAAGAAAACATCCATCCAAAACATATTCAAAAGGTATCTTGGACTGGGTGTAAAATTTTCAAATATTATTTAATGGTAATCAAAACAACCAAAGTATAGTATTAGTATATAAAACATGACTATTATAAAATTTCTAAAAAATTACAAAAGTACATCTTAATCTCCCGCATAGGGTTTACATGTATGATACAACATAAGGATATAGATAGAGGGAAATCTAAACTGTAATAACTTTTTCTCCAAACTTGAACTCCATGAGATAAGCCCAAGACTTCATGTCGTATCATCCAAGTCTTTTACCTAGGGTTGAAAGCATACCCCAGCAAGAGAGAAAAATAGACAACATCAACAAAGGCTGGTATGTGCATACTGAATATGGAATTGAGCAATTTATAAACAATAAAGGACATCAAAATAAAATGCTTCCTATAGAAAAGTACTACCCAATCAGGCATAAAAGAGAAGAATCTCAATAAAAGAGACAAATAAGTTCAAAGTTTTAACAATAAAGCATCCATGTGTTTCACATGTGATAATACTAGAGAATATAAACATGTAGGTAGGAAATAACACATCTACCAAAAATAATGTGGGGTGAATGGAAATTGTATACATATGCTCTAAATATGGAGTGGGTAGGAACAACATACATCCACCCGAGCAGGGAAGGATACACATATGCTCAAAATAATTTCATATGTAGGAATTATTACCTCTGCATTCATATGTAGGAATGTTCACATCCACATCAAATAACATGTAATATTCTACTAGTAGTCACCACGTGATGCATAAAAAAAGAATAAGAAAGTATAAATCAAATAAGGAGGCTGAGAACATCCATCAAGTATAAAGTGGGATCAAAGTATCCATGCCATCACATAATGTGCCACATAAACATCCACTACAAAGGTGGGAAAAGAAGCACACATATCACCAAAGAATATTCCACCATGAACAATGTATAAGAAAGAGACCAAGATAATATCCAAATATGATAACAAGATCAGTAACAATATAAGTTAATTCATATGAAGTATATATTCCAAAAGAACAAGATATTGTGTAGGCTAATGTCCATAGGGTCAAGAGAATGATAAAAATAGATTATTGCTCAATGTAGAAGAATAGGCGATGCAAACATACATTAAGAGAGGAAATATATTTATTTCTCCATTAATGAGGGATGCAATCATACCTTACTCAAGAGTCTAAACAGTCCAAAGTCATCCCTCTATCCAAGCCTAGGTCTCTAACGCACCTATGATGCATATATATAGAATAAGGGATAGGTTTTCATTAATTATTCAAAACCCTAAAAATCATCTTTTCAATATTAGTTAATTAGGTTATCAAAACCACGTCATATCTTATATTATCTTTTTCTGAGTTTAAAACATATTATATTATTTCTTTTACTTTTAAATACTTAGTTATGAACTTTGCAAGTTATTACTTATTTAAGAAATCCATTAAAATCACATATTTTCAACATTAGATTTTGGCAACAAAACCAATACCATTAGAAAGCTCGTATTTTTCTAATTTCAAAACATATTTTATTTTATTTTTCTGAGCTATAAATAATTAGTATAGATTTTTGAAAATCCACCAATAAGGAAAATCCACGTCAGCACAAATCATTAAGAGAGGAAAAGAGAGAGGAAAAGAGGGCACAGACACTAAGTTGGCTGAATCAGCACTTGCCAACTCAGTCGGCCCCACTGCCAACTCAGAAACACGCCTCAGTGTTGATACACAAACAAATGAGTGTGAAAAGATGATTTTACCCTTATTGGGAAAACAAAACAGAAAGGAAAATGGAGGGCTAAGCTGAGAAATAGCAGTCAGTCATCTTCTATGCCATAAGTGAAGAACCAGAACCTTGAGGATAGAATTTAAGAATCGAATTCACAAACCAGAACCTCTCAACAGTGAAGAACAACTGGAAAATATCCTACAACTGATTATGATCTTAGAATGCCACGGCAGACCGAAAGCCAGAACCAGAAGCTCAAAACACCTATTATTGCCGATCCTTATGAGAATGCAATTGGGAAAAACGGAATACCTCTCAAAACGTAGTGTGGAAGGTCTCATAACATTGCTTGTAGTATGCCCTAACCTATATAAGCCATGAGAGGGGGTTCTGGGTTATTATTCATCACCTTGGTGTTAGGGCTCTTCACCACCAGCCATCAGTGACAAGGTTCTACAGACGTGAATTGTGGAAAACACTTCCAATGTGGAAGGGGTCAACGGAGCATAGAGGAATTGTTCCTGGAGGTACCATAGATGCTGAGGGGGTGTTAGACCATGGTCTGAAGGTCCACAAAACACGATTAGGAAGGTAAAGGAAGAAGAACAAGGGACAGACAGAGGAAGTGAGTAGTGCTTACTGAATTGGAAATGATGCCTTGATTCCTAGGATTTTGTAGGGTCATCAAATTTGGGAGCAAGCAAGGAAGGTGGAGGCAAAGAAAACGAAGGAAAAGGGGGAAAGGAAAGGGAGAAATTAGAGAAGGAAATCGCATGGGAAACTAGTTTCCCAATTTTCATAATGAACTAAGAGAATGGAGGTAGGGGAAGCTATAGTAGAGATCAGATATCCAACAGCTAGAAAAAATCTCATGCATATAAACAAAATAAAACCAGTCGCGTGACAAATGAAATCCTAAATCAAATTGGACTAAAGTGAGAATGCATTTATCTCTCTTATTCTCTTTCTTCTTTTGAGGGTGCAAATAAACTCCAAATTGGATGAAATTTTACACACAACCTATTTTTATTTGAGGAATCTAAATATGAATTTATATTTGACTTTTGAGAACTTTTGATCTGTTAAATTAATCAAATACTATTTTCTCTTTCCTCATGCATTAATTTTTATAAGATTATCCAAATTTTATGAAACTTCACCCACAAGTCATATTTAATGTGTTGGATAAGAATTTGCCATAAATGTTACATGTTGGAGTTGTTTGTGCATTTAATTAATACTTTGAAGGTTCCACACTTTCTATCTCTTGATTTCATCTTTTAATCACATATATTCCAAATTGGATGAAAATTCACCCAAAGGCTACATTTATTATGTAGATTATGAATCCAATATTATTTCCCTCTTTTAGAGTCATTTATTATTTTATTTGATATTTTGGGAAAAACTCAGATCTTCTCTTTCCAAAAGGAATTTAATTAATTATTATTATGTGAATCATGAGAAACTTGACTCCCAAGGCAATTGGGACCCAAGGAACATGATTCTTAACTTAGATTACACTTTTGGGATTTCTTTTAGTGAGTTATGTCATAATTAATGTTTGTGGACATTATTACTTAGGTTATCATATTATTTAACTATTATCATTATTATTCATCCAACTGTGCTCCATAGCTTATTATATCTATCAAAAGGTTTGGGTATGATTATCTTGCAATAAATTAGATATTTATATGAATTAATCATTTATGTGACATATTTGTTGCGGTATGGTGATTTATTAGGGTTAAACTAACATCTTTTAGATCTAACCTCAACCATGTTTGGCTAAGCCCAAAAGGTCAAACTTCTAAGGTAGGCTTTAAGATCTAGTATGTTAAAACATTCCACCCCTTAAAAAGAATTTTTTTCTCAAAATATATTGATTCAAACAACAACAACCAACTACTCTCCACCCCTTAAAAGGTTTAACTTAAAAAGTCATACTAAACAACATTTAGGGCCACATATCTTTTAGTTGTGAATGTTTTAGAGGTTTATGTTGTTCATGTATCCAACTAACAGTCATACCATCTAGGGTTGAGTTTTATGTCATTGTGCCTCTAGCCTAACAACCCTACATAAACATCCCAAAGGTCATAGGGTACAAAGGGTAGGTCAACACCTTTATATTTATCCATACATTCCTAGTCACATCTTCTTATCCAAAACTAGGATTAGGGTTTGAGTGGATAAGATGGTTGTGCTCTAGCTCACTGAAGAATTGGACTACAACGGTCCACTAGCAAGATCGTTTTGATCATCAGACGCAGTACATTGGAATCCTGAAGTACCACCAAGAACACTACTGTGCTAGCATGTGGTGTAGTAATGCACCACCCAGTTGTGCCAGTAGTCAACTCCCGTGTGTCAGCTCCACCAAAACATCTTATATCACTTCATTGTGATGTAGTTAAGAAATCTTCAATAAAATCTAAAAAATTGTGTACATGTAGTAGTATAATTGGAAATATATTTTTCTTCAAAAAAATCATGCGATAAGAAACAAAGATGAGCACAAAATCAATACGGAAACCAAGTCACCATATATCCATAACAAGACCTTTGCATCCTACTACCACCTCATAACCTAATAACATCCTTAAGTCAAACCTCAAAGCATCAAGAGATACAAATCATTATCAATATATATGGTAGGGTAAGATCATATAAAGGGTTCACTTAGGCAATTTTAGGGAAAACATCTCATCTAAAGGGTGACTATGTATGGCAAAGGTTCTATTTATGGAGACAAAATTGAAATAGTCAAATTCTGACTTCCTTTGGCTCTGATACCATATTGTAAGGAGTGGGACCCATAGGGGATCCACTCCCTACTAAAAATTTGAAGAATAAAACATCCATCCACAACATATTCAAAAGGTATCTTGGAGTGGGTGTAAAATTTTCAAATCTTATTGAATGGTAATCAAAACAACCAAAGTGTAGCAGCAGAATATAAAACATGAATATTATAAACTTTCCAAAAGATAACAAAAGTAAATTTTAATCTCTCTTATAGGGTTTACATGTATGACACAACATAAGGATCTAGATAGAGGTAAACCTAAACTGTAACAACTTTGTCTCCAAGCTTTAACTTCATAAGCTAAGTCCAAGACTTCATGCCATATCATCCAAGTCCTTTACCTAGGGTTGGAATCATACCCCCATCATGAGAGAAAAATAGATAACATCAACAAAGGTTGCTATGTGCATACTAAATATGGAATTGAGTAATATATAAAGAATAAAGGACATCAAAATAAAAGGCTTCCCATAGAAAAGTACTACCCAATCAGGCATAAAAGAGAAGAATCTCAACAAAAGAGACAAATAGGAGTAAAGTTAAACAATAAAGAATCCATGCATTTCACCTGTAATAATACTATAAAATATAAACATGTAGGTAGGAAATAACACATCTACCAAAAATAATGTGGGGTGAACGGAAACTGTATACATCCGCTCTAAATATGGAGTGGGTAGGAAATGTATACATTGACCCAAATAAGACAGGATACACATATGCTCAAAATAATTTCATATGTAAGAATTATTACCTCTACATTCATATGTGGGAATGTTCACATCTACATAAAATAACATGTAATATTATACTAGTAGTCACCACATGATGCATAAAAAAATAATAATTATAAATCAAATAAGGAGGATGATAACATCCATCAAGTATAAAGTGGGATCAGAGGATCCATGCCATCACATAATGTGCCACATAAACATCCACTACAAAGGTGGGCAATGAAGCACATATCACCAAAGAATATTCCAGCATGAGCAATATATAAGAAAGAGACCAAGAGAATGTCCAAATAAGATAACTAGATCAACAAAAATATAAGGTACCTCATATGAATTATATTTTCCAAAATAACAAGATATTGTGTAGGCTAATGTCCGTAGGAACAAGAGAATGATAAAAATAGGTTATTGCCCAATGTAAAGGAATAGGAGATGCAAACATAAATTAAGAGAGGAAATATATTTATTTATCAACATGGGATGAGCATATAAAGATATATTTTGAATCTCTACTTCTCAATCAAAATATGGCCCATGACAGAGCTGAATGGAAATGAAGGATCCATGTAGCCAACCCCAACATAGTTGGGACTGAGGCTTAGATGATGATGATGATGATGATGATCAATATGGAAATAATGTGGGATGCAATCATACCTTACTCAAAAGTCTAAACAGTCCAAAGTCATCCCTAGATCCAAGCCTAGGTCTCCAAAGTTCCTATGATGCATATATGTAGAATTAGGGTTAGGTTTTCATTAATTATTCAAAACCCTAAAAATCATCTATTTAATATTAGTGAATTAGGTTATCAAAACCATGCCCTATTTTAGATTATCTTTTTCTATGTTTAAAAGATATTTTATTATATTTATTGACTTTTAAATACGTAGTTATGAATCTTGCAAGTTTTTACTTCTTTAGGAAAATCCATTAAAATCACATATTTTCAACATTAGATTTTGGCAACAAAACTAGTACCATTAAAAAGCTCTTATTTTTCTGATTTCAAAATATCTTTAATTTTAATTTTCTGGGCTATAAATAATTAGTTATAGATTTTTGAAAATCAACCAATAAGCAAAATCCATGTCAGCATAAACCATTCAGAGAGGAAAAGAGAGAGAAAAAAAGGGCACGTGTGCTGAGTTGGCCCAATTAGTGTTGGCCAACTCAGTCGGTCCCACTTCCAACTCGGAAATGTGCCCCAACGCTGGTACACAAACAAACGAGTGCTAAAAGGCCTTTTTACCCCTATCGGGAAAACAAAACAGAAAGGAAAATGGAGGGCTAAACTGAGAAATAACAACCGGTCATCTTCTATGCCAGAAGCAAAGAACCAAAACCTTAAGGTCAGAATTTGAGAATTGAATTTAAAAATCAAAGCCACTCAATAGTGAAGAACAACTGGAAAAGATCCTATAACTAATTTTGATCTCAAAAAGCCATGGAAGACCGAAAGTCAGAACTAGAATCTCAAAAAACCTATTGTTGTTGGTCTTGATGAGCAAGCAATTGGGGAAGAAATGAATACCTCTCGAAAAGCAGTGTTGAAGGTCTCATAACATCGCCTAAATTCTGTCCTAAACTATACGGGCCATGAGAGGGGGGTTCTGGGTTGTTTTTTAGCACCTTGGTGTCTGGGATCTTCATCACCCTCCACCGGTGATGCAGTTCTGTAGACGTGAATTTGGGAAATCACTTCCAATGTGGAAGGAGTTAAAGGAGCATATAGGAATTGTTCCTGGAGGTACCATGGATGGTGAGGGGTTGTTAGCTCATGGTCTGAAGGTCCACCAAACACGATCAACAAGGTAAAGGAAGAAGAACAGGGGATGGACAGAGGAAGCAAGTAGCACTTGTTGAACCAAGCAACAATACCCTAAGCCCTAGGCTTTATAGGGTCATCAGATTTGGTAGCAAGTAAGGAAGGTGGAGGTGAAGAAAACGAAGGTAAAGGTGGAGAGGAAAGGGAGAAGGAAATCACAAGGGAAACTGGTTTCCCGATTCGCATGAAGAACCAAGTGAACAAAGGTTGGGGAAGCTAAAGCAACCATGTGATCAGATATCCAACAACTAGAAAAGCTCGCACATACAAACAAAATAAAATCAATTGCATGACAGAAAAATTGAAATCCTAAATCAAATTGGACTAAAGTGAGAATTTTGATGTGTTAAATAAATCAAATACTATTTTCTCTTTTCCCTTGCATTAATGCATATAAGATTCTCTAAATTTTATGAAACTTCTCCAACAAGTCATATATAATGTGTTGGATTCGAATTTGCCATAAAATTTACATGTTGGAGTTGTTTGTGCATTTATTTAATACTTTGAAGGTTCTACACACTTTCTATCTCCTGATTTCATCTTTAAATCACACATCTTCCAAATTGGATGAAAATTAACCCAAAGGCTATCTTTAATGTGTAGATTATAAATCCAAGATTATTTTCCTCTTTTGGAGACATTTATTATTTTATTTGATATTTTGGGGAAAACTCAAATCTTCTCTTTCCAAAAGGGATTAAATTAATTATTATTATGTGAATCATGTGAAACTTGACTCCCAAGGAAATTGGAATCCAACGAACATGATTCTTAACTTAGATTCCACTTTTGGGATTTCTTTTAGTGAGTTATGTCACGATTAATATTTGTGGACATTATTACTTAGGTTATCATATTATTTAACTGTTATCATTATTATTCATCCAACTATGTTCCATGGCTTAATATCTCTATCAAAAGGTTTGGGTATGATTATCTTGCATTAAATTAGATATGTATATGAATTAATTATTTATGTGACATATTTGATGTTTGGGTAATGTATTAGGGTTACATTAACATCTTTTAGATCTAACCTCAACCATGTTTGGCTAAGCCCAAAAGGTCAAACTTCTAGGGTAGGGTTTAAGATCTAGTATGTTACAAGCTGGGAGCTATTGCAGACAAGTTCTAGTGCAACTAGGAGTGCACGAATGATGTAATTAGTTATAGTCATTGTGCTTGCTCAAGGACCAGGTATGAATTAATTAAACCATCCTTCCCAGTACATAGTTGTTGATGCATTTTTATTGTTATGAGTAATACATATAGAAAAAAAATTATTTCCTCTGCCTACTCTAATATGGTATTTTCCAATAGAATAAAGAGAACAAAATATAGTATTGGGGCTATTCCCAACAGCTAGAGAAAAGACACTCACTCATGGAAGAAATAACAAGTTAATAATGGAAGAGAGGGAGATACCCATCATAACATAAGAAGCAGAAGACAAAACTATGGTTTGTAAAAGTGTTTCGTAGACTTCGAGATGAGAGCATCTTACAAGTAGTAAGAACAACTCCTTGATGTTCGTCAGAGGTGAACTGCATGTTGTTAATATCCTATGCTTGTGGTAGGTTCTACCACTACGGAACCAAAGTAGTTGAAGAATATGATGGAACAATGGAATAGGACATATCTGGTCTAGATTCTTTTGAAGTCATGGCTAAAGTCTCAATGGAGGTTAGGGTCTCATTTGTTGGGAAACCACAAAAGAAATTGATGAAAGTTGTGGATGGAAATTGAATATGGATAGCTCAAGAATGATTTTGGAAGTCGGGTGGATCTTTTTTTGGAGGTAGTAGTCTTGTATTTATAGATGGAAGCTAGGGTTTGAAAATCTCCCTAGATGACTATTGTTAAGTGGTCAACCACCATGTATGTGAAGAGGCGGTTGTACGATGACAACAATAAGTCTCCCAATGTTCAATATATCTTTAGTAGATGAAGGGATAGGGTGAGCATTAGTAGGTGAGAATAATCTTTATTAGCTGAGAACTAGAAGCTTCATCAGAAGGTGAGTGCAAAACTCCCATCGAGAGGTGTGACTAGGAGCCCCATCAAAATTTGCATTCAGAGTCTTTGTCGATTGAGACCCCGAACTTGCATCAGAAGATGAATTTAGGACTTCAATCTGAAGGAAAGTAGGTGGAAGATTGGGAGATAGGTTGGTGCGCAAGATTTCCATTACAAAATTATCATTGGTAGGCAAATGAAAAGTGTTTCTATCAGATGAGGCCATCAGTAGGTGAGATTTTAGTATTTTTATCAAAATACGGCCATCTATAGGTGAGTGCATAGTGTTTTATTCTAAATACAACATTGGTAAGTGAGTGTGTAGTGTTTCCTTTGCTACATATCATGTAGGAGTTTTGTTAGTTGATTAGTGTTGGGCTTCCATCAGTTGGCAACCTATAGAAGGGTAGAGTGAGAAAATTGATGAGATTTTAGGAAGATTCAAACCCACTTTGTGGGATTCTATTGTCATGTGTTGTAGGGTCTACATATGTGACATATAAATTGCAGGAATCATCAACTAATGAAGGTACATGTAACATCCCTGACCTGGTTTATGCTTTAACCCTAGATGTTTTGTTTAAGAAAGATAATTATATGCTTGCTCTTATCTTTTGAAAAGTAATTAAGGCTCAATAGGAGCTTATGTTTCAATTTTAGTTCGTTTTGAATAATGTTGAAAATAATGTTTTGCCTATTTTGGACTAAAGTGCAAATTACCCAAGTTGAGGGGTTAACTTGCAACGGTTACATGATAAATGTTCCTCAAGTATTAAAGCATCATAAGAATGAAAATGATGCAGAGGTATGGCTTGTGGCATCTTGAGCACCAAGAAAGAGCTTATTGAGCAATGTTTGTGCATTAAAACCTAGTTTTCGTGTAATGTGCACTTTACCCAAAACCTAGGGTTCAATATGCAAAATACCACTTCTTGAGAGTCCCTAATGTTTCTTGGTATCATTTATAGACAAGAAAATCAGAGGGGTGTCTCATTTGAATCTCTTTGGGGGAGAGAGAATATTGATATTAAAATAATCAAGATTTAAGCATAATTGAAACCCTAATTCAATCTAATGCAAAAATAAAAATATTAATGGAAGTGCCCTTCAACCAAAAATGTGATGGTTGAATTTGTATAAGTAGGGACGTCCTTGTTCCTTGCAATGGCACCGAAATGTCTAAAGTGAGTGGAGAGCCCACTCACATTAGTTAAAGAAAAAGTAATATCCACTCATTTTTGGATATTATTATTATATTAATTAAGGTGCTTAATTTGTTTTCTTTAATTCATGGATAAAGAAGAGGATTTTGAAGGAGAGGATGATGTATTCATGTATAAGGAAGTGAGGGGGATAAGTGGCGCTAATTTTTGGAATTACTAGATTTTTATAACACTTTCTCTCTCTTGAATTTCCCTTTTATACACTCCATTTTTTCACCCACATGAAAGGCTTTTACGACTACTCTTTCTTTCCTTGCTTTGGCTGTGCACAAGGGAGATTAGGAGCAATAGGAGGATGTATGCCAACCTATAGGTGATCTCCTTAATCATCTTCAACCTTGATTTCATGGTGGAAATCGAAATTCAATGCTTATTTTCTTCTTTTCTCCATTCAATCTTCAACCTTAGCCATTCTTTTCACTCAAAGACTTGAGGACAGACCTTGGGAAGTTGAGGAAGCTTCAATCACCATTGAAGACGTGATGCTTGAAGCTTGGATTCAACTTTGAAGGCGGGTTATATAACTTGAACCCTTAAATATCATTATTGATTTCATTTCTTCATCATATGTAGATTCCTTTTTTCATTCTCGAATCTCCTTTTGATTAATTGTTGAAATCACCACAAAGATCACAACAAATTTCGATGGTTTGTAGCTTGAAGATGATGATGTCATCTTAGCACACACCTCAATAAAAATCATGTGCAAATAGTTTTAACTTGATGACCAAACGGTCTCAAGACCGTTTGAGATCAAATGGTCTCAAGACCGTTTGGGGACAAACGGTCTCAAGACCGATTGAGGTTAAATGGTCTCAAGACCATTTGGGGTCAATTATTGATGTAGTTGGATGAAGATCCAATGGTTCCAATTGATCTAGTTATAATGGTTTCAAGAATGGATGATCCATTGATTAAAAACCCTAATCGGATTGATTGGTTGAAACCCTAAATTGATTGAGTCGACTTCTAAGTTGAATGGATCAAATGGTCTCAAGACCATTTGAGGGAAAACGGTTTCAAGACCGTTTAACATCAAATGATCTCAAGACCGTTTGAGGTCAAGAGGAGTCATGGATGAATGGAGATCCAAGGGTTACAAGTTGATCTACTTTTAATGGTCCTAATGTTGGATGGTTAAATGAGTGGAAACCCTAAATTGATTGATTAATAAACCCTAATTGATCCATTCGGTTTCAAGGTGGTTTGAACCAAACGGTCTTGAGACCATTTGAGTCCAAACAGTCCCAAACCATTTAATGTTCAATCGGTTTCAATGATGGGTTGTTCATTCGGTCTCAAGGTTATTTTGATCAAACGGTTTCAAAGGTTGAAAGCACCAAACGGTTTCAAAACCCTTTTAAGAGCAAACGATCTCAACCCTAGATGCCCAAATGGTCTTAAGACCGTTTAGAGGGCAAACAGTCCCAAAATTGTTTGAAGGTCAACGAGGTCAAAACTATTTGAAGGTTCAAAAGTATCAAAACTATTTGAAGACCTAATAGTCTCAAAGCTATGAAGGATCAATTAACCCTATGATTGTTAATGATGTATCTCAAAGTTAATTACAATGGTTGTACCTTTAAGGTACTAGAATGATTAGTACCCTTTGAGGGGTTAACCTTTGATGCTTATGGAAGCAATATCTCAACACACTATGATAACCATAGATGTATGTACTTGAATAATGGTTTGATCCAAGTTGATAAGTATGGAGTAATCAACATCCTAGAGAGGATGAGAGAGAGAGAGGAATTCATACATGTATAATGATAATGTAATGGTTAAGCCTCAACACTCTCAACATGAATAAAATATGTATTTAGGGTATGATCCTTGATAAAGAGATCATGAAACCCTAATCGAGAAGGTTGATGAACGCTAACCCTTATTTAGGGCAATGATATGTGAAAACCTAATCTAGGGTAATGGTGTAACCCTAATATAGGGTGATGATATGAGAAATTCCAATTCAGAGTATCATAATGAAAAACCCTAATTTAATAGGATGCTTCATAAAAACCTAATTTTGGGTAAAGTTATATGAAACCCTAATTTGGGGAAAAGTTATAAGGAACCTTAATTCAATATAATGATGGTGTAACCCTAATCTAGGGTGATGACATGTGAAACCCTAATGCAGTAATGTGATGTGAAACCCTAATCTAGGGTGATGACATGTGAAACCCTAATGCAGTAATGAGATGTGTGAAACCCTAATCTAGGGTGATGACATGTGAAACCCAAATGCAGTAATGTGATGTGAAACCCTAATCTAGGGTGATGACATGTGAAACCCTAATCCAGTGATGTGATGTGAACTCTTATCCCAGGGTGATGCTATGTAATGCTATATAAAACCCTAATATGAAATCCTAACCCTGATATAGGGTTAAGGTATGTGAAGCCCTAATATTGGGTTATAATGCATGAAACCCTAATCTTGGGCAATATGATGATAAACCATAACCCTAATTTGGGTAATGGGATGAGTATTCCTAATTGAAATGAATTGGGAAATCCTAACCCTAATGAGGGAATAGTGATGCTACCCTTTCATTGCATAGTGCTGATATGTAATTAATATAACTGTTATCATGTGTACTAATCATGCAGGTATCATGAGATGTTGGACATAGCCATGTATGAGCTGTGCTGTTTTATTATTGAAATTGTTTTATTGGCCTTGTGAGCCATAATATCCTTTGTTTCCTAGTGATAGGTAATAAGAAATTAAATGGGCTTTGAGAGCCATGTGAGATGCTTATGTGGCAAGTATCATGTTTACCTTGGTCAGATGACCTAAAGGTATTAGTTACCTGATAAGTGGTAACAAGTGTTCTCTAATGAACTGAGGGTTTGAATACCCATATTCCATAATCATGATGATAAGATGTTAAGGGATGAGAATGCCCGTATATGACAAGGGATTGAGATCCCAATGTTTTATAAAGCTTTAAAAAGTACTTGATGGAAGTATTACCCTTTCTTTGTAGCATTTGTTATAATAATTTATGTTTGAAAACCTGACTGATGCTAAAAGAATATGGTAATGTACTTAATTAATCAAGGGAAATCTTATCATGTAAAGCCATGGCCATAGATCCATCATCGTCAGTAGTTGGTGATGATGAAACAGGTTTTCCTACAGGATCTCCTGGAGGGCATACTGTTGAGTATGTGGGGGTTATAGGCGCGAATATCCTTACGCCCTAATGGAGGAATTGATGCGAGATAAACATTAAATCTCTCAATCCTTCATTATATATGTCAGGATGGATGTATCACTAGTCTCCCGATGCCAGGATGGATGTATCACGAATATCCCAATAATGTTAATGCCAGATCGATGTGAGATAAACATGAAATCTCTCGATTGCTAAGAGAGTACAGCCGCCACTATAACTATATAGCAAAGTTTCCAGTATACCCTGGAAAGCTATTTAGCAGAGACAAAAGATGTCTTGCATTTTGTCCTCACACTAACTGAGGAGGATGAGGTCATGGGAATTTATCTCTTCCTTGACCTATGTATGGTACCGATTTTGATTTCACAATGGTCGGTTGGAGTATGAGCGGTATACCTCATCTCCTCAGGGCTTAAGTATGATTGTAAAATGTAATCAGCCGTGTAGCATAATTACTTAAGGTTGAAATATGAGAATCACTGGTTGATGTTACCTTGCTTAGCATATCTTAGACGGATAAATGTTATACATGTTCTTCATATCCTTATTGGATAAGTGACATGCTACTTTATCAAGTCATATCTGAAATGCTTTAAATAATAATATTGCTCTAATCTGTCTAGACATTGATTTATCTGTTGTTGAATATATATGATCCCTCTACTCAGTTTAATTCTATTAATTTGCAATAATAATATTTTTGGCAGAGAGTTATATCTCTCGTTGGGACAATTTCAATTGTCTCACCCCGTGGGATCCAACTTTTTAGGTAAATGCAGAAGAAGAGGTAGAAACTCTATAGCAGGGGAAGAGCAGCAGCAACAACAACAACAGGGACAGCAGTGATATCTCAAGTGGAGGCACTGGCTGTCATGTTTTGTGTAGAGAGTCATATGTGTCGTCTCTGTACTCTCAGGTCCTTGGAGTTAGTAGTTAGTACTTTTGATGAATCGATCTGAGGTTTTGTCTTGATGCCTCGAGGTACTTATGTTGTCTGTGTATAATTTTAACAAGGCAGTTGATGCTTATAATCCTCGAGAAGAGACAGTATAGGATATGTACTTATGAACCAGGATGTAAATAAAATACATTGGTTCTTGATAAAAGAGTTTTCCTGTGTTTGGATCTCTTTGCAAAAGGTTTTAATTTTTAGTGATTTTCAGTAATCTGCTGTTAATGATCGCTTCCGCTTAGTCAATGATGTAGCATTTATCATTATCCGATGTTTTGGGATTTGTCATCTCAGTACATATCACAAAAATTTGATCCATTCGTAAAAAAAATATTATGCCCAATGTCAGTTAGTAGGACCACCATATCATGTGTTGGTACATGAGAGATAAAGCTACATAGAGCCATGAAAACTAGGAATTGAAATTAAATCCTACATATTAACTTAAAATAAAGAAAACCCAAATGTAAGATAGTTCAAAATTAAAATGATGGAAATCAATGAAAAACTATGTTAATAATGTAGCTAAAACAAGGATGAATATGCATTCATCATGTATAAAATAATAATAAATGTGTGGTTGAAGTCATTACGATGTTTTATTTTGAAAATAAGGAAAAACAAGATAACTTATTGCAAATGCAGGGTGGAAATCCAATTTGGAATCATATACATAAGAAAAAAGAAAAAATAACTACAAATTGATGATCTTGTTACGATCAAGAAGGGTTAGCACCCCCATATCTCCTAGTAAGTCAATATTGAATTATTTCTAAGAATTTTAAATAATGTAGCTATTTTAGGTTAGCTAAAAAGACAAGGTGGTAAAAAATAAAAAAGGGCATTTAAATCATTTGCAAGACTTTAGGGATGAAATTTTTGCATCTTTCCCATCATAGAGCTCCTAAATTTTAGGTAGATCGAGTTCCAAGATGCCTTAGGACTTCCCACATGGACATCCTTCATGGGTATTTAGGACCAATGTATAGGAAGATTAGTGGATGGTGAGAGAGATTTGTAAATTAAGAGAAATGTGTGATATTTCTATGATAAATGAAATTGAGGTTGTAAATAGATCACGTAATGATTAATTACCTTTGTAGAAGATTAAATAGTTAAAAGTAGTTCCAAGATAGTAGTTAAAATTAGAATCTAGGAGAATAGTCTGGATATCATTGTGCATCCTAAGAACATTGAGTAGTAGGTGGTCACAATGGAAGGATCCTTAGATCACAAATAACTAAGAAATTAAAGGAGACATAGATGCTCTCTGGATTTAGTAGCATTAAAAGTGCCCCAGAAATAGTGGATATGGGAGATATTTATAGGCAAATTTTAGGGTTTGGGACTTTGCATTGAAGTATCTAGAAATGGCAGCTGCATCTTGATGATGCACCACATAGGTGTCATTTTTAGATTGAGGAAATCCTCCATGTGTCACTGACATATCACTCTTATTCACTGGGTGGCTCGAGCAAGATATTGTTTG
This sequence comes from Alisma plantago-aquatica, assembly GCA_963693085.1. Lineage (NCBI taxonomy): Eukaryota > Viridiplantae > Streptophyta > Magnoliopsida > Alismatales > Alismataceae > Alisma > Alisma plantago-aquatica. The sequence goes on from OY856412.1 coordinate 794,297,263, forward strand.
TTTCCTAATTTTCCATATATTTTGGGAACAATCTAGAGAAAATAGTAGAAAACATAGATTCTAAAATAAACTTAATCAAATGATGAAGGAAGGAGAATTTAGGTTTTCCATTATCAGTTCCAAAGAAATATACATTTTTGTGAGGAAAAAAAGCAATGAATGAATGAATGTGGGGAAAGAGAATATTTTATTCAAGATAATTCAATTGGGTAATTTATGAGAAAGTCTTATAAAAATCATAATTGATTTGAAAATTGCACTCAAGTCTGGATAGATTATATCTATTCAGAAAGAACCAATCTTGGTAAAAGTGGGTAAAAATGAATGGATTAAATAGGTAAAAAATATGGAAAATGGTGAAAAAAAGGGAAAGGGTGGAAAATGTGGAAATGGGGTGTGGAAAGAATGTGGAAATGAACTCCATCACTAGCTAGAGATTTTTTTGTTAATCTTGAATTTCTACTGTGTGAGCAAAAATGTGGTGTCAACACCATAGAAGAGGACTTATTGTATGATAGCATCAACATAATGATAAAAGTTGTAACTAAAAGGTGTTTCCTTTATGTTAAAAATCTCAATTTTCATCATGTACTTATATTTTTCTTTATAAGAATTTGATGCCACTTACTCTAAGCCTAGATTTTGTCCTTTGTGCATGGCTGGGGATGTGACATTCATAGGTAGTGAGAATTACTCTAAGGAAAAACTTACGAGTTGTGGTTTGACGTGTTACAACATATGTTTAACTATGGGAGATACCTTAGGTTATCCTTCCATATCAGGATTTTAAAAGTTCTTTTCATTTTAGTGATTGTAGGGAATGTGATACTCCCAAACTCTTTTTCATGTCAAACTGTATCCTTGATTTTTTTTTATGGTTATTTAATTTTTACTTTGATCCAAACGTGATGATTGTCGAGTGATTTATTACATTTTGTCTATGCTAGAAATTTCACATATAGTTTTTTGTTAAATAAGTGGGTGTTCATTACAATTTGGTACCAAAGTGACCAAATAAAAATTAACGATTGATATATGTTTTTAAATCCTCATAGATTCCCTTTGTCTTACAGATGGCTCTCAAAAAGAGGTATGATAAGGAAACAGGCACATGGATTGACCAAAAATCTCTTAAAACATTAGAAGTGAGAATAATAGCTTTGGAATGGTAGCATTAATGCACCTTTGATGTGCTTGTCTAATATCTTATATATGCCTTGATTGGACCATGTGGGAGGACCTAAGACTTAGGAAACTAGGAGCTGACCAAGGTGGATTTTCTAAAGATCAAGTTGCAGACCTTATTTGATGCATATGAGATAGATATAGTTGGTCATGTTGTGGAGTGGCTATTGAGAATAAATCTCTAATTGTGTGACTTTGGATTCCTTTAGAATTCAAAGGTCCATTTTGTAATGCACCTATTATAGAGTGTGGCACACACTCTGGGAGTAGTTGACCACTACCTTCCAAATCCACTATATCTCAAAGGCAAGATCAAAAACAAGGCTGAGTTCCAATTCCTGGATAAGTATAGGACACCATTGTTTGTCAATATCCAATGAAATATTGCATGCTATAGAAATATGAATATGGCTTATACAAGGTATGCCTAGCAAAGAAGTTTATGCATGGTCTGATTCTTAATCTTGGATATGCTCTGACAATATGCGACATCAGTATTGTTGAGGATGCACTTGAGGTTCCTTAAGAGTTAGGAGACCACCCAAGATAAAAGTAGAAGAAAGTTAGAAGCCCATGAGGAAACAACCACCAAAACATTTAGAATGGTGGGAAAAACTACAAGAGGAAGGCACTAGAGGGGTCAATATTTTAGAGGAGAGCCCTTATGGAGGATATCAATGAGAAATTGGATATATTCTCCTCGTGTCACAATCTTCGTGGTGGAGAATGAAATTCTGGGAAGCTCATATGATATCATTGTGGCGAGGAAGGTCACTTCAAGTTGAACTACAAAAGAAGGTGAAGTAGGATCAAAACAACCTATGAGGGAAGCACCATGTTAGTATAATCACCATTCACACAGAGGATGTTACTGAGGTTTAGGTGATAGATGGTATGGTTTTCTTTTGTCATTATTCAGTGAACTTATTTCTCAAATGAATATTCACATAGTAGATACATGTTTTTTTTATTTATATGTATGTGTATACACTTTCTTGGGAGGATGGTTTATGGAATGGATTGAATCTATACAGGAGAGTCTTACTAATAGATTTTGTTATCACATGTTTTTAAAGTAATGTATTTTAAAAACCATGACCTTATATGTATAGGACCCATAGAGATCCTAGATAGTCCTAGGGATAGTGCATACAATATTGTTGACAAATGTGTAAGAGCTTTATGCATCCTTTAGATAGTGTATTAAGGACATTCCTATACCCACCTAATGTGTGTACTGAGATAATGAAGTATCTACCCTATAAAGAGATGATGTGGTTTTTACTACACTAACAAATTCACCCAGGGCTAAAATCCCTAATTTTTTACCAAAACCTCATGCAATAATACCACCCATAAGTGAACGGGTCTTATCACAATATAGTTTAGGATCGAATCCCAAAGGACAACATTTTTAAGAATCTTGCTAGTCGGATCCAATCCAAGTAAGACTAATATTTAAAACAAAGAGTTGATTGGGATTAGTTAAACTAATGCAAGGAAAGTAAAGAGTAAGATTAAACCAAAGTTTAGATTAATGATGGGAATCACTGGGGTGGAATCGGGTTTCACCACCACTACACATGCAAACATTTCCAAAACACATCCAGGCCAAAAACAACTATCCAAATGGAGTTGCAAACCATCCGTACAAAAGTTAGGTTCACATAAGCATCACCTATACGCATCAGATGTCTCATCACCTACAGATCACACACTTACTACTCTGAAGATATCTTTTAGAAGTTCTCATCAAGGCATCAATGATGTTAAATGATATTAATAAACCTAAGTATTGAAGTTCTCACAACAAAGGGTTATAATAGATCATGCAAGGCAGGTGATTAGTCCACAAGCACACATCAAATGATTAACACAAGATGAAAAGTTATATACAAGACATGGAATGTTTTAAGATGAACATGTAAGCATGAAAAGAGGACTACTCGCTCCTCATGATGGAAATAAGAAGAACAAGAGAGAGGGAAGATTATGCCATGGTCATGGTGAAGAAGGTTGTCAGAGCTCAATGGAGAAACGGTTTCCTACACGATGTCAAAGCAGATCTAGAATGGGGAGGGAGAGAACACTAAAGCAGGTGAGGTAGATCTTCTCGCTCCTTCTTCCTTCTCTTCTCATGCACTTTCTTGCAGGAGAAGGACCGGTAGGTGGCTAACAGTGGAGTAGATCTACAGATCTGAAGTCCTACCACTCTTGTGGATAGAAGATAGATCTGGATGGAGTGGAGATGGAGGAGAGGTAAGAACTCCATAGAGGTAGTCCTTGGCGGTACAGATCATCTTCCAGAGGGATGGGCATAGAGTGGCAGCCTCCCGGTGTCATGGAAGAGATATCTTGACAATACGGGTGGGTGGCCTATTTATAGGCACACTCCACCGACTTACTTCTGGACTGTGGTTGCGGTCCTCCTGAGGTCGTGGTGTGACCGTGATTGCGGTCTCTGTATTGCATTGTAGGGGTCTTGATCACAGTCAGGTTGTGGAGTGGTAAGATCATGGTCGCGATCTAGAAGTGATCGCGATCGTGCACAGCATTGATCATGGTCGTAGTTGGCATTGATCGCAGTCGCGATCCACTTCAGGTCGCGATCTCCATGCAGGTCGATGTGTAACCCAAGGTTGCAATCTTTCTTTGCTTGGCTGCGGTGTGCTCAAGTCGTGATCTCCTTCAGGTCGATGTGTAGGCATCTTTTAGCATCGTGGTCGTGGTCGAGCAGGTGTGGACCTCGATCGCAGTGCACTTTAACTCATGTTCGGTCATGATTTCTGTAGTCGTGATGTCTCCTTTGGGATCGTGGTGCACTTTAACTCGTGTTCGGTCATGATTTCTGTAGTCGTGATGTCTCCTTTGGGATCGCGGTCGCGGTCCTTCTTTGAGTTTGCGGTCACGGTCATCATGAATCAAACCCAACCAGGGGGGTATTGCTGAGGGTTGAATGACCACCGTCCCCTACACCTCCTACACTGGCACACATAGCGTGATATTCAATCCTGTAATGGAGATGAATAGATTTGATCAAAATTCTAAATAATGAAATGGAAGTGAGGAAAATTGTATATGAGCACATTCAATGGGAGAATATTAGCATTTAATGCAAAATTGGGCCAAAAGTGGTGACTAAAACTAAGATGAATATGCATTCATCAAAACACCCCAAACTTAAACTTGCTCGTCCTCGAGTAACAAAAAATCTAAAACAGTCACCAATTGAATACTTTCAACTCTTGTGATTGCCTCATCTTCACATCACGATTGTTTCTTTTCTGCTTTGTATAGCTTAGCATCTTAACCTCCTGAGACCACAGAACACATCTTAAAACATCTTTGTTCCTAAGTTCATTTCTCAAGCACAGTTCCTCCCCACTTTCTCCAACATCAAGCATGTCTAAGAGTTTTGCAAGAGTCCAGAGATACCCATAGAACAAAAAGTGTGCATCTAATTTGACACTGGTGTTTTACAAAAGAGTGGCGAAAATGAGGCATTCATTGTGCCTATAGGTGGAAAAGAGAGTGAAAGGGGGTATGGATGGAAGTAGTGAATCTCTCCTCTATTCGACTTGAGACTTTATTATATGGTTGCAATTACATTGATTGCATTTTTTTGTGCGAATCTCTCCTCTATTCGACTCCAGATTGCATTTTTTTGTATGCTCGATCATTGACATCTTTTCTTTTTGGTGGTACACCCCCTATTAAATAGAGAGGGGGTATGGAAGAAGAGAATAAAGAGAGGGATGGTGTGACACCCCGAACATAGGGTTTTGCACTATTTTGTATGGCTTTTGGTTTCTTTTTGATGGATGGAGGGGTAAGAAGATGGTCGAAGAAGTGTAGAAGAGAGTTCAGATCATAATGCAACTTGATTTACGATTCAGTGCACTGGGTTGTTCTCTTTATCATACTATGGTCAAATAATGATTTGATGTGGATCCAGAGGAGATTTCATGCTATTGTTCCACTAGTCAGTTTGGAAGCATGATGAGTTTGATCCCTCTTAGTTTGACAAATACTTTCCACTTTAACTGAAGGATCATGATGTTAGGATTATTAAGCTTCACATGGTGATTTCTAACTATTGGCTAGTGATAACCTCCAATTTTGTGATGTTATCTTAGTAATATTCTTTAGTTTTCCACACTCTTTCTCAAATAAAGTAGACAAAATCTCTAACTATTCTCTTTTATTGCAAACATACTATTAGATTAACTTTTCTCCTTTTTACTTACAGAAAAACACACAAAAAAATCACAAAAGACTCAAACGGTCCCAAGACCGCATGGACTCACACGGTCCCAAGACTGCATGGACTCACACGGTCCCAAGACCGCATGGACACACACGGTCTGAAGACCACATGGAGTCATACAATCCTAAGACCGCATGAAGCCAACCGATCTCAAGACCGCATGAAGCGAACCAGTCTCAAGACCGCATGAAGCCAACCAGTCTCAAGACCACATGAAGCCAACCGGTCTCAAGACCGCATGAAGCCAACCGGTCTCAAGACCGCATGAAGCCAAACGGTCTCAAGACCGCATGGAGTCATATGATCTCAAGACCGCATGGAGTCATACGATCTCAAGACCGCATGGAGTCCAAACGGTCTCGGGGTCCAAACGGTCTCGGGGCCCAAACGGTCTCAGAATCCAAATAGTTTCCAAGACCGTTTGGACCCAAAATTACCAAACCGTTTGGACTTCACTTAAGGCCTATAAATAAGACCCAAGGGTTCCTCCCAAAAATCAAGTTTTCAGACGCCCAGAGGCTGCCTCCATCACTCCAGAGCTATTCCAACTTCCATCCTCCGCCTGAAGGCTGCCGGTCTGAGATCCACGTTCCATCTTGAAGCTACTTTCTCTCTCTCCGCCAAAGAAGGTGGAAAGAGGAGATCTCATCATCAAGCAACCTGTGAAGACTGAAGATCGTCAATCTCTCTCTCTCTAAGGGGTTGACTTTCCTCTCTCCTTTGTGGGGATGACGCTCTGTCTCTCTCTTCTCGCCTCCTTCTTTGTCCTAGCTATGAGCGAGTAGTCTCTTTCACTAGGGTTTGGGGAGTAGCCCCGCTACCCATGGTTTCATTTCATGTAATGTAATCCATAGTTTGCAATATAGAGTTGCTTTCTTTTTAGTTCAACATCAATCGTTTAATGAATGTTTGTTGCTTGATCACCAACTTGTGTTATCTTTTGTCTTTTAGTATGAATTGTCTATGTTTGTACTACTAGATTCAAAACTCGATTGAATGTTGGTACTTGATGCATGTATCCACCATGCATCTATTTCGGTATCTAGGAGTGTTTTCAAGAAGTGGAGTAAACTCACTTACCATCATTGTACTTTCATACTATGAAATGGAATCAGTTGACGTATGGAAAATACAACCTTGATAAGTCGAGGAACACACTTTACGAAGGGAATGATGCAAAGTAGGTGACCATTCGTTCGGGTATGGCTGACTTTGCAACATTCACGCACTTCTTGTAGTTAGTTCTCCGAAAGGAAACTAAGTCTACAAAGATACTAACTGTTTTAACTCTTGTTGCAGGTTATGTTTTATATTGCAAGTTTTGATCCATGTGTAGTGGCGGTGAAAATTGATCACACCCTAGTGGCTCCTTATCATTGTTTAACATCCTTAGATCTACTTGCTTGCTTTAATTTACTTGCTCTTAGTCTAAAAACAACCAAACCAACCTTTTGATTTAAATACCAACTATTAAGAGTTTAAGTGAGGTTCTAACGTTTTTCATCTTGTTGTTCCCAACAAGACCGATGTCCTGTGGATTCGACCCTTAACTATACTACGATAAGACTTCCACGTATCTTAGCATACGTGGGTGGAGTTCTCGATCTAGTATAAGCAAGGCTAAACTTAAAGACTTACCATCTTTAGGATTTTTAGTGGTGCACGCAATTCCATGTAAGTGGAAGCTCCATCAAAAATTGGCGTCGTTGACGGGGACAACGAAATGTTTTAATATCATTTAGAATCTTGCTAGTTGGTTAGGGTTTTACACTTTCTTTTAATCATTAATTCATATCTTCTTAAGTTCATAATATCTCTGACATCATCTAAAAGGTGTATTCTTTTCTCTACTCAGATAGAAGACGTGTATGCAATCATCGCATAACCTCGGATTCTCCCCTGATCCAGAGTACGACTCTGAGGTAGAGAGAAGCTTCCACCGCCGAATCAGACTTAACCGCCAAAGAGCCAAGCAAATGGCTGAAGATCAACGCCAAGCTACACTAGTGATGGAGAGGGTCAATGCCGCCATAGCCGCTCAAAGAGCACAACTCATTGCTGACACCCGTGCTCAAATTCAAGCGGAGATTCGAGCGAAAGAACAGGCCCGCATCTGAGCTGAAAACGAAGCAGCTAACCAAGCTGCTCAGTTAGAGCTAAGAAACAAGCAATTGAGGGATTATGTTGTCCCTAAGAACTATGAAGATAATCATCCAGTTCAGCCTCCGATCATCAACATACCCAACTTTGAGATCCGGACCCAATGGATTCAGATCATGCAGGGCATCTCATTCTCTGGGGGTTCTGGAGATAACTGCATGGACCACTTGAAGAGGTTCAAGGCACTTTGCCGACTTGTCCCGCAAGCTGGAGTCGCTTTCGAAGCAATAATGCTACATATTTTCCACTTCACTCTGTCTGGAAGAGCTTTCAGTTGGTACAATTCGCTTGATAGGGAGCCAATCATCACCACCTGGGCACCCTTGGAAGAAAAATTCCTAGAGAAGTTTTTTCCCCCTTCGTTAACTTACAAAATTAGGGGGCAGATCAATCACTTTTCCCAACTTCCTGGAGAATCGCTCACAGAAGCTTGGGAAAGGTTCAAGGAGATTCTTAGGAAGTGTCCCCATCACGACATCTCCCAAAATCAACTAATAGAAACCTTCTATAGGGGAGTGAGTGATGACATCAAGCAATTTCTGGATTCCTCATCTGGAGGAAATTTTATGAGAAAGAACTATGAGGATGCCTGTAAAATCTTCACACTTGGAGCCGAGAATCAATCTAATTGGGGACGATCATCTGGCAAGGGAGTCCTCAAGGTCTATAAAGCTGAGGAATCAATGGAAATGAAGGCCATTGCTGAAGCCTTAAAGACCATAGCTCATAAACAGCAGGCTCTTGAAACTTTGATCGGAGAATTCGATAAGAAGAAAAACCCTCAAGTCCAACAGGTTAAAGCTGCCACAGGGACCTGTGAAGCATGCCACACATCCAATCACCCAACTCTGTCATGCAGTCTGCTTTACAATGTGATGATGGATATGCACCCACCACCGCAGCAGTACGAGCCAATCATTGAACAACCTGATGAGAAAATGCCAGAACAAGTTAATTCTATTCATTCCATTCCTAGACAAGTTTATTATAATCCTAACCACCCAGGATTTCAATACGGGAACCCTGTTGGGACCGCCAATACGCAACACCAGACACAAGGCGGATCCTCTAATATGTTTCCGCCTGGATTCCAAAGCAACTTTAATCAAAATCAAGGGAACCCCAGAAACAACTTCCCAAGACCCAACTACCCCAGAAATCCATCCGCCTACTATCAATATACCCATCCTCCTCTACACCCACAGTTGCACCCTCAGTTGCAGCAACCTTAGCTAGCACTGCCTCCACAACAATCACAACAAGGACAACAACAACTCTCTCAGAAAAATACCCCCTCCCAGCCAGCAGATGAGATAACTTTGATAAGGCAGATGCTACAGTCCCAACAAACTATGCTCGCTAATCAACAAGCTCAGCAAAAGGTAGTAGAAGCTCAACTAGCACAAATTGATGCACAACTAAAGCCTCCAGCAGGCACCTTTGTAGGTCAACCTGAGTCGAACCCTAGACACGACCAGAGTAGACCTGAGCAGTTGAATGTCGTTACTACAAGATCTGGACGCACCCTTCATGAAACTACAAGAATATCTCTTAACGATGATGATACACCTGTCCTTATTCCAAATGCAAGCCCGAACCTAGAAACTGAAAAATCTGTAGAGAACTCGAAAGGCAAAGAAAAAGAACAAACTTCCAAAGAGCCAGAAATCCCGCAGTATAAACCAAGGATACCATATCTGGGGAGATTGTGAGAGACAAAAATGGACACTAGGTTCCAACGATTATAGGAGGCGATGAAGAAACTCTATATCGACATCCCGCTCCTCGATGCCCTCTATGAAGTGCTGGCTTAGGCTAAATACCTAAAAACTCTATTATCAAGGAAATACATTACTGAGAAACAAGAAACCGTCAAACTAGCTCAAACTACCTCCGATATCATCCTTAATAAGATGCCAAAGAAAAAGAAGGACCCAGGTTTCTTCGGGATTCAATGCTACATTGGAAATGCCTCGAGCAAAAAGGGATTAGCCGACTTAGGGGCTAGCATATCAATTATGCCATATTCGATGTGTAAACGATTAGGTTTCAGTGACTTGCTGCCCACAACGATGACAATTCAGTTAGCTGATTCCACTATCACTGCACCTCTAGGAATTATCGAAGATATTCCAGTAAGAATAGGCAAAGATGCCTATGTCCCATGCGATTTCGTTGTTATGGATATCAAGGAGGATCTGAGATACCCAATAATTTTTGGTAGACCTTTCCTTGCCATAGCTAGGGCGCTTATTGATGTTGAAGTTGGCACGATCATTCTAAGATTGGGAAATTAAAGAAGCAATTCAATTCCGAGTTCTCAATAGCATGAAAGGCCCCAACATTCAAGAGGAGGTCTATCTCTTAGATGCAATACATCAAATGTCCCAATTAGAAATATCTGAGCCATCAGATGAGTTAGAGAATGTTCTGACTAATCCAGAAGTCGAATTTTCAGCAAATGAATTGGTTCAACAATGTTTGCAACACTTAGAGAAAGCTGAAGAAGCACCGACAACCACCTTTGAGGAGCTTAAATCTGTCACTATTCTAGAAGCAACTGAAACACCCAAGGCTCCTGAGATGAAGACTCTACCAACGTGACTTAAACATGTCTTCTTGGATGAAGAAAAATTATGCCCAGTTATCATCAGTTCCACCTTGACGGAAAACCAAGAAAAAAGGCTTCTTGTTGAGATGAAGAAACATAAGAAAGCCATTGGGTATAAAATAACTGATATGACGGGTATAAACCCAGCTTTATGCATGCATAGACTGCCAATGGTCGACGAATTTAAGCCATCAAGAGAACACCAGAGGAAGCTGAACCCCAATCTTAAAGAAGTGGTTCGCCTTGAAGTCCTAAAATTGCTGAAAGCTGACATAATTTACCCAATTTCAGACTCCCAATGGGTTAGCCCCATCCAAGTGGTTCCCAAAAAGGGATGAACCACTGTCCTGCTAAACGACAAAAATGAGTTAGTTCCCACAAGGATTGTGATGGGGTGGAGGATGTGTATCGACTACAGGAAACTAAACAAATCAACGCAGAAAGATCACTACCCTCTGCCCTTTCTCGACGAAGTCCTAGAACGCTTAGCCCATCAGAAATACTTCTGCTATCTAGATGGTTATTCCGGGTTCTACCAAATCCCTATACACCCGGAAGACCAAGAGAAAACTACCTTTACCTACCCCTTTGGAACCTATGCCTTCAGAAGAATGCCATTCGGGCTGTGCAACACACCTGCTACATTCCAAAGGTGTATGTCTGCCATTTTTGCAGGATTAACAAAATCTATAATGGAGGTATTCATGGATGATTTTTCAGTTTACGGAGATTCTTTCGATAACTTTCTACTCAACCTTGGACAAGTTTTACAACGTTGCGAGGAAACAAACCTCATCCTGAATTGGGAAAAATGCCATTTTGTGGTAATTGAAGGTGTCGTCCTTGGACATAGAGTGAGTGACAGAGGGATTGAGGTGGACAAGGCAAAGATAGATGTTATCTCGAAGTTGTCGCCACCAAAAGATATAAAAGGCGTACGAGCATTCTTGGGTCATACTGGGTTTTACAGAAGATTTTTCAAAGATTTTTCAAAAATAGAAAAACCCATGACCCAACTTCTGACCAAAGACATCGAGTTCAATTTTAATCAAGAATGCTTACAAAGCTTCTCAACTCTGAAAAATTCTTTAATCTCTGCACCCATACTAAGAGCCCCAGATTGGTCACAACCTTTTGAAATCATGTGTGACGCCAGCGATTACGCCATAGGGGTCGTATTAGGATAGAGAATCGACAAGAAACCTTATGTAATATACTATGCGTATAAAATGCTTGATGAAGCACAGAAGAACTACACTACCACAGAGAAGGAGTTCTTAGTTGTCATCTATGCTTTCGAGAAATTCCGCTCTTACTTGATTGGATCCAAAGTCATCGTCTACACTGACCACTCCGCCATACGATACCTAATTCAGAAGCAAGATGCAAAACCCAGACTTATCCGCTGGGTGTTAATGATTCAGGAATTCGATTTGGAAATCCAAGACAAAAGCGGAGTGGAAAACGTCGTAGCCGACCATCTCAGTCGTATCGAAGTCGAAGATGAAGATAAAGTCCCTATCCAAGACTCTCTTCTAGATGACCAACTAATGAAGATTACCAATGGATTCCCCTGGTATGCTGACATTGTTAATTATCTGGCTATAGGAATCATTCATCCTTCCGCTTCCCATCATGACAAGCGGAAATTCCTCCACGATGTAAAGCAATTCTATTGGGATGAACCCTACCTTTTTCGCCTTTGCACAGACGAACTTTTCCATCACTGTTTACCTGAAGAAGAGATTACCCCTATCCTAGAACATTGCCATTCAGGCCCCACTGGGGGGCTCATGAGTGCGAAGAAAACTGCTGTGAAGGTTTTGCAATCAAGTTTCTTTTGGCCAACCATAGCAAAAGACTCCTATGATTTTGTCAAATTTTGCAATAAATGTCAATTTTCTGGCAGCATATCTAAAAGGAATGAAATGCCACTTACCATGTGGCAAGAGATCGAACTTTTTGACGTATGGGGGATAGACTATATGGGCCCCTTTCCTTCTTCATATGGTTTCTCCTACATTCTGGTTACAATAGACTATGTTTCGAAATGGGTTGAAGCTATACCCACAGTGACCAACGATTCCAAACCTGTTATTAAGATGTTTAAAGATATCATTTTTCCTAGATTTGGAGTCCCCCGAACTATCATATCCGATGGAGGGACCCATTTTCTGGAACGAAGCTTTGAAGCCCTCTTAAATAAATATGGAGTTAACCATAAAGTTGCCACGCCTTACCATCCGCAGACCAGTGGTCAGGTTGAAGTCTCAAATAGACAATTGAAGGCAATCCTAGAAAAAACTGTCAATAGACACTGCACTGACTGGTCCACCAAGCTTCCCGATGCCCTTTGGGCTTACCGAACAGCTTATAAAACACCAATCCGGACGACCCCGTTCCGTTTGGTATACGGGAAGTCATGTCATCTTCCACTGGAACTGGAACACAAGGCTTGGTGGGCCATTAAACAACTGAATTTTGATTTCAAAAGTGCCGGAGAAAACAGACAACTCCAATTACAAGAGCTAGAGGAGCTCTGAATGACCGCTTATCAAAGTGCCAGGATTTATAAAGAACAAACCAAAATGTGGCACGAAGACCATATTAAAAGGAAAGACATCGCCATGGGTGACAAAGTCCTCCTTTTCAATTCCAAGCTCAAATTGTTCCACGGAAAACTCCGCACAAAGTGGTTCGGGCCTTTCACAATCAAACATATATACCCGACTAGAGCTATCATAATTGTTGACGACAATGGAGGAGAAAGGACAGTCAATGGCCATCGATTGAAAAAATACTTCACTCCAGCAGATAAAATGCCAAGACAAACTATTGAGATCAGAGATGCCACAACATCATCATAACAACATCAAAACCTCGTAGAGCCAGCGATGTAAAACCCAGGCGCTACTTGGGAGGCAACCCAAGATCTGAGCTTCTTCTTTTATTTTCTATTCTTTTAAGTTACCTTAGGATTATATTATGAAAATATAAAAAATTATATAACCAAAACAAACATAAAAATATAAAAAAAATCAAAATAACCTTAACCCTACCAAACGGTCCTGAAACCATTTGGAGCCAAACGGTCTCGAAACCGTTTGGAATCCAAACGGTCGCTAAACCGTTTGACCTAAGGGTTTCATAAGGTCAAACCCCCCACCGAATCCTATAAATATAACTCCCCCCTCCTTCTTTCTTTCGACTCCAGACCCTCCTTAAACCCTCGCACGAACGACTTTTCTTATTCCTTCTCTACTCTCGAATCCCGCGCAACCTGCAATTCCGGTCCCCTTCGCCGACCATCCCTCCCGGTTCCGCGTGTCCTCACGGCAGTTGCACTCCCATTACCAACGCTCTCGCCATTGATTTCCCACCCACAGCAACAAGGTAGGCGCACCACCATTACCGATGTCCATGGCACCGCCGCGAATCCCTGTTCCATAAAACCATCATCTTTTTCACCTTCGCCATCACCTTTACCTTTGCCGACGTCTATGGTACCGCCGCGATTCTCTTTTCTTTCATACCTACCTTCTTCATCATCGCTGCCACCTCCTCTATCGCCAGCCGCTCCCCACAGTTTCACCTTCTAAATGGTTTCCAAGCCATTTTGGACCAAACGGTCTTCAAACCGTTTGGAACCAAACGGTCCTGAAACCATTTGGGACCAAACGGTCCTGAAACCGTTTGGGACCAAACAGTCTTCAAACCGTTTGGAACCAAACGGTCTTCAAACTGTTTGGAACCAAACGGTCCTGAAACCGTTTGAGACCAAACGGTCCTGAAACCGTTTGGAACCAAACGGTCTTCAAGCCGTTTGGAACCAAATGGTCTTCAAACCGTTTGGGACCAAACGGTCCTGAAACTGTTTGGGACCAAACGGTCCTGAAACCGTTTGGAACCAAACAGTCTTCAAAACTGTTTGGTCTTTTTAAACACCCCTTGCTTTTTGTTAAAACATGAAACTACATAACTCATACAAAATCAATCTTTATGCTAACACATGACTTTCTATTTTTTAGAAATGGGTTCTCCAGTAAAACAACCAACTGGAACTGCTGACAACCCTCACTGGACAATAGAAGAGCTGACAGAGGACCGAGCCAGGCTCCAAAAGATCGTAGACAACTACAACAAAACTGGAAAGGCCCCACCAAAGGTCAACATCCTATCGATTCTGTGTGAAATCGACCGCATCAACAAATGCCTAGCTGAGGCACCTGAAGAAGAAGTGGAAGAAATTTCTTCCTGTGATGATGAAGGCATAGAATACGAGCCACGTTCTGAGGAAGAATCCCCAGTCGAAAAATCCAAGGGGAAACAAAAGGTCCAAGAAGCTCCGACCGCACAACCCTCCAAAAAGCGGGCAAGGAAGCAAGTTCATCCTATCACTGCAAGGGAGCAAACCCTGGCATGAAACATTCCACCAACCACCACCTCCGCTGCCGCTCCCGCCATCATCATTGTTCCTTCTTCCCCCCCATCACCACTACAACACCACCACCAGAAAACCTCTACATACACACCCTTCCCTCCATTGATAAAACCCTAAAACCTACAAAGTATGTCTGCTCCAGCGTACTGCTCAAGATGGGGATCTATGATAGAATTCTCACCTTGCTAGACAACGCCAATCTTTCAAGGCTGTGTTTTGTACCTGAGATCTCCTACACTGAACCTACAACTGAATTCTTCACTTATCTCAATAAAGAACATGTCGATATTATGGATAGATCAAGGGATGGAGGTGACCGTAGGCTGGTCACCAAACTCTTCGGCAGCAAGGTTGTCATAACATAAAATATGTTGAATGAAATCTTTATAGACAACTAGGAGAAGTTCAAGAAAGCCAAAGTTGTTGGAACAGAAAATACTAGTTTCAACAGGCATAACTTTTGGAAATTCCTGACAGGGATCCCAACCTACGAGGCAAAGACATGCAAGGCCTCAAACATACAGTCTGGACTAGTGCGTACTTTACATAAAATTCTTACAGGCACACTCTTCTCCAGGACAGAAGGAGGGAATGCCATAATTTTGGATCTTTTTGTTCTCTGGTTAATTCTACATGGGATGCCAGTCAACATTGGCCGTCATATGATCCAGAAGCTATCCGCTTATGCCCTGGGGAAGGAAATTTGCATGGGGGTCATGTCACATCTATCATCAAATACCTCAAGATGGACAAACCTCTACTAAGATGCACGCAGATAAAGGGCGACATCCTAACAAACGAACAAACTTTGAAAAACTCCTACATCATCAAAGATAAGGATGCAAAGTTATTTTACATCTTCTCTCCTACAGTCAAATCCTCTAGAACCCTGCTACCGCTCTCGGAGCTTGCAGATTACGACAAGGAAAAGCTCCTCTTTACCGACGAGGAGCTTACAAAACTCATATCTACGGTCAAGATACCAGCAAAAAAAGTAAAGGCGGGGAAGACAGAACTTAGCATAACCGCCCTAACAGCTAGGGTAACAAAAATTCCAGTGAAATGACCTTCCAAAAGGCTTTCACAGCAACAACAGCTGTCGGGGACACCAACATCAAAACCACAGCCAGAGCCAGAACCCACCCTCCCCAAAGAACAAATCACCACCTCATCTCTAGACTCCTTCATTATGAGTCTAACCGCTGAGCTTACCACCACCACTTCACCACCCTCCACCTTTCCACAATCCACCACTGTTCCATCTTTCTCCACAACTACACCACCACCTACATCCTCCACTTCACCCATTTTTTCCTCGAGCATCCCCTTCTCTACCACTACGCCCGAATTCACCACCTTCGCATCCATCTCCGCAGTCTTTTCCCCACCACTATCAATCCCACCATTTTCACCAGCAACATCACCACCTTTCCCATCCACCACCACCCCACCACCGCTGGTGACACCATCTATAGTCACCACACAGTTCGCCGAACCATCAAAAATGTCTCTTCTGTAGGACACTACACCCTTTCCATCCAGACCCCAACCACCCCACCCTTCCATAATCGGGGTCCCTTTCACTAATGTCGGTGAGGAATTCGGACGTCAATTCGACACCATCTGAAACCTCCTCACCGACCCTTCTAACATTATGAACTCCATTTTTTATTGTGTGTAGGGACTATCTCAGTAGGTAGCCAAGATCGGCGAACATAACCGTGCCTTGCCAAGCATCCTCTAAGATTTTCAGCAATGACAAGATGTAATGGCCAGGAAAGTTGATCACATCGACAACCACTTCAACAACTTTCCCGAGTTGATCCTTGGGGAAAAAAGGCAGCAAGAAGCGATGGACAAGAAAGTCGATGAGATCTCTACGCAGACTCAACCTCTGCCTGAGACTCTCTGCGAGCTCAAGCAGCACCAAACAGCTCTTAGCACGCACTTGGATAACATCAGCAACACTCTCACACAATTCAGCAATCGCCAAGAGGAGTCGACGAACAATGAAATCCAACAATTACGAGCTACAGTAACAGATCTTACAGCACGACTCCTCTCTATCGAGGACCGATACAAAGATCTCAAGGAAACACACGACACACTGCTCGAAACACACGAGCATGTACAAGTGGCGTTTGACGAGTTACAAACCATCCATCGGCAGTGCAAAAAGACATCACACAAGAAACTCACAGACAAAGCAGCAGCTGACAAAGAAGACGATGATGGAGACAAAGACAACTAAGACTCCTCCACAAATTCTAACAACGATACCACCTCCTCAGATGACAAATCTGATGCCCTAGAAAACGCTGGGGAGGGCCCAAGCTAAGGAGCAGAACCTTCTCAGAAAGGATATCAGGAAGGTGGACATCATCCCAAGTCTACCACCCACAATGAAAATGTAAATATATCATATGGGGACCAATTCCTCGATTACTCTGCCTTGGGATTTATAGGAGAGTTTGCGAAAGATGCGGCCTTTGCTGAGTTCCACCAATGTATTTTAGGAACCAACACAAGCCCACCAGCAACAGCCACTCACCCTTCTTCCGCACCTGGCCAATCAGTGCCCTTTCCCCCAGAACTGGAAGAATCATAACGAGTACGTTTAGATACAGATGAAGAACTCGATTCTGCTTCCGATTCAGATGAATATCTGCAAGGCTATATAGAAGATTTGGAACAACCTTCTTCACCACCTCCGAAGGAGCTTCCCCCGCCACCACCTCTACCGCATAAGATGCACAATTTAGATATGGCGGCCATCTCAACACTAGATGCTCAGGACATCTTTATCCTGAACACTATTGTCGACGATGCTAAAGAAGGGAGAGACATCATCTACCATAATACAAAGACTAAGTGCAAGATGACACGTGAAGATTTCCGCAACATCCTGCGACCACGGTCAATGATGTCAATGGCAATCTTTCGTGTCCTACTTGCCAACTGCATAGAAGTTTATAGAATCTCTAAGAGGCAGCAGCCAGTATTCAACGCCTCACCTTCTCTATCTATCGACTTGTTATACAAAGATAAACGAGCAAAGTCAATCGAGTGGCTACGTGCTGGTTTAGCACAGAGGGCATGATATCTTACCGTGCCATTTCAAGCTTCTGATCATTGGTTGTTTATGATTGTGGACACCGAGGCTCGGGACGCCAAGGTGTACAATTTTTTCACCACTGAGCTACCAGCCGGAACAATAAATTTTGGTTGAGAAGAAGTAGGAGAGGCAAGATGTATACCTTTCCGGCTTCTCAAGCTAATTTGGGCCGCATGCCCGTCCCTATGTCAAGACTGGAGCCAACCATGGTTCCAAATAATAAACCCGCAAGTCCAAACAACTGAGGGATTTGGGGATTGCACTTTTTGCACTATCTGTCACATTCAAGTGCTAAACCAAGAAATCCCCTTTACAAAGCTAATCGCCGAAGATTTTCACTCCCTGCGAGGGCATTACGCCATGGAGCTTATTTGTGATAGAAGGTTCTTCAAGGACCCGACAATGGCACCAGATGACGTCCCCCGTTACCTCTTTTTAGCAATCCAATGTCCGCAACGACGACCTTTGAGACAAACCTTAAAAGAATTGGAGAAAAACAAACAACCAGCCATAGTTCCCGAGCAAAGAAAATGGGACCCGTCCCAATTTGATCTGGCACAGGATAAAGGGGAAACAGATCTTTTGTCAGGGGAAACCATTAGGAGATCTCCATCACAAATGGTGCCCCTATCTGCCATAGAACCCACTTTCCCAGATTTCGACCTCAGTGCAAAAGTCTCTCCGACAATGAACTTCAGCTCATCATGTCAAGGATTCATGCCGAGAAAGATGACCTCATTTTCATGTCCGGTGACATTTTGGTCATGGCAGACACATTACAAGAAACCGTACAGTTTAAAGGGTCTCTATCCGTGAGCTTGATGGCTGCCTATCAATTTCTTATCGGACAGAATCACCCTACAACCTATATGGAATCCACATATATGAAGGACGATCTCCTACAACTAAAGAACTTCGAAACAACTGAAGCACTAATTTCCTATCTACAACATACAACACCGAAGTTTATCATGCTCCCCTTCCTTTATCATGAGCATTGGATGCTTCTGGCAACAAACCTACCCGAAGGAACAACTACTATCTATAACAGTTCTGACAGCCAGTTCAATCCCCGAAAAAAGAGTTATGTAGTGACATCAAAGACGCCCACAGAGGTGGTAGCGAAGGAATGTGCCGACAGACTAATCAATCTTCTAAGTCAGCACACAAGAGCTTACGGCAAAGAACACTTTCATCGCCCATCCTTCAACCACAAATGTCCCCAACAAATTCGGGAATCCAACGACTGCGGCTTCCATGTCCTCTACTGGATGTACACCATCATGGCACTTCAAAGACCAGTAGAGGATATGACAGATGTGGATTACCACACCCTACGTGAAAAGTTTGTAGCTAATCTACTCAGAACACCAGGGGCTAACTCAGGATTAACAGAGGCCTGACTCCCTTGTCCGTGTACTTCTCAACCTATCACTTTGACACTCTGAGCATAGAGTGAATGATAAGTTAGGGGGGAGTACATTAGACAAGGGTGAGGTATCATTTCTATATCTCCATCTTCTCTTTCAATTTCGTACAAAATTTTCTTAGTTTCCCTTACACATTTAGTTTTTGTTTTAAATAATTCACCCAATAAAGAATCTTTGGAATAAAGTCACCCCTGCTAACTCTAGAATCAAGTCAGTCCTCAAGAGAAATAACAAGAATAGAACATAGACATGGAATGGCGAGTTAATAAATCATCTTCACTCAATTTCATGCTTCTGTTTCAATTCTACATCTGACTCTCCATAGGACAACATCAGGGCCGCAATAAGCCAAAACAATCTCAAGGACGAGAGGGACATCAGGTGACATCCAAATCATGAAGCTTTGCAAGTGGACCACTAGTAGAAACCAAATAAGTGCATGTCAAACAACTCTAAGAACATTTTTCTTCTCTCCAAATAAAAGAGGCTTGGCCGCCCAAATCAAAATCCCTAAATATCCAAATCCCAAGCCTGTGAGTTTATGACTAAAAGCCAGAGTGTTGAATAAAACCATGAGAGTTGTGCCATAAATAAGCATCCATATGAAGAACCCACAATGGTCTCGCCCGGTCAGTACATTCAGCTGCCCTCACAAAGGCAGATGTGTCGTGCCCGGTAGTGAAACCCTAAGGTATCTAAATATATGAAAGGTTGATAAAGGACTCACCCGACCAGTACATTCAGCTGCCCTCAAGAAGGCAGATGTATCGTGCCTGGTAGTGAGATCCTAAAAGCATAGACAACCCCTTCCCCACTTGAAGGGGGAGTTATACACTAAGCCTTTAGCCAACCCTCATACCCACTCTAGTTTCTGGTAGGATTTTCAGAGGAGTATAAAACTGATTATAGTCAACGACATGCACCGAATAAAAAAAAGTGGTCCCAATGCGGGCTAAGATATGGAAGAAACCTGAGATCCAAGCAACTCGCAATACCTGAACGAGTTAAGGCAAATAGCTCCGATACAACCTTAGGAGATCTCAGGTTTAGAATTGAAACAAGAGTATGGAAATCTTAACTGAATAAAATTGCCTCGCCATTACATGCCTCAGCTCTATCTAACTTGAGGACAAGCTAGACTCTAAGTTGGGGGGGTGATAACCTCCAATTTTGTGATGTTATCTTAGTAATATTCTTCAGTATTCCACACTCTTTCTCAAATAAAGTAGACAAAATCTCTAACTATTCTCTTTTACTGCAAACATACTGTTAGATTAACCTTTCTCCTTTTTACTTACAGAAAAAGCCACAAAAAAATCACAAAAGACTCAAACGGTCCCAAGACCGCATGGACTCACACAGTCCCAAGACCGCATGGACTCACACGGTCTCAAGACCGCGTGGACTCACACGGTCTCAAGACTGCATGGAGTCATATGATCCCAAGACCGCATGAAGCCAACCAGTCTCAAGACCGCATGAAGCCAACCGGTCTCAAGACCGCATGAAGCCAACCAATCTCAAGACCGCATGAAGCCAAACGGTCTCAAGACCGCATGGAGTCATACGATCTCAAGACCGCATGGAGTCATACAATCTCAAGACCGCATGGAGTCATACGATCTCAAGACCGCATGGAGTCCAAACGATCTCGGAGTCCAAACGGTCTCGGGGTCCAAACGGTCTCGGGGTCCAAACGGTCTTGGGGCCCAAACAGTCTCAGAGTCCAAACGGTTTCCAAGACCGTTTGAACCCAAAATTACCAAACCGTTTGGACTTCACTTAAGGCCTATAAATAAGACCCAAGGGGTCCTCCCAAAAATCAAGTTTTCAGACACCCAGAGGCTGCCTCCATCACTCCAGAGCTATTCCAACTTCCATCCTCCGCCTGAAGGCTGCCGGTATGAGATCCAAGTTCCATCTTGAAGTTGCTTTCTCTCTCTCCACCCAAGAAGGTGGGAAGCGGAGATCTCATCATCAAGTTGTTGGGTTTTAGGGGAGGCAGAGAAGGCAGCGGAAACAAAAATTTTCTCCCCCAACCCAGAACAAGGAAACACGTCAACATCTATACAATAGGAAAGGATGGTTTGTGGAATCATACCTTGTCCCGAGGCTTGCTCGGCGACAATACCTCACGCCTTGCGCGGTCTTCAACTCCAGTATTATACGGTGTCTGTGCTGCTCCTGGTCGCACCGGGACTGACGACTCCTGGTCACACCAGACTGTCGGTTTGACAGTTGTCATCCTGAGCGGCAAAAACCTCCCACCTCTGAAGTAGTCCACACGGACCACCTGGAACTCCACACTCCTTGTCCCAAAAGGAGTTGGAAGGATTCGCACCCTCCTGTTGACATAATAGTCATCAACACACTCTCCTGTTGCCAGTTGCAACTGCAATTGTCTTTCCCTTGCTACGCCTCCCTTTGCGGGTAGCACTTGCTCGGGCTCTCTTTCAGTTACCAAAACCAGAGAGAATGACAACTTTGCAGAGCAACTGGTTGCACTGAGTTGTACTTTTAGAAGCCCCCAATACCCCTATTTGTATAGGAGGGTCATGGGACAGGGTTTTCTATCCCGGGCAATATGGGACTAAAGCAGGAGTAGAAGGGATTGAGATTTTCCACCAAAAACAACCAACTCGCAACCTGAACTGATCGTTTCATTTCTGAAACGGTCGGTTGGGGATCTGATCCGGTCGGTTGACACTCAACCGATCGGTTGGGACCCATGAGCCGGTCAGTTCACTTTCTGAACCAGTCGGTTCGTGGTCCTGACAGTTCCCGATTGACTTTCCAACTTTTGTTTCTAATTGGTATCAAATATCAATCCTTGTTCCAATCAAATTAGGCAAGTGAAACGAAAGGAAAATTCTCACCAATCCTACTTTCCCAACTTGCCCGGTTGCAACAGTTGAACCGATCATTTCAACACTTGAAGCAATCGTTCACCCTGTCCTTGAGCCGATCGACTCAACACTTGAGCCAACCGGTTCACCAAGCTCAGCCGATCGATTCATCACATGAGCCGATCGGTTCATCACATGAGTCGATCGGTTGGGAGTGCAGATTGTGCAGAATCAGTCAATTGCGATTTCAATCAATTTGATACTCTAATCAATCTGTCCAACACCTTGTCACTATGATTTTGAGCTATCAATCAATTGAGTGTTTAATTGAACTACTAAACTCCTTTAGTAATCAATCTAAACATTGCTTGTGGACAAAACTCCTCTTCCAAGTTAAATCCTATGTGCGTGACCTTGTAGGTCCATTTCACGTTGGCAGTGAAAGTCCATAACACTTATTTCTTCACAAGCAAAGAGAGGTGCCTGGTCACACATCAGTGCTACCCAAGTGAAAGTAGAAAGTTGGAGAACAAATTTCAATCCTACAATCCGTGAATGGTGTTACAGTGAATGTATAATTCCTTTGTCGCTGATATCTCGAATGAACTCGAGGCATGGAACAGTCATCCTGTCAACATTCATTCACTTTCTTGATCTCAGAGTAGATTGGAAGAGATATGTATGACATCAATATCACATACTGATTCACACATGTGTGCGCATGCCTATTACAATCCTACTCATCAAGTGGCCTTGGATATCAAACTCCCTCAGGAGGGACAAATCCCATATCTATCACTCACCCCTCAAAAGCCCCATGTGTCAAAGACACCCAATCATCACCTTTATAACAACCCATGTTTCAGGACTGTGTTTGATGATGTCAAAGTGTGCCCAACGACATATGTTGAGTGTAGTGATTTCAGGTCAAAGAATCACACTCACCACCATCACTGTGAGTACTGACTGTGACTACCATGTCATGGTTCCATGTGTCAAACTCATAGTGGGTCTGTCCGGTACACTTGTTCTCTAACAAGTACCTATGTGTTTGGTTTGATATCTCTATATCATGACTAATGAGATTCTGTCATCAACCAACACCACAATCTAGTCCTGTGTGTCATTGCTGTCTATCTACCTTCCACAATGACATCCGACTAGGGACATAACAAGAATGTACAAACTCTTAGCATCCGTATGATCTCATCGCTCAGGTCCTGAACCTGAAGGAATACGTCATTGAGTATTGTCATTCTCTAGACATTCAATATGTTCTATCACTATCTCATATGACTGAACCAGAAAGAATTGGAAGCTTGTCTTTGATGTTTATCAAATCAATCTTAATGTATCCCACCAATCATCCCATGATTGGCTCTCAGGGCATACATACCAATAGACTCCCACTTGCACTGCGAGCCAATCACCCTTGAATCATATTCATAGTGATCTTCAAACATGTCCCACATGTTACTGTGCTCTAGTGCGAACATAGTGAGTAATGGCAACACCTTGCCAATGTCAGTGTAAAATGCATGTCTCACATTTCTTCACTGTACGTCACATGTATGAGATGGAGTTTCCGTAATATGCAATCTAGTATTCATTTGCTAACTTTTAGCCACATTGCATGATCAAGGATTCCATACTTGTCATCAACGAGCGGAATATCTATAAGTTCATCTCATGAACTTCCAGATCCATATAGTATCCACTGTTGTTTTCTAACATATAGATACTCGGCATTTCCTTTTAAACAGCTTTATTGGAACACTTCCAATTATCAACAAACTTTCACTTTTATATATCCTATATATATTTTGCGATTAATTTTCTATCCTTTTCGGAAGTTCGCATCAATGTAACTCTTTACATCAAACTCTTCCTTATATCCATAGAACTAGTACTTCTCAAGTACTTATCAAGTTCTTATGGTTTCCAGTAACCCTTATGGTAAGTAGACAAACACCCTCTCATCATGTCCCACATACGAGTTATCAGGATGAGCACATCATATTGTCATGTCCTACATACAAGATGATGAATGCATTTTGTTCTTGCCATGACGATACATGCAAGACAATGGGATGATTACATGATAGATCCATATCTATTCTTAGTGTTCCCATTCTTCATAAGAATTGACACTTGGCCATGGGATACTAACTCCATGTAACATGGACAAGTTTTCTCCCACTGAATCTGTGCATACTGAACCCTTCAGTACAGATTGCCAATGTATGCTTTCTCCTTTTAGGTCAAGATGTTTTCGAGAACTATCTCTATAGATCTATATTCCTATCACATAGGAAACATCTCTATCTTCCTTAAAGATAATTTCCACTTTTTGATTTCCATTCTTGAACATTTCCATTTCACATCAACATGTGGAATGTGAATACGCTCCCACTAAATCACAGATCTCTTCTTTATCTTTGACATATCAGTAGAACCCTTTGACTATATCATCAAAGTAAAGATCCAATTCTGAGTTTCTTGTACTCAATCAATCACATTGATTAGTCCATTGTAACTTATAGACTTCATTTGCATTAGTAGATTCATAAACCTTATAGGTTGTGTCACGTAAACATCCTTGTTTTATTCCTCATAGGAATGTGGTTTTAGTATCCATATGCCAAATGTCTTAGTCATTAAGTTGCAATCAACAAGCATCATCCTTCTCAAAATGTTATCCATGTGTCTTAACACTTAAGACTCATTTGCACTTATGGATTTCATCCAATGAGTGCTACCATCAAGGTCATACCTTATGGTTCACATGGATGTCATTTAGGATGTAATGGTCATAAACCATAACTCAAAATTCGGTTCCTCATATTCATCTAGATAGTTGACTCATCACATGAATAACTCATCACATAGATAATTGAGGTGTATCCGTCAAGGATATAACAACTCACAACTCCTTGTGATTCTTAATGTCCTTTATTAGTGTGAGGTATTCTTTTATTAAGAAGAATTCAGTTATTTGATAATCATTCTCTAACTCCTTAGAGTATGATTCCTTCTTGATTTAGACATCACCATGCCTTAATCATGAGTTCACTATGATACATTATCATAATCACTCATAAGGATCTCAAACATTTGGTCCAAGTGTTTCATTCATTGATCTCATCAAGAATTAACACTTTACCAAATTTGCACTTCATCTATGATAATCTTGAACACTTCAAGATGTTCATATTGGTATTTCTTTAAACACCTTTTGAAGTATTAGCATTTACTCCAATAGGTATGCAAATACATCACATGTATTATACCTAATTGGATAATCATTCTCCCACTACCATTAGTGAAGATTGATTAATCATGTATAAGAGATTCATGTCTCTTACTGGTTCTCTAACCAAAAGAGTCTAGATTTATCCATCACATGGAAACTAGAAATGAATTTCTCAAGATTGATGCTAATTTGATTGTTTGAGTTATTAATAACTTTAGGTATCATTTTATCTTATGCATATCAAATACCACAAGATAAACAAGGCATTGCCACAAAGATCATATCTTTAAGATTGAAACATCAACTTTATTAATTGCCATCATTGTCATACAATATGCAAAAATAAAGTGTTTCTATCAATTGGCAATATATGAAATAGCAGTTCTCAACTCTATTTCGTGGCCTTTAGGCTGAAATAAACTAAAAGATACTCCTATCTATGGCAGCAACACCTGCTCCAATGATGGGTACTTCTTTCTTGGTCCTTTCACAAAGGCCATCACTTCTTTGCAGATCTTGCATATCATATATGATAGATCCATATCTTGGTATCATATACCTCAGATAAAGAAGCGGTTCATTTCATGATACCTTAGGTGGAGATCTCCATACCCTCCTTTCATCTTCTTTTGTTCTTCCAGATATTGAGGGAAATTCCCTCATACACCCTTTCCCCATGTGCCTTGAGGCTAAAGACGGCTTGGATTGCTGGCTAACATCAGAACACTTCTTTGCTTTGCCATTGTCCTTGCCTTTAAGATTTACCTTTTCTTTGATCACATCAAAGATTATGGTTTGTCTTTCTTCATCTTTGCCTCTACTATCCTCAACATGTCCAACAACTCTGTCAACGCTTGTCAAAGTTGTATCTTATCATGAATTGTATGATTCTCGCAACATTTGCAGTATCATACCAATAGCCAACTCTTGGCTCAGAGGGAATCCTTCTTAGTCAGGTCTTTCCACATACCCAATCATATTGAGTGTGTGAATACCTTATTGGATCTCCTTCTGTCATGACATACTAGGACAATGTCTTGGAGACATCAAATGTCTCATGTTGTCTCTGTAACTCATAGTTCAGAGAACACAACATCAAGCACTCCTCATCAATGTCATCCTCAGTATGCTTCCATAAGCATACTTTCATCCATTGATGTGGTGGGATCAAGTTCCTCTGGTCTTGGTATAACTAGGACTTAGAGCTTTCGCTCTTTGATTGATAACACTTCTCATCATCCTAACCAGTCGTGGAATTATTCCCATTTCATTTGTTGGTCTAAAAGACCGATCGCAAATAAAGTGATTATTGTTGATTAACCATTTATTTTAACAAAAGGAAATATATGCAATTTTAGTCCAAAACTCTTTTGACTTATTTGAATGATTTGAAAAGTTGACGATAAAAATTAGGCCTTTAATTAATTATCGCTCCCACTATTTTACTTCAAATTGATAGCCCTCACCATCAATTCGGAAGATTGCAGCGTACAACCTTCTAGTGGGCAAGATCTTGAAATCCTCTAAGTCATGGACCAGCTAGGGATGTCACCCACAACTTAGATCTCTCAGGTAGGCAACTCTTGCCAATTGCATCATATGCAACTCTTGATAAGATGTCATATGCAACTCCATGCCATGATCATCTCCATGCCTCAAGGTGCTAGATCCTATCTAGGTCACCTTGTTAAGTCTGACCCAAAGCAAACACGATGAATATGCACCCTGCTAGGGCAGATCCACACATTCATCCTTCACGCTTCCACGAGATAGACGGTGCACCACGCTAGGGCATGCCCACACTTAGTCGATCAAGCTTTTCACGTGTGTCGCATTTGGAAGGCATCTAAAACTTAATATTTAATGAGGGATTTGGTTTTATATACATATACATATCCAATCACCACAATATATAGTACGTATCATATACATGCTATATCCCACAGAAAACATGCAAAATGATAAAAGCAATGATTATGGCCATCCTAATGTGATTCCTTGAGCCAAGAGGAATCACGGTCATATAGGTCTACATCACATGCAACCTGTACAAGATGAACTATGTGCCTTGCCTTCTGAGTTGATCAACTCATCATATGAATGATATGCTCTCTCTGGCCAGTCGTCTGGGTGCCACCAGCCGATCGGTTGGCTCCTCCAACCGATCGGTTCGCCTGGTCGTCGTGCATCTCCTTCTGGCCGCCATCCGCTCATCTCGCTCCTCGAACCATTCATCAACCGATCAGCTCACTCCTTGAACCGATCGTCTGGAACGCCAACCGATCGGTTCACGCCTTGAGCCGACCGTCTCAGCTGTCGTCAGATGTCCTCCGTTCTTTGACATAATAGGAAATAAAATCTATCCTAATTTTACATTGCTTAAAAGGGAAACCCCGAGTTACATTCGGGGGGGATCAAAGGTAGGAAAGAATCTCGAATTATTTTGAGTTACATCAGGAACAGGAGAAGGAAGATCGGTGCGCAGACCGAGATGCAAGCAACCACAAACAACCATACAGAGATAGGGTTTATTGGCCATAAACACACTATACATCCACCACAAAACTCGTTTAAGGGTGACGCGTATCGAGTGCATTAATAATACATATCATATATGTAATTGGGATTTGTGGATTTAGGATTGGACATGCATAAAGCCAATTTTATTCACATCGTATGCAATAAATAAAGGAGACAAACCAAAATCGATCATATTGATATTACTAAAATATAGAGCAGTTGACATGGCTCTTATACCACTGTTGGGTTTTAGGGGAGGCAGAGAAGGCAGCGGAAACAAAAATTTTCTCCCCCAACCCGGAACAAGGAAATGTGTCAACGTCTATACAATAGGAAAGGATGGTTTGTGGAATCATACCTTGTCCAGAGGCTTGCTCGGCGACAATACCTCGCGCGTTGCGCGGTCTTCAACTCCGGTCTTGTACAGTGTCTGTGCAGCTCCTGGTCGCACCGGGACTGACGACTCCTAGTCACACCAGACTGTCGGGTTGACAGTTGTCCTCCTGAGTGGCAGAAACCTCCCACCTCTGAAGTAGTCCACACGGACCACCTGGAACTCCAAACTCCTTGTCCCACAAGGAGTTGGAAGGAGTCACACCCTCTTGTTGACGTACTAGTCACCAACACACTCTCCTGCTGCCAGTTGCAACTGCAGTTGTCTTTCCCTTGTTGCGCCTCCCTTTGCGGGTAGCACTTGCTCGGGCTCTCTCTCGGTTACCAAAACCGATCGGTTGGGACCCATGATCCGGTCGGTTCACTTTCTGAACCGATTGATTCGTGGTCCTGACCAGTTCCCGATTGACTTTCCAACTTTTGTTTCTAATTGGTATCAAATATCAATCCTTGTTCCAATCAAATTGGGCAAGTGAAATGAAAGGAAAATTCTCACCAATCCTACTTTCCCAACTTGCCCGGTTGCAACAGTTGAACCGATCGTTTCAACACTTGAAGCAATCATTCACCCTGTCCTTGAGCCGATGGACTCAACACTTGAGCCAACCGGTTCACCAAGCTCAGCCGATCGGTTCATCACATGAGCCGATCGGTTGGGAGTGCAGATTGTGCAGAATCAGTCAATTGTGATTTCAATCAATCCGATACTCTAATCAATCTGTCCAACACCTTGAACACTATGATTTTGATCTATCAATCAATTGAGTGTTTAATTGAACTACTAAACTCCTTTAGTAATCAATCTAAACATTGTTTGTGGACAAAACTCCTCTTCCAGGTTAAATCCTATGTGTGTGACCCTGCAGGTCCATTTCACGTTGGCAGTGAAAGTCAATAACACTTATGACTTCACAAGTAAAGAGTGGTGCCTAGTCACACATCAGTGCTACCCAAGTGAAATTAGAAAGTTGGAGAACAACTTTCAATCCTACAATCCGTGAATGGTGTTACAGTGAATGTATAATTCCTTTGTCGCTGATATCCCAAATGAACTCGAGGCATGGAACAGTCATCCTGTCAACGCTCATTCACTTTCTTGATCTCAGAGTAGATTGGAAGAGATATGTATGACATCAATATCACATACTGATTCACACATGCGTGCGCACGCCTATTTCAATGCTACTCATCAAGTGGCCTTGGATATCAAACTCCCTCAGGAGGGAAAAATCCCATATCTATCACTCACCCCTCAAAAGCCCCATGTGTCAAAGCCACCCAATCATCACCTTTATAACAACCCATGTTTCAGGACTGCGTTTGATGATGTCAAAGTGTGCCCAATGACATGTGTTGAGTGTAGTGATTTCAGGTCAAAGAATCACACTCACCACCATCACTGTGAGTACTGACTGTCACTACCATCTCATGGTTCCATGTGTCAAACTCACAGTGGGTCTGTCTGGTACACTTGTTCTCTAACAAGTACCTATGCGTTTGGTTTGATATCTCTATATCATGACTAATGAGATTCTGTGATCAACCAACACCACAATCTAGTCTTGTGTGTCATTGATGTCTATCTACCTTCCACAATGACATCCGACTAGGGACATAACAAGAATGTACAAACTCTTAACATCCGTATGATCTCATCGTTTAGGTCCTAAACCTGAAGGCATACGTCATTGAGTACTATCATTCTCTAGACATTCAATCTGTTCTATCACTATCTCATATGACTGAAATAGAAAGAATTGGAAGCTTGCCTTTGATGTTTATCAAATCAATCTTAATGTATCCCACCAATCATCCCATGATTGGCTCTCAGGGCATACATACCAACACAAACAACCTGTGAAGACTGAAGATCATCAATCTCTCTCTCTCTCTAAGGGGTTGACTTTCCTCTCTCCTTTGTGGGGATGACGCTCTCTCTCTCTCTCTTCTCACCTCCTTCTTTGTCCTAGCTATGAGCGAGTAGTCTCTTTCACTAGGGTGCGGGGAGTAGCCCCTCTACCCATGGTTTCATTTCATGTAATGTAATCCATAGTTTGCAATATATAGTTGCTTTCTTTTCAGTTCAACATCAATCGTTTAATGAATGTTTGTTGCTTGATCACCAACTTGTGTTATCTTTTATCTTTTAGTATGAATTGTCTATGTTTGTACTACTAGATTTGAAACTCGATTGAATGTTGGTTCTTGATGCACGTATCCACCATGCATCTGTTTCGGTATCTAGGAGTGTTTTTCAAGAAGTGGAGTAAACTCACTTACCATCATTGTACTTCCATACTATGAAATGGAATCAGTTGACGTATGGAAAATACAACCTTGATAAGTCGAGGAACACACTTTGTGAAGGGAATGATGCAAAGTAGTTGACCATTCGTTCGGGGATGGCTGACTTTGCAACATTCCCGCACTTTTCGTAGTTAGTTCTCCGAAAGGAAACTAAGTCTACAAAGATACTAACTGTTTTAACTCTTGTTGCTGGTTATGCTTTATATAGCATGTTTTGATCCATGTGTAGTGGCGGTGAAAACCGATCACACCCTAGTGGCTCCTTATCATTGTTTAACATCCTTAGATCTACTTGCTTGCTTTAATTTACATGCTCTTAGTCTAAAAACAACCAAACCAACCTTTTGATTTAAATACCAACTATTAAGAGTTTAAGTGAGGTTCTAACATTTTTCATCTTGTTGTTCCCAACAAGACCGTTGTCCCGTAGATTCGACCCTTAACTATACTATGATAAGACTTCCACGTATCTTAGCATACGTGGGGGGAGTTCTCAATCTAGTATAAGTAAGGCTAAACTTAAAGACTTACCATCTTTAGGATTTTTAGTGGTGCACGCAATTCCACGTAAGTGGAAGCTCCATCAGCTAGTTCTAAAAATGGTCCCTCTTGAAGCTTTGCTTCGAATAAGGAAGGTATAATGATTAAAAATTACATAGAAAAAGAAACTAGCCGACTAGGTAAAGGCTTTGATTGAAAAAGAAGCGTCAAAACATCATCAAGATTCTATACAGAACTACTTTGAAAACTTGTATTTTTTTTTAAATTTTTGGTCAAAACTGCAAAGATGGAATCTTAAGTCTGAAACAGATGGGTGTAGGTGGGATGTAAAGTATGTACCACCCACCCTCAACCCCTAACTTAGAAATTTGTTCACCCAAGAAAACTCTAAATCCAAGATGAAGGGGAAAAATTGTGCCGGTGGGACCACCAGATGTGGTTGCGTTCCTCTCAACAATGTGTCCTCCATCTGAAATCCCAAAAATGAAAACTATCGGAACTTAAGATTGCATCTTGTGATGCAATATCTACTACGTGCAAAATTTTCTAATTCAAAACTGAAACGTAAAAGCTAAGTTAAGGATAAGTTTGCCCATCAACAAGCACCTTTGTTTTATGTCGTTGGCTCGACATGTTTCCTTCAATTTTCCGGTAGATACATTGGTTTGGAAAGATTCAGCAATGTTTCAATGCTAGTATCAGTTGTGGTGAAATATCTCTTCAAGCATTGGCCATTTGCCACAAAATCAACTAACTGTTCACTCCATAAAACAAAAGCACAATGTGGGTAGATGCTCTTGACAAGGTATGGTCCAGACCAGTGGGAACAAAGTTTCCCTGGGAACAATCTCAGTCTTGAGTTAAACAGTAGAACTTCGTCTCCCACTTGTATGTCCTTCCTTTTTAGATGACCATCATGCCATACCTTTGTGTTCTCTTTGTAAATTCGAGCACTTTCATAGGATGTCATTCGAAGTTCTTCTAGCTCCTGAAGTTGCAGAATCCTGGCTTGGCCAACTTTCTTCATGTCAAAATTCAGTTGTTTGATTGCCCACCAAGCTTTCTGTTCAAGTTCTCCGGGAAGGTGGCATGATTTGCCATAGATTAATCTAAATGGTGTTGTCCCAAGAGGAGTCTTAAAAGCAGTTTGGTAGAGCCACAAGGCATCATTGTTTTTTAATGACCAATCCTTTTGATTGTGGCCTACTATCTTTTCCAGGATAGCTTTGAGTTGGTGGTTTGAAACCTCTACATGTCTACTGATTTGCGGATGGTAAGGGGAAGCTACCTTGTGCGTAATACCATATTTTCTCAACAGCACATCAAAGCTTCTTTCTAGAAAATGAGAACCTCTATCGGAGAACTCCAAAATGGGGAAAAATAATATCTTTGAACATTTTGATGATAGGTTTTAAATCTCTGGTGACAGTTGGTATGGCCTCTACCCATTTAGAGATATAATCCACCACAACCAGAATGTAGCAAAATCCATGTAAGTATGGGAATGTGCCTATGTAGTCCACTCCCTAAACGTCGAAGATCTCGATTTCTTGCCAGAGCTTGAGGGGCATCTCATCTCTTTTTGTAATGCTACCCACCCTCTGAAATTTGTCACATGATAAAACAAAGTTTTAGGCATCCTTGGATATGGTTGGCCAAAAGAAGCCACATTGAAAAACCTTCAAAGCAGTTTTCTTAGAACTCATATGGCCTCCAACAGGGCCTAAGTGGCATTGCTCTAGAACAAGTTGAGTTTCTTCCTTGGCGATACAATGTCTGTAGAGACCATCATCACAGATCTTGAAGAGGTATGGCTCATCCCAGTGATATTTTCTCACATCATTCTTGAATTTCTTTAGAGAATTGTCGATGCATTCAGAGTGGATGACACCGGCTACAAGGTAGTTCACATAGTCTGAGTACCAAGGAGTGGCTTCTGAGACTTTCATGAGATGGTCATCTAGAAGAGAGTTGTTGATTGGGATCTACTCAGTTTCCAGAGTGTGGATACGACTGAGGTGGTCTGTCACAACATTTTATGTGCCTTTCTTATATCTTATCTCAAGATAAAATTCTTGTAATAGGAGAATCCATCTGATTAGCCTAGGTTTTGCATCTTTCTTTTCTAGGAGGTTACAGATTGCAGCATGATCTATGTAGACAATGACCTTGGAATCGATAAGGTAGGATCTGAACTTGTCAAATGCATAAAAAACTTCTAAAGTTCCTTCTCGGTAGTTGCATAGTTCCTTTGGGCTTCATCAAGGGTCTTATATGCATAATATATGCCTCAATGTTTCTTTTCTATATACTGGCCCAAAACAGCACTGACTGGGCAATCACTGGAGTTGCACATTATTTCAAATGTGTGCTCCCAACCTAGAGCTCTGATGATGGGAGTTGATGTATGGGCATGCTTGATATTGTTGAAACTCTTGATACATTCTTCGTCAAAATGGAAATCAACGTATTTTAGTAATAAATTCTTCATAGGCTTGGTTATCTTAGATAAATCCTTGATAAACCTTCTATAAAAGCCTACATGACCAAGGAATGCACAGACCTCTTTTACATTAGTTGGGAGATTGAGTTTAGAAATCACTTCGATCATTGTCTTGTCTACTTCAATCCCTCGATTGCTGACCCTATGTCCAAGGACAATGCCTTCTTTTACCATAAAATGACATTTCTCCCAATTTAACACTAGATGTGCTTCTTCGCATCATTTGAGTACTAGGGAGAGGTGCTTCAGACATTAGTCATATGAATCTCCATATATGGAGAAATCATCCATGAAAACTTCCATAATGGTTTCAGTGAGTCTAGCGAATCTGGCTGTCATGCAATGCTAAAAAGTAGCAGGGGCATTGCAAAGCCCGTAAGGCATCCTTCTAAAGGTGCATGTCCCAAAGGGGCAAGTGAAAGTTGTCTTCTCTTGGTCATCTGGATGTATGGGCATTTGATATAATCCAGAGTAACTGTCGAGATAGAAAAAATATTCCTAGTGAGCCAATCTCTTTAAGACCTGATCTAGAAAAGACATCGGAAATGATCCTTACGCGTGGCCTTATTTAACTTCATGTAGTCGATACACATCCTCCAGCCAGTCGTTGTTCGAGTGGGAAGGAGTTCATTATTCTCATTCTGTATCATGTTAGTTCCACCTTTCTTTGGGACAACATGTATGGGACTTACCCATGGCGAGTCAGATATAGGATAGATGATTCCCGTAGTGAGAAGTTTAATGACCTCAAGGTGGACTACTTCTTTCATATTTGGATTAAGCTTTCGTTGATGTTCGATAGTTGGCTTGTGGTCTTCCACCATGGGGATCTTGTGCATACAAAGCGCTTGACTGATCCCGATGAGATCGCTCATGTTGTAGCCGATAGCTTTTCTTCTTTCCCTTAATTCTGTTAGGAGTTTATCTTCTTACTGGGACGTTAGATCAAAATTTATGATAACTGGACAAACCTTGAGATCATCCAAAAACATATAGTTCAGTCCCTCACGTAGGGGCTTATTTTTGGGGGCCTCTGGCTTCTCACATGGCTCTTCAGTTACATTCACAGCCTTGATGTAAATACCCAATCTTAACGATCAAATATTTACAAAATAATATCACAATCATAAACAATCTTTATTACATTCATGCTTTTACATCAGAGTCGTGGAAGCCTTAAACATAATATTACAAGATTGAGAATAAGAACTGGTCCCTATCTAATCTTCAACAGAGGACAACTCCTGCACGTCTCATCTATTTCTTCTTTGTATCACCTGTCCATGAGTTCCAAGAGGAACAAAACCACACATGGACCCCATTGAAGGGAAATAAAGGTCAACTAGGATGGTACTAAATCCATTATTGAGCTATTTTTTTAAAATAAAGAGTTATGATATTAACTTTAGGTAAGATTGCTTGGTGGACTATGGAGATAACACAAGAATAGTCTAGATACCATGCTACTTACAAAAAGATACAATAATTCAAAGAGGCAACTAGAAAATGATAAAGAGATACCAGAATCAAGATTTCAAAATGGAACACTTTTTCATTAAACTAGTATCAAGATATCCAATTATTCAAAATGCAAAGATTTATCTATTGGCAAAATCAATCTAATATTTTTTCTTCTCCAGTGGCTAGGTGCCTAATGTTCTCCCCTCTATGAGAGAACGACACTTCTCCTGTGGGAGTAACCAGTACTGGGGGATCTCTAATTGTCCCTTATCCACTGCGCAGGGTTGGGGGCCGTGACCTGCCAAAACTAGTGAGCCAAAGCTCTTAATCAATATTTCGAATTTTTGTGCCAATATCAAAATCTAACAATATTTTAATTTCTCCATGATGTTCAATATTCAAAATCTAGTCATGGTGAACTTCAACAATAAGAGAAAGACTAACAACAATATTTATTCACCAGTTTGTAAAACTTTTATATTTGAAACCCAAGAGGGAGGCAAATAGTTCAACAACAGAATAGAGAATTTAGTACCTCGAATTATTCAAATCTCCATGGATTGCTCAATCATAACAAGGCTCCAAGAAGAATAATCTACAAATTTATATAAGGGTGTTATCATTTGGCTTGGAATCAACGATTTGTTCATTTTTTTTCTATTTAGTATTTTCTTTCCCATCTAGTATTATTATCATTCCATGATTCTTTTATTCTCCTTATTCATAACCAAGTCATACATATAATCAATTTTACACACTCAATTGGTTTTATCCACATTTTTTATAGATTAGTTCTTAACTTATTATTCTCTCCTTTTCACTAATACCCATCAAAATGACACATATAATTGGATCTTTGTGTCAATATGAATATGTTATATCTCCTACACATGCATGTGCTTAGTTACTTAATGTATTGTCCCTTACTGATGTGTTTTATCTCGTACACGTTACTTAATGTATTGTCCCTTTTGATCATAATGGTTATTTCTTTGTACACATGTATTAGAGTATTTATTACTCTTGTTTATAATATATAAAATTCATATTTCACAAAATACTACTTATGTCTACGTTCCTACATATAGTTTTAGAACAAAATAGTTTTTATGATTGGTAGAAAACTTAGGGTAATCTGAGTTAGGGTTTTCATCATATGATTTCTCCATATGTATATTTCTTAACATCCTTATCATTATACCTTTTCTTCTATGCTAGGTTGAAAATGATATGGTATGATAAGTATACTTACCATAATGTAATCCTTGGGAATTTCATTAATCTTTTATACTTCCTCATGCTTGGTCCTAATAAGTATACCTACTATAGTTTGTATTATACCCATGGTATATGGATAAAATAAGACAAATATAAATATGTAGGTCATCATATGTTTAAATAATTTCAATTTGCATCCTACCCATAGCAGCGTCATGCATGTATGTGTTTATCTTACTTCATTACATCTAGTCATGTATATTACCTATGACATATGTACTTAATAAGGCTAATCTACATGGAGTTCATCATGTGCATGCATGACTACGGTTTATTAATCATTGAATCATGCATATGTATATCTTACTTTATTTCATTAACAGGTCTGGAGATCAGATCCCATGCATTCTTACCCCAACCAATCTCGTATTTAGTTTCTCTATTACGATCAACTAGTAGGAGATCAGAGCAGTTACCTCCTAGGGTGTCGGTGTTTTCAGTCGTGTTCTTGTTGGATAGTTGACCCCGTCGTAGTCTTGGCTGCTATTGCCGGTGGCCACCAAATTGACACTGGCAGCACAATTAAACACGGTTCGTCGGATCACGTAGAGAGTGGCCTTAGACTTGTAGCTATGGCGTCGATGGCGTCAGGGTGCTGTTCTACATAGATGCAGTCTGCCAGGGTTGCGTCTAGAGATGGAGGTTGCAGCGTGGCTGGTGGTGTCTGGTTATTAGGGAAGCCCGGCAATTAGGAGAAGCGGTGGTTGTCATTCTGCGGTCCTGCCCAGACCTACGACGCTACAAGTGAGGGAGGCCGAGATCAGAGAAGCCGCTCATTCAGGCTAGGTGCCTAGGTGTTGACGACGGTAGAGGGGGATCAAAGAAAGGTCTGTCATTGCTGGCACCCAAGGGCGGCTGATGAGTTAAGGAAAGAGGCGGTGGTGCTGTGATCGCTAGGTGGAGGTGTCGCTTCGTCGAATGGTGGTGGGCAATATGGAAAATCTGTATAGAGGTCACGGTCGTTTCTTGATCTGTAGGCAGATGGTTGTAGGTAGTCGAGCTGGCAAGAAGATGGGAGGGTGATGGGATCTGTTGCTGGAAAGGGGGTTAGAGTTGTGTTATGTAGGGTCATGAGGATGTAAGGATTGGTAATCCTGGTTGAAGATGAAGCTCTGGGCGTTTCACCCTTGATACAGGGCACTGCACTGAATGGTTGGCCGGTCCCTCGGCCGTTTCTATTCCAAGAGAGGAATGATCATGTTGGAGGAGAGAAGACAGTTGGGAGTTTAACAAGGTCTTGTTGATTAATGTAGAGCATTGAAGGGCGCAGCCAATGTGCCATGAATAAGGAAAAATGATCGGGATGGAGAGGGTGGTTACCGGACTGGTTGTATGTGATTAAGAATTAGTAATGAATGCTAGCATATGACTTGAATGTGTGTGATGAATAATCGTCTTGGCTACGGTGATGCTAGGTAACTGATAATTCAAGAAGCGTTCAGTCCACATAAAAGATAGCGGTGTTTTTTTATAATTATCTATAGATGTGCCAAGCTGAGCTCCGCCTGACCCCCCCCCTTTTTTTTAATGGTTCAATACGTACAATCTGTTGTGATAATTCTAAGAATTTATAGCTCATAAATTATATATATCATTGCTATAAATAAGACCACATGTGTAACTCTCATAGACTTAGTTATGAAAATGCTCATGTTTGAATACGAGACTATCATATAATTGACTATGTGGTCTCCATTATTAATTTTTGTTTGAATATCTAAATTTTAATGTGATTCAAAAGCCAAGAAATTCTAATGAACTTTAATTATTTACATATGGGACTCAAGTGGAATGACTAGACCAAATTAGGAAAAATTTACACTTTGGTTCTCGAGTTTCAAGATATTTCAAATAGAGTGTAAATATGAGTGCAAATTTCTCTTTTTGGAGGGTTATCCATCATAAGCTCCATAATTAAATTTTTATACCAAATTTCAGTATGTTACACTTGAGTTCCTCAAATTTAGGTTCAGGATCTTCTTCTACAGCGTTGAGTTGGAGAACACAATTCTTTACTTGTTCGTCAATGGAATCGTCAATAGATGGGCTTGTTAGAGCCACTTTTAAAGGATTGTCTTGTTCATAATCCTCTAGCGTGAGGAGTGACATTTTCTCTATGCAATCAATCAAATAGACTTCTTCTTACATGCTTGGTCTTCACATACTTTCAAAAACTTTGAAGTCGAGTATTTCTTTTCCTAGTTTAAGGAGGAAAGTTCCTGCTTCGACATCAATCAGAGCTCTTGCAGTGGCAAGGAATGTATGGCCAAAGAGAAGAGGGTATCTGGAGTCCTCTTTTATGTCCATGATGACGAAGTCACATGGGATATAAGAGTCTTTGCCTACCTTGACTGGGACGTCCTCAATTATTCCCAAGGGAAGAGTCATAGAATTGTCTACAAGCTATATGGTCATGCCAGTTGGGAGAAGTTCTTTAAACCCAAGCCTCTTGCAAAGGCTAAGTGGCATGATAGAGATGCTAGCACCAAGGTCGGCCAGTCCCTTCTTACATGAGGAGCCACCGATATGACATGAAATACCAAAGGATCCTGGGTCTTTTTGCTTCTTGGGCATCTTGCTCTGAATAATATCAGAAGTAGTTGTTGCTAACTTGATTGTCTCATATTCTTCATTTATATATTTCCTTAGGAGGAGAAATTTTAAGTACTTTTTCCATGTTGGTATCTAAGCCAACGCATCTAGAAAGGGTATATCAACATGAAGATTCTTCATTGATTCCTTGAACTTGTTGAAATGAGTATCAAGCCTTGTCTATTTCAGTCGAGCTGGGAAAGGATGATGAGGTTTGTATACTGGCACAATTGGCTCAGGTGTGTCTTCAGCCTCTACAACAATAGGCTCTTCAAAACTTGCTTTGTCTATCTTATCAGTAGTTAATGGTTCTTTCAGTTGACTATTAGGTACTGTAGAGTCTTGGGCAATCACAAAGTCATCATCATCTATAAATACCACATGTGTCATGATAGGAGGATCAGAATAGTCTTTTCTTGATCAGGTGGTGATAGTTTTCAGTTGCTCTGGATGCTTAGGATTGTTCTCTGGTTGGCCAGAAAAATCTCCAGTAGGTGGCTTGAGGCTAGATGAAAGTTGAGCTAGTTGGGATTCAATAGCCTTCTGATGGGCTTGTTGATTTGCTATCATAGTCTATTGTGACTAGAGCATCTTCTCAATGGATGACAGTTTATCATCAGAAGAGATGGAACCGGCTTGTGGCCCTTATTGTTGATGTTGATAAGGGACTTGGTTAGGGTTGTGGAACTGAGAGTTGTTTTGGTACTGGTTGTAGTTTCTGTTCTGAAAGTTACCTCTAAAGTTCCCTTGATTCCTGAAATTTTGTTGTTTGTTATATTGGTATCCCGAAGGACCTCGTTGTTGATTATCTGAACCAAGTTGTTGCGAGTTTTCTTCTCCTGAAGGGTTTCCATATTGAAAACCTTTATGGTTCCTATTCTGATTCAGATTATAATATCCTTGACCAGAGATAGCGTGGACAGCATTCAGATTTTCCATCTTGCTTAGCAACTAGCAGCTTTAGAGATTAGGCAATAGACTTGTACTCAGGAGTAGATTCTGCCATAGCTACCTTCAGGACTCCCTTTCCTACATATCTTCCCCATTTGGCCTGATTTTCAGATCCAAGGGTGACAACCTTCCATGCGCTATCATAGGTTTGGCGCATGAAGTTTTCTCCAGACGAGGAGTCTAGAAACTTCTTGATATCTTCATCCACACCCCTATAGAAGATTTCGATGAGTTGATTCTTAGGAATGTCATGGTGTGGACACTTGTGTAGAAGCTCATTGTATATTTCCCATTCTTATACAAGGGTTTCAGTAGGGACCTGAACAAATTGTGTTATTCAGCCCCTAATTTCATAGGTGAGGGAAGGAGGATAGAATTTCTCCAAGAAAACATTTTGAAGTTGTTCCCAAGTAGTGATGGGTTTGCATTGCAAGGAGTTATACCAACTCATAGATCTATCGGCAAGAGAATATTTGAAGAGACAGAGTCTGATGGCATCATCTATGACTCCATTCTGCTTTATCATAGCACATAGGTCTATAAACCTTAGAAGATGTTCTTGACTATCTTCTCCTTGCTTACGATAGAAAGGGTTGTTCTGAAGCAGTGTAACCCAATGTGCCCTGATCTCAAAATTAGCAGCATTGATGGGAGGAGGTTGTACTGGGTGATGAACGTCAGCAGCCTTAGGGATGGAGAACTCTCTACGGTCCTTATGTAACTCTATTGCTTGGGATGTTGCTTGAGCTGCTTGGATTTCTTCTTGAACTACAACTCGGGCTTCTTGCATAAGCCTATCTCTTTGCACATTAAGGGTTTGAGCCACCCTTCAGGAAATTTCCTCCTCTTGCGCCATCCTATCTTGGTTCTCTCTACTCTGACGACGAAAGGTCTGTTCTTTCTCAGGGTCAAAGCTAGCAGTAAGGCCGAAACTGTTCGAGTGGTGCATGCACTAGTCTTTGGTTGTACCTGGGATGGAAAGACCTTTCAGGAGTAATATGGATGGAGTCGAACTAGATTCAAGTGTATGATCAATAGTATCAAAACTAAAAGCAAAATCCTATATTATCCTTAATGGAACAAGATTTAACTAGACGATTCCATTGTCCCCGGCAACAGCGCCAAAATTTGATGTGGTTTTTACTGCACTAACAAATTCACCCAGGGCTGAAATCCCTGAGTTTTTACCAAAACCTCATGCAATAATACCACCCACAAGGGAACGGGTCTTATCATAGTATAGTTTAGGATCGAATCCCAAAGGACAACGATTTCAAGAATCTTTCTAGTTAGATATAGTCCAAGTAAGACTAATATTTAGAACAAAGAGTCGATTGGAATTAGTGAAACTAAATGCAAGGAAAGTAAAGAGCAGGATTAAACTGAAGTTTAGATTAATGATGGGAATCACTGGGTGGAACTGGGTTTCACCACCACTACACATGCAAACATGTCCAAAACACATCCAAGCCAGAAACAACTATCCAAATGGAGTTGCAAACCATTTGTATGGAAGTTAGGTTCACGTAAGCATCACCTATACGCATCAGATGTCTCGTCACCTACAGATCACACACTCACTACTCCGAAGATATATTTCAAAAGTTCTTCTCAAGAAATCAACCATGTTAAACAATATTAATAAACCTAAGTATTGAAGTTCTCGCAACAAAGGGTTATAATAGATCATGCAAGGTAGCAGATTAGTCCACAAGCACACATCAAACGATTAACACGGGATGAAAAGTTATATAAAAGCTGTTACAACCCTAATTTTGTGTTCGTTTGGTGAGAAATGTAATTTCTCATATTAAAGATATTTGAACAAATAATGATATAATTTATTTTGAATACATGGATTTTGTTTACAATAGCCTTGATGTTTGTGTTGTGGGCTTTATTGGCTATTGGGCCCAAATAAAGAGAAAATTCCATTAGTGAATGCATAATTGAATATTTAAGAAAAGAAAAATGTGGAAACCTCTAGAAAGAAAATACAAAGATGGATTTCGTGCCTCTTGGGTTCCAAGGAGTCAAAAGTTGCATAAAGAGTGCAATACGAAAAGAAAAGGTCAATTAAGTATTTCTTTATTAAGAAAGAAATTGAAAACAATGGCAAAATGTGGAAAAAAAGTAAAAAGAGGTACAATTGAGTTATCCTTAGTGGAATTTCTTATCCCAAGGATTCCTAATGATAAAAGGAATACCAATGAGGAAAACAAAAGAGAAATAAAGAGAAATCCTCAGAAAGAGCTATTTTAATAAGAAATAAACAAGATAATGAGAAATAATAAAGAATAATGCATTTAGATGCATATGGAAAGATAATGAGTATCCAATAAAAAGGATTTCGAAATAATAGAGTTTCTTGGGATCCAAGGAGTCCCAATAAAGAGGAAAGAAAGAGAAAATACCAAATTTGAAAAATAAAAGGATAATGTGAAACATTATTCATGAATTATGAGGTATTGTTAAAAAGAAAGTAATTTCTATTAAAGGAAATAGAATTGCGTGCCAATAAATTAAAAGGCAAGAATAAAGAGGAAGTAATTTTTGAAATCCTAATATTTAAAGAGAAAGTAATAGCAAAAGAATAAAGAAGTAGAGAGAGAAGGTTTCTTCTCATTGAAGGAATTGTTTCCCTTTTTGGAACAAGGACTTGGATCTCGTGGATGAGCATCCTAGGGCCTATCTACCCTCCCCTATATAAGGGGTACGACATAGGGCCGAGTCTAGAGAATCCCACACACCCCTCTCTCCCTCCTTCTTGTTTCTTGCACACAAAACCCTAACCTAGGTGTACCTCTATCCTTGGAGCAATGAGGGGGTCTGCTTGTAGCCTTGATGGAAGCGGGACGCACCCATGACAACCGAGGAGTGATCGGCCACCATCCCCTTGCTTTCGTCCTCGCACAACACCGACAGGAGGGTTGCAAACCCGTAAGGGATCGCAGGCTTGCCGTGCATGGAACTGGCTGTCTCGGCCATGTGTTGCGGCATGGTTGGCTTTGGCGGGAAGGTCGGAGGTAGGGCGACCACTTTCGGCAGGATGCAGGTCGTGGAGTGAGGGAGAAAGCCATGTGGGCCGTGGCTAGGGCGACACAACTCACCATCGCAAGGAGGAAGACGACCAATGGGTCATTGGACCGTCTTGCCCCTCCTCGGGATGAAGGCGCGGTCACTTAACCAGGGGCATTCTCGTCATTACGTTACATTTACAATCGGCGGACAACATGCATGCAACGAGTGACGTGGCGATCTCTGATTGACCGAAAGGTATTTTTCTTACAAAATTCATAATTTAAGATTTGTAACTCCGATTAGGACAAGTAATATATGAATTTTTCTTAGGAGAACGAGAGGAATCCAATAAAAATGATATCAAAGTTTGATTTTGTTCCTAATTGCAAAAGTATAATAAGTTGATGAAAAGTGCATTAAAGTTAAATTAAAAACCC
This sequence comes from Alisma plantago-aquatica, assembly GCA_963693085.1. NCBI lineage: Eukaryota > Viridiplantae > Streptophyta > Magnoliopsida > Alismatales > Alismataceae > Alisma > Alisma plantago-aquatica. Next base: position 794,340,535 of record OY856412.1, read on the forward strand.
TATTTGTGATAAAAGGTTGAATCTAGTATGCTTAATGGGTTAATTGAAGTATTAATAACCTGTTGAATGATAATGTTAGATTCGAGCCTGATCTAGATGAAATTTGCATGATTTAGGATTTTTACCCCATATGAGAATGATTAAGTATTTAGAAACCCTAATTTAGGGTAAAAGAGGGTAAGATCATATATAATTTGAAAGATATGAAAATATGTTGTTATATGATGGTTCTAATTTATTTCGAGCATTAACGTTCCTAATTATGGATAAAAACCCTAAATGTAGTAATTAGGGTTTTCTCATGAATAAAAGGTAGAGTTAATGGTAAATTGAGTTCATATGTTAATTAGACCATAATGAACTTTGAATTGATGATAAATGCGTATAATGATCTTGTTATGGATTAAAAGGATAAAATAGTAGCTTTAATGAAAAAAAACTTAATGAAATTAATTGATGATTAATGTGCCTGTAATATGAAAATAGGGTTATATGTTGTTAAGATAACCTTGATATTGAAGAATAGATGAGATAATTAGGGTTTATGAGTAATGGCATAAAATTAGGGTTTAATATGGTAAAAGATGAAGGGAAACCCTAATTGCAAAATGAAACCCTAAAATGGATACAGAAACCCTATAAAGAGAATCGAAGTCTATAAAGTAGATTCTTGATAAAGTGTGTAATAAATAGAGTACATATTCTTTTCAGGAATTATGTGATTATTGAATTGCTTGCTTGGATTACGTTCTTGGTTGGATTTGCTTAATGCTTGTGAAATCATCAAATCAGGTATGTGGTTACGCTTATGACTATCCCGACTAGTTTTCTGGGGATTTTATCGACGTTTCCCTCATGGCTTGAAATAATTGTTGGATGCTTTTATTTCATGCAACTATAGAGTCACTATGACTATCACTATGAATATATATGTATAACTGGCTAGATCCGGGACCACCCCTGTGGCTATGCAAAGGCTAAAAAGGATAACCTAGAGCAAGGTCTAGGCTATCATGAGTTAGAAACTGGGTTACACATGTGTAGTGCCATGAAACTCTTAGCATGCCACGAGTTAAGGAGTGGGCTACCTACGGGTAGTGCCATGTGACTCAGCCCTAGAAACTGATTCACCTCTTAGGTGAGATCATGAGGGGTATAATGGGGATCTACCATAAGGAAGGTAGTATCCAGGTCCACTGCAAGGACATCACAGGGGATAGGGTATACATGGATCGCGCAGTTATATTTAAAACGTAAAATTGTTTGTTAAATGGTAATTGGCTACAATACATTGTTATAAATAATTGCATGATTATTGTTTCTCCCACATACCAGCTTCGGCTGGCCGACGTTTTGTTTGTCGGTGTTTTAGGTACAAGCCAAAAGGACAAATAGTAAATCATCATATTGGGAGATACATGAAGTAAAATACAAGGAGGATTAGTTAGAATAGATTCTATAAGTGGATAGAAGTTTAGAGATCCAAGTTTTCAAAAAGGTATGCAAAAGTTTATTTTCTTACAATTTTCCCATTTAGTCTGTTAAAATTTGATAATTATTCTTGGTTAATTATCGAACCTTTGATCTGGAAGTTATGGGTGCGGCTTCGACCTCTCGGTCTCCCTTAATTGGAGGTTATCGAGAGGTGGGGTCGTAACATTTGGTATCAGAGCATAGGTTCCTCACTTAACCATTAATAATTATTAAATTTTACAAACTCCATAGAACCCAAGGGAGTTATTAGAGGATTATCTGAAAGACGAAGGTGTCTAGAAAAGGATCATGACCGGGGGCTGGCAATATTTTCCTCCGCACCGCTAGTCAGAATATGAGGACTCCCAGATCCGTGTGACTACCTAGCCAAAGTCTTAAGGTATGAATCAAAATAAGATACCTTTAGGATTTTCTCATCTTATTCATCCCTTCTCATCACAAATTCTGTTAAGGACCTTATGTATTAGGGTTTTCTCTCTTCTCCTCACCCTCTTGAGGTATGGGTAAGACTAATAAGGTCTAAGGAATCCTCCATCAAATTAATGAAAAGCATGTAAATAAGATGTCATGGACATAAGCTTAATAGAGTAAGTGTAAAAGAATATATACATGCTTAGGTCGTATGACATAAGTTGTCATTCCCTCAGGAGAGACCTGAGGATAGACCTCCTTGTCAGGAGGATGAGTAAAGAGAGTTAGTCTTGGAGATAGAAATCTCCATTACAAGTAGAGACCTGGCATATCCTCTGAAGATGATGTCAACCCTAACCCTAAGTGAAGGTTAGAGAGAGAGATGGCATGATGAGTTAGACCAGGTGTTTAAATGGACATGCCTTAGATGATGTATGAGCCATGAGAGGTTGGATGACCTAGTACCTCTGGAGACCCAAACTTGGGACGGGTCGTGCATGTTGGAGCAAAGGATAACTCCTTCATGGAAGAGGTGAGAGAAGATCCTATGGAAATCCCATGAGCTTATATGGGCATAATAGGCACCCAGAATGTGCCATTAGTGCGAGTAATAGGTTGAAGCCCTAGTCGGGAGAGTTTGAGGGATAGCTTATGTGATAAACATAATGGCTATGGATAACCTTGATCGAACATGAGTTGAATGTAGGCTTCATCCGGGTAGGGGCATGCTTTTGAGGTTGACCCTTCATGAAAAGAGGACCTCTAATGGTGAGGTTGGTTGTAGGGTTAGCTCTAGAGAGAGAGAAGGAAACCAAGCAAGAAGGTTGGAATCCTAGACTCTGAGATATAAGGAAAAGTTGGGAGTTGAGGATGATGTGACTTAAGTGGATGATAGTGGTCTCCACATGCTTGATACTTAGAGGTTGATGATATCTTGGTTGCCATGAGAAGAATCAAACCCTAGAGTGAGGATGAGGCTTTTGGCACCTATGTGCCTATGGTATAAGTGTTTACCTTCTAAGAAAGGAAGAAGAAGTTTTGTATACCCTGGAGAGGTCTAGTAACAGGTTATGAGGCCTTGTACCTTGTTGCTTGTCCTCAAGGAAGACTCAGCGTTAAGGTGTCGATCGAGGAAAAGGATGACTCGATACATGTTTGGTTTGTGGTTAAAAGGTTGAACATGCCATTGGACAGCCAAAAAGAGAACCTAGGGTTCCTAGGCCTCAGAGGGGAAGTGGTGTACCAAATGCACATGATGAGAGTTGAGTTTCTATAGATGTGAGCACGGTACTCCTTATGTTCAGAGGAAAGGAAAACCCCTTAAATTTAGGGTATGGTTGGTGAACCCCACCCCAGATAAGTTGATGACACGGGAAGGTATGATCTTGATCTAATATTGAGGAATGAGAATAAGTGTGACCTAGCATGGTTTAGTAGGTGGTCCACTTGTGCCTTAGTAGTTGATGGGTTAAGCAAGCTCATATGGATGTAAACCCTAGATCGTAGGGCGGTTGTGACCTTGTTGTCAAGTGATAGTTTCCTCCCATCCTGGGAGAGGAACCCTTTTGAAGGGGGTACATTGTTTTTTGTGAAAACCTAAAGAGGTCTCATAGGATCTTGAGAAGCTAAGTGAAAAGTACATGGTATGAGAATGAGCCTATAGACCCATAGATAATCATCTCTATGTGCATGTGGATGTGTTACAATGGAGGTAACCGGTATGGGGCCTAACCAAGGTAGGCAAGTTGCCATGACCCCTATGAAAGGATGAATGTCACCCCATGTATCCAAAGAGAGATGATGAAGGCTTGGGTAAGGTTCTAAGTTGGACATGTACTATAAATGGAATCCTAAGTCTATCCTAGGGTCAGGTGGGGATAAGACCGATGAAAGTGGAAGTTTCCTAATTGCCTAGTTGCACATGACCATAGGGTCGGGAGGTAACAACTATCATTGTATGAGGTCCATGGGTTAGGAGATTGATCACCTTCATGAACTCATGGGACCCAAAGGGCAGATGAGTAGGGCACTCTCTTGATGCATGAGGGAAAAGGGATGACCCCAAAAGTGTTGGCACCCTATAGACCTAGAGGAGATGACCAAGGGATGTGTGTAAAACTCAGTAGGTTCAAGACTAGTTTTCCATGGAAATAACCTTGATATCGAGATGATTGTGATGTAGAGACATAGGTGGCACGTCTTAACTTGGATTTAAAGGTGTATTGGCAATGTGGGATGTACCATCTCTACTCTTGGAACAGGAAGAACTCTGTATTTGGACTGCAGCCAAATGCTTATTTCCTCTTGTTATGGGAGTCAAATATAGGACAATACGCATTGCATACCAAAGGATAAAGATGTTTTGGGTTGGAACGTTGCCACGAAATATGGGGACAGAGAAGATAACATATCCTGGTAAAGTGAATAATACATGGATGGTTTGCAAACACTAAAAGAAATGAGGTAGTCACCTTATGAGAATATTTTATCATGAACTATGTGGAACTTACAAGTTATACCAGGTTGAGTTTGATCACCATGATGATGAAATCAGAGAGTGTTCTTAATGAAGATAGACTTAGAGTTCGAGTTTGAGATGATGAGTGAAATACATGGAAGTGTATGTCTTCAAGGTTACCTATTACCTAAGGATGTGAAGTGGTAATGGATGCTCTGGTTGAGATATATCAGACTAGTTTGTCTAGAAGCTAGAAGAGGTTGTTAGGCTAACCATAAGTTTGGAAAGAAGATATGTTTGGCTAACACTCAGATGTAACGAGATATGTTGAATAGGTTAGTGGTTGTTTGGTTAGTCAGCCTTGGTGCAATAAAAGGATGGTTGTAGAATTTCAATTGCAACTCTCTGGAGAGGAAGGTGTTGAAACCCTTATTAGAGTGGTTTAGGCTTTCTGAGGTATTGATCTTGAGAAATCATGACATACATGAGATCATGATGTTAAGATCACCATACACTGTACCACCAAGATAATAAGTGACAGTAGGACTTTGGATGCCTAAGATAAAGTTGCATGTTGTATATGGCCATGCAAGCTGAGGGTGAAGGACGAACACCAGTAACCTAGTGCATTTATATAAAGGACAAAGAGTCCCCGAAAGAGAAAGGGAGTTCATCACTATGGATGACGTGGAAAGTCTCCCCTTGACCCAGGAAGGTCATGATGCAATATGGGTTATGGTAGATCGCCTTACCTAGATGACATGAGAAAGAAAGAGTTCTGTCAAGGGACAGATCTGGTTGAACTACCCATGAGAAAGATGGTTCAACTACACCATGAAGTGAGTTCCAAGGTTCTTGAGTTTGACCTAAAGGTTCCCTTCCAAAAGGTGGAAGTAGGTACATGAAGAACTTGATGTTAGTATAGTTTATCATCCTTATCTATTGGTTAGTACAATCTAGACTAAAGGGTCTGATGAGAGCATGTGTGCTCATTCAGGGTGATATATATAGAGACAGTTCTTGTTCTATGAAAGACGTGATGATAACCACCATAGCCAATGTTGGGTTTTAAAGAGGCTCTATAAGGGAGGTTGTGTCGGTCACCACATCTGTAAGGTGATGTTGGTGAAAGGACCACGTAATGGTTAGAAAAGGACCATAGTGCATGTAGATGAAGTCGCTTTGATCGTATAATGGCTGAAAGGAGCCTAGAGATGATGAAAGTCGTGAACAGATGCAAGGTAGACTGACATGCAGTTCACTGTGGGAGAATATGTGACATGAAAATCCGACCCCTCTGAGCTATAGCTAAGAAGGCTGAGTCCCCGATACATGGGTCCATTTGAGATAGATTGGTGGAGAAGGTTATGTTTGACCTTACCCCTCAGGATAAAGAAATGTGTGATAAGTTCCCGGTGTCCAATTTAGAGAACTATGTGAGGTACCCAGACCATGTGTTCAACAATGAACCTAGTGAGCCCCAAGGGAGGCTGAAATGGCCTGAGTCACCTGTGCAGTTTATAGACGCCAGGATGAAAGAACTCAGAGAAAAGAATATGTGATAATAAAGGTTCTTTGGAAATGCCATGAATATGGTAAAGCCACATAGGGGCCAATGATGGACATGGAAAAGTCTTATCCTGAATTGTTTGTTTGCTTGATAGAATTTTAAGGACAAAATTCCTATAAGAGGGGAAGGATGTTACAACTCTGATTTTGGGTTCGTTTGGTGAGAAATGTAATTTCTCATATTAAAGATATTTGAACAAATAATGATATAATTCATTTTGAATACATGGATTTTGTTTACAATAGCCTTGATGTTTGTGTTGTGGGCTTTATTGGCTATTGGGCCCAAATAACGAGAAAATTCCATTAGTGAATGCATAATTGAATATTTGAGAAAAGAAAATTGTGGAAACATCTAGAAGGAAAATCCAAAGAGGGATTTCCTGCCTCTTGGGTTCCAAGGAGTCCAAAGTTGCATAAAGAGTGCAATACGAAAAGAAAAGGTCAATTAAGTATTTCTTTATTAAGAAAGAAACTGAAACCAATGGTAAAATGTGGAAAATAAGTAAAAAGAGGTACAATTGAGTTATCCTTAGTGGAATTTCGTATCCTAAGGATTCCTAATGATAAAAGGAATACCAATGAGGAAAATAAAAGAGAAATAAAGAGAAATCCTCAGAAAGAGCTATTTTAATAAGAAATAAATAAGATAATGAGAAATAATAAAGAATAATGCATTTAGATGCATCTAGAAAGATAATGAGTATCCAATAAAAAGGATTTCGAAATAATAGAGTTTTTTGGGATCCAAGGAGTCCCAATAAAGAGGAAAGAAAGAGAAAATACCAAATTTGAAAAATAAAAGGATAATGTGATACATTATTAATGAATTATGAGGTATTGTTAAAAAGAAAGTAATTTCTACTAAAGGAAATAGAATTTCGTGCCAATAAATTAAAAGGCAAGAATAAAGAGGAAGTAATTTTTGAAAGCCTACTATTTAAAGAGAAAGGAATATCAAAAGAATAAAGAAGTAGAGAGAGAAGTTTTCTTCTCATTGAAGGAATTGTTTCCCTTTTTGGAACAAGGACTTGGATCTCGTGGATGAGCATCCTAGGGCCTATCTACCCTCCCCTATATAAGGGGTACGACCTAGGGCCGAGTCCAGAGAATCCCACACACCCCTCTCTCCCTCCTTCTTGTTTCTTGCACGTAAAACCCTAACCTAGGTGTACCTCTATCCTTGGAGCAATGAGGGGGTCTACTTGTAGCCTTGATGGAAGTAGGACGCACCCACAACAACCGAGGAGTGATCGACCACCATCCCCTTGCTTTCATCCTCGCACAACACCGACAGGAGGGTTGCAAACCCATAGGGGATCGCAGGCTTGCCATGCATGGAACTGGTTGTCTCAACAATGTGTTGCAGCATGGTTGGCTGCGGCGGGGAAGGTCGGAGGTAGGGCAACCACTTCCGGCAGGCTGTACGTCGTGGAATGAGGGAGAAAGCCACATGGGCCGCGGCTAGGGCGACACAGCTCGCCATCGCAAGGAGGAAGACGACCAATGGGTCATTAGACCGTCTTGCCCCTCCATGGGATGATGGCGTGGTCACTTAACCAGGGGCATTCTCACCATTACGTTATATTTACAATCGACAGACAACATGCATGCAACGAGTGACGTGGCGATCTCTGATTGACCGAAAGGTATTTTTCTTACAAAATTCATAATTAAAGATTGGTAACTCCGATTAGGACAAGTAATATATGAATTTTGCTCAGGAGAACGAGAGGAATCCAATAAAAATGATTTTAAAGATTGATTACGTTCCTAATTGCAAAAGTACAATAAGTTGACTAAAAGTGCATTAAAGTTATGTTAAAAACCCTATTTGTGATAAAAGGTTGAATCTAGTATGATTAATGGGTTAATTGAAGTATAAATAACCTATTGAATGATAATGTTAGATTCGAGTCTGATCTAGATGAAATTTGCATGATTTAGGGTTTTTACCCCATATGAGAATGATTAAGTATTTAGAAACCCTAATTTAGGGTAAAAGAGGGTAAGATCATATATAATTTGAAAGATATGAAAATATGTTGTTATATGATGGTTCTAATTTATTTTGAGCATTAACGTTCCTAATTATGGATAAAAACCCTAAATGTAGTAATTAGGGTTTTCTCATGAATAAAAGGTAGAATTAATGGTAAATTGAGTTCATATGTTAATTAGACCATAATGAACTTTGAATTGATGATAAATGTGTATAATGATCTTGTTATGGATTAAAAGGATAAAATAGTAGCTTTAATGAAAAAGAAACTTAATGAAATTAATTGATGATTAATGTGTCTGTAATATGAAAATAGGGTTATATGTTGTTAAGATAACCTTAATATTTAAGAATAGATGAGATAATTAGGGTTTATGAGTAATGGAATAAAATTAGGGTTTAATATGGTAAAAGATGAAGAGAAACCCTAATTGCAAAATGAAACCCTAAAATGGATACAGAAACCCTAGAAAGAGAATCCAAGTCAATAAAGTAGATTCTTGATAAAGTGTGTAATAAATAGAGTACATATTCTTTTCAGGAATTATGTGATTATTGAATTGCTTGCTTGGATTGCGTTCTTGGTTGGATTTGCTTAATGCTTGTGAAATCATCAAATCAGGTATGTGGTTACGCTTATGACTATCCCAGCTAGTTTTCTAGGGATTTTATCGACGTTTCCCTCATGGCTTGAAATAACTGTTGGATTCTTTTATTTCATGCAACTATAGAGTGACTATGACTATCACTATGAATATACATGTATAACTGGCTAGATCCGGGACCACCCCTGTGGCTATGCAAAGGCTAAAAAGGATAACCTAGAGCAAGGTCTAGGCTATCATGAGTTATAAACTAGGTTGCACATGTGTAGTGCCATGAGACTCTTAGCATGCCACGAGTTAAGGAGTGGGCTACCAACGGGTAGTGCCATGTGACTTAGCCCTAGAAACTGATTCACCTCTTAGGTGAGATCATGAGGGGTATAATGGGGATCTACCATAAGGAAGGTAGTATCCAGGTCCACCGCAAGGACAGCACAGGGGATAGGGTATACATGGATCGCGTAGTTATATTTAAAACGTAAAATCATTTGTTAAATGGTAAATGGCTGCAATACATTGTTATAAATAATTGCACGATTATTGTTTCTCCCACATACTAGCTTCAGCTGACTGACGTTTTGTTTGTCGGCATTTTAGGTACAAGCCAAAAGGACAAATAGTAAATCATCATATTGGGAGATACATGAAGTAAAATACAAGGAGGGTTAGTTAGAATAGATTCCATAAGTGGATAGAAGTTTAGAGATCCAAGTTTTCAAAAAGGTATGCAAAAGTTTATTTTCTTACAATTTTCCCGTTTAGTCTGTTAAAATTTGATAATTATTCTTGGTTAATTGCCGAAACTTTGAACCAGAAGTTATGGGTGCGGCTTCGACCTCTCGGTCTCCCTTAATTGGGGGTTATCGGGAGGTGGGGTCATAACAAAAGCCATGCAATGTTTTAAGATGAACATGTAAGCATGGGAATCAGGGCTAGTCCTTGCATCCCAGTGAAGAGGACTACTCGCTCCTCATGTTAGAAACAAGAAAAACAAGAGAGAGGGAAGATTCCACCATGGTCATGGTGAAGAAGGTGGTCAGAGCTCGGTGGAGAAACAATCTTCTACACGATGTCAAGGCAGATCTAGAATGAGGAGGGAGAGAATACCAAGGCAGGTCAGGTAGATCTTCTCTCTCCTTCTTCCTTCTCTTCTTATGCACTTACTTGTAGGAGAAGGACTGGTAGGTGGCTGGCGGTAGAGTAGATTTGTAGATCTGAAGTCCCACCACTCTCACAGAGAGAGGATAGATCTAGATGGAGTGGAGATGGAGGAGAGGTAAGAAATCCACAGAGGTAGTCCTTGGTGGCGGAGATCGTCTTCCTGAGGGCTGGGTACAGAGCGATAGCCTCCCAACATCATGGAAGAGATATCTTGACAAGACAGGTGGGTGGTCTATTTATAGGCACACTCCACCAACTTACTTCTGGACTATGGTCACAGTCCTCTTGAGGTCACGGCGTGACCGTGATCGTGGTCTCTATATTTCATTGGTGGAGTTGTAATCAGAGTCAGGTTGTGGAGGGGTAAGATCACGGTCATGATCTAGCAACAATCGCGGTCGCGGCCAGCATTGATTACGATCACAGTTAGCCTTGATCTCGGTCGCAGTCCTCTTCAGGTCGCGATCTCCATGCAATTCGATGTGTAACCCGGGGTCACAATCTTTCTTTTCTTGGCCGCGGTGTGCTCAGGTTGAGGTGTAGGCATCTTCTAGCATCACGATCGCGGTCGCGGTCGAGCATGTGTGGACCTCGATCGTAGAGCACTTTAACTCATGGTCGGTCATGATCTTCTGTAGTCATGATGTCTCCTTTGGGATCGTGGTCACAGTCCTTCATTGAGATCGTAGTCACAGTCATCATGAATCAAACCCACCCCCCGGGGGGTATTGTTGAGGGTCGAATGGCCTACATTGATGAATCCTCTAACTGATGAGGATGCATTCTGATGAAGGATCTGACCATCTAAAAAGGATACAAATTATCAAAATTGCGGGACCCCTATCCCCTACACCTCCTACACTGGCACACATAGTGCGATGTTCAATCCTGCAATGGAGATGAATATATTTGATCAAAACTCTAAATAATGATATGGAACTAAGGAAAATTGTATGTGAGCATATTCAAGGGGTGAATATTCGCATTTAGTGCAAAATTGGGCCAAAAGTGGCGACTAAAACTAAGATGAATATGCATTCATCCAGAGATCCCCTAATAAGATTCTTGGGACTCAGATGAATAATTGAAAATAAATATTATGATCTAACTTCTTATGATGAAATCAAAATCTAAAAGATGTTGTGTGGGAATTTAGAGATGATGTGCTAAGAAATTACTAAGAAATTCTTGATGCTTGAAATTTATAGAATGAAAGTTTATTAAAGAGGAGATGATTGTAACATACTAATTTTTGAAGTACACTTATTATCATTTTCTAAATACAAATCCTTCATGGTCATAATATAACAAAGTGGAAATTTTACATAATTAGGGTAGTTATCATGCAGTAAAAATTTCCCTGCATAAAGTAAATGAGTAAAGGTGTGACAAAACAAAATGTCATGATCTAACTATTATTGTAAATTATTTATTTAATGTTTCATCCTAATTTTTTTTAGACAAACTAATATTATAACCCTCTAATAGGAAAACTAATCACTCAATAATAATCTAGACATCAAAATAAGTAAGTAGGTTAAATTTTGGGATTAATTGAGTATTGTTTGGCTAGGAAATAAAATTATACAAGATTATGATAATTTCGATAAGGAAAAATTATTATTAATAGCAATTCTAGGATTTACACTCTAGTAGAATTTCAAGGTATCATGGGATCGAGATGTAGATGAGACTGGAATAATTCTTATCATCAATCATCATCTTCTTCTTCCAAAATTCTTATGTAAGATTCTTTTTCCCAATCAACTCTATATATTTCACAATGAATCTATAATTTGGAAATATATTTCATTTTTGATCCATGAGATCGTTCAGATCCTTTTAAGCCTTAGATTAAATAATAATTTGCATCCCATACAAGACACACAAAATTGTCACCTACATTGCAACTATTCAGTTGTTGTAGACAATGACCAATAGCCTTCCACTACTTTTGAACAGAAAAAATGTTTTTCCTGACCCATCTCAACTTCATTCAACTCCCAATTTTCTTCATTTCATCTAAACCTCCTGCACCACACCATGTTGAATCTACCTGCGCCGAATTCCCTACACCTAAACTATCTCTAGACCATATCAAACCCAGCCCTGGTCCTCATTTTAAGTGCAATTAAATGGAGTGGTAACTAGATTGGGTTTGGTTGGGATCTATGTGGACATTGCTGCAATGGACCTCTTATTTTGCTTGACTTGTGGGAAGTGAATGGGAAACCATAGGAGGACTTATCAAATCTTCCCCGACCCCTATTGAGTTTTCATATTTTGTAATTCACCATCACACCCCTCTACTTTCTCACACCTTACCTATTGTTGATAGTCATGATCTTCTTTGTTTTGTGTCATTGTAGTTTTTAGGTTGAGTTCATTGTGAACTAGAGAGTACATCTATTTCTTGGAGGGTAAGATTCCCCTCCTCTATTCTCACCTTATTTATACTTAATTTTCCCTATTGTTGAACAAATAACAACTTCTTACATGGGCTTGCTTCAAACCCTAAACTAGAAATCATTAGATATGGCTTGGAACAATGATACCAACCTACCATTCCTTTTCACTAGCTCCGCTTTGCCTAAAAATCAATCATGGAGATGTCAACTAGTTGGAGATACTGTTGGAAGCAGAAAGTGGGAGCAATTCTTTGACTTGATATTTTACTAATTTTTCCCCGTCTCGATTTTGATTGATGTTGTCTACATAAGGGAAGTATTTTCATTCTTCTAGTGGAATCTTGATAAGAATGGGCATAAACTTTGATTTTCCCAGGGATTCATTATTTCATTATGACTCTTGCAATGGTTGATTAATGCTACAAACTTACTAAAATCCTAGTAAATAATTCATTCTTTGGAAAAGCCCTAGATTTTTGTTGTAGCTTTAGAAAACAATACTAACCATAATGTGATAGCATATTTGCTTTTTATACTCTATTATGATGAATATGTAGTAATGTGTTCTAATTACATTATAATCATTAGAAAAACAAACTAATCTAATCAATTACATTGTAAGATATCAATGCTCATAAACCAAGCCAACATCTAAATTTGTAACCTTGAAGATTTGATATTTGTGAATAATTAATTATATAAGAAAGATTCTAGGGTATTATATTTATATCCTATTTATGGTCATGGAATATGTGGAAAGTTATGCAATAAAATCATATAAATGCTCCATGTAAGAAGAAAGAGATTCAAGAATATGGGAAATAATGAAATAAAATTATATAAATGATTAATGTTAGATAAAAACAATAACAGTAAGATAATTAACCTCTTATAGCTATTGGAATCTTCAAACCATAAAATTCATGTTACTACAACAACTCAGACAAATAATTTTATATGTTACACCAAAATGACTATATATGATTTGTATAAGTAAACCCTAATTTTATATTAAGGGTAGGTTTAATGAATTGAAATGTGAAGAAGTAAATGTGATCAGTACCCTTATGTTATGCCCTATAACTATGATTATAGATTATTAAACCTAGTAGTGACTAGAACATCATGTCATGTACCTAAGAATTCAATGCATGTAACTATAGACTCTAATTAAGAACCCAGATAATCCTAGAACGATTCTCTTAAAGAAAAGACAAGAGGATCGATAAAACCTTTGGTTTTTTAGGAGTGTGTTAGACATGATTTGAAGTAGTATCTCTAGATAAGACTTGTCTTATCACATGTAAGTGAACCATTCCCTTAGAATTCTCTTTCTTCATATTTAGACTAATAGTCTAAATTATTTTATCTTGACCATTTCTTCATATGTAGTAGGTTAATTGAATATAGAATTATTGATCATCTCATGCAGTTTTATACTTTTAACATTTAAGATTCTTAGGCAATATTTCTTCATATCATGAATATTGGATAGAACTATCAAATTCAAATTTTCATTACAATATTTTACTTCATTATTGTTATGTAAGATCTTGAATTTGGCTAATATATAGGAAAAAATGATATTTGATTTGTCTCAAGTATTTAACAGTTTTATTCATAAAAGATGGAAATAGAATACAAAATTTTACCACTACATAAAAAAATACAACATAATATGTCCTCACCAAACATAATTACTTTGATAAACATAATAGAAGGCATTTCATGCCACAAAAGGCGCATCACACCAAGAGAAGGCATATTGTGCCACATAAGGCACACTGTGACACAGAAGCCACATCTTTCCATAGAAGGTGCATTGCAACGTATAAGAGGACTTATTTTATAATTGTGGTTGTAGAAACATAAAATTTGTAATTAAAACATGTTTCCTTTAGATTAAATATTTTAGTTTTTTATCATGTAGTTATCATTTTGTTTATAAGAAATCAATGACACTAAATCTAATTATATATTCTTTCCTTTGTGAATGTTTGGGCATGTGACGTTTATAGGTGGCGAGCACCAGTTTGAGGCGTAACTAAAGGAGTTGCACTTTGTAGTGTTTTCATGATATCTTTTATTGATGGGACATATCTTAAGCAATCCTTCTACATTAAGAGTTTAATAATTATTTTCAATTCAATTTTCGTAGGGATACTTGATACCTTTGATCTATTCAATTATGTTGAACTTTATTGGTTTTTAATACTATGCTTATTTCAAGTGTTCTTTCATCCAGATATGATTCTTTCCCATAATTAATTGTATATTATGTGTGTTGGTTCTTCCACATATGGTTTGTGTTTAAATAAATTAAATATAATTATAGAATATATTCCATTTCCTGTATTCAACTTTATTTCCAACTAGTTCTCTTTGTCTATTCAAACATAATATAAATAAATAGGTTGATAAGGGAACACCTTGTATTAGTACTCTAGTTTCCTTGATGGTTTCCATTTATCACTATTCCACATAATGTTTATTTTATCTCCACATATTAATTTCATTATATAATTTGTGACTACAATTAGTATACCAAACTTTAAATTAATGAACAAGATAAAAGATCATAAACTTTTGCAAGGTCAAACTTGATTTCCATATCGGGTTATGATCCTAGTCTAGGAATGGGGCATACTAACTATTGTATGAGAAATATACTGTCAACAATCTATGTAGAAGGAGAGAAATCACTTTGTTCCATTAAAATGCTTCTTTTTAATTTGTGACTTCAACTATTAACAATGATCTTTGAAATTAGTTTAATATGTATACTACTCAAGGATATCGATCAAATTTCTTTCCATGTAATTGTGTTCTTCTTTTGGTATAAGAGTTATAAAATCATTGCACTAATCTTCTTGCAAGGGGATACCTAACAAAGATGAATGTATAATATTCATTACTGGTTGTTTTATGATAGTCCAGTCAGATCTTAAGAAATTATAATCTACATCATCAAGCCTACTAGCTTAATATGTCTCCATTTTTCATAACGATTCTAAAATTTCAGATGTCATTAGTGCTAACTATAAGTGTATTCTTTGTGTCATTGTAAGAGGGGAATATATACCACGTGCATCTTATCTATATCTTCCTCAATACTATTTAGTGATGATTTAAACTGAGACTTTGTAATCTTCTAGCATGAGCTTTCTTGACTCAATGGGTTCTAGTAACCACTCTTTTTGATCATTTTGAAGAGTAATGAAATTATTATAACGTCTACGACACTTAACAAAAGAACTAAAGAAACATGTATTATCATCACCATTTTGTAACCAATCCACATGACTTTTTTGTCTTTGGTTTTCATGATTAGAAAGTAGAAGAGTTTTTTACTTGTTTTAAAAGAGGTTATGATATTTGTTTTGGTAAAAAGTATAGTACATTGATAGAGTGTGATGTGACATTTGATATCATTATTACGTTGGTGTTTTAGTTTTTTATTTTCATGACATTAACTTGATTGCGCCTAGTAATATTTAACAATGTATGATTCATTGCCTTAGTAAAATCATGTTATGAACACAATTCTTTATTGAGCAACTATCTGAAACAATGATAATGGTTCCATAAAGTTTTAGTTTTAGTGATATAAAGTTACTTCTTCATCGTTGTACATAGAAAGATTGGATTTTTCTTAGAACTAATTTTGCTAAGTGTCAAATATAAAAGTTATAAGAAGCATTTATATAATTATTATTTACAACAAAATGGACTATCCTCTCATGTATAAACCACTTTTGTAAGTAAATTATGACCCCAGAATTAGTAGGTCATTAAAATTAGTTTACTTTATGGTTTCTTGAAAGGATGATCATTCAATACAATGAAAAATGGCTCACTTATTTTTTTTTGACTAAACATCATGTTAAAGTCCCCCTTAATGAGTGAAGTCTTGTCAACTTGTAAACCAATCTTAACAATGTGTTTTCATAGTAATTTCTTAACATTAGAAGTTGGGTTATCATAGACAAGAATAAAGAAAAACTTTGAGTCAATGCAAAAAATACAAACTATATACGATTTTCAAGCATACAAACATGAAAGTTTTCTTGAATCCAAACAATTAATATACCACTTGAGAAGCCTCGATCCTCTACTCATTGTGAATGGTTAAAAACTTATAATTTAATTGTATCAGACACTTTATCTTCATATATATAAGGCTTGGTAACAGAAACAATTCTTGGTTGAAGTCAAGAGACAAGACATTTCAGTGTATTGTATATAATGTCATTTCCAATGCCCCTTATGCTATATCTCTAGTAACTATCATCAAATGAACTTTAAATAGAATGAATATATTAATTGCCCAAAAATGTAGAACCTAATAGTTCTTCATCATGTTTCCTCACTTGACTATGAGTATGATATGGTGCATTCTTCATTTTTTCACTACAACTCCTGGTTTGATGTTCAATTTGGCATTTTCTAGAGGATGTTAGATTCATGGATGGTGATGTATTAAGGGAACTACCACGTACATAATGACCTACACTCACCTCTGCATCCTTACATGGTTGTTGTTCATCATCTATGCTTTCAACAATTGTGGTCTCCCTTTGATATTCAGTAGTATATGAACTACATCTGTAGTGTTCTTGTGAGATTTATTAGAAAAAACATCATTAGGTTTGATAACTTCATCTTACATTTGTTATGTCACATAAAATATGCATCCTTGTTTTCTATAAGTGTTAAATTAATGGAAAGACTTGCAATATTCAAAACAGATTGTTGAGATCGTTAGAGTCCATTTCCCCATTATCCTCAAGAGAAACATACTTGTTGTTTTGACAAGAGTGATTGTCTTTGTTAGGGTTATGCTCATTTTTTGAAATGGCTTCCCAGAATTGTTGTTGCAACAAAAAAAAGTCTATCATATGTCTTTTATTTAATTTCATATTACTCTTATGTCAATGGAATGTTGTACATTAAGTTTAGTATTTTACAAGGAATGACATGTTAAAATACTTTTTGTAGTTCCCCGTTATACCACGACCATGATTAATTGGCATAAGGTACTACTACTCCATAAAAAAGTTTGAACAATTAATATTAGTAATCAATTTAAAGGTACTATTTTATCAACCATTACTGTCAATCTTGCAAATTGACTTCTTGTATATTTAGTTATATGATCATCAACACTAACTAACTTCCACAACGATAGATCAGTATTGTATAAAAATAAAATTTTGTGGAGTTGCAAAGGAAGGTATATTTTGTTAGGGAACCCAACAGACTACCTTATTCATTATGCAGTCCCATTTGTAGACAAACAAGAAGTTACAATAGTCATTTTTCCTTCTAAAAGCTCTCTCACATGTATTGTAAAAGGGTCTAGGACATTCATCTTAGCTACAATTGTTACCATAGTACTTACTCGCCACTGAACAATGCTATCAATAAGCTTGTTCATTTTTCTTCTGCTAAACATTACTGTGACCCAACCTCTCTCTTCAAAAAAGTCTTGGATCACCTTAGTGTAGGTTTTGTACTTATCCATGCAATTGTTGAGGTCATGAATCATTTTTTGGGCTCCATAGATGTCCATCTCCACCACCAGAGATTCCTTGAAGATATTGGTTTTCAATAAGACCTGGTATTCTGCCTGCAACTCTACATTTAGAACATCTCCCTTGGCATTGATACAGAGGAATCCCCTCATGAGACATTTCCCCAAATGATTCATCAGGACATAGATGATAGAAAAGTTGTATCAATGCCATGGGAGATGTTCTATATGTGGAGCTACTAGATTGCCAAGATGCTAATAGAAAATTAGATAGGCTAGTTTGGGCCAGTCCTTCTTACTCTTCATGTTCCTCTTACTCCATTGTTTGAATTTAGTCTCCTTTTCCACTTGAATATTGAGTTTAGAGCTAATTGGAGACATGTGGTTGAGACTTTAGGGAAATCTCTAATCATGTTCTATCTAGTTTCCTCTCTTAAGTCGCATCTTGCACACATGGGATCTAAGGTGAAATGGTTTTTGGCTATGTTGCAATTTGTTATGATGCCCTCATACATCAACTCCATTGTAAGAACTTGGCTATTTGCCTCAACTAAAGTTTCTAGATTCTGGTCTAATACCCTTTTGAGGTAGTGAAGATATGCTTGATGCCTTGGTCATAGATGGTCTTGGCAGTGAAATGCCCTTTGGGGTGGTTCAAATAGATCCACTCAACATTACCATTACCATCCTTCAAGGTTGGCATAAGTAAAAAGGTGACATCTGTAGTACTGGCGAACTAGTAGTTGATGAAGTCGGCATCCTACTATCCATCCAAATCAATAAGACATGCAACTTTCAGATCTTTGATCTCTTCTTGGTAGATATGGTAATTTGATAGGGTAGTTTGGTAATAAGCAACCCATCTATCCTTCCACACTAGAGTATCATATTGCCATTCATGACTACTTTCCTAGCAATAGCAACCAGACTCTCTTCCTTCCTAGCCAAAAAACCTCCACACCTGGGATCCTCTAGTTATGCCATAGCTTTTCAAGTCCATGTACTTTGATTGCATGATCAAAGTCCATAAGTATGATTTTCCTCAATGAGCTTCCATCCCACTTTGAGAGCATAGCCTTACCTTGAAGTCTGGCAGTTTTGATATATATCCCCCATTCTTTGTATCTGCAATCAACTTTGTCCACACAATCATGTGTATTTCTCTGACATTGCTCTTACCACTCTAGATGAAGTTCCTAACCACTTGGTCCATCCTGGCACAAATAAAGATCGGCATAATAGAATTTTGCATTGTGAAGAAAGGATTGGAGTTGAGAATGGATTTTTCCATAGTGACTCTACGCATGAAGGAGAGGGTCATGTCAACCTAGGAGTACATATGACTCTCCACCTTGTTGGTGGTATCAAGATACGTAGCTTTTTTGGCTAGATTATGTAGGATTGAAGAACCCAATTGCCTCTCAATGTTTTTGGTGATAGTGATCCTGGTCTTTTGATGATTTTTTTTCTTAGAGTCATCTTTGTATTTATTTAGAAGAAGATATATGACTTCTCTTTGCTACCATCTATCCTAAAGATTTGATGAACTTTCTCATGCATTTCATCATCACCTTGTCCTAGTCGATTGTGTCTTTCACAAAGAGAATCAAGTCATCAATGATGTACGTGTGAGAAAGTCTTGGTCACCTTTCAGTGAGCCTTAATTCTTTACAATTATTGTTTCACTCAAGGTTTTTTATGTCTTGGCACAAATGATCAAGGTAGAGAAAAATGTTGTTCATGTCTTGGCACAAAAGATCGAGGCAGAGAACAAAATTATAAGGACATAGATGGTCTCCCTATCTAACATCCCTAGAAAATTTGTAGGAGGGAAATGGTCCTCCATTTCAGCACTTTAGAAATGAGTTTACTAACATTAAATAGAGCAATGGGACTCATATCATTGCAACTCTACTATGTTAGCATCTTGGGGTGAAGATTAAGGTAGAGTTTTCCATTGCCTCAGGAGGAAACCTAATAGGTAAATATTTGGCAACCATTAGACAAATGGAGTCCTACAGTGTAGTCGAATTAGTTTTAAGAAAAGCAACTTCCACCCCATATCGATCCATGCTTTAATGTTTTTCATCTTCTTCAAAAAAATCTAGATATCAATCTTGGTGGTAATATCACTTATAAAGAGGCTTTAGATCATGGTGAGGGGGTGGAGAAGGCTCCAGTGTATCAGGTAGTGTGGCAAGAGCATTTCTGGTCATTATCTTTAGTAAAGAGGGACTTAAAGTGCATAAGAATGGTTTTCTACTGTTCCTCTTTATCTTGAACCCATCTACATTCACCTTTCTTGAGCCTCGTAATGATGTTTCTTCTACTTTTAGATTTAATCATACCTTGGAAGTAACTCGTGTTGCATCACCATGTTTAATCCAGTCACACTATGCCTTTTGCTTCCAGATGAATTTCTCTTCTTTGAGGATATTAGCATAATCATTGTGGATTCTCACAATTTGATTTTCTACACTACTATTGAAGCTATTGACCAGATATTTTTTCTTTATCTTACTAATGTTCACAATATTATCTTTCCTAGTCCTTTCCATGTTTCTTTCCTTGGCATCCCATTTTCCTTCCACGGACATGAAGTTGGATATTGCAATATGGAAGTTTGCTTGATTGCTCCAGTTCTTATCAATAAAGTTATTGAATAATTGCCTCTTGATCAAGATAATGTTAATCTTCACAAGAATCTAGACATTGGTGCTAGGGGTATGGGTACAAATGAGAATGGGTGTGTGATCAAATTGAATATGGGGGAGCACTTCATCCTCCGTCAGGCGGTAGGCATCCGACCACTCCCCAATGGCTACAACTTTGTCAAGTATGTCCTGAAGGATCCCTCTTTTGAACGTCATCTTTGGTTCAAAGGTTACCATGTCTTCCAGCTCTACATCAGCAAGAGCTTTAGTAAATTCCCAGTAGTTGGAGATGTTAATGTTCTCACTACCATATTTCTTATTTGGGCTTAGGATCACATTAAAATCACCCTAATGATCTAGGGGAGCGTAGAAGTCTCTCTGATTGGAATAAGATGTCTCCAAAAAAATCTTCTCTTTATTTTTTTAGTACTATCATAGACAATAGTGATGATTAAATTGTTGATAAGGTAGGGAATGAACTTTTGTGGTAGGCCAGGATCTCCACTTTACAAACTCTCTCCTTCCACATCACCAAAATGTCACCAGAGAAGTAGGTAGCTTTCACTACGTAGGAATGGGCAAAGACCAATGTTTTTATGATACTTTTTTCATTCTTAACACTGGTCCTGGGTTCACTAACAACATTGACATTGATTTTGTATCTTAAAATATACTCTTTGGTCATGTTTTAGGTATTATATCTATAGATAGCACATATGTTCAATGCCGCAAAAATATCAAATGACGTGGGAGTTATCGGTGCATCCCTCACTCTCTACTCTCATTTTCCAACAAGTTACATGAGGTAAGCTTTCCTCTCTTCCTTGGGTTGGGGAAATAATTTTGTGGTTACTCAGGTGGATTCCCATGCTGATTCCACATCCTAGTTGGGGGTGGTTGCATGAACTGCCTATAAAAAAGGTGAAGGGTGTAGTCTGATGCTCTTTTCTTCCTGGGATAATAACCATGCCATCATCCATGATTACTAAATCTTGGTGGATATTTTCTTTCCTTGTTGCATTGGGTCGAACAGGTGTGACTCTAACATCTCTATTGTGGTGGATCCTGCTCAATGATGGTCTTACCTGTGATTTCTTTATTTGATGGATTTCCCTTTCCTTGAGGATTCCTTTCGATGTTTCCAATCAATATCCATAATTATCTCTATTTCATGCTCTTGTATCTTCCTTGTCCTAGACTTTCCCCTTTGATGCTCATATTTTGGAAATATTCCTCATCTCCACATTTTGTGTACTCATGTTCTTGTGTTGCTTCTGTTGTTTCCTTTGCACTGGTCAGACATGAAGTGATTTTGTGAAATCTCCTACAGGGTTCACCACATCTGGTATGGTGGGTTTAATGTTCGAAGCATCTTGATCCTTGAATCTATAGTTGTCCTCTTTTGGTCTGGCCCTCCCATAATACATACAGATGTTGGGTAGGTTTTCATATTCAAACTTATAAGTCTATCATTAGGCTAAGATATCCAGGGTTAGTGGCTTTATAATGTCTAGTTTGATGGAAATCCTAGAAAACTTGCCTCTCCACTTCATGTCTGTGTTGGCATTGACTATGAGAATCTTTCCAATGTTGTCCCTGACCTACTCAAGGAAGTAGCATTGATACACAAAGATCAGGAGGCATGGATTGCGGACCAAGGATGATGTATCTAGGTGGCTTGTTGGATGGAACAAAAGTTAGATCCCAGGGTTTTACACTCAAGTACAAGCTCGTCATCAGTCAGGGGCCCCCAATCAAGGACTTGAGGTAATCATCTTTATGCATAGTTGGACAATGAAGAAGTCATTTTCCATATCTATGATTCTAAAGTTACCCACTGGCTTCCACACATATCTGATGTGGTCTGTGAAAGGTCATAAAGTCAACCTCTTATCCCAAGACCCTAACAATTATGGAGTAGCTCCACGGTTGAAGGAGTTCCCCATACATATTCTCATCAATCCAGATTGATAGTGTTTCATCAATTTCTATAACCTTTATTTCTTGTTTGGTTAGTTGGACACTGGGATCTTCAAAACCTAGGAATGGAAAAGAGGCTTTACTATTTATGTCAGAGGTGATATCACTATATTAGATAGGGATGTGTGGTTCCCCCTAGCCTTGAGCCTTACCTCTTCTATGTAGTAGAGGAAATTGATTGAGTCAGGTGAAGACCCCTCCACCTCCATATTAGGGCATGTTGGTTATTACCTTCTCTGTGGTTAATGAAGATTAGGTTCAGACTAATTTTTTTCACAATGTGAACTGCTGCCATCTAATGATCCTGTTATGGCCATCCAATTTCTTCCTTTGGGGGACAGCTAAAACTAACACCTCCTTACCTACCTTGATCTATTTTCAGTTGCATGTGTGGTTCTAGACCCTATGATATGACTGATCTTTGTTATACAAGCATGTCAATACAAAATATTTATCTTTTAAGGAATGTATATTATTGGTTCCTGAATAATAGTTTTCAAAGAAATTTCATTAGAAATGATGAACTCTCTGTGCCATTGCCATACCAACAAACATAAATCAAAGATAGACCAAGTCTCTTTGGTTAGAGCATTTAGGAAATAATTTTGACAAGTTAAGTGACCTAAGAAATGGTTCATACTTAGTTCATATACTTTCATCTTCCAAATGGTAACACATGAGTCACAAAAGATCACGTAAACTCTAGTATAAAATGCTCTCAGAAAAAGATTTATGCTTACAACAAACCACCATATTTTTTGTATGATTGTACATCTCATGCAACCAAAGTTCAAGAAAACCATGCTTTTGAACAAAGATACATTATGGGGTTCACGATGTCTAGTTTATGATCTAATAAGAAGTTATCTAATCGTTCATAACTTGTAGATAGCATCCAAACATCTTCTATTAGTGTGTAAATGTCAATATCGATTTAGATGAGTTCCCCATTTATTCTCACGTTTGGCGACCATGAGAAGACAAATTGACAATACACACATGCTTTAATAATTTCTACATAAAAATGATAGTCCATTTGAGGAATTAATTTAATCTATAAAAATGTGATATTAACTAATCCATTAGAAATTTTATCCTAGACTCGTTGAAACATAATACATTTAACACAGAGTATAATTAAATTTGTGTACTTCATATTGAAGTGTATAGTGACAAAATTACTTAAATTTTGATTATATGTAGAAATTGATATATATATGCAAACTATATGATAGAACCCCTAGCCATTGAAGATTGAAATAGTTTCATACCTACAAAAATGAAGTATCAATGTGGAAACCTTGATTGGTATGATTTTAGTTAACCTCATAATAACACTAGAAGAGGTATAAGGAGGATTTGAAGCACTTTCTTGGAATACTACACTAATCAAAGAGATGAACATTTTTTCAATCAATTGAGAATACAAACACATAGTATAATCACAGTAAAGAAAATAAATTGAACCATAAAATAGCCAAAGGTATCCTCCTATACTAGCATTGTCGCTTCAAGTACCTTCATCTTTGATTGATGATCATTACGTCTTTATCCTTTAGTAAGGAGATAATAGTTTGAGACCAAACTCTAAATCAGACTTGAGTGAGTAGAAAGTGATATTGAGGATGGGAGTGATCCTCAATGGGTGGAGTGAGACCTATCCATAACAGGACAATGACACTTTTTTAGATTAGCCTCTTGATAGCATCCATTATTGTGAATTTTTTTTCGATTTCACCCTTATTTCTCTTATTGTTAAGGCTTGTGGTGAAATTTATTTTTATCTTTTCTATTTATTGATTTATCCTCATAATTTTGGGATTCTTTTTTTGGGTTTTACCATGATTTTCTATTACCTTATCATCCTTTGGGCCCAATGAAATGACACAAACGTGCTTCGGAAATGTACATAAGGCACCCCAAGCCCATAGCATAGGGATTCCTTTGTTTTCTATGTACCCACATCAAGTGAGCCTATCCATGAAAAATGTGTTCTGTCAAGTAACCGTGCCTCAAACATCACAACAAGTCACATCGAGATCCAATGAACCTTTCATGTCATTAAACCAGGACAATAAGGAAATGCAACCAACCACATCTGGCATGTGCTTAGACATTCTATGAGATATTCCATTGGTGTCTCCATATAAGACATTCACAAGTGGCTACAATCATTTCACCAATCAGAAAATTCATTACACCTTATATATAATCTAGATTGAACCAACGTTTCAGACACACTCTGGGGACCTACTTATCCACCGGATGCACTCCCTCACCACTTGTCCATGCCCCTTATGGACTGTACAAACCCAAATGTATGTGTCCCTTTGATTGGGATGCTAGACAAGAAACCCCACAGAAAAATCAAGAGTTTATCATCTCAAAACCTAGATCCATGACTATAAATAGGCATCAAAGATTTCATTTAGGACATCTCACTTTTCATCTTCACATGAAAACACTATTGATGTGTGATTTATTGCATGGGAATACTCACTAGGGATTAAATCCCTAGATTTTACCTTAACTAAGAGTATAGTAACACCACCTACAAGCTGATGGATCTTATCATAATATCGTTTGGGATCATACCTAATGCACAATGTTTTTAAGAACTATCATAATCAAGGTAACCACACAATAACTAATATTTTATGCAAAAAGTGGGTTTTTTGTTTTTGTTTACACTAATACGAAAATAGAAAAAACTAGATTAGGAGTTGATAAAAAAATGGATTAAAACACTAGGGTCAAATGAGGTTCACCAATGCTACCCTTTATTCACTCACTCACAACATAATAAATAGCATGAACATATGTATCTTGAGGTTGTTTAAATTTCTTTTATGTTTTTAGGATTAAAACTAGATAGATATTACTAAAATATCACCTCCACATTACCTAGAGATCATTCATATATTGTCTTAGAAAAAACTTATTTGAAGTTCTCATCAAAGGCTTGACAAGAAACAAATTAATATCCTAAATCATGGGTTCCATGTTCTCTACAACCAAAATCTGAAAATCATGTACACTTCATGATCAAGCAAGAGTACAAGCATATAATAGTTGATTATAAAGATATATTGGTCCATAAAATAACAAATATAGTAAAGATAACAAAATTGGGTAGTGGGCTACTCCCCACACCCTAGCAAGAGGACTATTCGCTCATGGAAGTAGTAACAACAACAACTGTGGGAAAGAGTAAGGAAATTGTCATCATAACAGACAACAAAAGGGCATATGTGGTGTTCAGATGCTTGTTTCTGAGGTTGGGATGTGGCAATTGATGCAACAACAAAATAACTTCTCTAACGATCATTGGAGGAGACTTCTAGGTTGTTGTCCTCTTTCACCAAGGTTGGATCTACTCACTATTTTGAGAGAGAAGCATGTCGACAATGATTGAGGTCGTCAACTAATGGAAACATGTGTGTTCCATGGGACAAACCACTCTCAAGGTTTAAACCATTCAGCCTTGGTAGAGGTGAAAGTGGAAGGGTTGTTGGTTGACATTCGTCCATCAATGGAAACAACTTATGGTTTTTGGAGGTGGGTTCTTAGGAACAAAAGTGGTAGCCTGGCGACGTCAATGGTGGATTCCTTTTCTTGAGGTGGTGGACTTGTATTTATAGGCATATACATAAGGTTTGGAACCGTCCCTTCTATTTGTAGGTAATTATCAGTTGCAATGGATACAAAGAGGCAGTGGTTGTCGAAGAAAATGATGAGTCATCAGCATTTAGTATTATCATCAGTAGGTAAGGAGTCAAGACTACTATCAGTTAGTGAAGGATGAGGATGATTTTTGGAAGGGAACGGAAAGGTTTCAAAGGTTTTGGAGTGGAGGTCAGACATAAGTTAAAATACCTGACAAATCATCGCTAGATAAAGTCTGTCCAACCGTAAGTTGATGATGTCTAAACTTCCATTAGAAGGTATATGAAGGAGGACCATCAGAAGGTAGACATAGGAGAGCCATCAGAAGGTAGACACTAGACTTCCATTGGTTGAGGCTTGTAGAAGTTCCATTGGATGAAAGAAGTAGACTACCATCAGAAGGCGTGAGCAATGGAGTCCCATCGGTTAACAGCCATTGATAGGAAAGCACTGGGTTGACATTGGTCGTTAACCATCAATAGGGAAGCATTGGGTTGACATCATTTGTCAACTGGTGTTTGGAAATAATGAGCCAACAATAGGCTAGGAAGAGTTAGCCAACCAATGGTTTTTTAGGAAGATGCAAATCCACCCTTGGGGGGTCTATTGTCATGTGTTGTACGGTCTGCTCCTATGAAGCATCAATTGATGGAATCATTAACGTGGGGGGTGTCATGAAAATATGGTCTGTCTATAAAGAACTCTTGTGTCTATTAGTCAGCTAGTGGGAGAAATATCTCCTATGTTTGTGCATGAAATATTGAGATCAAACATGCCCTTAAAACAAAGAATTTAGATTAAAATTCTATAAATTAACATAAAACAATGAAAACCTAACTAAAAGCTAATTTTGAAGTAAAATGATCAAAATGAATGCAAAATAAGATGAAAATGCAACTAAAACTAGGATGCACATGCATTCATCAAAGAAACATGAACTTTTACGTTGATCATCCCTGAGTAATGTAAAGTCTAAAATAGTCACCAAATGCATACATTCGACCCATGTGATTTCCTCACCTTCACATCGTGCTCATTTTCCTACAACTTGATATGCCCAAGATGTACAAATTCTTGAAATCACATAACACATCTATCAATGTATTCATTTTTAATCTTATGTACTAAAAATATTTCTTCACCAATATCCCCAACACTAGACATGTGTAAGAGTTCTCATAAAATTTCTAAGAGCCCCACAAAAGAAGTATGCATGTAATCCAACACTGAGGTGTGTGAAAAGGATATCAAAATGAGACAAATATTTTTGTATTTAGGTAGGAAATAGAGACTAGTGGGTTTTGAAGGAAGGTTTGAATCTCTACATTTGCAAATTCAATTTTTGGTGGTAAGCCCCTATTACATAGAGAGGGCTATGGAGGAAACGGATCAAGTTGGGAGGGGTGCGCCACTCCGAACTTGGATTTTGGAATCTTTTATGGGTTTTTATTTTCTTTTTAATGGATGGAAGATAAGATGATGGAAGAAGAAGTGTAGAAGAGGGGTCATATCAATTGTCCAACTTTATTTACAATTCATTGCATCCGGTTGTTCTCATGGTCCCATTATGCTCAAACGATGACATAATAAGGGAAAAAGTGATGATTCCATAAATTTATTTCATTGTTCAATTAAAAGACTATAGTGTTTGATCCCTCCTAGTTCCTCATATTGAATCAAGTCTAAATTGACTAAACCCTTGTTTTGATGATGAATAACCATTTATACTTATTTACGTCTATTACTTCTACTTGAGTGATTTTAGACACACTCCAAATGCCTAACTTGTGTATCCTCCCTTGGAGAAATCAAGTAATACATGGATAAATAATATAAATAGTTTTAATAATAGATACTTTATGTAAACCACTTGTAATAATTGAATGGTGTGTAAATCCCAATGGAAATTTAGATCATTTAAATTAATATGTAAACACTTTTTGGGAATTTTTCATAAGCCATCCAGATTGTCTTTTCGGCTGAGTTTTCCTTAGTGGAAATTCAGATGATAGCCAACCTGGCTTGTGGCAATACCCATGGTCATCCAAGTCTATCCTGGTATCAACTCAACCAACTTCATGCACTTTTACTTGTCATATAGTGTCGTCATTTGAGTTTTCTAAAAGGAAACTCAGCCAACAACACTATATGGTAAAGTGCAGAGAAGTTTTTCTAGCCATTGAAGTGTTGCAAACCTCAAAAATATATCTATTAGAACACCCAAAATGGCTAGAATTCAATCATAAGTTTCTCTATTGGCTAGTATGCAACGTCAATTGTAAAAGGGACCCCTTGGGATTCATCACATGGTAGACAAGCACTATGAAGGTCCCTGTACTATATTTGAGAGAGATTTTCTTCCCAAGATCCTTTATCCACTCTCATGAGCTTAATAACTTGCAATATCCATTAGATTGAGTAGGAGATTTGTAAGAGAGTTAATCCTACATGTATATCTTGTGAGGCTCTCACTTCCTCTACCTCCCACTCTCTTTCTACCATGAAGATGAAGATTCTCTCTCTTGGCTAAGAGAGGTGAAGAAGAAGAAGGGAAGGGAGTGGTGAACATGAAGGCAAATGTGAAAGATCCAAGTCAAGATTGGGTAAATTCTTGAAGGTAGAAGACTTGTTGGAAGAGTGTGTAAGTCTATAAGTCCTTATAGAAGGCCAAAGACTCATTGCAAGAGTAGGTAAGTCTTTGGTATGGTGGAATACTATTGGTCATGGATAGGTAAGTCCTTTGTAATGGTTATTGGATCCTTGACCTAAAAAGGAATGCTAGTTTAGCCATTGTGATTGAAATGGTGGTATTCTGTTTTACCTCTTATTATGGAATATATGGAGTGATACATGATTGAAAATCCTAGATATTAACCCCTCTAAGTATTGTATGTACTTATCCTAGTTTGGAGGTTGGAACTACTATAAACAACTTATTTTATTTGGTGCTTGTTCAATCTCTCTCTCCCTTGCTATAAATTTTTAGTTGCACTCAAAATTCATACTTGCAATATTATCTTAGAAATATCTTTAATGCATAATGAATATTTTTAAGTGGTTTTTGATCTATTCAAACCCTTCTAGAGCCCATTATAAATCCAAAAATTAGTATCATAGCGGGACTTCTCTAATCAATACGTCAACATGTAGGAGAAGATGGGGATAATCAAGGTGGGAGATACTACATCAACATTCCAATCTTTGATGGGAGAAACTTCCTCTATTATAAGAGAAGAATACAATTCTACATCCAAGGATATGTCTTCATCTATGGAGAATGGTTGATCTTCCATACAATCAGTCAGAGACAAGGGTAGAAGAATGGGGTGATGCTACTTTGAAGAAAGAAACCTTGAATGCAATAGACAACAACATCCACTATGCCTCTCTTTCCCCCACCACGCTCAACCGGATTTCTTCTTGTGATATCTCCTATGAGATATGGAGAAAGCTATGTGTCACTTATGATGGGAAAAAACCAGTGAAGGAAAGTAGAGTCTATATTCTCAATGGCCTTCTTAAAAACTTTAAGATGAGAAAGGAGGAGAGTGTGACTGAAAAGTTCTCAGGGCTCAACACCATTGTAAATAGTATTTCTATCCTAGGATATACCATGGATAAAGGAAAATAAACTCTTAGATCCTATGTAATATTCCTTGCCGGTGGCAAACAAAGGTGACTACCATAGAAGAAACAAAGTCTCTCTGGGACATTCCTACTAAAGAACTCATAGAAAATATTCCAGCATATGAAGTGAGACTTGACAAGCAAGAGGAAGAATAAAAAGAATAAGAGGGAGTCCAAGATAAATAGGAAGGTATCAATTAAATCCCAAGTTGAAGTTATTGTGCAACAATAAGTCATTATTCAAGATTATCCATCCTAAAAGGAAGTTGGATCCTATAATGATATTTAAGCTCTCTACTCCAAGGAAAAACATCTCAAGGGTAGATTCAATAAGAATGAGAAATGGCACAAATTCTCTAGTGACTCCTCCAACTCAAGATCTAGTGGATATTATAGATTAAGATCTTACTCATACTCTAGTGAGAGTGGAGTATGCCACCTTGATTTCATGGAAATTCCTGATGAATATTCAAATGAGGTACAAGTAAAATCTTTAGATAAAGAATCCTTGATTTCCATTATTCATGCTACTTGTGCATATCTTAAGTCTACTAAGAATAAAAATAAAAAGTTTGAAATATTTTAGATAACTTGCATGAAGAAAGGTATTATCTTGAACAAGCTTACATTTTCTTGCAAGATGATGTTAACAATCTCCAAAAGCTTTAGCTAGATCCTGAATTGAAATTCAATGGTGTTGAGACAAAAAACAATGATTATCTTAGACAAGAAGATGCTCTTATACTTTAAAATACTAGTTTGCTTGATAAGATTGGATTTTTTTAATTTCATCATTTATGCCTAGTTTGAATAAACGCATACAAGAATTGTGAATTATCTCATGCTTGATATTAAGGTTCTTAGAACTAAAAAAAAGGACAAACACTTTGTTATGCAAGGAATTAAATCTAAAAAATATTGTAAAGTAGTATTAGAAGGAAAAAAAGGATAAAGACTTTGTTATGAAAGGAATAAAATCTTAAAAATAGTGTAAACATTTATGCAGGAGAAATAGAATCAATTGACAGGGAGTATGTGAACTCCATTAGCAAAAGTTGAGGGGGATCATATGAACTAAATTCATTGAAACCCCTAGGTTTCTCCAAAGGTATGAGTTTTACTCAAATGCTTTCAATACATTTTTGGAACAATTTGCCATCTTCAAAAGGGGGAGAATGTTGACTCAAGGTCTAATTGACTAAACCCTTATTTTGATGATGAATAACCATTTTACTTATCTGTGTCTAATGCTTATAATTGAGTGATTTTAGACACACTAAAAATGCCTAAACTAGTGCTTCCTAACTCAGTCGACAACTGTTCACATTAAGTGTAGAAAAGTCCTAAATAAGCTAGGAATAGTGTTGTCATATAGTGTTGTCATTTGAGGTACCCAAAAGGCAACTCAGTCGACAATAGTTCACATTAAGTGTAGAAAAGTCTTTCTAGCCATTGGATTTTTGCAAAAATAAAAAATATATTCGTTGATACACTCAAAATAGATAGAATTTGATGCTAAGTGTCTCGAATGGATAGTAGAAAAACTCACCTAACCCCTTGGGCTTCATCCCATGCTCAACCAAGTACTATGAAGGTCCATAGTTAAGAGACATTTGTCTCCCAAGAGCGTCCATCCACTCTCATGAGCTTAGTCACTTACTACATCCATTAGAGAGAGTAGGATATTATTAGGAGAGCTAGTCCTACATTTATATCTTGTGAGGCTCTCACTTCCTCTACCTCCCAATCTCTCTTTCTACCATGAAGATGAAGATTCTCTCTTGTCGAAGAGAGGTGAAGAAGAAGAAGGGAAGGATTCCCTTGGTGAAAAGCTTCTCCATGGTGAAGGTGAAATCAAAGGTGAAAGATTCAAGTCAAGAGTGGGTAATCCGTGAAGCAGGAAGAATTTTTGCAAGAGTGGGTAAATCCTTGGAGTAGGCCAAAGAGTAGTTGCAAGAGTAGGTAAAACTTGGTATGGTGGAAGACTCTTGGTCAATGATAGGTAACTTCATTGTAATGGTTATTGGCTCCTTGACTCGAAAAGGAATGATAGTTTAGCCCTTATGTTGGAAAATGGTGGCATTATGTTATAACTCTTATAATGGAATATACAGAGTGAAACATTGTTGAAAATCTTGGATATTGACCCCTCTAGGTAGTGGATGTGCACCTACTAGTTTACAGGTTGGAAATACTATAATTAACTTATGTTATTTGGTGTTTGTTCAATCCCTCTCTCCCTTGCTATGCACGTTTAGTTGCACTCAAAGTTTATACTTGCAATATTATCTTAGAAATATTTGAAGGTCAAATATTTTTTTTAAAATAGTTCTATCTCTATTCACCCCCCTATAGATCCCATTATAGATCCAATGTCTTATATACCTATCATTTTTTCCAAGGAAGCATGATGGGTTCCTAGGTTACAAGGGGTGATTTTATCCATTAGCTATGTCACAAACTGGTCACTATAAGGTTTTCTTTAAATAAGAGGATTTAAATGATGATGATATCATGCAGGAATGAGAAAAGGAGTTTGAGTCTAATCTGTCTAGATAATGGCTTATATTACTCTAAAAAGAATTTTTTTGAAAAAATTAAGCTAAATGCAATGGATGATTGGAATAATGAGATCATAAGTAACAAAAAAAGCATTGGTGGAGAGTAGAATATGTACCACTCACCCTTCATCCCAACTTAGATATTTACGTGTTCCTAAGAAAACATTAAATTTAGGATGGAGGGGAAGAACTTTGTTGTTTATACCATGAGTCGTGGCTGCTCTCCATTCAGCAAAAGTTATCCACCTTTAATAAAAAAAAATTAGAATTGATGATCTATCAATGAATGGAAAACAACAAAAATAGAAGTAACACTCAAGTTTCCTCTTGAAAATTGTCTTTGTTTTACATCAATAGCTCAATGCCTAAATCTCAATCATGATATGTCGAGTAAGGAACGAGAGGTGTTGTTTAGCCTGCATATCCTGCATTGTGAAGTAGCATTTGACACACTAGCCATTGACTTTTAATTCTCTAATCTTCTTGATCCAAATTAGAACAACTCCATGTGGAAGATATTCTCTATGTTGAATAGACCCAACCATCGGGTCATATTATTTCCTAAAAATAGATGAATAGGAGAGGTGTACAGTAATACTTGGTCTCTATCCTACATACATTTCCTCTTTAGGTGGCAAGCATGCCACATTTTAGTTCACTCCTTGTAAATGTATGCATTCTCATATGTCATCGATCATAGTCCTTCTAGTTGAAGAATATGATTTTCCTTTACCGCACAAAGGTGAAAGTTGAGATGTTTGATTTTGTGTTCGAGCTCCATAGGTTGGTTTTAAGACTTCCCATATATCAACCAAAAAGGTCGTACCAAGGGGAGTCTTGTAGGCACTTTTGTATGATGAGAGTGTGTCACTAAGCATATGATCCCAATCTTTCCTTATCCGAACAACTATCTTCTCAAATCTGTATTTGGTTTATCAATTGGAAACTTCTACTGGACCACTTATTTGTGGATGATAAGGAGTACCCACATTGTGAGAAACACCATAAAGGAGTGTTGCAAAGCTATGCTCAAGAATGTATGATCCTCTGTTAGAAGTCACTATGTGTGGAACTACAAAGCATGGGAAGATAATATATTTGAACATATTGATTATTGGCTTGGAGTCCTATGAAATTGTGGGGATGGCTTGAACCCATTTTTATATGTAATCAATATTGAGAAGGATATAGTACAAGTCATAAGAGGGGAATGGAACCATGTATTTCACATCCCAGACATCATAAATCTCTATTTCTTGTTAAAGATTTAGTGACATGTCATCCCTTGTAGAAATATTTTCAGATCGTTGACATTGGTCAAAAGACTTGACAAAGCTATGTACATCCTTGAAGGTAGAGGGCCAAAATAAGACACATTGGAGGACTTTAAACATTATCCATTTGGAGCTCATGTGGCCTCTAGTTTGGCTAGAATGACATTGTTGAAGAATGTGAAGGGCTTCCTCTCCAGAGATACACCAGAGGTACATCTTTTTTTAGCATAATTAGAAGATATCAGGTTCATCCTAGTAGTAAGGGAAATATCTTATGTGAAATTCTTTCATTCCCTATGTAGTGTGGATGAAGGACTCTTGTGTCTAGATAGTTGACAAAATCATCATACCATGGGGCAAGCTTGGACACTTTAAAAAAATTATCTTTGTGGAGGGTATCATTGGCAGGGATAGTGTCATTATCCTAGATGTGCAACCTACTAAGATGATGAGCAAAACCTTTTTAGTCCTCTTCTTATCCTTGATTTCCAGATCAATTTCTTGCAGTAGTAAAATCTGCCTGATTAGTTTGGGCTTCATATCCCTATAAAATACTTAATAACATAATGATTAGTGTAGACAATCACTTGAGAGCCTACTATATAAGAGTGAAATTTTTTAAAGGCATGCACAACGGAAAGAAGATCCTTTTTAGTGGTTTTGTTGTTCTTTTGTATGTCATACAATATCTTTCTTGCATAATATATGACATGATGTTCCTTATCAACATGTTATCCCAAGACTAAACCTAAAATGTAGTCACTGGCATCATACATGATCTTAAAAGGAAGAGACTAATCTAGGGAATGAAGCATTGAGGTAGAATGAGGGATTCTTTCAAGGTGTCAAAAGCTTTCCATACATTTAGAGTCGAATGTGAAGTTCACATACTTCCATAGGAGATCTATAAAAGGCTTAGTGATCTTGCTAAACTCTTGAATGAATCTCATGTACAATCCATTATGTCCTAAAAATTCCCAAATTTCTTTGATATTGGTTGGAGGAGATAGCTTGGCAATCAATTCAATCTTCACATTGTCAAATTGGATGCCTCTAGAACTTACATGAAGTCCTATAACAATGCCCTCCACTACCATGAACTGGAATTTTTATGAGTTAAGCACCAAAGGTACTTCTTCACAATGTTTTAAAACTAGGGGAAAATGGGGTAGAAATTCACAAAAGGAATCTCTATAGACTGAGAAGTCATCCATAAAGATTTCCATTATTTTCTCAAAAAGGCCAGAAAAGGTAGTGGGCATAAAATGTTGGAAAGTAGCAAGTGCATTGTGTATTCTAAATGACATACAAGGAAAGTGTACATGCCAAAGGGGAACTTAAGGTTCTTTTTCTTAATTGTTGGGGTGGATAGGTATCTAGTAGAATCTAGAGTATCTCTACAAATAACATAAGAATTCTTGGTGTGTGTTTCTATAGGACTTGATTAAGAAATGGGAGAGGAAAGTGATCCTTTCAAGTATCATTGTGTTGATCTTATGATGGTCGATAGACATGAACCACCCAGTTATACTATAAACGGGGATAAGCTCATTCTTCTAATTCATCACCATGGTAATGCCTCCTTTCATCGAAAATACTTCCATATGACTCACCCATGGAGAATCTGTGATGGGATAGATGATCCCATAAAGGAGTAGCTTTATCACCTCCTTGCACACAACCTCCTTCAATATAGGTTTAATCTTGTGTTGAGGCTTGATGGAGGGATTGTAGTTGTCAACCATTTTAGTCATTCATTTTAGATCCTAAGGTCATCTGACTCTTCCTTAGTTCTAACAACAACCTATCCTCTTTCTCAGCATTAAAATTTAGGTTGATGATGACTGGGAAGGTTTTCTTCTCATCTAAAAAGACATATTTGAGCCACTCAGGTACAAGATTCATTTCTAGAGTTGTCGTATTTGTGTCTTCTTCTTCAATGTTGGAAACATATTTAAGATCTTCAAACTCAGATTTAGGTTCTTCCTCAACATTGCCAAGTTGTAAGAGAATTCTCTCGACTTGTTCATCATTCAACTCATAAGAATTTGGGTTTAGGAGTGTTGTATTGAGAGGGTCCTCAAAGGTTGGTGTATCTAGCTCATTTGTGCCATCTTATCAATGAAATAACTATGGAATTTTTGTTCCTAAAATGAGGGACCCTTGCATCTCGCAAAACCCTTGAAGTCAATTGCGTATGTCCCAAGCCTTAATGTTAATATTTTTCTTCATCAATTAAATCTCAAGAAATTGCAAGGAATTAGGCAAAAGATGAGTGCATACATCAGATCATTCTTGATAGACATGATAGAAAAATGACATGGGATATAAGATTTGGGACCCACTCTCACAACAGTGTTTTCTATGATCCCCATAGTAGTAGTCATAGAGAGTCAGCAAGTTGAATCACCATGTTGGTATCAATGGTGTCAGTGGTGAAGCCTAGTATTTTGAAAGAATATATGTCATTATAGAAATGATTATGCCATGACTAGTTAGGCCTTTTTGGCATGTGGTGTCTCCAAGAAAGCAAAAGATGCTGAAATATCCTATATCTTTAAGTTTTTTTGCATCTTGCTATGGATAATATATGATGTTGTTCGTGCTAGTTACATAATCTCCATTTCCTCTATTAGGTACTTGTGATTGAGGAGAGCTTTGAAGAATTTTGTATAGGAAGGAAAATCTACAAGTGAGTCGAGGAAGGGAACATAGACATGTAGATTTTTCATCACTTCCTTGAACTTTATAGATATTAAGTCTATTCGTGTTTGAGATAGAAAACTCTAGTAGGGGACACAAAGCTTGTAGATAGGCACCACATGGATTGAAGGAGAGATTGATGTAGTTTTGGTTCCTTTTTTTGGATTGGGAAAGCTATCTCTCTTTGAAATCTCAAGAACTAGTTCAATGGTATAGCTATTGGTATAGAAACTAGAGTGACTTCTTCATCTTTGTCAACTTCAATAATGAGCTTAATGTTGATGATGATTTTTTTTTATAACAAGGAACCCCTCCCAGGATCGGCCATTACTGGACCCCACCCAACCAAGGGTAAACCCCTGAACAAGTCGCGTACTTGGGGGCACCACATGCGCTTAGTAATGTGGGGCCTTTGTTGCACCCCAGGGGTTTTTTCCTAGAGTCAAACCCGAGTCCCTTCATTGGGGATTTCCGAGCCGCACCACTGGGCTATTCCCCCACCCCAATGTTGATGATGATTGGAGTTGAGAATCTAGTATAACAAATCCAAAATGTGTTGCTACATCCTTTGGATCCTTCTGGTGCTTCGGGTTATTCTCAAGTTGACCAGCAAGTGAACCCACTAGAGGACAAATTGTAGCAACAAATTACATGAGTTGGACCTCCATGGATTTATTGTTAGCATGTTGGCTTTCTATAATCTTCCTAATGGTGTCTAGGAAACTCTGATCACTAAAGATTGGCATTTTTTGTTAGCTTCCCTACCCAAGGAGAAAATATCCTTGTTGGTTGTAAGGCTATTGTCTGGGATTATAGTTGCTTCCTTGGTTGAAGTTGTTGTAGTTCATCCAGGGGTTGGAGTTTTTTTGGAAATATTTCTGGCTTTGTCTGAAAGTAGGGGGACACCAAATTTGATTGTGATTGTGGTCATCCTTGACTTGGTGGATATTCACTACTCCGTATGGGTTATATACTACATGTATGTATGGTTTCTTATCCTATTGGGGTTGTAGTACCCCTATATAGGTAATAGAATTAGCATCATTAACTTCTTCAATGACTAGACTACTACTAAATAAAGGTTGGTGTGCATGTTCAATGTTTCTCTTCGAAGATGGTTGCATTGTAGGCTAGTGTGGCCATCATCACAACAAACTTGGAAAGTTTGAAGCTAACCCATCTTGAGAAGGAGACGAGCTTCTCTTCCCATTCCTTAGGAGGGTTGACTTAAGGTTGTATTGTTTAAGGGAAAGGGCATTCAACTATTTAGCAATATCATTTATCACATATTTGTCTTTTGTCATAGCAACCTTAAGATCCCCTCTTTTATTTGAGGAGACCCAATTTTATTGGTTCTTGACTCCTCTGCTCATCACCTTCTATGCTTCATCAAAGCTTTTCACCGCATGAAGTTGTCATTAGAAGTGGCATCAAGAAATGGCTTGGTATTATCATCAACACTCCTTTAAAATGTTTGAATAAGTTGCACATAGGAGATGTAGTGATAAGGTCAAATGTGCAAAATCTACTTAAATTTTTCCCATGCTTTGAAGAGAGTTTCTCCTGGGAGTTGTTTGAATTGATTTATATGTCATTTGATCTAGTAGGTGAGAGAGTGAAGAAAGAACTTCTTGAGGAACTAGTTCTAAAGTTCCTCTCAAGTTCCAATGCTATAATCATTTAGGGATTTGTACCAAACCGTAGCATTGTCAACGACGGTGTAGTAGAATAGTCATAGGTTCATAGCTTCATAGGACACACTGACATGTTGCTTAGTCCACAAAGAACTATGAACTTTTGTGGATGGTCATGTGAGTCCTCTCTGGTTCTACCTGCAAAACTATTGTTTTGCATCATTGCACCCACTGTGTCTTGATTTCAAAGTTAGGCACCGCAATGTCTAGTTGGACGGTTGGGCCAAAATTGTTTGTGGCCTTAGGAATAGAGAACTCATGTAGCTCCTCCACTCTTCAGCTTCTTCTGTTGCTCACAACTCCTCTCGCACTATAGCTTTGGTATCTTCCATTAGTTTGTCACATTGTTCAGCTAGTGTTGTTTCAAATTTGTGATTGATGTCTTCCACCATTTGTGCCTTGTGTTCACAAAAGAGTATATAGTAGGTTCGTTCAATCTCAGGGTCAAGGTCTATGACAAAGTAGATGCTACAAAGTGTCACATGAACAATAGATATCACCTTAAAAGTGCAAACAACTAAGTTTAAATGGTTGAAGATGAGTTGCATTCAAGATTATTTTCAGTCTTATCAATCATAAAAGGAAATTCCTAACTAATCATATGAGCTAAGTTGATCAAAAAAATTATTGTCCCCTTTAATGGTGCCAAAATTTGATGTGTTATTTATAGCATGACAACATTCACTAGAGACAAAATCCCTAGATTTTACCTTAAGTAAGTGTACAATAATCCCACCTGCAAGCATTTGGATCTTTTTTTAGTATAGATCAGGATCTTACCCAAAGGACAACATTTTAAGATTATTCTAATCATGGTAACAACAAAATAACTAGTATCTAACGTAAAAAGTGGGCCGTTTGTTTTTAGTTACACTAAGAATCAAATAGCAAAAACTAAATTAGGGATCAATAAAACAATTAATGGAAACAATAAGGTGAAATGAGTTTCACCAGTGCTACCCTTCATTCTCTCTTTCACTGCATCATAAATAGCATGAATATGTATGTTGAGACCAAATAAATCACTCTTTTAGATTTAGGATTAAAATTGGATAGATATTTCTCTAAGATCCCATCATGTTACCTAGAGATCATCTATCTATCATATCAAAAAACACCTATTGGAAGTTCCCATCAAGTGTTTATCAAGAATCAAATTGATATCCTAGATCTTGGGTTCAAAAGTTATCTACACCCAAAATCTAACAATCATGCAAACATGATTATCACACAAGGGTACAAGCATAAAATGATTGACTCTAAACTTATATTGTCCCATACTATAATAGATGTAGTAAAGAGAACACAATTGGGTAGCGAGGCTACTCGCTACCCCCACACCCTTGAGAGAAGACTACTCACCCATGGAAGTAGTAACAACAACAACAGTAGAAGAAAGTAAGGAAACCACCATCATAGTAGATAACAAAAGGGAAATTGTGGTCTTCAAATGCTTGTCTTTGAGGTCGGAGTGATGACAGACGGCCCCATAGAAAAATAACTCCTTTACTGGTCATTGAGGAGACTTCTAGGGCATCATCTTTTTTCATCAAAGTTGGATCTTATCACTATGAGGAGATAGAGAAGCAGTTTCATAATGATGATGGAGGTCTTCAAATGATGAAAATAGGGATTCTATTTTCATGTTGTCATGGGTTTCGCGCCTATGAAGCACCAACATATGAAATCATCAACTGATGGAGGGACATATTCATGGATATATAGTCCACTTATTAAAATTTCTTTTGGCCACTAGTCAGTTAGAGGGACTATTGTCTCCTATGTTGGTTCATGATATATGGAGTTCAAACATTCCATGAAAACCTTTAATCCTACAAATTAATATAAAAGTAAGAAAACTCAAATATAAGCTAAATTTGAAGTAAAATGATTGAAATGAATGCAAAATTAAGTTGAAAATGAAACTAAAACTAGGATGAGTATGCATTCGTCCAATACCAATACCATGAGCAAGTCCATAGGAGAAGAGTTTCATCTACATCTTCAGATTCTACTATCCCACCAACACCACCAAGCTTCTAAACTCCTGACATTGTAAGAAGGAAGCTTTATGGAGGCTTCCCTATCACACTATTTCCATTGGTGTACCATAAAAGGAAAAATTGATATTTTTATATACCCTTTTATCCCTCCTACACCAATGACAACAATTTAGTCCGGCGGTCAAAGCCTAATTTAGTTATAATCAGGAATATCCAAATAAGGGATACTAGATCTGAGGCGATCTACCATTCTTGTCATTCTTCTTCCTTCCCATACTTTGTTTTTCGCATTTTTATTCTGTTTCCCCCTTGTATTTTTCCATGGACACATTATATTTTGGAACCTTATTGTTTATCATTAATATGTGTGTCCAGTCTCCTTAAATCAGGTAAGGTGTAGCCACTCGACTCTCCCAACCATGTAATTACCCTAGGTATTTTTAGATATGTATCATCTTAGCAGTTTTGTCCTATTATTCTTGTCTTTTATGCATGAATTGTGTGCTTCTCTGCCATCTTTTGATGTTTGAATCCTTTTACCATATAGAGAAAATTGTTTTGACTAGATGTATTGGTAGGAGTAGTGAAGATGCACAAGCATGATATATCACCAAATCTATAGTCATATATTGATGTTCTTTTTTTTTTTTACTTGTAATCTCAAGAGGGAATACAAATTCTAGCCCTATATCTATTTTGATCTCAAGATAGGGATCGAATTCAAACTAGTGATGACTACTCATATACTATGCTAAAGGTATAAAATGGGTTTATGATTGTTTACATGTTGTGTGAGTGTTATAGGTAGGTGAAACCCAATCTGAGTTTCCCCATATAAAATTAGATTTTATATTCTACTATATCTTTTTATTGTTTGGTCAACATATTTCTTGATTTACTTTTCACCGTTCCTTGTGCATGTTTTCACTAAATCTGACTCATTATCATTTTTTCTAGACAAGACAAGTTTGAAGGTTCTAATTGATTGTCATGATTTTATGTGTGTTTGACCTCACTATGATAATATACCTCATATCATGTTGATGTCCTTTCAAGTAAATTTATAAGTTTAAAATATTAAGTTTAAGGATATAGTCTTTCATATTCATATTTTGGATCAACATTACAAGACAGTCAAGATTTTGGCATTGCTTCCTCACACAGGGCATCAACTGATGTTACAAATCAAAGGACTGTTTATAGATGGCCACCCATTTTTATTTCTTGTTTATTACCGATTGGTATTGTCTTTGTATGTAAACCACATAGTTTTGAATACAAGAATATGTGTTGGGTTCTAACAATGACATATGTGATTTTCATGTACATAGTGACCACCTATTGGATGGATCCTGTGTTGTAGTGATCCAAAGTTTGACTATGATATAGAGATTGAGTATTCAATCTTTCTAATCCATCTAGTTCTGAGGAGATATTTCTTTGAGGTTGAAGACATCATGGGTGTCAAGAGTTAATCAGGGCAGTGTCCCATCTGACCCTCATCTCTTAGTTCATTCCTTCATGAAGGTGAAGGTAAAGTCAATGCTTTTCATAGTCTCACTTATCAAGTGGTAAGGAAACCTTATTTAGAGTCATGTCAGGTAGTGCTAAAATACATAAAAGCAACAAATGATTATTGTAGTGACTTCAAATATAAGGATCATAGTCACCATTGTCTCATTGAGATATGACTTTGACTACCATAACATGGCTTCATGTGTCATTCTTGAAGTGGATTTGCTTAGTACAACTTGTTCTATAACAAGTACTCGTGTATCTGAATTGATATCTAATGTGTGACTAAATAGACATAGTTATCATTTAGCATACACACTAGTCTTATATATTATTTTTGTTCCATAATATCCAAAATAATAATTTACTAGGGACATACCAAGATCGAATACTCTTGGTTATTCATATAATCTCATGTTCATGTCCTCAACCTAAACCATATTTTATCAAGTCAAAACATTCTTAGGACATTATTACATTTATTCATTATCTCAATATTGAA
Source organism: Alisma plantago-aquatica (assembly GCA_963693085.1). Classification (NCBI taxonomy): domain Eukaryota; kingdom Viridiplantae; phylum Streptophyta; class Magnoliopsida; order Alismatales; family Alismataceae; genus Alisma; species Alisma plantago-aquatica. Next base: position 794,382,355 of record OY856412.1, read on the forward strand.
ACAAACATTATAAGTGGAACTACCTTTATTAATAATCATATCATACACAATGTATCTATATTACAACCATTACATGATGTCTCTTTGGGCATAGAACCAAAAAGATGTCAAGAAAGCTCCTTGTATCTCTTTCATGCTTTTGTTAGAGTTTTTCCATCTTGTTATTCAAAACTACAAATCTTCTACAAAAGTTCACTTGTCTTTCTAGGTTGGAAGAAATTATGTATGAAGATCGTCAAGAGGGATTTCCATCTTTAAATGGAACCATTTACCATTCCTTATAACCAAAGCTTCTCTTTACCCCTCAAGGTGAACGAAAGAAGTCAGAGTCTCAGTCCATCATTGGTTAACATATTAATCTTGACTGTATCACAAACATATATAAAATTATCCACATGAAAAACTGAATCCTTATGTATCAACATAAAGAATTGATTTTCTTGTGTTAAGGCAATTAGACTCGTATCTAACAAGAAGTGTACAACATCAATTTTTTGTCTCACAATATCAAAACTTGGGACATCATTAGGATGAGGGGATGTTTTTCTAGGCAATGCCTTCTTAGCTACCATGTTTGTTGGAGAAATGGTGGTTGCTTTGGATTTGTTTTTTTTTTCTATTTTTGTGTGATCACCTACTAACTAACACAACCTCGTGGCTTTAAGGTACTCCATGAAGGATTCTCAACTTTATTGAGGATGAACCATGCATGGTTCTTGTTGAACAAAATAAAATAGTTTTGTTCTCAAATAAATTTATAGGAAATACAAGAACTAAATGGTTTTATAAGGTTAGTCATATGTAATTAAATAATCAACTAAAACATAGCACGGTTGAATTAGCAAGAGACATTATCTCCCAGGAAGTAGCTTCAAAAAAGTATGTTGCCTTAAGAGAGTGTACATGCCACCAATAATGAAAACATTAATTACAATAAAGCATCTTGTTATACAATGGGTCAACATCCAATATAGACTTGGTCATCTCAAAAAGAAGCCAATGTCATTCAACACAAAGTATTTCTAGTTCAATCATGAAATACAAACTAGAAAAAATGGTTGGTAGTTTAAGTCAAAATTAAACTTAGATGTCATGAGTTGTCTTTCAAATGATCAATTAAACAAATTCATTTGGTGCCTATACACCTATCAATCATATAATGAGAAATTACACAATAAATATGTAATTATATCTCTTGCTCACATCTCACAATCTTATGATTATTAATTTCACCTATTTTCATATGTGGCTAGATTACTTGTTCCTCAACTCATAATGCAAAACATTAAGTGTTCTTGGATCGATTCAAAGAAAGTCATATATTCATCCATTGCGCACAATTGAGGAGGCTAAAGCATGCAAGATCTATATTCACTTTTGTGTAATGGAAATTAGAGCTTTAGTTACAATCCTATAAACATGTGCTTCTCTCAAGATATGAATTTGTGAACTGAACAAAATGTGTGGCCTTCATTTCCACTAAAAATTAACAACAATTAGATAAACAAGAGATAAATTTGTATTTTAAAAGTGGATTTCCATCTCATGACTAAAAAGTTCCATTTAGGTAGCAAACATGAGGTAACTACTCCATGGTATGGGTTCTACAAAACAAAGAGGGTGATACACAAAATAGGTTGTCTATCATAAAATATCAAGTTTTATGGAGTATACAGAAGAAAATAGAGAATGAGATTGATACAAATGAGTTACAAAACTTGTAGAGAAGTTATCCTCTAGAATGGAATTGGCCTTGAAGATTTACAAGCTTGGAGAAGATAAATCTACCTTGAAAGTCTTCTTTTTCTTAATTTCATCCTATTCTAGATTTGAGTGGCCTGTCCTCCTTTCTTACAAGTTGGAAGAAACCAAATGAAATATATCTTGTTGTTGTCATCTTCCTTATTTTTATATTTTCTCAACTTGTGCACATCATGCTCCATGTGATGCACATAGTGCACCTCAGTAGTTGCCAAAAGCAGGGCTCAAAATCATGCTCCATGTGAAGGTGAACATCGAGTAAAAGATCATGGGAAGTTTCTACGAGTGAGCTTGCACAACTCTAAAGTATAACATCCAATGCTTGGATGTAGAAAGTCATGTGCTTTGATGTTTTATCTGGTGGTATTTTTTGGGATCTGGCATGCCATGCACGTGTGCTGGCCCAACATACAGGAAACTTGGTTGATAAGAGTGACCATTTGAATGACTACACATTGTGTAGGTGTGGGTGCATATCATGCCTCTGCGTAGGTAGGCCACACTCTTCATTTTTGGTGTTCCCTTGTCTGTAATGAAGGATTCATTAACTTCACATGAACCAAGATTCATAATATCTACAATAAAATATCTTTGATTAGTCAAAATGATAGGAAAAAAGAGTAATTAAACTATATTATACAATTGCAAGCTTCAAATGTAGCCAAAGTATGAAATTTGGATCGTTAAATGCATTAAATGAGAGCATGAAAGTAGTATGAAATACATTCATCATCACTCCCATTGTTTTTGTAAAACTGCATCAAGAGCATGATCCTCTACTTTGAATTTAAGAACTAAACATTCATTTTATTCTCTTTCACCATCACACGCTCGTTGTCCTAAAGAAGGCTTTGAAGCAACCTTGTTTGAAGGGAAGCTTTCATGACGCACCTCATGGTTTTTGCAAAAACAAAAACACCCGTGTGCCCTTCCTGACATCTTTGAGAGAATCATGTATCTCAAATATGTATATATTCTTATGGTTTCTTCTTATTAGTACACACTTTCACGTCCTTAGATGTTGTTACCACTCCTACTAAATATTTAAACCTTACTATGATACCATTTGTAAAGAATGGAGGTGGATGATAATCCACAGAATTGAAATCCTAAGGTCTAGATGGAAAACTCTCCCCAAGACAAGAAGAGAAAAATATTATTGGCAAATATATTCCATTTAACAAATACTACAACTCACATCGCCCATATTTAATTACCCATAATTTTAGATAGTCCCTAATTTAAGAATAAAGAGATGATGTGTTTTTTGTTGTTGGATATAGTGTTATCATCGTTGTTGCACCATGAATGTACCACCAAATGAGGGTGTGGACATTCTCATCAGTTCATAGGTTGTTTTTTCTATCAATGCATCACTAGTCATTTTCACAAACTTAGAATGAATATGTCTATCCTACTTTCATCATACATATCATTTCCATTATTGTTCACCATCAATGTGTCGCTAAATTTGAACTGATATTTTGTCTTAAAGTGAAACCGTTGACCCTCTCTCCTCCACCAGAGATCCATTATAGGTGCACCAATAATTTTCCACCCACGGACAATTGTTCAACCGTGGCATCAGATAGGCAGTAGAAGCAAAAATTTTACTGACATATTTTCAATAAACTAGCGGATCGTGTCAATAACTATGCAATGGGAAGGATGGTTTCATGAAGATACACCTGGTCCTAGAGTAAGTCCAACAACAATCCTCATCAAGGTAAATACACACTCTATCTTGGATGGTCTCTATATAGCTCCTAGTTTTACTGGGACTCATCTGACTGCTCCTCCTAGGACAGTAGACTTGAACAATCGTAGCAGCAACTTCTCTGATCTTGCCATAGGCTGCAAATTGATGATGCCCTCCTAGTAGCAACCAAAGGACTCTTGCCTCTAGAGTAGTCAACATGGACTAACTAGAACTCATTTGTCCTGCTAGAATGAATTGGAAGGAGTTGTCCCTCCCGTTGGTGTACTAGTCACCAACCTTCTCTCCCACGAAAATGATCCTCAGCTGTTTCTCTCCTATAGCTATCCCTCCCTAGTCGGGTTGGACATGCCTGAGCTCTCTTGGTTACCACAACCAGAGAGGAAAACATTTTTTAGAGTTACTGATTCTCAATTTTCTATATTGTACTCTAGGAATCCCCAATACCCCCTCTATTTATAGGGGGGTTTGGGTCTAGGTTCCCTTTATATGTCGGAGTGGATGGGACCGGAAGATCTCAAATTTTCACAACAATTATGGAAATATAGCAACCTGTGATAACCCAGACGATCATCTAGCAACCCAGATGATCGTCTGTCATGCTAGATGGTCATTTGGCACATCCCATATGGTAGTTTGGTTGTTTCTCAGTTGTACACGAAATTGGGAACTCAATACCCATCAATGTTGGACATTGGTTTCCTTGCACAACAAGTAATGTACAAGAAAAAAAAAATGGAAATGTCTAGAACCTTCTCTCAAACAAATTGGACCATCTCACCCATGCGAGATGACTGTCTTAGTCACCTAGATGGTCATCTGGTGACTCGAGTCAAGCCAACCTGTTGGGTCAGTTTGCTTCTTAGCCAATTTCTACTCAAATCAACCCTGACTGCCCAGACGTCCATCTCAACACTTGAGATGGCCATTTGTAGTTTTGTCAGGCTTCTAGTTGCGTGAATAAATTACCTAAACATTTTAGTAATTAATTCAATTGTCATTCAAGACTCAACTCCTCTTCTAGATGAGTTCCTATGTGTGTGACCCAACAGGTTCCATATTACGTTGGCAGTGAATGTCCATGACACCTTATGACATCACAAGCAATGAGAAGTGCCTAGTCACACATCATTGCTACCCAAGTAAATGGAAAGTTGGAGAACAAAGTCAACCAACAATATGTATATGGTGTTATAGTCTTTGTATAGTTCCTTTGTCACTGATATCCTGATTGAACCAAAGGTATGGACCAATCACCCGCATTATCATTCAATCTTGTTCCTTGAACCAGAGAAGACAATCTGAGATATATGTAAGCTCAATATCACGTATTGACTCACAAGTGCATGCATGCTTTTCTCAGTCTCTCTAATCAAGAGGCCTAGGATATCATACTCACTTAGGAGGGACAAATCCCATATATATCACTCACAACAATCCCCATGTGTCACAGTCACCCAACCATCACCTTTATAACAACCCATATTTCAGGTCTGCATGCGTTTGATGGTGTCAAAGTGTATTGAATGACATGTGATGAGTGCAGTGATTTCAGGTCTAAGAACCACAACCACCACCGTCATTTTGAGAACTAACTATGACTTCCATTATGATGGCTTCCATGTGTTAGTCTCATGGTGGGCTTGTCCGATACATTGTTCCCCAACATGTATTTTTGTTCTTGGTTTGATATTGCCATATCATCGACCAACTCACACTCTGATCTTATTTGCTACTAATTTCTATCTACCTTCCACAATAACAACCGATCAGGGACATAATGAGAATGTATACACTCTTAACATCTATATGATGTCATTCTTCCAAGTCATATACTTGAAGACATATATCATTGAGTAATATCATTATCTAGACATTTATTTTGTTATTTCATTATCTCATAACTAAACAAATAGAATAAATTGGAAGCTTGCCTTTTATTAATAATCAAATCATTTACATTTATGCCATTACAATCATCACATGATTGGCTCTCTTGCTTCTGCTGTGAAAGTGCCTTTGTCAAGTGATCAACAATATTGTTCTCAGTTGGTACTCTACAAATCTTTAAATCTCCTCTCTATATGATCTCTTATATGAGATGAAATCGCCTTTGTATATGCTTGGAAAGTTGATGCGATCTAGGTTCCTTAGCTTATGCAATAGCTCCATTGTTGTCACAATATAGCTCAATTGTGTGGCTGATGCTCGGAACTACTCCAACTTTAGAGATGAACTTCTTGATCCATACAGTTTCCTTTATTGCATTCGATGCAGCAATATACTCGGCCTTTATTGTAGAATTAGCAACTTTCTCTTACTTGCAACTCTTCCAACTCACAACTTTGTTGTTTAGGAAAAACACAAATCGCAGTTGTGATTTGTAATCATCTTTGTCAGTCTAGAAGCTTGCATCAGTGTAACCTTTTACCACCAACTCTTCCTTTCCATCGTAGACCAAAAATTCATCCTTAGCCAAAGTTGATAGACAAAGTTGACCCATTTATTCTTCATAGATGGGAAATAGATAGATAGATAGTTGATTTTGTATCTAGCCACTTGTACAGTTTGGGATTTTGTATTGCCCATACTACCTCTTAGTTACTGGGATTATGTGTTCTTTACGGCTGGCTGATCCTAGTACTTTGGTAGGTCTTCCTACGTTTTAGTAGGTTACCCTGCCCCTTTTGGAATATATTTACCTTCTCAAAAAAAAAGTACTTCAGGATGTTCTTCACGGTTGTCAAAGTGAGCATCACCTGGATCTAACTGATATCTTCCCATCATGCTCAAAGCATACAAGACATCTAGATGGGTGCATAACATCGCATATAGGATTGATCCAATTGCTGACACATATGGAATCTCACTCATGCATTCCCTTTCTTTACAAGAAAGGGGACATTGACTCTTAGAGATGGTCACTCCATGCAACACAGGCAGGTTTCCTCTCTTTGAGTTCTCCATGCTAAACTGTTTCAGCACTTTGTCAATGTATGTGCTTTGACTGAGTCCAAGAAACCTTCTTGATCTATCTCTATAGATCTTTATCTCGAGTATGTAAGATGCTTCTCCCAAGTCTTTCATAGAGAATGTATTTCCAAGCCATGTCTTTACCTTTTGTAAAGTAGGAATGTCATTCCCCATCAATAGTATGTCATCCACATAATGTATGAGGAATACAACCATGCTCCCACTAACCTTCTTGTACACAGAAGGTTCATATTAATTTTGAACAAAGCCAAACTCTTTGATTATCTCATCAAAATGAAGATTCTAGATCTGTGATGCTTGCTTCAATCCATAGATTGACCATTGTAGCTTACAGACTCTATTTGGAAACATTAGATTTACAAAACCCTCAGGTTGGGTCACATACACATCCTCAACAAGATTCCCATTAAGGAATGTGGTTTTAACATCCATTTTCCAAATCTCATAGTCATAATAAACTACAATAGCAAGCATGATCCTAATGGACTTAACCATAGCCACTGGAAAAAAGGTTTCATCATAGTCAACCACTTGAACATGTCTGAGACCCTTTGCAACCAATCTTTCCTTATAGGTTTGAACTTTTCCATCCATGTCGGTCTTCTTCTTGAAGACCCACTTGCACCCTATAGGTTTTACCCCTTCAGGTGGTTCCACCAATGTCCATACCTTGTTGGTATACATAGATTCCATCTCAGATCTCATGCCCTCAAGCCATTTCTCAGGCTCTGATCCCTCAATAGCATCTTGATAGGTAATTGGCTTATCATGTATGACCAATTTATTATCTTCCTAAGTCACAAGATATCCATATCTTTTAGGTTCAAGGTGTGTCCTACTAGATCTATGAGGTTCATATGTTACATGAGGAATTTGAGATTCCACAACATTTTGTGAGTCTCTTTGTTCCTCTTGTACATATATCAGATCAATGTTCTCTTGTTGGTCTCGAACCTCTTCGAGTTCCACTTTCATCCCACTTATTCCTTTGGAAATAAATTCCCTCTCTAGGAAAGCATCCTCTTTGGAAACAAACACTTTGTTGTCAAAATGGGAATAAAAGTAATATCCTTTGGTCTCCTTAGGATATCCAACAAAATAACATTTTCTAGAGTTAGGGCCAAGTTTTTTAGAAAATATTTTTCTAACATAAGCTTAACATCCCCAAGTCTTCATAAAATACACATTGGGACGTTTCCCATACCATATCTCATATGGTGTCTTTTGAACTAATTTTGACGGTACACGGTTAAGTGTATACATTGTAGTATCAAGAGAATAACCCCAGAAGGTTGTCAGAAGATCAGCAAAACTCATCATATATCACACAACATCTAGCAATGTGTGATTCCTTCTTTCTGATAAACCATTATGCTATGGTGTTCCACGTGGAGTCCATTATGATACAATACCAAGGGCTCATAGAAGGTGCTCAAACTCTTGGTTCAAATATCCACCAACTTGACCAGAACAAAGTTCCTTAATACTTTTGCTAAGTTGGTTATGTACTTCATTCATAAACTCTCTAAACTTTTCAAGGGCTTCTGACTTATATTTCATCAAATAAACATAGACATACCTACTGAAATCATCAGTAAAGGTGATGACGTATTGATACCCACATCTAGTAGTTGTTCTAAAAGGCCCACACACACATCAGTATGTATGAGTCCTAATAGATCACTAGCCCTCTCATTGTTTCCACTGAAGGGCGTCTTGGTCATCTTTCCCAACAAACAAGATTCACATGACTTTATTGATTCAAGATCATAAGAGTCCAGATAACCATCTTTATGGAGTCTAGATATGTGATCCTCATTTATGTGCCCTAGACGACAATGCCAAAGGTATGTTTTGTTTGAGTTGTTGAATTTTTGTCTTTTGGTACTTATGTTATATACACTTGTCTCTGGATCTATGAAGTATAGACCATAAGACAACATGGCACTGCCATAAAAGATCCCATCTTTATTAAGAGAACATCTTCCATTCTATATAAGAAATTTGAATCCTCTCTTGTCTAAAAAAGATATAGATATAATGTTCCTATTAATGACATGTATGTAATAGTTGTTCTCTAACTCTATTGCAAGCCCACTTGGTAGAGTTAACTCATAGGTTCCAACTGCGTTGGCCACAACTCTTGCACCATTTTAAATGTGCAGTTCAACCTCACCTTTATCTAAAGGTCTACTTCTTTTCATACCCGTCACATTTGAACAAATATGTGATCCACAAATGGTATCTAGTACCCATAATGAAGAAGTAGTGAAGTTAACTTCAATAACATATATACCATAAGTAGAGATCTCAATCCCTTTCTTCATCTTCCAAGGTTCCCTTATCCTCCTCCTTAAACAGAGTGCAGAAAACCTGGACTTTGGCTTAGCCACAGAATGCTTCTTGCATTTGCCTTTGTCCTTGGACACAACTCTGCTGATCATCATCTCGGATTTGTTCATCTTCATTTGTACTTCAACACTTATCAATATGTCAAGCAACTCTGACAGCGGTTTAGCTATGTTACTCAAGTGATAACACTAGATAAAATGGCTATATGATTTAGGCAACGATTGCAAAATCATATTTGTGGCCAACTCTTGACCTAAAGGAAATTCCAATCTTTCAATATGCTTCATATGCTCAATTTTATTAAGCACATGAGGCTCTATTGGATATCCCTCTGTCAATTTTCACTCAAATAGCACCTTAGAGACATTGTACCTTTCATTCTGATTATGTTGTTTATGAAACTCATAGTTCATACAGCCCAACATAAGGTTCTTGATGTTCACAACATCATTTGCATGCTTCAAAGAAGCATCCATGTTAGTCTTAGGCAAATTTGGAGTGGGTACTGGCTCTGGTGTTTCAGGAACATTCTAAACATTTCTCAAGGTCCTAAACCAGTTATGGAAATAAATCTTATTTAATTCATCCAATTGCGATGATTCAGTGTTTTCCATTTGATTCTATAAGAGAAAATTTGCATTTTTCAGAAATAATTTTTGATTTATTTGAAAAGTCAATATTAATTAGGCCTTTAATTAATTATCACTCGCACTATATTATTCAAATTGATAGCACTTAATATCAATTCAGAAGATTATAGAGTACAATCTTCTAGTGGGCCAAGATCCAAAACAATTTAGTCAATACCCAACCAATGTTGGTGCTCATGACCAATTATTAAGGTAGGTAACATTTAACAATTGCATCATATGCAATTCTTGTATAGATGTGTAAAGAGGCGAGATCACATGCTTACTAAAATTTAAAGGAAGTACAAAACATCCATTTTTTTTAGAAAGACAAAAGATATTGAGGGATGCATGTATATTATTCCAAGTAAATGAGCATGCACCAGATACATTATAAAATGTCAATAGCAGCGGAAATAAAAGTACTAAGCCTATTACATGGCATTACATGATTTTTCCCAAAAGAAAAAGATAAGATAAAATGATCTAGCTATAGCAACCTAGACATCCTTTCAGATAGCTTGAGATCTACTCCTGAGATGACTTCCTTCAAACATGTCCTCCTTGCTCAGCACCAACACCTAGGTGGTTGGGAAAGAACCCAACAAAAGGGGAAAGAAAACAAAGTATGTGTCACAAAACTAGTCTAGGATAACAGAATAAGTAAAGCAAATAAGAACAAGCTAGGGTTCATCATAAGATGAAGATAACAAGAGTATGAGGCTATATTCAAAAGAAACGTGTGATTAACAATTATATTAAAAAGGATTTGCATGTAAGATAATTATGTCTACCTAACCAAGTAGGGTTGAGGCACCTACCAGACCTCTAACCTATAGGTGAGGGGAGAATAAGACATTCCCAATCACCTACACAATTATATAGGGGAGAATAAAAACATTCCCCAGGGCGATTAAATACATGCCCTCTGTGGGTGGTTGTACATAAGTACCGCTACTTTAAATTAAATAGAACATAAATCTATATGATAGAAAAGTAGTCATGGAAAGAGTAGTCATAATATTCAATAAACATGATAGTGGGGTATAAGACCCAAACAAGAAGAAATTATAATCTGATTTGAGGCATGAACAACATTAGGTTTCAAGAATAGAAGATTTAGGGTTCATCTAAGCCTCATTAGGGAAATATAGGGTTTGGCTGTAATTATCCCAACATAGGGTGTAAGGAATTCCCATACCTCTCTTACTGATGTTAATTACTAGCTTTAACCACTTTAATTGAGTCCAAGTTCCACTTTGCCTATTTTCAATGTATTAACATGTATTAGAGTACATAGTGCACATTAATGTATAGAAACCCTAATTTCAAAACTTTTTAGCAAAACTCATATTTAGATTTTTAAAATATCACCAATGAACTTATTATGTTCTCCTAATGAAGAAAACATATTTTATGTTAATTTTGGAGTTATGATGATTAAGATGTCATTTTATGGATTTTTTGCATCAGATTCATTTAAAAAAAACGACCCTTCTTCAAACCATGAAATCAGACCTTAAAAATATTTTTATTAGATAGAGATTAATTTTCCAATTCCAAAACATATTTATTTGTCAAATATGGATAAGCGGATTAGAAGATATGAATTTTTCAATACTGACCAATAGGAAATTGCCACATCATCAAACCAATCGAGATAATTGAAGAGAGAGGGAGAGGGAGAAAACACCATTTTACCCAAGATCAGGTTTAAAGTTGCATAGGTAACCAAACTAGAGCTTCTAGGGAAGGTAAAATAGCAAGAAACCAAAACCCTAGAAGAACATTGTAAAAAGAGATGGAGATCATCAATTTTAAATATAGAAGCATGAGTTTTAAGCTTGTAGTATGCAATATATGAGAAGGGGGTTATAAAACTCACTTCTAAGAAGTTAATAAGGTCCAAAAAGCAAGGATCCCGATTTTATAAGGTCTGGTTGCTCCTAGCCAAGCTCCTTTCTTGAGCAAAGATGACCTTCTCCACTTTAGAGGTGCAGACCCTAGCAAAAGAGCATGGAGATGAGATGTTTTAGGGTTCTAGGTGGAATTTCACCATGGAAGGTCATGGTTTTGACATGGAAGAAGATGGTAGGAATACGAACAACATTAAAACAGGGAAGTAAAGGAGGATACTTACAAGTTTTGGTCAAAAGCACCAGGGAGGAGCGTAAGAAATCCAAAATAGAGAAAATTAGAACCCTAGGAGCCTTCTTCAACAACGTAGGCACCCTCTTTTACCTTTGGATAGCAACTTTGTGGAGAAACATAGATGGGATGATTCTCTAAGCTGGGGGAAATAGAAGGAGAGGATTGCTTCATGGATTGGGAGGTGGGAAGGGGTAGGCATGGCTTTACAATGAAGAGGGCAAGCATGAGGTGTTTATGGGACTTTCCATGTGTCCCTAGCCTAGGACTTCATGGCCATGCAAGTGGACAGCTCATAGATACTTATTGTATATCAAAATTCAGTCCTAAAATCCCATGGAGACTTCTAGGCCATCCCTACCGTCCTTCAAACAAAGAAATAACCCCATTTGTTGATAGCTTTTAAAGATAAGCTCATTTATAAAGAGGGTAATTCATATAATGCCCTTGGAGAGAAACACCTTCAAACCAAGGTGTAACAAGGTGCCCCATTGTTCAAAATCTCGAGAATGGTAAGGTAATATCTCGGGATTAAAATTCAGGTGATAATTTGCAAAGAAAACCTTCTAATTGGATAAATTGCATAAAAGTCCAGAATGTTCCTAAAATTGCTTAACTTGCACAAACAACATCAAAATCGAACCAAATTAGAAATTTAGGCTCATTGTATGTTTTCAAATCACATCAAAAAGTTAGATTAAGGTTTAGAGAACTTAATTATGGTAATTAAGCTTGTTTAATACATTTATTCAAGGTTTAGGGCCTTGCATTTCTAGCACAAATTAATATACCATTGTTCTACTAAAGTGGTGGTGTTGCATTTTAGATCCTTAAATAATATTTCACTGAGGTATTTGTACATAAACCCTTATATTGGTACAATTACTGAATAAATGTTCACTAAACCACTATAAATTCCACTAATTAAACATGAATGACATACATGACATAAATGAAAGGAAAACTTGGGGAAAATGTTTACTTGGAGATTACATCTAAGATTCATTATGTTACAAGATGTTATGCCCAACTCCTTACCATAATCATATGCATGCTTTTGGGTTTAGTCTATCTAAGAATCATCAGTTACGCCTGGTCCAATAGCCAACTAGATAATAATGCACCATGCTTGGCAGACCCACATTATTACCATCACACTTCCATGAGATAAACGGCGTACCACCCTTGGGGTGCTCATGCTTTGTTGATCAAGATTTTCATATGTGATGCTAACGGAAAGCATATTATACTTAATATTTTATTGAGGGGGCTTGTATAATATATATGCATTAAAAATCACCACATATATATAGTATTTATCTTATACATGCTATAACCCACAATGAAAACATGCAATAAAAAGTGATGGTTTTGGCCAGCCTAATGTAATTCTTTGGATCCATAAGGAATTAGCACATCTAGGTCCACATCATTTGTAGAAACATGTTGTTGATGAAGATCCATGGATGCAAATCTGGATTGATCTGTTCAACCCTTAAATCGATTGGCTCGCCTCCTGGTTGATTGTTTGGTCATCTCATCAGTCGTTTGGTTCTATCGGTCCACCATCTGCTAACTCCTCCAGCTGATCAGTCGAGTCCACCAGTTGATCGGTTTGGATTGTCCATCAGGTCCTCCATAGTCCTGTAGTCGGTCGGCTCGTCATCAGAACATCCTTCTTGTTATTCGTCATAACAAGAAAGTAAACTATCCTACTATTACATCATTATAAGGAAACCTCAAGTTACATCTGAGGGAAGCAAAGGTAGAAGAAAATAATACTTTTACATGGAGAAGATAAGGTACAAGATCGGTTCATAGACCGAGATAAACATGATAAACCAACCACACAATCATGCACACAGATAATAGGGGTTATTGGCCATAACCATGCTACACATCCACCATCAAAACTCACTTTTGGGTGACGCATGTAAATTGCATATACATATATATATATATATATATATATATATATATATATATATATATATATATATATATATATATATATATATATATATATATATATATATATTCATTTGGGTTCTTGTTGTGATTAGTTGGGCATGCATATCAACCAATTTAAATATTCACATCGCATGCAATAAGTAAACTCGGAAAAACCAAAAATCTGATCATATCGTTTATCCCAAAACATAATTAATTAACCTAGATCTGATACTACTGTTGGTAAATACGGCATCAGATAGGCAGCAAAAAACATTAATCTTACTTATATATTTTCCATAAACTAATGGACCATGTCAATAAATATGCAATGGGAAGAATGGTTTCACAAAGATATACCTAGTCCCGGAGCAAGTCTAGCGACCATTCTCGTATATGTAGATGCACACTCTATCTTGGATGGTGTCTGTGTAGCTTCTAGTTGCATTGGGACTCATGTGACTACTCCTCCTAAGATAGCAGACTCGAATAACTGCTTCAGTGGCTTCTCTGATCTCGCCACAGATTGCGAGTTAATGTTACCCTCCTAGCAGCAACCAAAGCATTATCACCTCAAGAGTAGTCTATGTTAACCAAGTAGAGCTTATGTCATCCTACTAGAACATAAAGGAAAGTGTATTCCCTCCCGTTGGTATACTAGTCGCCAACCTACTCTCCCACAACAAATATCCTTAGTTGTTTCTCTCCCATATCTATCCCTCCCTAGTCGGGTAGGACTTTCCTGGGCTCTCTTGCTTACCACAACCAGAAAGGACAACATTTATCATAGCAACTTATTCTCAATTATTTGTGTTGTACTTTGGGAAGCCCCAGAACCCCCTCTATTTATAGGTGAGGTTTGGGTCCAGGTTTCGAGTCTGTGAGAGAGTGGAAGGGACTACAAGATCTCAAATTTTCACAACAATTCTAGAAATCTCACAACCTATTTCAGCCCAGGAAGTCGTTTGGCAACCCAGACGATCATTTGGCACAACCCAGACGGTTGGTTAGGTATTTCCCAGTTGTACACAAAATTGGCAACTCAATTCCCATTAATGTTGGACATTGATTTCCTTGCTCAACAAAGTAACCTACAAGCAAAACAAATTTGGAAATGTCTAGAACCTTCCCTCGATCTAACTAAACCATCTCGCCATGCGAGAAGGATGTCTCAGTCACCCAGATGGTTGTCTGATGGCTCGAGTCGAGCCAACCGGTTGGGTTAGTTTGATTCTTAGATAATTTATACTCAAATCAACCCTGACTACTTGAGATTGTCGTTTGACAGTGTTGTCAAGTTGCTTGTTGTGTGAATCAATTACCTAGACAAATTAGCAATTAATTCAATTGTCACTCAAGATTCAAATCTTCTTCTAGATGAGTTCATTTGTGTATGACCCTGTAGGTTCTATTACATTGGCAGTGAATGTCTATAACACCTTATGACATCACTAGAAATGAGTGGCGCTTAGTCACACATCATTGCTACCCAAGTAAATGGAAAGTTGGAGAACAACTTCAACCTACAATCTGTTTATGGTGTCACAATGTTTGTTTAGTTCTTTTATTACTGATATCTAGATTGAACTAGAGGCATGGAGAAGTAACCCTCTTTATTATTCAATCTTGTTCCTTGAACCAGAGCAGAGTGTTTGAGATATATGTAACATGAATATCACATATTGACTACTCACATGTACATGCATGATTTTCTCAATCTTGTTAATCAAGAGGCCTATGATATCATACTCCCTTAGGAGGGACAAGTCCCATGTCTATAACTCATAGTCAATCCCCATGTGTCCCAGTCATCCAACATCACATTTACAACAACCCATGTTCTAGGATTTCATTTCATGATATCAAAGTGTACTAAATTGTGAGAACATATTACACTAAATGAGATTACTCAAAACATAAAACACAATCAATCACTAATTAATCACATACCCAAAAATATGGATAAATTAAAACCGATTTCAACATCAATTCTCACTCAAAAAATTTGCATAAGAGCCCAACATCTTTCTTATATCCATACTATGCCAAGAATTTGATACAAATTGATATATCACCTTAGCCACAACATATATACATAGGAAAACAATATTTGTATATGTCACACAAACAAGCAATATCATGCTAACAAAATTCTAATTCATTTGAAACATCATATACAAACTTTTGCTGCCCAGACCTGAGAGTACATGGATGACTCTAGGACACACTAGACATCTAATCAACTTTCTCAAAGATTCATTATTGTAGATCCTCTTCTTGCTGCCATAGGTTTGTTTTCATCACTTCCGATTACCTAAAAAAAGGTGGCGAACTAAAAGGGTGAGACCCATGTCCCACTAAGAGATATAACCTTCAACAACATTTATTTATTACAACATTTTTATGTAACTAAACAGTTAATAAGTTTAATCAGATATAACAAATAAGATCAGCAGTACTCATGATTAACAAAATACATAAAGGAGTAGATAATAACTATCATCATTAGCCAGACTATCATCCTTTATCTTGTTGACAATATAAGCAATTCAATAGCATATGCATATCTAGCATCATGAGCAAGTCTAGTAACATAACATAGCTAACAACATGAGCATGTCTAATTGGTTGAACATATCAACATCATAAGAAGGGCTAAAAACATAAGCACAACTATCTGGATAAGCATGATTAGCTGTATATGCATCTCTAGTTACAAAGGCATGGCTAGCAAGCTAAACATAACTAACAACATGAGATAGCTAGCATCACGATTATAATCAGTAGTAACTGTATAGTTATCAACTAAAGCATATCTACTGTATGTACGCATCTACAATCTTAAGAATATCCACACCTAATTGTATCTACTATCTCTTAATTGCACTAAGCATCATCTTTATGTAAAGATAACAAACAAGGGTTATCATCCAATGTGAAACATTATTTATAACCCTAAATAAATATGCTACATGGATGTATTACATCTTTTAATATGCCATGGGGAATTTGAATCATACCATTCAAAGTCCAACTGACCCCTATGAAGGGCTATTTGGTTCCATATAAGATCTAGGAGTGTCGGAATCCTAAGATCTCTTCCGCTCGATCAGTACGAGTAAAAGGCAGTGACATATCAGTCAAAGCTGCCACCACAGTGACATATAGTCTTGTAACTAGGCCACCTTGGTACAGGTCATGGTGCTAGCATCTAGGGTATTCAAACCCAATCACTAAGATACAAGCGTAGTTGTCTTCTAATCACTTCATGTTATAATCATCGAGACATGACCGCATCCGTTCTCAATCACATCAGATGTATGAGGCATGACCATAGCCAACCTCCACAATCTACATTGTGGATGACAAGGATATATCATCAACCTTCCACCCCCATATACTCAATAGTATGTGCTCTGAGTTTCCCTTAGGAATACTCGTTTCACCATCCAGCAAGTTCTGACACTGAAGATGGTTCTACGGTACAGGGCACTACATATAGAGAGTTGTGCTTGATTAGTTATGCCAATTGGGTGAATTAAGGCTGCATCACACAAGTGGACATACAAACCCTAATTCACTTCTAGAAAGCATATACATATCACAACTTTGAAAAGATATAAAATGTGTGAAACATAATTTCTCATCTCATCATCACATGGTATTATTCACTTGCCATTCATGAGACCACACTAGTCATCATACTATCACAAGATATGAATCCTTTTCACAATATCATAGGGTATCAACCCTTATCAACATAAGATGATTACACCTCATTCAGGTCTCAACCATGCCCAAAGGTCATTACGACCATCATACTATTCCCTTTAAGATCATGATTATCTTTGCATGCCTTATAACAAGGCTCAACAACATCACTTACATATAATACACAAGATCAGCACAATATTGCATTAATGAACTAGGAGATATTCATAAACAATCATAGTAGGGTTATATTAACATTAATAACATTCCTTTATTACATAAATATGCAAGGAATCTAGATATGATTAACATTCATCATATTAATAATGCACATGTTTAGCATAATAAATTATCAACCATGTGGATATGATAACCACCAATTAACACATTAAGGTTATGACCATGTTAAGGAAGTTATTGAACCATCATGCCATCATGTAAGAATGTTAAACATGAATACTCATCTTTATCTATTTGCATTAGAGTTAGGTTCAACAAGATAAATTATATTAATGTTACTAATAACCACTTATACCCAAACCCTAACTCATAGCATACCCATTGGATCATGGATGCATAAGGTGATGCATCACCATCACATTCCATACTATTCTCAAGTATGAACCCACACATAAATCAAGGTGTAACCATTGGTTTATAGCATACTAGGGTTTCAACAACATTAAGATAGTATTCCAAGATTGCATTAGTCATTCAAGGACTATACATACCCAATTACCATCATTTAGTTATATTAAACCTAGGTATAACAAGCTATGCCTCATTAGGGTTACATATCAGCTCAATATGATTATCATCCCTTCTATTCATATGAGTGAATAGGTAATACTACCTTATTAAGGGTAACCCTCCATTTGTTCCATCATCATTCAACCCATATCACCATATCACAATGTCACTCAGAACCATTGGATACATAAAAGGTAAGACCATTGGTTATTTAGATAAGTAAACACCTTGTATAAACACATATGAAGTCCTTTATTTGTTCTCTATAAAGAGTCACCATCTAACCCTAGACATCCCTTGATTAACAACACAAAAAGTTCCATTGAAAGTAGGGTAAAACCCACAATTGATTGTTCATTTAAAACAAGCCATCCATTGTCAACAAGTAAGCTCCTTAAGTTGATCATATAAAGGAAACCATCTAAATCAAATTATAAGGACCAAAATATTACATTAGAATCATTCCACTTTATTGGAGAAATACACATTATATCTTGAACATTGGGTCAAGTTCATATATTAAAACCATCAATTACAGTATAGGTCCGACCATTGCATTATGTTACCCAAGAAACCATTGGTCTAAGGCTTAATTGATGCTACAACTATATTATTAACTCACCATAGGTTTTGGAGACCTTATCCATCATCATTAGTGACCATTAAGTCACCATAGGTTGTTAGATCATCACTATATTCATTAATCAGCATCAAATATCAAACTAATATCACCATTGATTGATAGCATCATTAGGGTACTTAGTTGTTAATCGCTAGGCTTCTAATTAAGCCAAAACATGACCTAAGGGGTGAAGTTCAGTTGACACCCTTGGTTACCACCATCAATTTTCATGAAGACAACACCATAGGGTTGTTGCAATGGTACCATCATCGGGTCATGGTTTTATAGAAGAAATCAGCTTAAAACCCTAAAATTGACCATTGGTTGATTGGTGCTTAGCACCATAGGTTGTCAAAACAACCTGATACAAGTCATATTATACCTTAATAATAACATACACATGATCAAGGGTTCATTTATAACTGAAATCAGAACAGGGAACATTATAAAAATCGAAATCCAAGTCAAGCATAGCTTTTTAGTGCATGGATCATCATTTTCAAGCAAGAACATGATCTAGAAAGCTTATGGTAAGAAATAAATATGGAGCAAGTTATAAAACTTGCCTCTAATGAGAAGATAAAAAACCCACACAGAAGAAAAATCGAGTAGGTAGGGTAGAAAATCCAAGAATAAGTTATAAATTTGTCCATCTAGCATCTTTCTTCATCAAATGAGCAAACCCTAAGCATAAGGAGCAAGAAAGGTAGGGATTTAGAGCTTTAGAGAAATTTCTACCATGGAACAGTAAGGTTCTGACCTGGTGAAAGCTAAGAGGAAGGATAATAAAGAAATAAATGGTGGAAAGAATGGAATTCTTACTCTTTTAGGTCAAGATCACTAGAAGGAAGCTTTTTCAACCCTAAAATGAAGTCAATTGCAACCCTAAATCCTTTTTCCAAGAAGATCCCCACTTTCTTCTTCCTTGGACAGAAAAATTCATAGCATCACAGAAGTAGAATGAGGTTGGGAGAAGGAGGGAAGTGGTGGAGATAAAATGGCTTGTTTTGGTGCTTAGAGATAAGTATAT
The DNA here is from genome assembly GCA_963693085.1 of Alisma plantago-aquatica. NCBI lineage: Eukaryota > Viridiplantae > Streptophyta > Magnoliopsida > Alismatales > Alismataceae > Alisma > Alisma plantago-aquatica. The sequence continues at coordinate 794,402,019 of OY856412.1, forward strand.
GAAACTTTAAGATAAAGAAAAAGAAAAAGTTGAAGTTCTAGTATCTTTCCAAGTGTCCATGGCCTTAAACCATTAAGAATATACAAGAACACACACAAGAAGCTCCCCCACAATCCGTAGATACATGCTTATCCCTCTTTTCTTGAATTTTCAAGCAAAACAAATAACTCATTAGTTGATAGCTACTAAAGGTAGCTCATCCGTGAAGGGGTAAACTCTAAAATACCCTTGGAGAAATCACCTTCAAACCAAGGTTTAAATAGGTACCCCATGTCTCAAAAAGCTCAAGAATTATGACATAATATCCAAGGAACATAATTCAAGTTTTAAATTACAAAGAAAACCTCTCAATTGGGTAAATTGCATAAAAGTCCAAAATGTACATAAAATTGCATAACCTGCTCAAACAGTGTCCAAATTGGACCAAATTTGAAACTTAAGCTTGTCTTATGATTTAGAAGCATATAAAAAAGGTTATATTAGGTTTATGAGAATTCAATTATGATAATTAAGCTTTTTCAACTAATTAAGAAAGTTTAGGGGTCTTACAACTATAAACCCCTAATAGGGATTTCGCCCCTGAAATCCATGGTAAAAAAAGATGGGTACTTCCTTTCCACCTAATCCTATTACCTTCACATGGTTACTTGCATATCATGGTGATGTCACATCATTCATACATATCTCGTCTTGGGTCAGCACAAAACCCCCCATGTAAGAAGACATTTGCAAATATGGAACATAGAAACTTGTTGTGCCACCTCTATAAAAGCTAATAGTATAGTTCAACTTTAAATTCTAGCTATCATCCTAAAATTATATCTATTGTATCAACACATTACTCAAAATTCATACTTGCTAGCTTTTTACCAATCATGGCATGTGTCCCATACCATTCCTTGAAGCATATAAAAAAGGCAATGTATCCATCCTTTTTTTTTTCTAAATACATTGACACTAGAACACTTGTCAATTCTTTTTCAGCATTAAAAGAAATGCTGACACTGGCACCTGTCATTCCATACAAGGAAACATCATTCCTAGTCAACCTTATTAGGGGTGAAACAACAACACTATCTTCACCTTACTAGGATTTACACAACCTACTTAGAAGACATATCATGATCCCATAAAGAAATTTAATCAAACCCATCTCACTCTTGCTCAACTTATCTCATAGATTTTGTTGCTTCGGCAACCCTAAGGTTTTTGAAGAAATATTGATCATATTTTTGACCATATTTGAAATACTTTTACATGTCATCATTCAAATCTTGATATAACTTGTATGACATGACTGGAACACTCTGTTCCTCCTATTCATAAATTCTATTTGTACATTGGTTAGTCTAAAGGACATAACTCTAAACTCATCATGGTCATGTGAATTATGTCATCCAATCTAACTCTTATGCATTGATGTTTGATCATAGGTTTATCTTAAAGGAACACGGTATCAAATATCTATAAACCAACAAGCCATCTATCCTTGATAGTGGTCTTGCCTAGCTATCGCAAACCCACACAACATTATAGAATCACTTTTGTTTTTCCTTCCAAACAACATTTATAGGGTCATCATCAACTCTCTCTCCCTCTCTCTCTACAAAAGAGGAATACTTGGAATGTTCATTTAATAAACATATCCTACCTTCACATATTTCTCATATTATTAATACATCTTGGATACTAAGATTCATTACCTTAGTATCCACCTCATGTGCTATAAGCAACTTACATCCTTATATCATCTACTTTTACCAACATAACAAATATCAAGATATATAAGAGGAGTCTTCCTAATTTTTGGAATGCTAAAAAAAATCATCACAAACTTTATGAACTTGGAACCATAGTCCAAACAACCTTATTCTATAATAAGCTATCCACCCTCATGTTTACAATGAATCCACACATACCAAGTGGCAAAGATCCACTTGAAAGTTGTGCCCTAGAAAGAAAAGACACAAAGGGAAACACACATCCCACATCATAGCAACATTGTTCAAGGTCACTAGCAAAAAGGTAATCAATTCTATTTTCATTATGCAAGTTACAACTTCTTATGTATCATTTTACCTTTTTCATTTCAGGTTCCTTTCCATTAGCATAGGAATCATCATGATTAACATATCTCATTACTCCTTCCTTGATGACTATTTATCACACTTGGTATGTTCTCTTATTTTAATATGTTTTTCAACCACTTATCAAAAGGTAAATCATCATATTCCACATTTTCTTCATTAAATTAGGATCATCTCCCTTAATTTCTTTCACATGCCATGCTGGTTTTTCATTAACACTTTCTTACACACATAGGTTGGTCTGAGATTAACTCAGGTTCCACCTTATTTCTTTGTCATTGTTCCCATTCAGCTTCTCATTTTGTACTTGTTATAGGAGTTATCTCTATCATATGTGGATTTCATACCTTGATTCACTTTATAAGAATATACTTGTTTGTCTTTTACTTTATTATCTTCTTGAATCACATATTCAAGAACTCCCCTTTTCCTTATTTGTATTCAGATTTAGATTTCATGGTGTTGTATCTTTCTCTTATATTTACCAAACATTCAAGTTTTGGTAGAAAACGATGCAATCCTCATCTTCTTTAAGGTAGGATTGAGATATTCATAGCATGATTTATTATTCGTTATGCTCTTTAGATTGTCTCAAAATGACTACTTGATCAGAGTAATCAGAAAGATAACAATCTAAGAGTTCCATACTTACCTTTCTTCAAGAATTGAATACCTAGTCAGGGCATCCAAGTACTGAGATTAGGTAGTATGCACCATATTTTTATACCGTATTCCTAATTTTGACATCATCCTAGTCCTATGTCCTAGTGTCACTGTAGACTCAGTGAACCTAAATCTCTAATACCAACTTTTGAGAACCTGTTAAACTAAATGAGATTACTCAAAACATAAAACACAACCAATCACTAATTAATCACATACCCAAAAATATTGGTAAATTAAAACTGATTTCAACATCAACACTCGCTCAAAAACATTTGCATAAGAGCCCAACATATTTCTTGTATCTATACTATGCCAAGAAATTGATACAAATTAATCTATCACCTTAGCCACAACATATAAACACAGGAGAACAATATTCGTATATGTCACGCAAACAAGCATTAACATGCTAACTGATAACACAGTACTTTACGTACTTTCTGTATATATTTTACACCACTTTTAGCATGATTTTAGTTAGATTTTAATATAATTTCTTTATTTTTTAGACGAAATCCTTGATAAATAATTTCAGGAATCAACATGCCAAAGGCCACGACCGCTGCTATCAAAAGGCCGCGACTGCGGCTATCCAAGGGCCACGATCGCGGCTATCCAAGGGCCACGACCGCGGCTATCCAAAGGCCGTGACCGCAGCTATCCAAAGGCCGCGACCGCGGCTATTCAAAGATCAAGACCGCGGTCTCTCCAACCGCGACCGCGATCTTAAGTCGGTGGAAGGCGTCTATAAATAGCGCCCCACCTGTCTTGTCCAAAGGGGGGAGATCTGATCCAGTTACCACGAAGTGTTGTCGCATCACTGGCGGCCATCCATCAGTCTTGGACCTCCGGAGCGAAAGCCAAGGGGAGAGAAGATGCTTGTTCACGCTTGCCACTTCCCCTTCTTCGAGAGAAGAAGAACTCTGCGGGGTAGATCCAGATCTGAAGAAGTATTGTGTAGTATCACGTTCCTTCCACTCTAGATCTATTTCTTCCTCACGTTGTACTCACCTCCATTCCTTCGTTGAATAACATGGGACAGATTTACTGTAGTGTCGTTATGTTGTTCGCAAGCATGAGCGGCTAAATGCTTTAACTTGGGTTGGGGGAGGCCCCTAAGGCTCTCCCAACACGTATATCATCTCTTTCTTTAGAATATACATATTCTTATCAAGATTATCTCCGTGCACCTGTTTTAATGCTTCACTTGTATGATTAGCTACCATCTTGTGATGTTGGATTGTTGATATCTCGAGAGTTTAATATCACTTTTATCTTGTGTCATGGAGTGGTATGATTGCACAAAAGTGTTAGAATACTAAAGCTTTAAACCATATGTTTTGATAAGAAGGTTTAAGAGTTGTTATCTCGAGAGAGAGGCTCCTTTTAGACCAAGTTCTATCCTCATCTCTAGAGAGAGTGGAATAGACATTTTTCTTGGTTGATTATAATCTTGATACGAGTGTGCAAGAGAGCGAGATGGATTTGCATTTTGGTGAGATGCTTTAGTTGGTGAACCCTAACCCGGGTTTTCCTCTTATAATTGTTTACTAGTTGTTTCTTTTGCTTTCCTTTTACCATTATTATATATGTGTTACCGTTCCTTAGGGAACGTTTATTATCGCTTTTTTCTGGAGTATAGGGGTGTTGATTCTGCGTTCTTAGCATGACCAACCTTGTCCCTGTGTTCGACTCCGATCGCTACATCGGACCCCGGTTATTGTTGCGGGGGCCTTAGAGTCGGGTTATCTCTTTAAAAGTCTCACTACTTTTATCCACCTCTTTTGGACGTGCGATTTAGGCCGGTCAACTTTTTGGCACCGTTGCTGGGGACAAGGCAAAACGGTACTGTTAAGAACCCGAGTCTTCTCACCATACTATCATGCCTCAAGCTTAGCAATAATCTTGACAGCATAGTAAATTTTAGCTATCTGCCCTGAGTTTGTACAAAATGGTTCATTTTACCAAATTAAGTTCGCTAACTTGATTATACAATCTATTCAGGTAATCAGGTTGAAGCAACTTGAGCTGTCATACTTTTCCTCAGCAATGCCTCCTCGCGTGAACGTTATGCTCTCGGGTGACGAGAGGAATGCGAGGAATCAGAACAATCCACCCCCACCTGGATCCGATGAAGATAGAAATGGCCGTTATAACAACGACCATTTCGATGAAGAACTGGAACTACCTGAACAAGAGCAACCCGAAGTTGAACATCATCACAAGGAATGTTGTCATCGCCGTAGGCATAGAAGGAACCACCGCAACCACGAACGTGATAGGAGGGACATTGCAAGTGAAGATGATGATGATGATGATGAAGAAGAAAGGACTCTTCGAGAGTTGGTTGCAACAAAAGCCAACAACTCAAGATGCCTAGTGATCATCCCAAGGTTCGATGTGGCTAACTTCGAATTGAAGCCCGCAGTCATCTCAATGATCCAGAACAAGGGTTTTTGAGGGAGTTCAAAGAATGATAACCCTTATCATCACCTCGACACTTTCAAAAATATCTGTGACACCATCAAAATGAGGGGAGTTCCACAAGATGTTATCTACTGCAAGGGATTTATCTTCTCTTTGGAGGACAAGGAACTATCTTGGTACCTTGGACTACTACATCAATCTTTGTATGGATGGAATGCTTTGGCAGATGCTTTTGTGAACAAAGTTCTATCCTACGGAGAAAACTATTCGTAATAGGCAGAAGATTACATCTTTCGCGCAGAAGCCAGGCGAGAACTTGCATGAAGCCTGGGAGAGGTTCCAGGAGTATCAGAGAGACTGCCCCCACCACAATTATAAGAAAGGTTTCCTTATAACAACTTTCTACAATGGTATCACTCCTGAGGATAGAGTCTCGGTAAATGCGGTAGCAGGAAGCAAATTTCTCGGTAAAAAGCCGAGTAGATCCAAGAAGATCATTGAAAACATGGCTGAGTTGCAAGCTGGAACTGACTACGATAGGACAGATAGGGGATATGCTAAGAAAGCCAATAACAAAGGACCATCGATTGAATCAAGGGCTCTCGAAGCAATAACCACTCAAATACATAAGATAGCCACTGATGTAAAATAGCTGAAGGAATCAGGATGAAAAGGGAGGAAGCCCGTTGAGAAGGTGATGAAATGTGTCACCTATGGTGAAGGAGGACATGAAATAGATAACTGCATCTATACCCAATCAAAGGAGTCAAGTGAAAGTGAATCCGGAGAGGACGAAGCTGAAAATGTCTCTTATGCCAACTTTAAGAGGCCAGATCACCCCACTTTCAGTTATGGCAACAAAGATGATGCGGAGAATTCACATCAGTTGAGTAATCCACCCAAACAACCACCAGGTTTTGAGAAGAGAGGAGGACAAGGCCAATTCACCAGAACGAGCACCTTCCATACTACCAAAACAAAATTTCAAGGGCAAGGGAAGTATCAAAACCGCCAAGCTACAAACGCCAGCCAAGGACAAGGGCAAGCCCAGGAATAGAGCCAGGGAAGGAACAATAGTCAATCTGACTTAGTGGGCCAATTATTTGATTTTGTCAAGAGACAAGATATGATAAACAATCAACTAGCGCAGAATGCTCTGTCAAATTCTGGCATTCTGAATACAATGAAGGTTCAGATGGCAGACATGCAGACTGACCAACGCCAAATCGATCAGCAGTTGGCCCAGATGTCTGAGTTGATAAAGAACCCCTCGGGTAAGATACCCTCCAACACTGAATCTGCTAAAATGGCAGTGCTGAGATCAGGGAGGACAGTAGAACGCCCTGAAGAAGCCAGACCCGAGGAACCTAAATCGAGGACTGAGACAGACAATCCTATAGAAGAGGACAATCAACAAGCCCGTGTCAGGGAACCAGAACCAAGATCTATTGAGGAATTGTTTGGTAAAAGAAATCCTTACTCTCCCAATTTGCCTTTCCCTTACAAACTAATAAAGGCACATCTTAAAAGGCGTTATGAGAAGTTTATGGAGTCACTAAAGAAGCTTCAACTCGAAGTACCCTTTCTAGATGCTTTAGAGGAAATGCCGACCTACGCAAAGTTTTTCAAGGATTTGATCATGAAGAAGAAAAGAGGAGGAAGAATTGATACCGTGCATCTAGCTAGTACGTCTTCTGCTTTTGTCAAATCGGATTTACCCAGCAAGAAGAAGGATCCAGGAGACTTCACCATTCCCTTTGTTGTTGGAGACAATGTCGAGCGGAAAGGTCTGGCTGATTTAGGGGTGAGCATCAGCCTTATGCCCCTAAGCCTCACACAGTGTTTAGGTTTGACGGATATGGTTAAGACCAACATGAGGATAGAATTGGCTTACCATACGTTCAAGAGGCATGTAGGTGTTGTTGAGGATGTACCGATCTGTGTAGGAAGTTTCTTCATTCCCTGGGACATTGTGGTCATTGACAGTGTGGAGGACCCTAGCTGTCCTATCATCTTTGGATGCCCCTTCTTGGCTACAGGAAGGGTGTTGATTGATGTTTCCGAGGGGATCATTACTCTAAGGGTCGAAAACGACCACTTACATTTCAAAGTAAAGGATGCTATGAAGGAACCCTCCCTACTAGAATCCACTTACTTTGTTGAAAGCTACAACCAGTTTTGTGAAGAGATGGAAGAGGACATCGTAATGGTAGACTCGCTTGTGAGAGCATTAAGCAATCAAGATTCTGATGTTGAAGATTCTGAAAATCCAGAAGTTGTCGAGTTTCTCAACTATCTTAATCAGCCTGATGAAGAGCTGAGCGACGAAGGAGAGGTAATAGAAACAGTTAAGTTTGCCTCTATAGACGAGGCACCAGAAGAAAAGGCACCCAAGGCTAAACCTGAGTTGAAGCAGCTACCTGAAGGGCTAAGGTATGAATTTCTAGATCAAGAGGAGAGAAATCATGTCATCGTTAAATCTTATCTTATGAAGGATCAATTGGACAAACTTCTGGGGGAGTTGAGACTCCACAGACAGGCTATAGGATACTCGGTAGATGATATCAAATGCCTTAGCCCTGCGTTATGTATGCATCACATTAATTTGGAAGAATCTTCTAAACCTCTAGCTCAACCCCAGAGAAAATTGAACCAGATGCTGAAAGAAGTTGTGAAGAAAGAAGTAATCAAATTGAGGGATGTTGGGATCATTTACCTGATCAGTGACAGTAACTGGGTGAGCCTAATCCACGTGGTACCGAAGAAAGGAGGTATTACAGTAGTTAAAGGAGATAAAGGCGATGAAGTGGCAGTTCGGACCGTCACAGGATGGAGAATGTGTATTGACAACCGAAAACTGAACCAAGCCACGAAAAAAGATCATTATCTGCTTCCTTTCATTGATCAAGTGCTTGAAAGATTAGCACATCATGACTATTTCTATTTCTTGGATGGTTTTTCAGGGTTTTATCAAGTTCCCATCTTGCCATACGACCAAGAGAAAACTACTTTTACCTGTCTCTATGGCACCTACACCTTCTGAAGGATGCCTTTCGGCCTGTGCAATGCTCCCGCAATGTTTTAGCGTTGCATGATATCGATATTTTCGGATTTTTTGGAAGACATCGTGGAAGTTTTCATGGATGACTTTTCTGTCTATGGAAATGACTTCGATGCCTGCCTGAAGAACCTATCTCTGGTCTTGCAATGTGGCGAGGAAAAGAGTTTGGTTTTAAACTGGGAGAAGTGCCACTTTATGGTACGAGAAGGAATCAGGCTAGGGCATAAAGTTTCGAGGTGTGGCATCGAGGTAGATGTTACAAAAGTTGAAGCCATATCTAAACTTCCTCCACTAAAGTCTGTAATAGGAGTGAGGAGTTTCCTCGGGCACGCTGGCTACTACCGAAGATTTATAAAAGACTTCTCAAAGATCTCGAAACCATTGTCCAACCTTCTGGTAAAAGATGTTGAATTCAATTTCTTTGACGATTGTATAATTGCTTTTCAGGCCTTAAAGGATGCTCTTGTCTCACCGCCTATCCTTCAAGCTCCAGACTGGGAGCTACCTTTCGAGCTTATGTGTGACGCCTGTGACTATGTTGTAGGAGCAGTCCTAGGACAGAAAAAGGACAAAAAGCATCACGTCATTTGCTACGCCAGTCGTACTTTGGATGAAGCTCAGGTGAATTATACTACTACAAAGAAAGAGATGCTCGTGATAGTCTTTGCTTTCAACAAGTTCAGATCCTATCTTATCGGTACGAAGGTGAAAGTCTACACAGACCATGGGGCAATAAGATATCTCATGCAGAAGAAGGATACCAAGCCCAGGCTGTTAAGGTGGGCTTTGTTATTATAAGAGTTCGACCATGAGATCATTGATAAGAAGGGTGTAGAGAATGTGGTCGCCGACCATTTATCAAGGATCATGGTGGAAAGGCAGAAGGAACCACCTATTAATGACGACTATGTTGATGAAGCCTTGCTGATGGTTGAAACCAAAGATGAGAACTTACCTTGGTTTGAAGATATTTGTAATTACCTTTCCTGCGGAGAGTTGCCCCCTGATATAACCTATAATAAAAAGAATAAGCTCTTTTTAGATGTAAAGAACTACTACTGGGACGATCCTCTCCTCTTCAGAAGATGCACAGATAACCTGTACAGAAGTTGTATCCCCAAAGAAGAAGTCCCAAACATCCTGAAAGAATGTCATGCCTCCCCATATGGAGGACACCTGGGGAGCGAAAGGACAGCCGCCAAAGTGCTACAATTGGGATTTTACTGGCCCTCTTTGTTCAAGGATGCCGCAAACTATGTTAAGGTTTGCAAGGAATGTCATATGACAGGAAGTATAGGGAGAAGAGATGAAATGCCCATGGCTGACTGAGTAGAGGTCGAAATCTTTAATGTTTGGGGGATTGATTACATGGGCCCTTTCCCCTCATCAAAAGGGTATCAATATATATTGGTGGTTGTGGACTATGTGTCTAAATGGGTAGAGGTTGTAGCCACCCAAACTTGCGACTCTAACTCGGTAATCAAGCTATTTGAGAAAACCATTTTTCCACATTTTGGAGTACCTTGCACTGTGATAAGCGATGGTGGATCACACTTCAGAGAGAAGCAGTTTGAGGCACTACTGAGGAAATACGGTGTGAAACACAAGGTTGCCACACCATACCACCCTCAAACCTCTGGACAATTGGAAGTGTCTAACAGGCAAATCAAACAAATTCTAGAAAAGATTGTGAGTAGAACAAGGATTGGGCAACAAAGCTAGATGATGCCCTTTGGGCATACATAACGGCTTACAAAACCCCAATTGGGACTACACCCTATCGGCTCGTGTATGGAAAGTCCTTCCACCTACCCTTGGAACTTGAGTACAAGGCACTCTGGGCAATCAAGTTTCTGAATATGGATATAGCAAAGGGTGGCCAGAAATGCTAACTACAACTGCAAGAATTAGAAGAACTAAGACTGCATGCGTATGAGAACATGAGAAATTACAAGCAAAGGACCAAGGTATGGCATGACAACCATCTGAAAAGTAAGGGTATCCATGAAGGAGACAAGGTCCTCTTGTTCAACTCTAGCATTCGCCTTTTTCCGGGAAAGTTAAGAACTAGGTGGTCGGGTCCCTTCACTGTAGTAAAGATGTATCCGTCAGGGATGATAGAGATTGAAGGAGAAGGGACTGGGGTCTTCAAGGTTAATGGCCACAGATTGAAAAGATTTTATGAGGATGAAACCTTTAAAACAAGATCAGAGATCAAACTGGATGAACCAACCCAGCCCAACCAAGAGAAAGATCCAGAGTTGTTGCACCCTACTACCCAGCTCGAGAAATGAAGAACCATAAAGTCTACCTAAGAGACTTTAAAGTAAGCGCTTCTTGGGAGGCAACCCAAGTTTATCTTTCTCTCTTCTCTCTCTAACTTTGTTTTTCTCTTATTTTTAATTTAGTCAATAAGTTTAAGTCTCCTAGAATTTTAGTTTTACATTGCCGCGACCGCGGTAAATGCCATGACCGCGGTAAATGCCGCGACCGCGGTGTTTTCTCGGGTGGTTTAAGTCATGATCTGAACTCATATAAATACTTTAACCCACCTAGCGACATGCTCTTTCCACTCTTTTGGTCGTCTCGCAACCCTAAGAATTACCATGTTTTCCCGTTCGAGCACCGAACCCGCGATTCAACCTCAGGACGCTGAGATCGTTCGCCTAGCGACGAGTTTGCCGCCGTCTTCGCAACCTCTCCGGTTAATCAGGTAACATCTCGCCTATCTTTTTCTTCGCTCCATCAGGGTTTGGCTTGTGTCTGATCGCTACGGCGAGCTGCTCTCGCCGTTTATTACGTTTTCATCCTCGCCAACGCCACTTCCAGACGCTTTGCCCCGCCCTTTCTGTTCTGCCCCTAACGAAAATGTATTGCAAAAAAAAAACTAACTGAACAACGAACGGAGGTCGGAAGAACTGAATCGTCAGAGGAATGACTAAATGAGTAACCAGAGTGGGGTGTAAAACCCTTGGAACCTCTGCCAACCAACGCAAAACCCTAAAAACCATAAGTCAGGCATTTTAAAGGGAAGATCGCGATGGCGGTAAATGTCGTGACGGCGGTAAATGTTGCGACCGTCGTCTTTTCAGGATCTTTTATAATCTCGATTAGTGAAAACCGCGATTAAGATCACGACCGCGATTACCACTGATCTTTTGAAAATAAAAGAGAACTATATCAAGTATAAGCAACTTACAACTTAATGATGATTGATTAAAAACCTAACCATGCTTAAGATAACTGAATTACTTTAAGCATATTTTATTAATTCTTATGAAATTTAATTCGCAGAATGTCTTCCCCAAGCTCAAGTGACCCCATTTACAAAAAGGCTACGTCTTTGAAGGAAGTGGAGAAAATATTCAGCAAACTATCAATGATGCTGAAGGAGAATACCTCCATCCCTGTGCAAAAGAGGATACAAATATAGCTGAAGTTGCAACAGTATCAGAGGATACTAGGAGAGATACCTCAGGAGGAATCCCAGAAAGAGGAGTCAGGAGGAGGGTGAACAGACAAGGGAGACCTCAGAGTACTTACATGAAGAATCAGAGAGCCCTTTGCAAGGAAAGAAGCGGAAGACTGCACCAAGGGAGGAAAACCCCAGCAAGAAGGCAAGGACCGATGGAGCGGTGGGAGAAATTTCTGCACCAAAAGTAGAACCAAAATTCATACCCCGCGACATTGACCAACAGTCAAGGTATAACTCGATGTCTACAAATAAAGAATGCATTCCAACACGTTATTTCAACGTGGAGGATTTCAAGAAGATAGGGATTTATGATAGGACGGTGAAATTCCTGGAGGGCGCAAACCTACAGACAATCTGCACGCCCGAAATGAGTTCATACAAGAGGCTAACTCTTGAGTTCATGTCCTCTCTAACAAAGGACACCACCAGCACCTCGATGAGAGCAGGAGGAGGTGGGGATTTCCAGCTCCAGGTTCGACTAGGAGGAAAGACCCACAGTTTAATAGAGACGGATCTGAACAGGATCTTCACAGCAACCGAAGACGAAGCCAAGGCCTGTTCGGCTGCTCTAGGGGAAAGAGAGATTGCTGCGTATGACAGCAACAAAATGTGGGAGGAACTTACTACAGAAATAAAACACGATGCAAAGAGCTCCAAGTCCTCCAGAATCACCTCCTGCTTCATAAGGATTATACAGAAGATCACCACCTTCACAATTGATGCAAGATCTGAAATTGGGACAGTCAGTAAAGGGGATCTTTTCCTAATCTGGTTAATGATAAATAAAAGACCAGTAAATATAGGAAAGATCCTTATAAGAAGGTTGTCATCGGCCGTAGGCGGTGAAACCAATAGGAAGTCTGCTTTCTGCATGGGCGGGCAGATAGCAAGGATCGCTGATTACCTACTGGACGAAAGATAACTGCAAAAATATGAAGTAATGGAGGGACAACAAAGTATAGACATAAAGTCCCTCGCCAGCATGGTAATACTGGGGGTGAAGGGGAAGAAAACGTATTTCAAACAACCAGAGCTGAAGAAGCCACTCCCCCTTCCAGAAATGGCATTTTACGATGCCCATAAACTAAGGCCGACTCTCGACGATGTCGAAAAAATGAGCTCCGGGACACTGAACGCTGGAATGATGGAAGAGACTGCACAAATAATAGAAGAAAGTAGTGTCCCAACCCCAACAGTTAAGAAAACACAGGAGCAGAGAAAGAAACTGGCGGTGGAGAAAAGAAAGTAGAAACCATCATTAAGCCAGCTGAGAAAGAGGGGACCAAAGATGGACTGGCGGAAGAAGCAGTTGTAGATATCGCCTCCCCAATATCGCAGAAGGAAACTGCTGCGGAAGAAGGAGAAACAAAGAAGGTAATAGAGGTCAAAGAGGTCCCGCAACCCACCTGTCAACTGGAGATAGAGTCAGACGTACAAGGCTCCCATGCTATACCGGAACCAGAACCTAAGAAGGGACAACAAGTAGAAATATCCCCTCTAGATACCAGCACACTAGAGGCAGAGGCAGATAGACAAGCCCTTCAAGCTACACCAGAGGCTGAACCAAAGAAAAGCCACCCTGGGGAGATTCCCCCACCGCCGCATCCAAAGCAGCCAGCCATGCCAAGCGCGTCAACGGCACGCACGGGACAGCAGCTGCACCAACAACAACCGCAGGCACCCTCATTCGGGGGAGCCCTAGGTAATAGGTTTGACGCAATGTGGGAACACATGCATCAAATAGATAAAATAAATGAATGTATTTCTACTTCTTTATCTTCACTAACAACGCAGGTAAAGGACATAGAAAATATGACCTCAACACTCCTGGAGTTCATGCAAGAAATCCTGACCAACCAATGGACTATGATGGGAGTGCTACGAAAGATGCAGGAAGAGATGGAGACCCTGTGAAAAGAGGGGCAGGCCATTCACACAGACAACCAACAGATGCGCACAAACTACGAAGAGGCGATGGCCCACCTACACGAAGAGGAGCTAGGTGTAGAAGAAGACCGCCGGAAACTCGAACAGGAATGTAAAGAATTCGAGGCCCAACGGGAGAAGAAGAAGATAAGACGCCCAGCCATCCCAGAATGCTCCCACGCCACTCCCTCCGGCCACGAAGACAATGTAGAAGGGTCGGCAGCAAGAGCAAGAGCAGGCGCATCAAGAGCTGGCACAGCCAAGAACGGGAGCCCAAGCCAAAGACCATCCCCCGTGGCAGAACAACAAGGCAACCAACCAGCTGGAAGGTCAAGCCCCCAGAGTGAGAAATAAACTGCAAAATCATGGGGGTTTGATCTCAACTGCGACCCGAAGGAGATGATGGATGAAACCGCCAACGAAGATCAGAACCTCTCCCCTCATGTGCACACCCCAACCTTAGAAGAGCAGATAGCAGTGGCTCATCGGGAGGAGGTGGTCGCAGGACTTAGCTCGGCCAGCGCAGCAGAGATTGATAGGCTGATAGCCAAGCTATGGGCTGGTATGGAAGAATCATCTGACTTCCTCCTCTTCCCATCGCATGACGAGCACAACGACTATATCTACGATGGGAAGATGGAGGCAACACTGAAGATGATGGTCGAGGCCAGACTAGGGCAGGCGTCAGAAGAAAGTCATGCAAAAGACGTCACCCCAGAGGCCTCCTCAAGGGAAGAGGAACCAAAGGCCATAACACAACCAATGCAAAAGGTTGCTGAAAAAGCGACAGCGGCTATGCCCACTATCAGGGAAGCCTCAGTACCAACGGCTCAGGAGGCGACGTCAGAAGACGAGGAGGGCGGGCTAACAACCTTCTTCATAGAAGAACCTGCTAGGGAGAGGAAAGCTGAGGAAAGGATAATACTACCTATAGCAGCTCCCCCCCTACCATGCAAGATGAAGGATATGGACATGACAGTTGTCTCGTGCATCTCTTGTAGAGATGTTCATATCCTGGCAGATGTCCTCGATGACAATCTACCCGGATCAGACACACTGTATATCAACAAGGGTAGACGTCTAACAAGAGAGGATTTCAGGAGGGTTTTTTCTGAAAACAGCGCAAGTACACAAAAGAATGTTCAAGGTACTTTGTGCCACCCTCCTAGAGGAGTTCCTCCACCCAGATAAGCCGCAACCAATTTTCAACGGCACCACACATCTAGCCAGCTTATTATACAAATAAGAATATATGGCGGCTGAAGTGTTGGAGTTTCAGGCGGCAGCATGAAGAAAAGAAACAAGAACAGTGGTCCTTCCCATCCGAACTGTAAGGCATTGGGGCCTAATCATCATCGACCTTATAGAGTGAAAGACGACGGTGCTCAACTGCTGCGCAGTAGAGATGGATAGCACCTCTCTTATTTATAAAAGGAAGGATGCCAGGGACGCCTTGAAAATACCAATACGCCTACAGCAGGCTATCAAGGAGGCGAGTCCAAGATATAAAGGGTCCTGGAAGCTATTCTCAATAAGCAAGAACGTTCCCCAGGAAGGATCTGGTTCAGGGGATTGCACCTTTATCGTCTTACGTATGATGGAAGCCATCAATAAGGGCATTCCCCTGGAAGATCTGCAAACGGAAGACCTACATGGATTGTGTGGCATGTATGTATTAGAAGTTATCTACGATCGATGGTTCTTTAAGGATCTGGCGATGTCAGCAGATGTCGTACCCCGCAGACTCCACGCAGACATCCCTCTCCCAGAGAAGACACCTTGGAGAGAGAAACTAAAAACTATGTGGGTCGATCCGATAGAGCCAGCTCGGGCTATAGCATGGAAAGCTGGCTGGGCTGCAGAAACTGAAGAAGAAAATGAAGAAGCTGGGAAACCTGTAGAAGAAGAGAGTCATCCTGCAATATCAGACGCATAGGAAATCAGTTCTGCTGAAGAACAGCCCGGAGAAACGGAGGTCGAAGAAGACCTAGGGAACGAGGGACTAGAAAGGCCGGCAGGAGATGTAGTGCCCTCCTTCGAGAACTTCGACAGATGGAGCTGCTTGAGTCTGTCGATTGAAGAACTCACTTTAATTATGAGTTCTCTAAAGGATGAAAACTCGTTGGGAGATGTCATCTTTGAACGAGAAGGCATCTGCATGCTCAAAGACGACCTTCGAGATATGTTGAAAGCAGGAGGGTACCTCTCTGTAAGCACAATGTTAGCCTACCAGGCGTTGTTAGGGGATTCAATGCCAAACTCACATATGGCATATTTCCTACTGGTAGATGACATTCTCAAAGACAAGAAGATGGGAGAGACAGAATGGCTACAAAGACGTCTCCAGGCATCGACGCCGGAACACATCTTCCTACCTATTCTTCATGATAATCACTGGACTTTGCTGCATGTCGATCTCTTGAAGAAAGTTGTGATTCTGTACTACAGTTCCGATGCAGCTTTCTCACTGAAGGAAATGAAAAACATGACAACAACAAAGTGCCCTACAGAAGAAAAAGCCAATACCTGTGCCGAAGCTGTCATCGAGATGATAAAGCAGAATTGCAGAGGATACATCATCACAAAAGGCAAGGATTTCAAGAAAACCCAATATTGCCACCGAAGCCCTCAACAGATACCCCTATCAAACGACTGTCAGTTCTTCTACCTTTCATGGATGGTCGGCATAGCCACTGGAAGCCAGAAGGTAGAGAACATGCAGTACGAGCAATATCACACACTAAGGGGTATCTACGTTAGCATGCTCCTGGAGTCTAAATGGGCCTTCCCCACCAAATAAACAACTAAAGATGGCTCGTTTATACTTTTAACTCAAATTTTGACACCCCGAGACGGAGTGCATGATAAGTTTGGGGGAGGACTAATAAATGGGACACAGAGGTACTTACACCTTCCTCTTACTTTTACTGCATATCACTTTAACTACAAATGCTAAAAATCTTTTTATCTGAAATACTGTTGCAACTCACCTTTTAGAAGATCGCTTTCTCTCGCTAAAATTTTCCAAACGCAGTGTTCGAACTCTCTGAGAAAGGAATGACAACT
Source organism: Alisma plantago-aquatica (assembly GCA_963693085.1). Classification (NCBI taxonomy): domain Eukaryota; kingdom Viridiplantae; phylum Streptophyta; class Magnoliopsida; order Alismatales; family Alismataceae; genus Alisma; species Alisma plantago-aquatica. Next base: position 794,418,727 of record OY856412.1, read on the forward strand.
TACACATGAAAGAGTGAGAAAAACAACAGTCATAGCATGACCCCTATATCCTATTCTTGTAGTAAGATGATGTAATTGTAACAACCTTAACTCATGAAAACCCTGCAAGCTAAGAGAACCTTGGTCGTACTCCTAAACAACCATCCCACCAGACGCTATCATCCAAAAAACCCTAGTCTTAGTAGATAGGAAAAAGCTACCCTATTCAAGGAAAAGTTTCAAAAAGAGGCTTGGCCGCCCAGAAAATCAATCTAAATCCTAAAAACCCAAGCCTAAAAGGAAAAAAAAAGCCAAAAAAAAAAACAAATAAAGAAAAGAATATGAGAGTTGTGCCCTAAAAGATGCCTAAGGTTTCTACCCGGTCGGTGTATAGATGCACTCATGAATGCAGATATGTCGTGCCTGTAAGTAGAAACTTGAAGCCAAGCTTTCACACCTCCGAGCCTGAATGAAACCTCACATACCACCTGACTTAAAGTCAGAGACCCAAAAAGGGAAACATTGTTCTTACGACAGTTGTGGGTGAGGAGTTCAGAGTGAAGAGGAAACACCTAACAAGATTCTAGCCTACCCTTACACATTAGCATAGGGCCAACTGAAAATAAATGATAGGTGCGAAAGCTACCTTTTGAAAGGATGTGGTGTTAGTATGGATGTTTAGCTAAAAGTGGGGTGATGTGTTGAGAGGGAGAAACCTTTTACAATGAAGTTTACGACAAACATGAGGTTGTGCAACTCTGAGTTTAAGAGGAAAGATTGAGATCTAAGGGCTTGAATGCACACTACAACAGTCTTGGTGCAAGGATAGGATATTTCGGTCATGCTTCTGTGTTATCCTCTAAGCTTGTTTATTCTCTCTTCGGGACTGTCGAACCTGCACTTGGCCTGAGGACAGGCTTGATTCTAAGTTTGGGGGAGTTGATAACACAATACTTTACGTACTTTCTATATATATTTTACACCACTTTTAGCATGATTTTAGTTAGCTTTTAATATAATTTCTTCATCTTTTAGACTAAATCCTTGATAAATAATTTCAAGAATCAACATGCCAAAGGCCATGACCGCGGCTATCCAAAGTCTGTGACCGCAGCTATCCAAGGGCCACGACCGCGGCTATCCAAAGGCCGCGACCGCAGCTATCCAAAGGCCGCGACCGTGGCTATTCAAAGATCGAGACCGCAGTCTCTCCAACCGCGATCGTGATCTTAAGTCGGTGGAAGGCGTCTATAAATAGTGCCCCACCTGTCTTGTCTAAAGGGGGGAGTTCCGATCCAGTTACCACGAAGTGCTGTCGCATCGCTGGTAGCCATCCATCAGTCTTGGACCTCTGAAGAGAAAGCTAAGGGGAGAGAAGACACTCATTCACGCTCGCCACTTCCCCTTCTCCGAGAGAAGAAGAATTCCGTGGGGTAGATCCAGATTTGAAGAAGTATTGTGTAGTATCATGTTCCTTCCACTCTAGATCTATTTCTTCCTCATCCTGTACTCACCTCCATTCCTTCATTGTATAACATGGAACGGATTTACTATAGCGTCGTTATGTTATTCGCAATCATGAGCGGTTAAACGCTTTAACTTGGGTTGGGGGAGGCCCCTAAGGCTCTCCCAACATGTATATCATCTCTTTCTTTAGAATATACATATTCTTATCAAGATTATCTCTGTGCACCTATTTTAATGCTTCACTTGTATGATTAGCTACCATCTTGTGATGTTGGATTGTTGATATCTCAAGAGAGTAATATCGCTTTTAGCTTGTGTTATGGAGTGGTATGATTGCACGAAAGTGTTAGAAAACTAAAACTTTAAACCATATGTTTTGATATGAAGGTTTATGAGTTGTTATCTCGAGAGAGCGGCTCCTTTTAGACAAAGTTCTATCCTCATCTCGAGAGAGAGTGGAATAGACATTTTTCTTGGTTGCTTGTAATCTTGATACGAGTGTGCGAAAGAGAGATGGCTTTGCATGTTGGTGAGATGCTTTAGTTGGTGAACCCCAACCCGGGTTTTCCTCTTATAATTGTTTACTAGTTGTTTCTTTTGCTTTCCTTTTATCGTTATTATATATGTGTTACCGTTCCTTAGGGAATGTTTATTATCGCTTTTGTCTGGAGTATAGGGGTGTTGATTCCGCATTCTTAGCACGACCAACCTTGTCCCTGTGTTCGACGCTGATCACTACATCAGACCCTGTTTATCATTGTGGGGGCCTTAGAGTCGGGTTATCTCTTTAAACGTCCGACTACTTTTATCCACCTCTTTTGGACGTGCAATTTAGGCCAGTCACTAACAAAATTCAGATTCGTTTGAAACATCATACACACACTTTTCCTGCCCAGACTTGAGAGTACAGAGATGACTCTAGGACACACTAGACATCTAATCAACTTTCTCAAAGATTCATTATTGTAGATCCTCTTCTTGCTGTCACAGGTTTATATTCGTCACTTCAGATTACCTAAAAAATGTGGTGAACCACAAGGGTGAGACCCATGTCCCAGCAAGAGATATAACCTTCAACAATGTTTATTGATTACAACATTTTTAAGTAATGAAATAGTTAAGCAGTTTGATTAGATATAACAAATAAGATCATCAGTACATATGATTAATAGAATAAATAAAGGAGCAAATAATAACTATCATCATTAGCCATACTATCATCCTTTATCTTGTTGACAATATAAGCAATTCAGTAGCATATGCATATCTAGCATCATGAGCAAGTCTAGTAACATAGCATATCTTACAACATGAGTATGTCTGATTGGTTGAACATATCAACATCATAAGAAGGGCTAAAAACATAAGCACAACTATCTGGATAAGCATGATTAGTAGTACATGCATCTCTAGTAACAAAGGCATGGCTAGCATGCTAAACATAACTAACAACATGAGATAGCTAGCATCATGATTATAATCAGCAGTAGCAGTATAGTTATCAACACAAGCATAGCTACTGTATGTATGCATCTACAATCTTAAGAATATCCACGACCTAAGTGTATCTACTATCTCTTAATTGCACTAAGCATCATGTTTATGTAAACATAACAAACAAGGGTTATCATCCAATGTGAAAAATTGTGTATAACCCTAAAAAAATATGCTACACGGTTGTATTACATATTTTATTATGCCCTGGGGAATTTGAATCGTACCATTCAAAGTCCAACTGACCCCTGCAAAGGGCTATTCAATTTTGTATAAGATCTAGGAGTACCGGTATCCTAAGATCTCTTCCCGTCGGTCAGTATGAGTAAAAGGCAGTGACATATCAGTCAAAGCTGCCACCACAGTGACATATAGTCTTGTAACTAGCCCACCTTGGTATAGATCACGGTGCTAGCATCTAGGGTATTAAAACCCAATCATTGAGGTACAACCGTAGTTTTCCTCTAATCGCAACATGTTATAATCACCGAGATACGACCGTAGCCGTTCTCAATCACATCATATGTATGACGCATGACCATAGCCAACCACCACAATCTGCATTGTGGATGACAAGGATATATCCTCAACCTGACACCCCCATATACGCAACAGTATGAGCTCCTAGTTTCCCTTAGGAATACTCATTTCACCATCCATCAAGTTATGACACTGAAGATGGTTCTACGGCACAGGGCACTACATGATTAGAGTTGCACTTGATTAGTTATGCCAATTGGGTGAATTAAGGTTGCATCAAACAAGAGGATATTCAAACCCTAATTCACTTCTAGCAAGCGTATAAATATCAAAAATTTGAAAAGATATAAAATGTGTGAAACATAATTTCTCATCTCATCATCACATGGTACTATTCACTTTCCATTCATGAGACCACACTAGTCATCATACTATCACAAGATATAAATCCTTTTCACAATATCACAGGGTATCAACCCTTATCAACATAAGAGGATTACACCTCATTTAGGGCTCAACCATGCCCAAAGGTCATTAAGACCATCATACTATTCCCTGTAAGATCATCATTATCTTGGCATGCCTTATAACAAGGCTCAACAACATCACTTACATATAATACACCAGATCAACACAATATTGCATTAATGAGCTAGGAGATATTCATAAATAATCATAACAGGGTTATATAAACATTAAGAACATTCCTTTATTACATCAAGATGCAAGGAATATAGATATGATTAACACTCATCATATTCATAAGAGGATTACATCATAAGAAAGTATCAACCATGTGGCTATGATAACCACCAATTAACACATTAAGGTTATGACCATGTTAAGGAGGTTATTTCACCATCATGCCATCATATAAGAATGTTAAACATGAATACTCATCTTTATCTATTTTCATTAGAGTTAGGTTCAACAAGATAAATTATATTAATGTTACGAATCAACACTTATATCCAAACCCTAACTCACAGTGTTATGACTGCATCTGAGCTTAATTGGTAAACTAGGGTTTACTTGGATGATTGTATGCTTAACTAAGTTGGTCATTTTTAAAGCTTGATTAGTGATGGTTGTTAAGTTTTGATGTTTTAAATATAATGAGAATATTTAATCATACTTTGATTCACATAATTAGGGTTTAAGATTTGGATATCCTAATCGGCCCAAACTAGGGTTTTGATGACATATGAATACAGAATTTGATAAGTATATTGTCTCACTAAATGATTTTTAGTATTTTACGTGTAACTCTGATTGAATTAAATTTGGATATGATTTGGATATCTCAAATGTGAAAACTATTGAAAAATAAAATAATTTTTGAAGAATGTTCTGACCAGTTTTTCGGTCGAGTTTCAAACTCGAACGATCATATTTTCAGATTGATATGGCAGTGAACTATTTGATTTTTAATTATTTATTGGTAGCTCCAAATGATCTAAAATTTTAACTAGAGATATGATCATAAACAACATGTTAAATTTTCAAAAATTTTGGATGCGTTTAGACTTTACCAGTAGATGAATTACAGTAACATTTCTATGACAGAAAATTCAGCTGAAATAAGAGAAATTATTGTGAGGGGTCAATGTGCAATTGACTCAAGCAACTCAATTTCTCTATATGGTCAACCTAGCACACAAGGAGCTCTCATAATTCATGATTCAATCCAGAGAAACAAAATCCTAGAGAGAGAGGGAGAGTTAGGGTTTGAGAGGAGAAAGTGATGGAGATGTTGATCTAGGGTTTGGCGGTCCGAGGAATGATTAAATCATGGTTTTTTAGTTGAAAGGAAGAAGAAAGTGGCGATTGCAAGGGTTTTGATATGGACTCGAGATTTTCAGATATGGGATATGTTTTAAGCTATTTTATAGCTTAGGGTGAGTGGGTAAAAGAATATTTCAGTCAATTGTACTCAATTAGATGATTTTAATTTATATTCTCAATTTCTCCCTAGATGACAATAAATGAAAAAAATGTTCTTGAATTTAGTTTATAGAATACTTCAATTCATGTTCCAACTATGATCTGAAAATGTTTATTTGATGACATGGATATAGATATCCATGTATCTTGAATACTACATAATTTCGAAGTTTATTGAGAATCTTTTGAAGATCTGAATTTTCAAGTTATTCGGGTGCTTGAACAACATTATAGATGAAATTTGGATTTATGCTTATATGATCTTACTTATGTTCCTAGTGCATATAATTCTACATGTTTGATCTCTTTGATTTGATGTATGGACAAATAGAGTTTCTGATTTTCACAATATATATCATGTGAATAGCAAGTAATCATGGATGGAAACCCAATCTAGTATGCTTTTACAAGTATACATATCTAATTTAGTAGTAAATGGCTGATTGAAATGATTCATGTGATATTGTGGGATTTTAGCAGAATATTATCTTATATGCATATATGCTTTGTTTATGAGATTCGAATTTTCTAACTCAAATACTTGTCATAAAATGCATATGTTGTTATGCTATTGCAAGTGGAGAGATATGACATGCCCTAGATAGGTATGTTATCGATGCCATGCATAAATGTGAGAAATGTTGAATGAGAATATTTATATTAGTAGACATGATATATATTTGAATACATGAGAAGTGCTATATGTGCATGAGTAAGGAGAAATCCTAATAATGGGGTAAACAATATGTTAAGCATTCAGTTCAGTATCATCAGTGATTTCAATTCAATAGTCCTGATTAGTATAATCAGTTGTTTTATTGCATGATTCGAGTAAATATGTGTCAGTTGACATGTACTTTGTATGTTGAAGTATTTCAGTCTGCATGCATGCATAACCAGTTGAATTTTTAGTATATTACAGTGTTGTTAAATATACTGCTCTGCCAAGTTAAGTAAGAAAGTGCATGCCATATTTATAAGCTTTATATGAATAGACTCGGTACCATAGAGCTACTAGAGCTAAGAATAAGTAATAGAGAGATACAATATTGTAAGAGATTTCCAAGAATAATAAAATAATAGACATAGGTGTCCTGAACATTGTAGATTCCTTACGGATGTCTGCACTATAGGGAGGAAATGATCCACCCTGGCAGTGACCAGTATACGGGGATCGGAATGCACCCACAGAGCGTGTTGGGAGACGAAGCCCTTGATGAAGTCTCCTAAGAGAAGATAGGTTACCCAACATGAATAGGAGATCCCGGTGGTAACCCAGAGGTACCCACAGAGCATACCAAGATGAGGCCCACATAGCGTCTCAGTCCTCCGCCTATGTACTTAACCTAGAAGGAGAGGTCCAGTTAAAGGCCAGCTGTTAAGCCACCTTAGTCAGACATGACGGTTTGAGTCAAGTAGACCCAGATTCAGTTCTAGGCTTAGCTTCTCGTGTTTTAAGCTTAGTCTTGTACGGTGAGATTGTAGTTCGTTATGAGTCTTCATATGTAGTGTACACTGCATATGATCAGGGCATAAGCTAAAATATGATAGTATAAGTTTAAAGAGTTTCTTATAAGTAAAAAGATTTAAGAAATATTTGATTTCAGTTTTGCAATAGTTGTTCTTCAAATGTAATATTGAATATAGTGAGGATTATATTTCCATACTTATTTACTTCTAATGATGTAGGCTTCAATGTTATTAGTAAGTTTTTAATATCTAGTCTTTTAATTTGAATTACTATCTTGTTTTATTTCAAATATCCAAGAATGATAAATGTCTGATTCAGTGCTTTAGACTGCATTATTGTCTTATTCATTCACTGAGCAAGTAGGCTCACCCCTCTACTCACAATGTTTAGGGAAACCGTGGGGATTGAAGATATCATTGCATCAGAGTAGATCTGCCACAAGAGTTAAGTTTGAGTATAGTTAAGTTCAGTCGGTCCTTGTCACTCTAGGTCCTTGTAAAGAAATAAGAGAGAGTTGTAAATGATGATGTATAACATTATTCCTCTTTTAGCAATATATGCAATTCAACACGTCTTATGTGTTTAAAAGTATGAGAAACATAATGAATGTTTATACATGCATTTTTACTGTTGAAATTAGATTAGAGAAATCAATATTTAGATTCTCTTATAAAGTTAGTTTATGTGATTGCATGTGAGAAACAAAATGATGAAATAAAAAAAAGTTAAGGGTGAACTTTGTATTACGTTAAATCCTCAATTTATGCCCTAATCTCATGATTAGTGGTAATTGTGAGATCGGGGTGTAACAATTTGGTATCAGAGCTTAGGATGAGTTGTCAGGGACCATTAAGTTAGTATGTTAGAGTCATAAGTGTGGCAGATAGGAGATGTTATGATGTTAGCTCTGGGGATTTTAGTATTTGGATATCCTGGCCCGGTATCTGAGTACATGGATCAACTAGTATCAAGATACTCTATCTATTCTTTCATGTATACCCTAGCCATATATATAGTGGAAGGATGGGCTAGAGAGGAATCCTAGAAATATTAGGGTTAGAAACAAGATAAGTAAGATATTTTAAGAGCATAAATATAAAATGAGATAGAACTTTCATTTTATATTGTTGTTTTATTGGAAATGAATAGAAATGCTCGTATTTGTTTGAATTCAAATATTCAGTATATTGAAATATATATGGGACTTTAAGATTTGTTGTATACTATGAAGTTGTAGCATTTATTGATTACATTCTTTGTATCATGTAGACTAGAAATGAACTTTGAATGAGCTTTCCTAAGTGGATTTTTTTCTACATGTTTGAGATTAATAGGAGTTAGTTAATCCTGAGTAGCCCTTGGCTTCAGGACTACAGGTTTGGCCTGGTCCGGCTGGAAGGGTGCGTTACTAGGATCTAATGTCTCCTATTGAAAATATAATAAGAGTAGACTATGGATAAATTAGACCCACATCATAGTGAGAATGTACATACACTAAGATGTTGAAACATATGGGAAAGATTAGAATAGCTAAGAATCAGTTGAAACTGATATTTGAGATCCAACTTTGGGGCCTCATATGAGAAACCCTTAATTGGGAATAAAGGAACACAACATAAGGTTCAGATTAAGTTTAATGCTTAGTATTATATGAACTCTAAATATGAAATATGGAAAAGATATGAGAAAAGTATGTAAGGGCCAAGATAGTAAGAATCAATCATGAGGCATGGATTATATAATTGAGTACAATGTTTTTATGTACTCCAAAGCAAAGGGAAAATAGAAGGAAAGAGTTAAGTATATGATAAGTACATAGAAGTGAAGAGTCTTCAGAAGAGTTAAAGTGAAGAGAACTAGATGAGCATGTAAATCATAAACCTAGGATAAGAAACTTAGTTGAAACAAAGAGAAAAGTTGGAAATAATGAGCTTGATTAAGGAATGAGGGTTATGATATGATTGAGAGCATGGAATGTATACCTTTATTAATAAGTTTAATACATTCATCATTACTACCTTTGGAATCTAAGTCTCTATAGAACAACAAACTAGTTTCTAAAAGAACAACAAAAGTGTAGCTAAATAAATGAATAAGTCATACAAAGGTAGACTATATTTAGGAAGGAAAAACTTGATTGAAAGAGAAACTATGTTTCACCCATGCATGAGACATTTGATTTTAAATGAAGGATTTGTAATGTATTAAACATGAGGTGAAACTAGTAGAGAGATTATTGATTTAGAATTTCAACTTCACATTAGTACAAGGATAAAAAGAAATATATGCAACATGGTATACATGATCATACACATAAAAGAAGCAACATGATCATAAGAGAAAACTAGAAGTTAAAGATGACATGTGGAATAGTAGTATATGGTAAGAGGATTATGGAAAGTAAGGAAGGGTTTCTAACATAATGGAGTAATATAGATTATAAAAGAAAGAGGTTGTGAGATTCAAGAAAGTGCTAATTAGTTAAGTATCCTTGTTGATACCTACATATGAGAAATGTATTAATGAATGTTTGAAGATAATAATTCTATCTTCCTTAATAAGAGAAATGTGGGAATGAAGTGATAAGAAAATGAATCATATCTGATGCATAACCATCATGGTAGAGGAATCTAGTGAATGTAATAATGACACACAATATGATGATGAAACCCTAGAAGGATAAATTGAGAATGTAATATATCTGAATGGCCAAGTAAGAGAAAGGAAATTCAATTCATAAGATAAGGAAAACTTTAGTAAAACTTATGAGATCAAAAGTTTGAATTTAAAATTAAGGGAGCAAAGTTACATCACAATAATGTCAGGCTACTGATAAGGACCAAACCCTAGAATGTTTAGAGTTGTAGTAGTTCAAGGGATGTCACTAGTGATTTGACCTTGAATACTAGCATTTCTATAAAACAAAATCATGAGATTTGCACTATGAGAAGTAAAGTAGCACTTATAGTAATCCAGGGTTTAAAGGTAGCTAATCTGAAAGGTAGATAAACAATATGGAAATGATTTAGAGCAAAGCATAAGAAATAGATTTGAAATATAAGAGGTGTGTTTTGAACAAAAGGAGAAATACAATATGAGTGAAGTGTGATATGAAATAGATTCTTACAGTGATAGAAAGAATGATGAATAATCTATTCTTACCTTGTACGTTTCAATTTTAGGGATGTTTATTCTATATGATCAAAATGAGAAGGATAAGTAACAAGAAGTAAATAGTAATAAATGAGGAGATGAGAGAAAACAATGGCTTTGAGTAATACGTGAATTTGTTTTTAGAAGTGTAATTTGTTGAAGGTATAATGAGGGATGTAAGTTGGTTCTACGTATGATTTTAGTGTACTTGTACAAGCAATATGTTAATTATAGGTATCTGATAGTTGTAGTCATTCATACCAGTAATCCATCTTTGTATTGCACAATTGTAGTATGGTGATATGGGTTGAATGATGATGGAACAAATGGAGGGTTACCCTGAATAAGGTAGTCTTACCTATTCACTCATATGAATAGAAGGGATGATAACCATATTGTATTGATATGTAACCCTAATGAGGTATAGCTTGTTATACCTAGATTTAATATAAGTAAGAGATGGTAATTGGGTATGAATAGTCCTTGAATGACTAATACAATCATGGAGTACTCTATTACTATGTTTGAAACCCTAGTATGCTATAACTCGATGGTTACACCTTGAATTATGTGTGGGTTCATACTTGAGAACAGTATGAGTTGTGATGGTGATGCTTCACCTTATGCATCCATGATGCAACGGGGATGCCGTGAGTAGTATTATACAATTGATGTTGAATTTAGTCTTCCAACTCAAGACTGTTTTTCTATTTGAGTAGCACAATAGTAAAATTCAAAACAACGTGGTGAACTCTCTTTTGTGACTTAGAGGTAACACAGAACAATAGTACATATTGAGTCGTATGAATTGAGATATTTGGATCAGATTATCAATGTTGAGGTAACACCTCAAGAGTATGAAAATATTGAAATGGTTGTTTCTCTCTCTATCCTATGATTAATTGTGGCATAGAGAATTCATTGGATATCATTGGGAACTGTTTCAGACATGTTGTGATTATAAAAGAAATAAAGGACTTAATGTTGAAAGATATATTCAAGTATGAAATATTAGAATATAATGACATGTAAGATATTAGAAGATTAAAATAAACCTTGAAAGTACTTTGCTTACATATTTATGTTTCGGGGGTGAAACCTTTTTAAGGGGGGAGAATTGTTATGACCGCATCTGAGCTTAATTGGTAAACTAGGGTTTACTTGGATGATTGTATGCTTAACTAAGTTGATCATTTTTAAAGCTTGATTAGTCATGGTTGTTAAGTTTTGATGTTTTAAATATAATGAGAAGATTTAATCATACTTTGATTCACATAATTAGGGTTTAAGATTTGGAAACCCTAATCGACCCAAATTAGGGCTTTGATGACATATGAATACAGAAATTGATAAGTATAGTGTCTCACTAAATGATTTTTAGGATTTTATGTGTAACTCTGATTGAATTCAAATTTGTGTATGATTTGGATATCTCAAATGTGAACACTATTGAAAATATAATAATTTTTGAAGAATATTTTGTCCTATTTGTTAGTTGAGTTTCAAACTCAACTGATCATATTTTTAGATTGATATGGTAATGAACTATTTGATTTTTAATTATTTATTTGTAACACCAAATGATATGAAATTTTAACTGGAGATCTAAAACTCAATCATAAACAACATGTTAAATTTTCAAAAAAATTTGATGCATTTAAACCTAACCAGTAGACGAATTACAGTAGCATTTCTATGACAGAAAATTCAGCTGAAATAAGAGAAAGTGTAGTGAGGGGTCAATGTGCAATTGACCCAAGCAGCTGAATTGCTCTATATGGTCAACCTAACACACAAGAAGCTCTCATAATTCGTGATTCAATCTAAAGAAATGAAATCCTAGAGAGAGAGAGAGAGAGGGAGAGTTTGGGTTTATGAAGAGAAAGTGATGGAGATGTTGATCTAGGGTTTTGCAGTTCAAGGAATGATGAAATCATGGTTTCCGAGTTGAAAGGAAGAAGAAAGTGGTGATTGCTAGGGTTTTGATATGGATTCGAGATTTTCATATATGGGATACATTTTAAGCTATTTTATAGCTTGGGGTTAGTGGGTAAATTAATATTTCAGTCAATTGTAGTCACTTAGATGATTTTAATTTATATTCTCGATTTCTCCCTAGATGACAATAAATGAAAAGAACGGTTCTTGAATTTAGTTTATAGAATACTTCAATTCATGTTCCAACTATGATCTGAAAATGTTTATATGATGACATGGATATAGATATCCATGTATCTTGAATACTACAGAATTTAGAAGTTTATTGAGAATCTTCTGAAGATCTAAATTTTCAAGTTATTCGGGTGCTTGAACAACATTATAGCTGAAATTTGGATTTATGCTTATATGATCTTACTTATGTTCCTAGTGCATATAATTCTACATGTTCCATCTCTTTGATTTGATATATGGACAAATAGAGTATCTGATTTTCACAAAATATATATCATGTGAATAGCAAGTAATCAAGGATGGAAACCCAATCTAGTATGCTTTTACAAGTATACATATCTAATTTAGTAGTAAATGGCTGATTGAAATGATGCATGTGATATTGTGATATTTTAGCTGAATATTATCTTATATGCATATATGTTGTCATGAAATGCATATGTTGTTATGCTATTGCAAGTGGAGAGATATGACATGCCCTAGATAGGTATGTTATCAATGCCATGCATAAATGTGAGAAATGTTGAATGAGAATATTTATATTAGTAGAAATGATATATGTTTGAATACATGAGAAGTGCTATATGTGCATGAGTAAGGAGAAACCCAAAGAAAGGGGTAAACAATATGTTAAACATTCAGTTCACTATCATCAGTGATTTCAATTCAATAGTCCTAATCAGTATAATCAATAGTTTCATTACATGATTCGAGTAAATATCAGTGCCAGTTGACATGTACTCTGTATGTTTAAGTATTTCAATCTTCATGTGTGCTTAACTAGTTGAATTTTCAGTATATTACAATGTTGGCAAATCACTGCTCTGCCAAGTTAATTAAGAAAGTACATGATGTATTTATAAGCTTCAGATGAATAGACGTGGTACCATAGAGATACCAGAGTCAAGAATAAGTAATAGAGAGATACAATATAGTAAGAGATTTCCAAGAATAATAAAATAATGGACATAGATGGCCTGAACACCATAGATTCCTTACGGATGTCTTCACTATAGGGAGGAAATAATCCACCCTGGTAGCGACCAGTATACAGGGATCGGAACGCACCCACAGAGCATGCGGGGAGACGAAGCCCTTGAGGAAGTCTCCTAAGAGAAGATAGGTTACCCAACATGAACCGGAGATCCTGGTGGTAACCCAGAGGTACCCACAGAGTGTACCAAGATGAGGCCCATAGAGCGTCTCAAACCCTACACCTATGTACTCAGCCTAGAAGGAGAGGTCCAGTTAAAGGCCTGCTATTTAGAGGCCTTAGTCAAACATGATAGTTTGAGTCAAGCAGACCCAGATTCAGTATTAGGTTTAGCTTCCTGGGTTTTAAGCTAAGTCTTGTACGGTGAGCTCGTAGTTCGCTATGAGTCTTCATATGTAGAGTACACTGCATATGATCAGGTGATAAGATAAAATATGATAATATAAGTTTGAAGAGTTTCTTCTAAGTAAGGAGAGTTAAGAAAGATTTGATTTCAATTTCGAGCAGTTGTTCTTTAAATGTAATATTGAATATAGTGAGGATTATATTTCCATACTTGTTTATTTCTAATGGTGTATGCTTCAATGTTATTAGTACTTTTTTGGATATCTAGTCTTTTAATTTGAATTACTATCTTGTTTTATTTCAATTATCCAAGAATGATAAATGACTGATTTAGTGCTTTAGACTGCATTATTGTTTTACTCATTCACTCAGCGAGTAGGCTCACCCCTCTGCTCACAATTTTTAGGGAAACTGTGGGGATTGAAGATATCATTACATTAGAGTAGATCTACCACAAGAGTTAAGTCTGAGTATAGTTAAGTTCAGTCGGTCCTTGTCACTCTAGGTCCCTGTAAAGAAATAAGAGAGAGTTGTAAATGATGATGTATAACATTATTCCTCTTTCAGCAATATATGCAAATCAGCAAGCCTTATGTGTTTATAAGTATGAGAAACATAATGAATGTTTATACATGCATTTTTACTGTTGAAATCAGATTAGAGAAATCAGTGTTTAGATTCTCTTATAAAGTTAGTTTATGTGATTGCACGTGAGAAACAAAATGAAGAAAGAAAAAAAAAGTTAAGGGTGAACTTTGTATTACGTTAAATCCTCAATTTATGCCCTAATCCCATGATTAGTGGTGATTGTGAGATTGGGGTGTAACACACGGCATCCCCATTGGATCATGGATGCATAAGGTGAAGCATCACCATCACATTCCATACTATTCTCAAGTATGAACCCACACATAAATTAAGGTGTAACCATTGGGTTATAGCATACTAAGGTTTCAACAACATGAACATGGTACTTCATGATTGTATTAGTCATTCAAGGACTATTCATACCCAATTACCATCATTTGGTAATATTAAAGCTAGGTATAACAAGCTATACCTCATTAGGGTTACATATCAACACGATATGATTATCATCCCTTCTATTCATATGAGTGAATAGGTAAGACTACCTTATTAAGGGTAACCCTCCATTTTTTCCATTATCATTCAACCCATATTGTAATATACCCAATTTTGTCTACTAAATTATGTTGAGCTATTTTTTCCAAATTTGAACTTATTTACAATGTTTCTCTTTCATTTCAAAACCCAATCAGTTATTTTGATTCAATATCATGGTCTTAGATAATTCTTAGTATTCAACTCAAGCCTTTTTTTTCAAAATCCTAATATGAGAAATATTTCCATGAAGTCCCTAAAGTTTAATATCGATTATCATACTTTGATATCATATAGCCCAATTTGATATTATTGATCCTAACTAACTTGATTAGATCTTGAACCAGTCAATTACTCTCAATTTGACCACTCTTGAATTGGAATCAATGGGAACATACTAACTTATATAAAAAGAAATAGATTTTAGAATCAGTTTTGAGATAAATTAATTTAGATATACTATATTTAGAAATTGATGATGAAATTGTCTTTATAACTTAGTCAAATAGAAAGAAAACCCATACTTCAAATCCCATTGTAATTGGCCTTAAAGTATAGGAGTTATACACGGAATAAGTACATATTATATTAACTATATTATTAGATTTCTTAATTAATAAGCAATGTCCACTTGCACCCCTCCAACACAAACCCTTGCATTTTTTCCAACATAACACCGTCATTAAAAGAACGCAACCTCCCTCTATAATTCCTTCCTTGAAAATTTGGTCTTGTAGGTTCGACATGAAATTACTATCCCCAACGGATGTCCATACAAAGCTACAAACACCATAGTATCTCCTAGAAATTGAGAAGACAGCAGAATGTCGTTACAGATTGTAATCCCTCTACCAGTGGAATTCTATTTGTGCCATCAGTATAGATTGATGAAACGTCAATGACTATCATTGTTGACTGTTAGATTTCTCATTGCCTGATATCCTTCCCTGGAATTGATGGACAAGCCCTAAGATTCCCCTTCATTCTATATAAACCCCTAGCATCCTCAACTTTTAATCAACACACCAGCAACATATTCTTTGTTGAACAATCTTATGATCCATTAGTGCTCCTCGCCGCCCCTCACCCTGCAATCTGCCCCCAGACCCCACAGTCTTGTTGCCTCCTACTCTCTTCCACCGGGACATGTAACCCTTCCCTCCTTATAGACTAGACTCGCCAGCAACATACACGTGATGGCTGAAGCAAGACTGAACCCTTGCAGTCACAGCAGCGCCGACGTGGATGAATGGATGCTGCAAATCATATGAGAGAATGTGACCTCGCCACCATTACTCCTGATTGGGTTGTGCAACATGATCCACTGCGGTTGATGCTAATGCTACCACCACCTCGATGGATTTATACATCTTCAGTCCAGCCCAATGATTGACCTACAAAACACAATTGCCGCCTTATTTTCTTCCTGTCGTCAGCAATATTGGGATCCAACACACCTCGCCAGCCTCGACTACAAAATTTTCTCCACCATGCCACCGACCCTAATCCCTCCTAGACCTTATTCATATGCACGTGGCTCCTTCTTCATCCACCAGACTCCCATGACCCAAAACCTCTGACATCTGCAACACCAACTACCGACGTTCCTGGAGAAGAATTGGTAGAAGCAACAATGATGAGCTGAACCATTTCCGCTAGCATTGGTTCAGAGTTCTCTCGCTAGCCATATTGTGATGGATATGAAAGTCAATTCAGATAGGGTCTGAATGAGTGATCGTGCATTGGTTGGTGAGTTCATAATCTCTATGGTTGAAAAACACATTTCACAAATAAAGATAATGGTAATCTGTTTGTTAGAAAAAATTATTAAGGATAACTCAAGTAGCTACATAAAATTTTGAATCACTTTATACAGACATACATCTAGTTGTGTTATTACCATTATAACATTATAACAATCCGTCTATTGGCTGTTTTGAAAACCTTTCACACATGACATAAACTATAATATCAACCTAGCTAGCTTAATTGGTCTAAGTTAACAACTTACTAATGTACATACTCGATAACTTATCATTTCCAGAAATATCTTCATAATCTAGAACTTCATAGAATGATATGAATATATAAAAAGCTTACTATGATAACTATTCATAACAACATATTAGTATGTATATATATATATATATATATATAATGTATACATGCCAACACATACTATATTGTATATTGGTCGGATTAATATCTTTTCCTAAGTACATTCATTAACCAATGCATACAAGGCAGATACGAGCTAGATAATAGAAATGTGGAAAACATGTTTAGAAATTAGAATAACACATACTATTTCCTAAAATAATACAATGAGATGATTGATAATGCAATATGGTGGTTATCTATAGTATAAGGTAAATGAACTAGTGACAATTCAATCAGAAACCCTACATAGAAAGATAATGTAAATATCATGAACTATTAATAACCCTAGGTGGGAAGAGAAATACTAATTAATAAAGGATCATTGATTCCAAACCAATTGATAACCAAATGGTACCATACTTTGTAGATTTTCCACTCTTGGAGTCATTTTTGGTGATTCTACAATCCATGGATTCCTGGATACAATGAGATACTAGATTCTTTATTTCCATATTGAGTTATTTATTTTCCCTCTTGAGCTCCATATTGATTGCTTGGTGGCAAATTACATACCTTTTATAAGCCATTCCCATATGTTGGAAGTTCACCACACCAAATTTATTATTGGCATTGATAAATATTATGATAAGCATTGGAATTAAATTCTTGGAGTTTTGACTCCCTGGACTTTGGTCCCTTTGGGATTTGGCCTTTAGAGCTATGGCTCCTATAGGTTGGGTACGTCCCGCTGCCCTATGCACAAGTTGTAATGGATTAGTGGTCCCCCAGTATACTGGTTGAAATACCAGGCTACTATGTCGTTCTCTCATAGATGATTGAACACATGGCATTGTAGTCATTGAAAGAAATGATATGACAATGCTTAATCCTAATATTTAAATTGATCATTTTTTACAAATAATCTAGAATATTTGGATATCTTGAACTTGGAAAATTTAGTATAATTGTTAACATTGTCAATATCATGTTGAGTATTTTGATCTCTTGAAGTTGGACAATCTTTGTAGAATTGTTAATCTTGTCAATACCATCTTGAACTCTATATATGGAAACCATGGATACGTGTTATTCTCTTTTGGGTAAACGAAGTCAACCAAATAGTCCCCTCCTAGAATTCATCTTATACCTAAATCATGTTTTGCACCTATGTTTTTAATAGCTCAATGATTGGATTTAGTACCAGCTTTGCTGACCTTTATTTTCCCTTCAATGGGGTCCATGTGTGGTTTCATTTTCTTTGGGAATTCATAGGCAGGTGGCTTGAAGAAGTCGTAGAAGAGACATGCAGGAGATGTCCTCTGTGGATTGAAGACTAGATAGGACTTGTGTATATTTTTATTTATCTTCTGCACTCTGATGTACAAGCATGATTGTAATAAATATTATTTATATTTTGATACATTTTGTAAATATTTGACTGTAAAGACTGAGTCTTTATAACATGGTATCAGAGCCATAAACGGTTAGCACTCATGCATGTCTCAGAAAAATTTAAGTAGGAACACCAATGAAGTAGTTAGAGCTTAGAAAAATAGTTTACAAGAAATACTAGTATAACTGGGCTAATTACTAGGAAATACTTAGACTAAAGTAGGTAACATTAAGATCCTATGTTGTGATGTACATTAAACTAGACATTCATCTTGCTCATCTGACTTTTGGACTTCCCTAGGGATCGATTTACTTGAAGCTATTATTAAGGAAGAAGTGTTGATGAACCCCTTAGAAAATTAAAGTCACCACCCTAGGTATACAAATGGGTAGAGTATCCTGGTTTTGTCGTTAGGATTCGACATACATTAATGATTTCATATATTAATATAGAATAAATAATTATCCTAGACCCTAAAATGGGAAGTTTCACAATCACATTAGATAATTTCCATTTAAAAATATAAAAGCATATGTAAAAGTGATGTCACATAAATAATTATTCAAAAAAAATATCAATAGGATGAGACATAGTTAATATTATGTTGAATTAGAAACTCAATATTTTGTGAACTTGTAATATACACATAAATATATAACTAGTACAATGTACATATTATAGAGATATTAAATTCTACCTTAGTTGAAACTAAAAATAAAAGTATATAGGAACTTCTTGATCTAATAAATCATTGCACAAATATATGTGGAAATAAAAAAAATGATCAAGTATAATATATATATGTATATAGTTAAGACCGAAAAATAAATCAATATTTAGAGATAAAAGTGTTTATAATGCAATATTAGATACATACAAATAGGAAAAAGAAGGTCAAAAAAAAAGGGGAGTCAAAATTTGAATCCATTTGGGGGTTAAGTTGGTAACCAATGATTGTTGGAAAATAAGAAAAAAAAACTTGAACCGATATTTTATTAGACCCTCAACTATATATATAATTTTTGGAATAATATAGTAAATAAACCCTACAAAAAAAGATATAAATTATGACACAAAATAAACACCACTAAAACATTAATGATATGTATATTGAATTAAAGTTAACAAAGTACTGATTACTATGGCTTGACCAATAAGCTTGTGGTGTAATTCAAACTTTTGATAATGATTGTCAAGAACCACAAATTGAACATGTAAGCTCTCATATTAGGATATGATGTTCGAAGTCTTATGGACTAGTAATCATTAAGAACGAAATCCAATAATAGATATACTTTTGCAATTAGCATTTGCACCTAAATTAGTTTAGATTCTTGAATATAGAATAGTAATTGGTCTGGTTTGTCAGCCTGGCTAAGGCATAGGCCAGTCAAAGGAATATTAGAGTTGTGTGCATTAGTGAGGTAGATATTTGTGCAAGTAAGGATAGTATGATAGAAAAATTAAAGACTGGAAGGAATATAATTGTCAAGAAGGATATGATTTCGGGGATGAAATCCCTTTTAAAGGTGGTAGTGTTGTAACATACCCAATTTTGTCTACTAAATTATGTTGAGCTATTTTTTTCCAAATTTGAACTTATTTACAATGTTTGTCTTTCATTTCAAAACCCAATCAGTTATTTTGATTCAATATCATGGTTTTTGATAATGCTTAGCATTCAACTAAAGCCTTTTTTTGTCAAAATCCACATTTGAGAAATATTTTTGTGAAGTACCTAAAGTTTAATATCGATTATCATACTTTGATATCATATAGTCCAATTTGATATTATTGCTCCTAACTAACTTGATTAGATCTTGAACCAGTCAATTACTCTCAATTTGACCACTCTTGAATTGGAATGAATGGGAAGATACTAACTTATATAAAAAGAAATAGATTTTAGAATCAGTTATGAGATAAATTAAATTAGATATACTATATTCAGAAATTGATGATGAAATTGTCTTTATAACTTAGTCAAATAGAAAGAAAACACATACTTCAAATCCCATTGTAATTTGCCTTAAAGTATAGGAGTCATACATGGAATAAGTACATATTGTATTAACTATATTATTAGATCTTTAAATTAATAAGCAACGTCCTCTTGCACCCCTCCCACACAAACCCTTGTGTTTTTCCCAACATAACACCGTCATTAAAAGAACGCAACCTCCCTCTATAAATCCTTCCCCGAAAACTTAGTCTCGAAGGTTCTACATGAAATTACTATCCCCAACGGCTATCCATACAAAGAAACAGACACCATAGTATCTCCTAGAAATTGTGAAGACATCAGACTGTCGTTACAAATTGTAATCCCTCTACCAGCTGAATTCTATTTGTTCCATCAGTGTAGATCGATGAAACGGCAATGACTGCCGTTGTTGACTGTTAGATTTCTCATTGCCTGATGCCCTTCCCTGGAACTGATGGACAAGCCCTAAGATTCCCCTTCATGCTATATAAACCCCTAGCATCCTCAACTTTTAATCAACACACCTGCAACATATTCTTCGTCGAACAATCTTCTGATCCATCAGTGCTCCTCACTGCCCCTCGCCCTGCAATCTGCCCCCAGACCCCACGGTCTTGTTGCCTCCTACTCTCTTCCACTGCGACATGTAACCCTTCCCTCCTTATACACCGGACTCGCCAGCAACATACCTGCGATGGCTGAAGCAAGACTAAACCCTTGCAGATCGCAGCAGCGCCGACGTGGACGAATGGATGTTGCAGATCGTATGAGAGAATGTGACCTCACCACCACTACTCCCGACTATGCTGCAAAACATGATCCACTGCGGTTGATGCTAACGCTACCACCACCTCCATGGATTCATGCATCTTCATGCCATCCCAATGATCGACCTACAAAACACCATTGCCGCCCTATTTTCTTCCTATCGTTCGCACTACCGGGATCCAGCGCACCTCGCCAGCCTTGACCCCTACACAAATTTCTCCACCATGCCACCGACCCTAATCCCTCCTAGATCATAGCCGCACGCAAGTGGATCCTTCTTCGTCCACCAGACTCCCATGACCCAAAACCTCCGACATCTGCAACACCAACTACCGACGATCCTGGAGAAGAATTAGCAGAAGAAACAATGATGAGTTGAACCCCTTCCTCTAGCATTAGTTCAGAGTTCTCTCGCTAGCCATATTGTGTTGGATATGAAAGTGAATTCAAATAGGGTCTGAATAAGTGATCGTGCATTGGCTGGTGAGTTCATAATCTCTATGGTTGAAAAACACATTACACAAAGAAAGATAATGGTAATCTGTTTGTTAGAAAATAATTATTAAGGATAACTCAAGTAGCTACATAAAATTCCGAATCACTTTATACGGACATACATCTAGTTGCGTCAATACCATTATAACATTATAACAATCCGTCTATTGGCTATTTTGAAAACCTTTCACACATGACATAAACTATAATATTAACCTAGCTAGCTTAATGGGTCTAAGTTAACAACTTACTAATGTACATACCCGGTAATTTATCGTTTCCAAAAATATCTTCATAAGCTAGAACTTCATAGAATGATATGAATATATAAAAAGCTTACTATGATAACTATTCATAACAACATATTAGATATATATATATATATATATATATATATATATATATATATATATATATATATATATATATATATATATATTATGTCGGCGAGTAGTAGCCCAGCTAGTCACAGCTCGGGGCCCCTCATGAAGGGTCCCGGGTTCGACTCCCGCTGGAAGCGCTGCTCGGAAGTGAAATTTCCACAGCGTCAGCCGGCCTCTGATGCGACTTATTGAGATACCAGTGTGCGGACGCACGGGTCTCCCGGGTTTACCATCCTTGCTATCTGGGCCTCCGCCTAGGGGGTGGGTTTCCCCGGGCAATATATATATATATATATATATATATATATATATATATATATATATATATATATATATATATATATATATATATATATATATATATATATATATATATATATATATATATTATGTATACATGCCAACACATTCTATATTGTATATTGGTCGAATCAATATCTTTTCCCTAAGTACATTCATTAGCCAATGCATACGAAGAAGATACGAGCTAGATAATAGCAATGTGGAACACATATTTTAGAAATTAGAATAACACAGACTATTTCCTAAAATAATACAATGAGATGATTGATAATGCAATATGGTGGTTATGTATAGTATACGGTAAATGAACTAGTGACAATTCAATTAGAAATCCTAGATAGAAACATAATGTAAATATCATGAACTATTAATAACCCTAGGTGGGAAGCGAAATACTAATTAATAAAGGATCATTGATTCCAAGCCAGTTGATAATCAAATTGTACCATACTTTGTAGATTTTCCACTCTTGGAGTCATTTTTGGTGATTGTGCAATCCATGGATTCTTGGATACAATGAGTTACTAGATTCTCGATTTTCATATTGAGTTATTTATTTTCCCTCTTGAGTTCCATATCGATTTCTTGGTGGTGAATTACATACCTTTTATAAGCCATTCCCATATGTTGAAAGTTCACCACACCAAATCTATTATTGTCATTGATAAATATTACGATAAGCACTGGAATTGAATTATTGGAGTTTTGACTGCCTGGACTTTGGTCCCTTTGGGCTTTGGCCCTTTAATGCTTTGGCTCCTAGAGGTTGGGTACGTCCCGCCGCCGTGTGCACATGTTGTAATGGATTAGTGGTCCCCCAGTATACTGGTTGAAATAGCAGGCTACTGTTTCCTTCTCTCATAGATGATTGAACACATGGCATTGTAGTCATTGAAAGAAATGATATGACAGTGCTTAATCCTAATATTTAAATTGATTATTTTGTTATAAATAGTCTAGAATATTTGGATATCTTGAACTTGGAAAATTTTGTATAATTGTTAACATTGTCAGTATCATGTTGAGTATTTTGATCTCTTCAAGTTGGACAATCTTTGTAGAATTCTTAATCTTTTCAATACCATCTTGAACTCTATATATGGAAACCATTGATACATGTTATTCTCTTTTGGCTAAACTAAGTCAACCAAATAGTCCCCTCATAGAATTCATCTTATACAATCATGTTTTGCACCTATGTTTTTAATAGCTCAATGATTGGATTTAGTACCAGCTTTGCTGACCTTTATTTTCCCTTCAATGGGGTCCATGTGTGGTTTCATTTCCTTTGGGAATTCATGGGCAGGTGGCTTGAAGAAGTCGTAGAAGAGACATGCAGGAGATGTCCTCTGTGGATTTAAGACTAGATAAGACTTATGTATATTTTTATTTAGCTTTCGCACTCTGATGTACAAGCATGATTGTAATAAAGATTGTTTATATTTTGATACATTTTGTAAAACTCGACCGTAAAGATCGAGTCTTTACACATATCACCATACCACAATGTCACTCAGAACCATTGGATGCTTAAAAGGTAAGACCATTTATTGTTTACATAAGTAAACACCTTGTATAAACCACCTATGAAGTCCTTGATTTGTTCTCTATAAAGAGTCACCATCTAACCCTAGACATCCCTTGATTAACAACATAAAAAGTTTCATTCAAAGTAGGGTAAAACCCACAATCGATAGTTCATTTAAAACAAGCCATCCATTGTCAACAAGTAAGCTCCTTAAGTTGATCATATAAAGGAAACCATATAAATCACATTATTACGACCAACATATTACATTAGCATCATTCCACATTATTAGAGAAATAACATTATATCTTGATCATTGGGTCAATTTCATATATTAAAACCAACATTTACATTATAGGTCTGATCATTGCATTAAGTTACCAAAGAAACCATTGGTCTGAGGCTTAATTGATGCTACAACTATATGATTAACTCACCATAGGTTTTGGAGACCTGATCCTGTTGGGTTTTAGGGGAGGCAGAGAAGGCAGCGGAAACAAAAAAAAATTCTTCTCCCAAACCCAGAATAAAGGAATCGCATCAACGTCTATACAATAGGAAGGATGGTTTGTAGAGACATACCTTGTCTCGAAGCTTGCTCGGTGACGTTACCTCGCAGCTTGCATGGTCTTCACCTCCAGTCTTGGACGGTGTCTGTGCAGCTCCTAGTCTCGTCGGGACTGTCAGGATTGACAGCTATCCTCCAAGCGGCAGAAGTCTCCCGCCTCTGAAGTAGTCCACACAGACCACTTGGAACTCCGATCTCCTTGTCCCATAAGGAATCGGAAGGAGTCGTACCCTCCTGTCAGCGTACTAGTCACCAACACACTCTCCGGCTACCAGTTGCCTTTCTGCATTTGTCTTTCCCTTGTTGTGCCTCCCTTATCAGGTAGCACTTGCTCGGGCTCTCCTGGTTACCCCAACTAGAGAGATTGACAACTTTGTAGAGAAACTGGTTTCTGAGATGTTCTTGAGAAGCCCCCAATACCCCTATATATAGGAGGGTCATAAGATAGGGTTCTCTACCCCGGGCAATGCGGTATTAAAGCAGGAGTAGAAGGGTTTGAAATTTCCATAAAACAACCATCTACGCCAGCTGAACTGATCGTTTCAAGCATGAACCAATCGGTTGGGGACCTGAGCTGATCGGTTCACACCTGAATTGATCGCTTGGGGCAGTTGAGTCGATCGGTTCAAGTATGAACTGGTCGGTTCACTCCCCAGATCATTTCTCGATTGACTTTTCCTCTTTTTGTTTTGAATTGATCCAAATACCAATCCTTGTTCAAATCAAATTGGACAAGTGAAATGAAGAGAAATTTCTTGCCAACCTTACTTTCCCAACACGCTCGGTTGGACCAATTGAGCCGATCGGTTCAACCCTTGAACCGGTCGTCTCAACCTGTCCTAAGCCGATCAGTTCATCACATGAGTCGATCGGTTCACCAACCCGAGTCGATCGGTTCATCACATGAGCTGATCCTTTGGGAGTGCAGACTGTGCAAAATCAGTCAATTGCAGTTTCAATCAATCTGATACTCTATTCAATCGGTCCAACACCTTGAACACTATGATATTGAGCTATCAATTGATTGAGTGTTTAATTGAACTACTAAACTCCTTTAGCAATCAATATAAACATCGTTTGTGGATAAACTCCTCTTCTAGGTTAAATCCTATGTGTGTGACCCTGTAGGTCCATTTCACATTGGCAGTGAAAGTCCATAACACTTCTGACTTCACAAGCAAAGAGCGGTGCCTAGTCGCACAGCAGTGCTACCCAAGTGAAACAAAAAGTTGGAGAACAACTTTCAATAATACAATCCGTGAATGGTGTTATAGTGAATGTGCAATTCCTTTGTCTCTGATATACTGAATGAACTCAAGGCATGGAATAGTCATCCTATCAAGTTCATTCACTTTCTTGATCTTAGAGTAGATTGGAGGAGATATGTATGACATCAATATCACATATTGATTCACACATGTGTCTGCATGCCTATCTCAATCCTACTCATCAAGTGGCCATGGATATCAAACTCCCTCAAAAAGGACAAATCCCATATCTATCACTCACCCCTCAAAATCCCCATGTGTCAAAGCCACCCAATCATCACCTTTATAACAACCATGTTTCAGGACTGTGTTTGATGATGTCAAAGTGTACGCAATGACATGTGTTGAGTGTAGTGATTTCAAGTCAAAGAATCACACTCACCACCATCACTGTGAGAACTGACTGTGACTACCATGTCATGGTTCCATGTGTCAAACTCACGGTGGGTCTGTCTGGTACACGTGTTCTCTAATAAGTACTTATGTGTTTGGTTTGATATCTCCATGTCATGACTAATGAGATTTTATCATCAACCAATACCACAATCTAGTCTTGTGTGTCATTGTTGTCTATCTACCTTCCACAATGACATCTGACTAGGGACATAATAAGAATGTACAAACTCTTAGCATATGTATGATCTCATTGTTCAGGTCCTGAACCTGAAAGCATACATCATTGAGTACTATCATTCTCTAGACATTCAATATGTTCTATCATTATCTCATATGACTGAACCAGAAAGAATTGGAAGCTTGCCTTTGATGCTTATCAAATCAATCTTAATGTATCCCACCAATCATCCCATGATTGGCTCTCAGGGCATACATACCAACAGACTCCCACTTGCACTGCGAGCCAATCACCCTTGAATCATATTCATAGTGGTCTTCAAACATGTCCCACATGTTAGTGTGCTCTAGTGCTAACATAGTGAGTTATCGCAACACCTTGCCAGAGTCAGTATTAACTGCATGTCTCTCATCTCTTCATTGTACGTCACACGTATGAGATGGAGTTGCAATAATATGTGATCTAGTATTCCTTTGCTAACCTTTAGCCACATTGCATGACCAAGCACTCCTAATTTGTCATCAAAGACTAGAATATCTATAAGTTCATCTCATGAACTTTTAGATCCATATAGCATCCACTAATGTTCTTCAACACACAGATACTCAGCTTTTCCTTTTAAGCGGCTTTATTGGAACGTTTCCATTTATCAACAAACGTTTACTTTTATATATCCCATATATATTTTGTGATTAATTTTCTGTCCTTTTCAGAAGTTCGTATCGGTGTAACTCTTTATAGTGAACCCTTCCTTATTTCCATAGAACTAGTACTTCTCAAATACTTATCAAGTTCTTATGGTATTCCAGTAACCCTTACTGGAACTAGACAGACATCCACTCGTCATGTCCAACATATGAGTTATCAGGATGAGCACATCATATTGTCATGTCCTACATACAAGATGATGAATGCATTTTATTCTTTCTATGTCCATACATGCAAGATAATGGGATGATGATAGATCCATATCTATTCCTAGTGTTCCCATTCTTCATAAGAATTAGACACTTAGCCTTGGGATACTAACTGAAGTTTTCTCCCATTGAATCTGTGCACACTGAACCCTTCAGTATAGATTTCCAAAGTATGCTCTCTCTTTTTAGGTCAAGAGGTTTTTGAGAACTATCTCTATAGATCTCTATTCCTATCACATAGGAAACGTCTCTATCTTCCCTAAAGATAATTTCCACTTTGGATTTCCATTCTAGAACATATCATTCCTCATCAACATGTGGAATGCAAATACACTCCCACTAAATCACAGATCCCTTCTTTATCTTTGTCATATCAGTCAAACCCTTTGACTATATCATCAAAGTAAAGATCCAGCTCTGAGTTCCTTGTACGCAATCAATCACATTTATTAGTACATTGTAACTTATAGACTTCATTTGCATTAATGGATTCATAAACCTTATAGGTTGTGTCACGTACACATCCTCATTTTATTCCTTGTAGGAATGCGGTTTTAATATCCGTATGCCAAATCTCTTAGTCATTAAGTTGCAATCAACAAGCATCAACCTTCTCAAAATGTTATCCATGTGTCTTAACACTTAAGACTCATTCTCACTTATGGATTTCATCCCAATGGGTGCTACCATCAAAGTCATACCTTATGGTTCACATGGAAGTCATTTAGGATGTAATGGCCATAAACCATAACTCAAAATCTAGTTCCTCATATTCATCCAGATAGTTGATTCATCACATGACCAACTCATCACATAGATAATTGAGGTGTATCTGTCAAGGATATAAGAACTCGCAACTCCTTGTGATTCCTAATGTCCTTTATTAGTGTAAGGTATTCTTTATTTAAGAAGAAATTAGTTAGTTGATAATCATCCTCTAACTCCTTAGAGTATGACTCCTTTTGATTTAGACATCACCATGCCTTAATCACGAGCTCACTATGATACACTATCATAATCACTCATAAGGATCTCAAACATTTGGTCCAAGTATTTCATTCATTGATCTCATCAATAATTAACACTTTACCAAATGTTTACTTCATCTATGATATTCTTGAACACTTCAAGATATTCATATTGGTATTTCTCTAAACACCACTTGAAGTATTAGCATTAACTCTAATAGGTATGTAAATACATCACATGTATTATACCTAATAGGATAATCATTCTCCCACTACCTTATTGAAGATTGATTAATCATGTCCAAGAGAATCATGTTTCTTACTGGTTCTCTAACCAAAAGAGTCTAGATTTATCCATCATATGGAAATTAGAAATGAATTTCTCATGATGATGCTAATTCGTTGTTTGAGTTATAAATAACTTTTAGATATCATTTTATCTTATGCATACCAAGTACCACAAGATAAATAAGGCATTGCCACAAAGATCATATCTTTGAAACATCAACTATATTGATAGTCATCTTGTCACTACAAGATGCAACAATAAAGTGTTTCTATTGGCAAATTGAAACAACAGTTCTCAACTCTATTTCATACCCTTTAGGCTGAAATAAACTGAAAGGTACTCCTATCTATGGCAACAACACTTGCTCCAATGATGGGTACTCCTTTCTTGGTCCTTTTTTAAAGGCCATCATTTCTTCGTAGATCTTACATATCATATATGTCAGATCTCCATCTTGGTATCATATAACTCAGAAGTGGTTCATTTCATGATAACATAGGTGGAGATATCCATCCCCTCTTTCTTCTTCTTTTGTTCTTCCAGATATAGAGGACAATTCCCTCGTTCACCCTCCCATGTGTCTTGAGGCTAAAGACGACTTGCGCTACTAGCTAGCATTAGAACCCTTCTTAGCTTTGCCCTTACCCTTGCCCTTGGACTTGCCTTTCTTTCTGTTGATCAACATCACAGACTTAGGCTTGTCCTTTTTCATTTGTGCCTTGAGGATGAAGACGGATTGGATTGATGGCTAGCATCATAACACTTCTTTGCTTTGCTTTGCCCTTGTCCTTACCTTTAAGACTTACCCCTCATCGATCAAAGATTAGGGTTTTTGCCTTTCTTCATCTTTGCCTCTATTGTGCTCAACATGTCCAACAACTTTGTCAATGCTTGTCAAAGTTGCTCATGTCAAAGTTCATCATGAACTATATGATTCTCGCAACATTTGCAGTATCATACCAATAGCCAACTCTTGGCTTAGAGGGAATCCTTCTTAGTCAGGTTTTTCCATATACCCAATCATATTGAGTGTGTGAATACCTTACTAGATCTCCTTCTGTCGTGACATACTAGGATAGTGTCTTGGAGACATCATATGTCTCATGTTGTCTCTGCAACTCATAGTTTAGAGAACACAAAATTAAGCACTCCACGTCAATGGCATCTTCAGTATGCTTCCATAAGCATCCTTTAAGCCATTGGTGTGGTGGGATCGAGTTCATATAGTTTTGGTATAACTAGGACTTAGAGTTTTCTCTCTTCGATTGAGAACACTTCTCAACGTCCTAACCAGTCATGGAATTATTCCCATTTAATTTGTCCATCTTAAGCGATCGTAAATAAAGTGATTATTGTTGATTAACCATTTATTTTACAAAAGAAAATATATGCAATTTAGTCCAAAAACTCCTTTTTGACTTGATTGATTTGAAAAGGTTTTATGATATAATTAGGACTTTAATTAATTATCGCTCCAACTATTTTTGTTCAAATTGATAGCCCTCACCATCAATTCGGAATATTGTAGTGTACAATCTTCTAGTGGGCAAGATCCTAAAATCCTCTGAGTCATGGACTAGCTAGGTCTGTCACCCACAACTTAGATCTTCCAGGTAGGAAACTCTTGCCAATTACATCATATGCAACTCTTGAAAGAAGTCATATGCAACTCCTTGCCATGATCACCTCCATGCATCGGTTATTTGGCAAACCTGACGCTATAGATCGACGCGCGAAGCCAAAATCGCATGAAATTTTTCTGCGGGAAACCTGTAAGGTCGGTTTTTATGATAAAACCGATGCAATAGTCTATTAGGTCAGTTATTCTAATAAAAATGACGCTATGGGCAGCGATGTTACTGGCCAAAAATGTAGTAGTTCCCTCATTAAATATTAGGGCACCGCTTTGGACCTCTAGTGTCAGTTTTTAAGGATAACCGACCTTATAGACAATGACCTGTAGGGTTGGTTTTTTAAAATAACTGACCTTATAGATGGTTTACGAAAATTCGGGCACCACTTAGGCTGTAGCGATGATTTTTTGGTTTAGCCGACGCTATAGAGCACGGCTGTAGCGACAGTTTTCTCAGTTAACCGATGCTACAGGTCGGGCTTCTAGAAAATACACGTGTGACCTAGGACCTATCGACTACTGTTTCATTTCATTTTGCTCAAAAGCATGGCGCTAGAGACCCCTCCTTCCGACGCCGGCGTCCATCTCCGTGTCCAAGGAGCTCATCTCCGCTTCCGACTTCCGCCGCCCTATCCAAAGAGTCCAGCCATGTGCCGTCGTCGTGCACTCCTCTGCCGTCGTGTCGTCGTGCCGTGTGCCGCCGTCATGCAAAGGTCGTGCACTCCTCCGTTGTGCAAGGGTCGTGCACTCCTCTGTGCAAGTCGACGACGATGAAGCCTTAGGGGTTGCAAGGGCCGTGTGCATCTCTCCGGTTCTTTTCCCACACAAGCTCCCTCACCGACCATTTCTTTTCAAGGTATTGTCTCTGCCGCCTCACTCCTCCGTTTACGTCTTACATCGGGGTTGGGGTCGACGGTGGGTAGTGATGGGTGCTGGTGGTAGTAGCACGATCGTGCCATAACCATGACCGTTTTTCTTCTTATTGTAATGTCGTGATTGAGGAAAGGTTCAGAGTGGATGTATTTTTTAGGTAGCATGGCTGTACTGGATAGCACGACCGTGGTGGTTGTGGATGAGTGTATGTTTTTGTTAGGTAGCACGGTCATGTTGGGTAGCACGGTCGTGTTGGGTAGTATGGCTGTGTTGGTTGGTAGCACGGTCGTACTGGGTAGCACGGTCGTGGTGGCTATGCAGCACGATCGTGTTGGGTAGCACAGCCGTGTTGGCTGAGTTGCTGAACTGCATTTGTTAAAATCTTTTTGTTCCTATAATATTGATGTATATTGACCCTAATACCTTACATTATAAGAGAATTGTGTAGTCTCAGATTGACACTTTAGGGTTTATATATGAGATCATCGAATGCATGATGTTTAACTTAATATATAAATAAGACAATAATACATTTATGCATGTATCAACTTAGAAACCCGTTCAAAATTTACTCATAGGAGTAAATATTGGATAGTCCCCGGTTTGGGACTGTTTTTGGATATTTAATCTCACTTAGGATGTAACTGTATAATGTATGTTTAGTGTTGAAGAAAATTTTAGTAGTATTTCCTCATTTGTTCTCTGGGTACATATGTGAGTGGTTATTTACCATTTACATCGGTGTACTTGGAGAACTTAGGGGAAATGCTGCTGAAATTTTCTTCAAAACTAAACATACATTATACAGTTACTAATGAGATTAAATATTCAAAAATGGGATAGGTGGTAAACTTTAGTATATAAGTAATTAACTTCCTATCAATAAAAACTTACATCTTATAGTATCAATATTAAATGCTTAGTTTCATAATTAATTTTTAATGTGATATAGAAAATGGATCGAAGTTGGATGTCTATCAAGAACCATTGTAGTCCAGAGTTTGCCAAAGGTCTTGATGAATTTATCAGATTTGTTGAGGAACATAGGAAACTACCTACAAATAGGTTCTATTGTCCATGTAGAAATTGTGGTAACTATTTGAAAGTTGATACTGTTGAGGAAATTAAGGATCATGTCATATTCAATGGGATCATACAAGGTTATAATGAATGGTATTGGCATGGAGAGAAAATTAATAATGGATCAGAAAATGTCGATACGAATAGTTGTGGCATAGAAGATATAGATAATGATGATAATTTCAATGATGAACCGATTTAGGATGACCTGATTCAGGATGATATGGTTGATGAGATGCTACGTAGTTGTCGGGACAATGTCATTGATCCACCTTCTTTATTTGCAAACATAGTTCATGATGCTGAAAAACCTTTATATAAGGGTTGTACTAAGTTCACGAGGTTGAGTGTTGTTATGCGATTATATACTCTTAAATCTCAAAACCGGTGGAGCGATAAGAGTTTCACTTCACTGTTGTCTTTGTTAAAGGAAATTCTTCCTGAAGGCAATGAGCTTCCAATTTCAACATATCAAGCAAAGAAAATAATGTGCCCAATGGGAATGGAGGCTAAGCAGATTCATGCATGTCCAAATGATTGTGTGTTATTTCAGAAGGACTATAGTAATTTAATAAATTGTCCAAAATGTGGTGCGTCAAGGTATAAGACCACAAATTCAGCTAAGGCTAAAAATGGTTCTCCTGCCAAGGTGATGTGGTATCTACCAATAATACCATGATTTCAATGCTTATTTGCTAATACAGAAGATGCACAAAATTTGTCTTGGCATGGGGAGTTAAAGGCCAATGATGATGGCGTCCTACGACATGCATCTGATTCACCACAATGGAAGAAAATTGATTTATTATACCCTCAATATGGTAAAGAACCAAGAAACTTAAGACTTGGACTCTGTACAGATGGAATGAATCCCTATGGTACATTAAGAAGCCAACATAGCACATGGCCTGTTATGATTGTTATATACAATCTTCCTCCTTGGTTGTGTATGAAAAATAAGTATGCCATGTTGTCAATATTGATATCAGGGCCCAAGCAACCTGGAAATGATATTGATGTTTACCTTCAACCTCTAATAGATGACCTAATGAAACTATGGGAAGAAGGTATTATGACATATGATGCTTCACGCAAAGAGACCTTCAGTTTGCATGCTATGTTGTTTTGCATGATTAATGACTTTCCATCTTATGGAAATTTGTCTGGATATAGCATAAAAGGTTACAAATCATGTCCTATTTGTGAGGAAAATACTGATTCAATCAGATTGAAACATGGTGGTAAAATCATATATCTTGGTCATCGGAGATTTCTCCCACCATCGGAGTAAACATATTTGCCTCCGGCTTGTTACACTTTGTCAAAGAAGGAGAAAAAGACTTTTTGTGAGTGCTAGTATAATATTAAGGTTCCACAAGGATACTCTTCTAATATTTGTAGATTGGTATCAATGAAGGATCTGAAACTGATAGGTCTCAAATCTCACTATTGTCACACCTTAATGAAACAAATTTTACCTGTGGCTATTCGATCTATATTGCCGAAGCATGTAAGTTTTGCAATCACAAGACTATATTTCTTCTTCAATGAAATATGCAAGAAAGTGATACATCCTGATACTCTTGATAAATTACAGAAATATGTAATTGTTACCATGTGTCAGCTTGAAATGTACTTTCCTCCTTCATTTTTTGATATCATGGTTCATCTTGTAGTACATATTACAAGGGAGGTGAAGATGTTGGGTCCAATTTTCTTACATTGGATGTATCCATTTGAACGCTACATGAGTGTTTTTAAAGGTGATGTTCGGAATCGTTATCGTCCTGAAGGGAGTATTGTTGAGGGTTACGTGGCTAGGGAGGTGATGGACTTTTGTAATGATTTTTTGAATTGCAATGAAACTTGTAGCGATCAAAAAAATTCCCATCACACTGGATCTTATTGTGGCAAAGGAACTCTGGGAGGATGAGTGAAAGGAATCAGTCGTGAGTTGTGGGAACAAGCGCATTTGTATATTTTACACAACATCGATGAAGTTAGTAGCTACATCACAGAACACAATGATCTTATCAAGAGAAATCATCCGCGATCCAGTTCAATGTGGCTTGCAAGAGAGCATAATCAAACATTTATTAGGTGGTTTGAAGAGAAAGTATTTAATCAACTATCTGAATCACCGAATAATGTTGTTGAGAACATAAAATGGCTCACCTTTAAGCCAAAAATGGATGTCATGTCATATGAAGGTTATGACATAAACGGATTTTCATACTACACAAAGCGTCAAGATGAAAGTAGTGTAGTTCAAAATAGTGGGGTCATTGTTAAAGCTTGTCCGTTGTATTTTGCTAGTGCCAAAGATAAAAGACCACACTAAGCTAAGATGTCATATTACGGCATCATTGAGGACATATGGGAAATGGTCTATACAAATTTTCAAGTTCCTATATTTAGGTGTAATTGGGTTGACAACAACAAAGGAGTTTTAGTGGATGAGTTGGGTTTCAAATTGGTGAATTTTGAAAAGATTGGTGAGAAAGATGAGCCATTCATCATGGCAGACCAAGCAAAACAAGTATTCTATATTGATAACCCGGCAAATAAAAATTGGTCTGTCGTTCTTCATGGAAAAAGACAGTTTACTGTAGATCCTATGAATGAAGAAGAATACTACGAAAAGTATCATGATTCCAGCCCATTCTCAGTTGGTTTGCCAAGTGTAAATGTTGAAGATAACAGCGATGAATATTATAAACGTCAAGACCATGCTGAAGGAATTTTCCTTGACTAACAACTCAACCAATACTAGAGGCATGTATTCCTTGAATTATTTATTTTATTATCATTCAAGCTAGTATACCTTATCACTTGTGCTTTTATTATCACTTATTTTTTTATCATGTATACTTGCAGGTTCTAAAATGGCGAGTGAAGATGAACATTCTGAGCATGAGCATGAGCACCATGAGGATGGTAGTGGTGATGCTAAGAAAAGTAGAGGTCCCACACTAATGCGTAGGTTGCAGGAGCTCAGGGCTAAAGGGGAGAAATTGCCACTCCAGTTTGATATCACAGGAGCACCTGTTGGGGAACATGCTAGTTCTTTCAAACATTATGTAGGGGCGACTGCACGCAGTAAGGTGCCAATAGATATAGAAAATTGGCATGATGTTCCTAATGCCAAAAAAGACCTCATATGGAAAGATATATCTGTGAGTGGAAGTGATATTATTTTAATATGTTTTTTTATCTATTGATTCTAATTTAGTTTTCTTGGAATTAATTTCTTTTCAAAACAACATTATTAATTGCTTCTTTTGTATGTATAGGGTGTTTTTCATCTAAATGAAAAAGATCACAAGAAAAGAGTGCTACAACGTTGTGGTGTACGATGGAGGGGTTTTTAGACATATCTCGCAAGGGAATTTATAGATAATCACAAACAAAAGAAGAAAGCAACAAATGTATATATTTTTATAGATCCTAAGGTGTGGGAAAGATTTGTTGCAGCTAGGAGATCGGAAGAGTTTTAGGTAATAAAGACTGTGATGTATTTTATGAATCTTTAATTTTATACAATTAAGGAGGTGAATCTTTTTATACATGTTTGCCAAGTCTAAATTGAAATACTTCATTTTAAATGATCAGGCTATCCACCAGGCTCAAAAGGAAAGATGGGCCAAAAATGTGCATGACCATCGCTTGGGGCCCGGTGGTTATGCCTTCCGCCGCCAACTACAAGAGAAGCAATCCTCTTCTGGAGAAGAATCTAGTACAACTCAAGTTGAGCGTCCACCCCGACACTTGACATGGATTGATGCTAGAAAGAATTGAGCAGGGGAAATTGTCAACCCTACAACTAAGGAGGTGGCACAAAAGATGGTAGGTTTATCCCAACTAAGTAAAGAGTAACTCCCACAAACTTAGATTTATTTATATTTTTAAGATATTGTGTTTTAATATTTTTATTAACTATGAATAGATTGATCTCCACGAGCAAACGAAGGAAGGAAAGTTCATCCCAACTGGCCACATGGATGAACTATCAGTTGCGCTTGGTACGAATGAGCATCTTGGCCGTGTTAGGAGATTAGGATCTGGCATAGGATTCAAGTCTTATTTTGGCCCTTCACAATCTAAAATAGGTCATGCAAGAGGTCTTACATAAGAGGAGGTTGAAGTATTAGTAGCGCAGAAAGTAAAAGAAATAATGTCTTCATATCAGCCTACTCAACCTTATCATATTGTGTGTCTCTCAAGTGATGAGGTACAAGCCCATGCTCTAGTTGCAGAAGGTCATGGGAGCACTCCCGATGACCCACCACAACAATCTGCAGTAAGTTTTTGTTCTATATGTTGTGTTATTAGTATGATATATGATAATATATATAGTTGTAACAGGTATCTGTTCTACTTCTTCTTATATAACCTATATTATTTCAATCTAGGTTGGTATGAACTGTAAACTTGCAGTGGAGGTTCCAGAATATAATGTTGTGGCAGCGGGCAAGGTGTACAACTTTGGTGGAACATTGCATTGCCAACAAATTACTGATGACATTTGTCGTGTGTCCATCCATCTTGTGTATGACGGATTGGGGGACAAACCACTACCCATACCTAATCCTAAATATAGTACAGTTGAAGAAGCAGAGGGTGCTATGGTGGATTGGCCTAGACACTTGGTTATCAATGATAAGGTATACTTGAATTCTACCATGTTTTTCATATTTGACTGCATATATGAACTCGTCTAATAGAAGTATGTAATTTAATATTAACAGGTTTGCAAACCAAAAATTAAAAAATCTACTAGTCTTCCTCCTATGCCCAAGCCATCTATTATTCCAGAATCCACATTCAACGAGTTGGGAAGTAAATGTAAATGTTTGTGTCGATACTTAGCCAACCAAAGCTCTGGACTACAAATGTTGATCAATTTAACAGAAGATGCAACTGGGAGGGACTTTGAAAATTATATTTTTCTTGATGATATTATAGACTTGTTCCGTTATGATTGGTTGAATACTTCGATATTAGAAGTATGGATAAGGTAAGGATCTATCAATATAGAAAATTCCAATACACATTTTTAGCTTATTTCTACATATGAAAATAATTACAAATGTTTAACAGCCATTTATATACCGAGACCTCAAACTTTGATATAAAGAATGTTGGATTCTTAGTTCCTTCGGTCACTAGTCAGGTAGAGACACATATTGACGAAGTGAGTGATTACTTCTCTGATGCATTCAAATATTTTTCTACTTTGGGAAAGGAAATTATCCTAATTCCTTTTAACGTCGAGTAAGTATTATTATTCAATATAATTTTAATAATGAATAAATGTATTTTATTTTAATGTTTGTTTTATTCTTACTCAGATCTAGACATTGGGAGTTAGTGGTGATTATCCCAAAATTGATGACTCTTTATTATCTTGACCCAATGGGAAAAACAACATGGGGTCACAAACTGAAATTGCCAGCTATGGCGTAAGCATAAATATAGTCAATGCTTCAACATGATATTTCTGTTTAGAATTTCTATTTTACCAACTATCGTTTAATTTGATAGGGGTATAAAAGCTTTTCGTGAAAGCGGAGGACAAATACCCACAAAATTAAAGACATTGACTTTGAAAAATGTCAAGGTAGCTACTTTGACAACTGCTTAGTTTTATATGTATTAATTTTCAACTCTTATATGTCAACTATTATAGTCTTCTGTTTATAGTAGTTACTAACATTAAGTATAATTTGTTATTTGTAGTGTCCTATACAAAATAATGAGTGGGCTTGTGGTTACTATGTAATGAAATATATGCAAGCTATTGTCAAACAAGCATCACATGACATTCAGACTATAGATCAGGTAATAAAGAATAACATCATAAATTTACAAATGAGTTGTAGTCATTTTATAAAATATTAGCATGTGCATTTTCTGTTTACAGATCTTTACAACTCATCCTTACACACGTGAGGACTTAAATGAATTCTGAGAAGAGTGGTTAGATGCTTTTCTAAATGAAGTCAATATAGCATTGGAATAAACATGTCAGTTACGTTCCATTTATGTATGTGGTTTCAGTACTCTTTCATATTACTTTTTCATCTGACATTTTTAATATATATCATCTCAGACTTGCAATCTATCATTTTGTAAATTATGATGTGACTATGTATACTCAAATCAATATATATGAATCATTTTTGTTATGAATGTGTGGTTTGGAATGGTGACGGTTGAGCATCAAGGCTCCCCTCTCCCATATATTATATATTCTGTTTTGTTCTGTTCAGTTTCTGTAGAAATTTTAAAAAAAATCCGACCCTATAACGTCGGTTTTCTTAAAAAACCGACGCAATAGGTGTTTTGGCCGTTCAGCGTAGAACGGTCGTGCTGCATAAAACGGCCGTGTTGGGAGGAGGTAGAACGGCCGTGCTAGTGTGCACAGCCATTCTACCTCTTCCCAACATGGCTGTTTTATGCAGCACGGCCGTTCTACGTTGAACGGTCAAAACACCTATAGCGTCGTTTTTTTAAGAAAACTGACGCTATAGGTCCTCTGTAGAGTCGGTTATTTATTAAAAAACTGGCGTTATAGGGTTTGGGTACAGTTTCATTTCTCATTTGGGTTTAGTTTTTGAGAGCCTATAGGGTCAGTTGTTTACTATACAAGGTCAGTTTTTTTGGGTTAAATAAACTGACGCTACAGAGCAATTACTATAGAGACGGCCACTTAGGCGTCGGCTGAAAAGTGATGCTATAGGCTTAAAAAAACCGACGCTATAGATCATTTCTTTACTAGTGGGGATTTGGTTTTTATAGGTACATATACATATCCAATCACCACAATACATAGTGCATATCATATACATGCTATATCCCACAGAAAACATGTGAAACTATAAAAGTGATGATTATGGCCATCCTAATGTGATTCCTCAAGCCAAGAGGAATCACGGTCATCTAAGTCCACATCACATGCAACTTGTACAATATGAACTATGTGCTTTGCTGTTCTGGGTTTAATCAACTCATCTCCATGATTGATCGGCTCGCCATCAGGTCGGTCGGTTGGGTGCCACCAGCCGATCGACTGATGCCTCCATCCGATCGGTTCACTTGGTCGTCGTGCATCTCCTCAGGTCACCACCTGCTCATCTCACTCCTCGAACCGGTCATCTAGAATGCCAACGGATCAGTTCACGCCTTGAATCGATCGTCTCAGTTGTCGTCAGGTTGTCCGCCATTCTTTGACATAATAGGAAATAAAAGTTCTATCATATTTACAGTTGAATTGAGAAACCCTGAGTTACATTCGGGGGAGCAAAGATAGGAAATAAATCTCAAGTTATCTCGAGTTACATCAAGAAAAGGAGGTAGGGAATCAGTGTGTATACCGAGATGCAAGCAACCACATTCAACCATACACAGACATAGGGTTTATTGACCATAACCACACTATACATCCACCATAAAACTCATTTAAGAGTGACGCGTATCGAGTGCATTCATATTACATATCATATATGTATATTGGGATTTGTGGATTTAGGATTGGACATACATATAGCCAATTTTATTCACATCGTATGCAATAAATAAAGGCGACAAACCAAAATTGATCACATCGATAATCCTAAAGTATAGAGCAGTTGACGTGGCTCTGATACCACTGTTGGGTTTTAGGGGAGGCAGAGAAGGCAGCGGAAACAAAAAAAATTCTTCTCTCAAACCCATAATAAAGGAATTGTGTCAACGTCTATACAATAGGAAGGATGGTTTGTAGAGACATACCTTGTCCCGAGGCTTGCTCGGCAACGTTTCCTCACGGCTTGTGCGGTCTTCACCTCTGGTCTTCGATGGTTTTTGTGCAGCTCCTGGTCTCACTGGGACTGTCGGGATTGATAGTTGTCCTCTAAGCGGTAGAAGTCTCCCACCTCTGAAGTAGTCCACATGGACCACCTGGAACTCCGATCTCCTTATCCCACAAGGAATCAGAAGGAGTCGTACCCTCCTTTTGGCGTACTAGTCACCGACACACTCTCCTGCCACCAGTTGCTTTTCTGCAGTTGTCCTTCCCTTGTTGTGCCTCCCTTATCGGGTAGCACTTGCTCGGCTCTCCTGGTTACCACAACAAGAGAGAACGACAACTTTGAAGAGCAACTGGTGTTCTAAGTTATTTTTGAGAAGCCCCCAATACCCCTATATATAGGAGGGTCATGGGACAGGGTTCTCTACCCCGGGCAATGCGGGATTAAAGCAGGAGTAGAAGGGTTCGAAATTTCCACAAAACAACCAACTGCGCCAGCTGAACTGATCGGTTCAAGCATGAACCGATCGGTTGGGGACCTGAGCCGATCGGTTCACACCTGAACCGATCGCTTGGGGTAGTTGAGCTGATCGGTTCAAGTCTGAACCGTTTGGTTCACTCCCTAGATCAGTTCCCGATTGACTTTTCCTCTTTTTGTTTCGAATTGATCCAAATACCAATCCTTGTTGCAATCAAATTGGACAAGTGAAATGAAGAGAAATTTCTTGCCAACCTGACTTTCCCAATATGCTCGGTTGGACCAATTGAGCCGATCAGTTCAACCCTTAAATCGGTCGTCTCAACCTATCCTGAGTCGATCAGTTCATCACATGAGCCGATCGGTTCACCAACCTAAGCCGATCGGTTCATCACATGATCTGATCAATTGGGAGTGCAGATTGCACAGAATCAGTCAATTACAGTTTCAATCAATCTGATACTCTATTCAATCGGTCCAACACCTTGAACACTATGATATTGAACTATAAATTGATTGAGTGTTTAATTGAACTACTAAACTCCTTTAGTAATAAATCTAAACATCGTTTGTGGATAAACTCCTCT
This sequence comes from Alisma plantago-aquatica, assembly GCA_963693085.1. Taxonomy (NCBI): domain Eukaryota; kingdom Viridiplantae; phylum Streptophyta; class Magnoliopsida; order Alismatales; family Alismataceae; genus Alisma; species Alisma plantago-aquatica. The sequence continues at coordinate 794,459,326 of OY856412.1, forward strand.
TCCAGGTTAAATCCTATGTGTGTGACCCTGTAGGTCCATTTCACGTTGGCAGTGAAAGTCCATAACACTTATGACTTCACAAGAAAAGAGCGGTTCCTAGTCGCACATCAGTGCTACCCGGGTGAAATAGAAAGTAGGAGAACAACTTGCAATCCTACAATCCCCGAATGGTGTTACAGTGAATGTACAATTCCTTTGTCTCTGATATCCCGAATGAATTCAAGGCATGGAACAGTCATCCTGTCAATGTTCATTTACTTTCTTGATCTCAGAGTAGATTGGAGGAGATATGTGACATCAATATCACATACTGATTCACACATGTGTGTGCACGCATATCTCAATCCTACTCATCAAGTGGCCATGGATATCAAACTCCCTCAGGAGGGACAAATCCCATATCTATCACTCACCCCTCAAAAGCCCCATGTGTCAAATCCACCCAATCATCACCTTTATAACAACCATGTTTTAGGACTACGTTTGATGATGTCAAAGTGTACCCACCGACATGTGTTGAGTGTAGTGATTTTAGGTCAAAGAATCACACTCACCACCATCACTGTGAGAACTGACTGTGACTACCATGTCATGGTTCCATGTGTCAAACTCATGGTGGGTCTGTCTGGTACACTTGCTCTCTAATAAGTACCTATGTGTTTGGTTTGATATCTCCATATCATGACTAACAAGATTCTGTCATCAACCAACACCATAATCTAGTCTTGTGTGTCATTGTTATCTATCTACCATCCACAATGACATCCGACTAGGGACATAATAAGAATGTACAAACTCTTAGAATATGTATGATCTCATTGTTCAGGTCTTGAACCTGAAAGCATACATCATTGAGTATCGTCATTCTCTAGACATTCAATCTGTTCTATCATTTTCTCATATGACTGAACCAGAAAGAATTGGAAGTTTGCCTTGGATGTTTATCAAATCAATCTTAATGTATCCCACCAATCATCCCATGATTGGCTCTCAGGGCATACATACCAACAGATCCACCATCATTAGTGACCATTAAGTCACCATAGGTTATTAGATCAGCACTATATTCATTAATCAGCATCAAATATCAAACTAATATCATCATTGATTGATAGCATCATTAGGGTACTTAGGTGTTAATCACTAGGCTTCTAATTAGGCCAAAACATGACCTAAGGGGTGAATGTCTGTTGACACCCTTGGTTACTGTAATGAACGATAAACAAATCGTTGTTGATTAGGCAGAATTAAACATTAGCAGCGGATTAACAAAAATCACTAAAAATTTAAACCTTTTGCAAAGAGGTCCATACACAGGAAAACTCTTTTATCAAGAACTAATGTATATCATCTACATCCTGGTTCATAAGCATATCACATGAACTATCTCTTCTCGAGAATTATATACAACAATTACTTTGTCAGAATTATACTTAAGCAACTCAAAATCTCAAGGCATCAAGCCAAAATCTCATATCGATACATTAAAAGAACTAACTACTAACTCCGAGGACCTGCGAGTACAGAGACGACACATCGGACTTCAATCTACAAGACACGAGAGACAATACACTCAACCTGAGCTGTCATTGCTGTCCTTGTTGCTATTGATGTTCTTCCTCTGCAAGATATTCTCAGTCTCCTTTGTGCTTGTCCACCTAAAAATGTTGGATCCCACGGGGGTGAGACAATTGTATTTGCCCCAGCGAGAGATATAACTCTCTGCCAAAAACATTATTATTGCAGTTTAATGATATAAAACTAGGCAGAGGATGAGAAGTTTAAAGCATTCTCATCTTTTAAAGCATTGCAACTATTTATGATAGAACAATAAATCATCTATCCTCTTAATAAGGAATAGGAAGAACATGTATATCATTTATCTACCATATCATTTCAACATCTCAAGCTTTTCCTTATTATCCTAATATGTCACCCATGATGCATTATTGTTTTCATCTGTTGGCCTTAGCCAATCTGCTAAACAAATATTGAATTATTCCAGACATAAGAGTATACATCATTATATTCTATCTAGGCATTGGACTATGCCAATCCCTTAGTTATAAGCTTCATGCCTCTACCAGGTATTGGACTTTAACCAATCCTGATTACACCGCCAGGCATTGGACTCTACCAATCCTGATTACACAGCCAGGTAGTGGACTCTAACCACTCCTGATTACAGGCTTTATGCCTCTGCCAGGTATTGGACTTTAACCAATCATGATTACATAGCCAGGCAGTGGACTCTAACCACTCCTGATTACACAGCCAGGCAGTGGACTCTAACCACTCCTAATTACAGGCTTCATGCCTCTGCCAGGTATTGGACTTTAACCAATCCTAATTACACAGCCAGGCAGTGGACACTAACCACTCCTGATTACACAGCTAGGCAGTGGACTCTAACCACTCCTGATTACAGGCTTCATGCCTCTTCCAGGTATTGGACTTTAACCAATCCTGATTACACAGCCATGTAGTAGACTCTAACCACTCCTGATTACAGGTTTCATGCCTCTGCCAGGTATTGGACTTTAACCAATCCTGATTACACAGCCAAGCATTGGACTCTACCAATCCTAATTACACAGATCATGGGATATAAATTCCTTTAACTCATCATTGATCATCACATCCTTCTCTAGGCTATGAACCCTGAGGTTAGCCTTCATAGATTTTCACATTCTTTATTGAATACAATTGTTCCTTTTATTAAGTTTATTAAAACATTATCATTTCTTACAATAAACTTTTATAATCATCTTGGTACCTTTCACTATGCCACAATTGTTCTCATGGCTCATAAGGCCCATAAAATATCTTGTCACCTCTTACAAGGCAACATCTAATCATATGGATCACAAGGCCATTAAACATCTTGTCACCTATCACTAGGCAACATCTAATCATATGGCTCACAAGGCCATTACACATCTTGTCACCTCTCACTAGGCAACAATAACATATCACCTCATGTAATACAATAGTAACACCACTATTCCCTCAATAGGGTTAGGGCTTACTATTCATGTCACATTAGGGTTTCTCATGTCCCATTACCCAATTTAGGGTTAGGGGTTCCCATCTCACATTAATTAGGATTTCATATTTATCAAATAAACCTTAATATATTGCTACACACCTCTAGGAGAATCCATTAACATCTCGAGTATTCAATCATGTTTATTACTTTTAACATTTATCATTAAATGATTATCAATACAAGGTATGAGTCCATTTCTCATCCTTATCATGGTATGATTACATCATACTCATTAGTTTAGCTTAACCCCATTCTCAAGGTATATTAGCCTATTCTTATCAAAGTATATCAAACTCATTACAATTCATTATAACAATTTACATAACATACTTCATGTGTTTCCTATCCAAGTATATTGGATTTGAGGTACATCAATGCTTATCAACTTTGGGATGCTAAAAGTGATATCAATCATATCTTGATGTATCACTTTCCTCATCACTTCCAACTTACTTGAGTTATCAACTTATCTTGGATTAAGGTATTTCCCATCTTAATGCTTTCATCCACTAACCTATCACTTTTATCATGAAGTGCATAGGTCACACACAAGAATGGTCCAACTATCTTCAATGATATGGACTCATTTCAGGTTAAGGCATTGCTTACTATAAGGTTGCCTGTGATCAACCATTTGAGATGTTTCATCTTTATAAGGTAATGCCCACTATTTTATCTTTAGGGTTCTCTTATTAGGGTTATGGTTTATCATCATATTGCCTACGATTAGGGCTTCACTTATTATAACTCAAAATTTGAGTTTCACATACCTTCACCCTGTATTAGGGCTCCTCATCATACCATTGCTTAGGGTTTCACATGACATCACCCTCAATTAGGGTTTCACATGACATCACCCTTAATTAGGGTTTCACATGACATCACCCTTAATTAGGGTTTAAGTTCAATTATCCACAATTAGGGTTTGCTATTTATCCTAATTAGGGTTTCCATTCAAGTACCCATAATTAGGGTTTACTATTTATCCCAATTAGGGTTTCATCTTCCATTACCCATAATTAGGGTTTCTTATATCATCACCCTAAATTAGGGTTACATCATTACTCTAGACTAGGGTTTCACTCAGGATTGCCCAACTTTTAGGATTATGGCTTATTAACCCACTCGATTAGGGTTTCATGGTCTCTTTACTAAGGATCATACCCTAATCACATATTCTTCATAATTAATACGCATGTATGAATTCCTTTCTATCATCCACTCAACTTGATTAGGTTACATCAACCTTTCAATCAAATATGTACAACTATGGTTGACATAGTGTATTGAGACATTGCTTTCATAAGCTTTTAGGGTTAACCATTCTAAAGGTACTGATCATCTAGGTACTTTAAGATTTCAACCTTTATACCTATCATTGATAATCATTATTATCAACCGTTGGATCAATGGATCAATCATCACCTTAAATTTCCAAACTATTTGATCACTTTAGATCTCCATTCGGTTTTGGCATTTCAACACCAAATGGTTTTGAAACTGTTTGGGCATCTAGGGTTTCCTTCAACCAATCAATTAGGACCATTGGATCAACATCCAACTACATCAGCAAGTATCTCCAACTGGTCTTAAGATCAATTACCCATTTGATCTTGAGAGCAATTACCCATTCGGTCTTGAAATCAATTATCCATTCGGTTTTGTAACCGAATTAACTCAATCGGTTTTGAAAACCGGTTTCCCATGTTGAGGTGTGTGCTTAAGATGACATCATCATCTTAAATCTACAAACCCACGAAACTTGCTATAATTTCCATGGTGATTTCCCCAGTCATTCAAATAAAATTTCGGGATTAATGAAGGAATCAACAATTGATAAAGATATGGAATCAATAACAAAGTTTAAGGGTTCAAGTTATAAAACCCGCCTCCAATTGAGCTTCAAAGCTTCAAGATCACGTCAACAATGGTGGATGCAACTCCTTTCACTATCCCAAGGCTCGTCCTCAAGCTTCGAGTGAAAAGGAATTGTTAGAATTGAAGATGGGATCGAGATATGAAGAAATCATGCATTGATTTTCGATTTCCACCATGGAATCAAGGTAAATGAAGGTCAAGAAGCTTACCAACAGGTTGGGGGTCGTCCTCCTATTGCTCCAAGCTCCCTTGGTCATTTTTGCAAGTAATAAGTGAAAGTGGATTCGAAATTCCCTTTCAACTCATGGATAAAGGAGAATATATATGAATTTTATTAAAAATTCATTTTAGGAGAGAGAAAGTAGGGATTATCTCCTCCATTTCCTTGCCACTTTCCCCCTTCCCTTCCTTGGTTACGAGGCTATCTTCTTTTCCTCTTATTCCTCTCAATTGTCCATGTTTTAAAGAAAAGCAAATTAAGCACCTTAACCCTTATAATAATAATATCCATAAGTTAGTGGATATTTCTTTTTCTTTTAATAATGTGAGTGGGCTATCCACTTGCTTGAGATATTTTCGTGCCTTTGCAAGGCACATGATCGTCCATTCTTTTGCAAAATCATCCCTCTCCTTTTGGTTGAAGGGCTCTTGGTGATGGATTGGTTTTTCTGGCTTAATTTCGAGGATGAAATTTCTCTTAAGGTGTGTAGGATGTGATGGAGTGGACTTTTGGAATCCTAAATGTCCAATGACATAAGTGATTTCACACATTTTGAGTTGTTTTGAGAGTCCCATGTGTTTTTGGTAAAGTTGAGTGTTGATGATGTTAATATAATGATTTAGATCCATAAGTTTATACCTTTTGAGGAATTTAATTGAATGGTCTAATAGCTGAGTTTGTCACCAAATTTGAGTAGAACATAGCTTGAGATGTAGTAAAGGTATGGTTCAAATTTGGTGGCGATTGGATGTTCCTAGAGGAAGCTATTAAGGTTTGGAAATTGGTTAAATAAATGATGCATAATGTAAGTTGGATTACTGTTTAGCATAAGTTGTTGATGTAATAATTTTATCATACGGGAAAGAAGTGCCTTTGCATCCGCACTACACAAGAGTAGGGACAGATTATATACGTGGCATCCTTTGGACCCTTGGATGGTCAGATCATATGTTTAGGATATCATAACCTCCATACTAGTTTGACGAGTCAGTGAAGCTTCTTATTGGCGCACTGACCACCCCACCTTTGCACGACGTGATCATGGTATGGGGAACGTGAGGAAGACAGGCGACCGGGTGGTTATCTTTAGGCTTACAGAAAACTAAAGACCGACACACCCCTACTAGTTTTCCAAGGAAAGATTAGCAATAGAGGAGGCAAGTTGTGATGGGTCTAGTTCACAGTATCGAGCCAACCATCAGAGCCGTGGAGGCAGCTGCGTTACTGAGAGCAGGGAACCGCATAACGCGACCCGTGACATGAACTGGGGCAAGATGTAGCGGTGGCAGGCTCTCCAGCCATAGGGAGGAGGTAACAATGGCGAGGCCTTGTGGTCACCGGAATAGTAGGTGATCTGCTGAAGATCGTGGCTATAGTGGATGGTGGCCTGGAGACACCAATGGAGATCGATCGCTCACTGGTGATCATCCTCGCAGTGGTAGCCCTACAACTGACATGCTGCTCCTAACGTTGAGGAAGAGAGGGATTCATCAGCGCAGAGGATCTCTTCCATGCCCTAGCCTCAACCAGCCACGTCGGCAAAGCAAACTAACGCACGATGCGTCAGGCTGAGCGAGAAGCGGCGGGCGGCCTTGACGCCACTGGGTGTGCTAACCGAAGGAAAGCCCCACGGCGGTGGATCAGTTCAGCAGACAGACCACGTCTAATGAGGGAATGAAGGAGGCTAATCAGAGAGGAGAGCTAAGAGGGATCCAGGAGGGTCCTGTGTCTACCCCATGCCTGGCGGAGGCACTCGCACAGAGCCCAGGGTGGTTGATTGCTCACCGGAGATAACCCTCACGGCGGCACCCATCGTTGGGTTGAGAACCCACGCAGACACACCGCTGGATCGTGAGAATGGAGAGGAAGGTAAAATAAACCCCAAACCCAGCCCGGATCACTAAACCAAGTGACCTTCTAGTGAACCAGACCGGCTCAGCAAAGGCCACGTGTCGCCTCTTGATTGGCCCATGAGGTAATTATATCCCAAAATGCTCAAATCTTCTTTAATTCACAGTAATTAGCTTGATTGTCAGAAAAATACAAATAAAGTACCAAAATGTTCAGAAAAATGAGTAGAACATAGTAGAATGATAATATCAGGCTTTTGATGCATTAATCATAGCAATATCATGTCAGAGGTGTAATGCTTGTTTAATGGATAATAAATATCAAGTGACGTTCTAAAATTATGAGAAAATGTCAATAAGTCTATAATAATGTTTATAGTGCATATGATGTCAAATATGGTCATGTTATGACATGAAATCATGTAATATTCTCCACATGGCTATTTACGGCTAATAACCCTAAATAAAATGCAGAAAATACATTAATGATCAGTAAATGATGAGACTTACAGAAAACCCTCATATATGTAACTGGAAGATAATATATAAATATGAGATCAATTATATACATGAAATTCGTGTTATATGAAGAGCACCCTTAATACATGTGATGTAACCCTAATATTGTTAATGAAAGTGACATAATGTTAAATATGTTTACATAATAATGTGACACCTGAGTATATCCAGTTGATGAACTATGATCTGTCATATAAGATCAATAAAAGAATCCTAAGGCAAGAATACAAGTAATCATGAGAATATCCAAATGAGATAAGGCAAACCCTAAAATGGATGTAACTAGGGTTAAGATGAGATGTAAGATGATGAGGACCTGATGGTGATATGTGGTCTTGTCTTAATCAGGTTTGACCAAGCTTATAGTTGACATCAGTGGTATGTGATTAGGATGTCTCTTTGGAAGGTACGCCATTACCTCTTGCTTGGCTTATTATACATTATGCTTGTGTTATATGGTAGTAAAGACTTGGCATATGGTATTGATTGAAATGATTGTCTTGTATGATATGTTGCTTGAATTTCCATACTTATGGCTATGAATACCTACAAACATAATATATATGTTCCATCATAAGATAGCTCATAAACCACTTGGTGGTAGAGAGCATGCATAATGATCACAAACCACTTGGTGGTAGATCATATGATGTTTGTATAATGATCACAAACTACTTGGTGGTAGATCATAAGGCCTAAAGACGTCAAAGACACTTGGTGGCAGACACACGAGATGTATGATGGAAATGTTCTTAAAATATGTGTTCCCTTTTGTAAATGGATATCTTTGTACAAGTATACACTTTTCTTATATTGTTCTGTTATTGCCAAGTATTAGTTTTATCTTATTGCCAAGATATGATGAGAGGTATATAAAAGACACGTAGGCGTACTCAGTACAATATTCTTGAATATTATGCTGACGTGTACCGCATGTAATCTTTTGTTTAGGTTGTTGTTATGCTCTTGAAGATCCATAATAGTGAGAGTTGTGTGGTGAGCTGATGTACAGGTAGACATGTTGTCTTAAGATCCTGTAGTTTAGTTGTAGTACATGTATATGTATAAGTTTGTTGTTCAATGTGTAATATCAAATGTGGTAACAATTCATGTTGTAATTATATGTTGAATGGTGAACATGTGTGTATGGTTTTATTATTGTTCATGTACATGTGCTACTGATTGTTTCCTTCTGACTCCCTTGATTTTCTTCTTCTTAGCCTAGTGTGGGGCGTTTAAATTGGGATTCTCACTGAGGTGAGGTTTCAATTTGGACGTCACAAATCAGGTTAAGTTTTAGAAAATCTGGGGACATCACAGGTGGTATCAGAGCATGAACAATAGGAAAGCCTGGAATTTGCTCATTATGCAACTGAAAACTAAAGAACCTTGAACTTAATACTCTTTTAAGGTTAGATTAGTTGTCTTTT